>OY978526.1:1050000-2250000 GCA_963854835.1 Megamerina dolium | reverse complement strand
TTTTCTGCTTTGACTTTCTTCGTTATCCCATATAGAACTACATGTATGTATTTAGGAATTATTATAAGTGTATGTATAAAGGCATATGTGTAAAGGCAATAAAATATTGCAATTAAAGTGGAGACAAAAACGCGAATGATTGTAATTATTTTTTTAATTTCATAAATAAATAAAATTGTTTCAGTGCTAATGTTCGAAATTGTTCTCAAAAATGACTAAAAATTCTTTAAAATCTAGACGAAATTGTAATGCAGTTTTGATCAATTAGAAAATGCCGAATGTGAATGTGAATCAGATATAATCCTGTTTTTTACCATTTTTCTTATTTATTTGTAAAAATAACTACCTAAGTATTAAATTCAAATAATTTACTTGAAGTATTTGTAAGGCACATTAATGTCTTGAATATCTACAGCTGGTTTTTGGTTTCGGCATAACAATAGTTTAACATATATATCGTATTCGTAAACACACTTTACCATACGCTAGGGAATTTTAGTTTGCTTTAAGTTTTTGTATTTTTTTTTATTCATTTATTCATTTTCGCATCATATCATCTTTACACTTTATTACTATCTTTTCTTTAGGTGTAGATAATTCTTTCTGTTATCCGTTGATTGGTGTATTTCTTATTCTGTTTTGCACTTTTACAAGGTTTATGATAACTTTATGACGTTTATCGCTTGCTCTAAATGTTAAACGAAAGAGGATGAAGAAGAAAATGTATAAAAATAAGACACAACACAAGGATATTCCTACAATGTGTACTCCATGTATCCTATTCTTCAGCGACTAACACCTTACCATCTATTGAAGTGTATCTGGATTTCTGACTGAATCTTTTTCTATTCCATTTTATCTTTCAGTTGTATCTCTATGGACATTATTCTATATATATCTCTATACATATAGATTGTACAGAAATTATTTTTTATATTTATATCGTTGGGATTCTTCTTCTTCTTCTTCTTCTTAATATTTATTATGAATGTTACTCATGAGCATATTTAGTTAATTTTATTTCACACAAGAGTAGCAGAAAAAGTAAAAGAAACAGAAAAAAAAATCAAGACTACGCATATATTTGTGTGTGTGTGTGTGTGTGTATGCACGTTTATAGTATGTTATTTGTACACCATGTACATTGTTTGAGTATCTACAACTCACAAGAGAACAAAAATTAACTTAATATGGTTATGTTGCTTTCTTGCTAGTAAGTAGCAAAAACAGCAGCAATGTAGCAATATAATCACATAAGAAAAAAAAGAAGTACCAAAAAAAAAAGATTATAAAATAATAATAATAAAAGTAAAAAAAAAGAAAAAGACGCTTATCACCGTTAAGTGATGAGAAAAGTTTCTTTACTCTGCTGATAAGTTAAATTATTTTTGGAGTGTTTTATGTCAATATTATTACAAACATACTTATACACATTCATGCACGAGTGTAACTACTGCCCAGCAAACGTTTGAATCTGCTTACATAAAAATACAACTATATAGATAAAGGTATAAAGATCGTAAGTTGGGAAATTTTAAGCAAAAGCACTTTATTTATATAGTTTCTATTAATTTTTATCCATCGAAAATGAATTCATTCCGAGAATTTTCTGTTTGAAATTCATGATCAAAAAGTAGGAAATTGTTTCGATCTAATTTCAGTGAGGTGAGATAAGGTAAGGTTTCAAAATAAACACATGTGTAGGCTGAGCTTCGAATATAGAGCAATCTGCTTGTGTAATTTAACTCATAATTCAAATATTTTTGAAAATAATAATTTTGTAGCATTCTCAATTTGCTTAACTGGGTGTATGTGTGTTTTTATGGATGTGTGCATATGAATGTACCTATATTTATATGATTAAGTTTGAAGATAGTATAAGCTTATGTGGTATATATTTTTTTTATATACTACATACACGTATAAATACAAGTGATGGCGGAAAGAATAGTTGAGCTTTTTCTGCACTTTGCCGGGAATATTGTATGATTATAATAATGTTAATAATATACCTAATATACTGCATATGTTAAGATCCATTAGATTCGCATAAATATTTTTAAGAACAACTATGTCTCCTATAAATACATATAAAATGTGTAATATTAAAAAATATATATAATTCTATTTACTTTGTTTAATAACAGACTATTGATAGGTGGTCACCGTTCCAAAGAAACATCTTGTCGGTATTAAAGTTGCTCGCGACGGCATTTGCTACTGAGCTACATCATTTCAACAAAAATTCTATTTACAATATAAAACAAAGACAAATATACCATATATATATATATATAAACAAAGGGTAAATAAATAATAATTGTGAATGGTATGTGTATGAAGCTTTGGAAGTACAATATGTTCATATCATATTCGCAAAAAAATATTTTCTTGTTATAAATCACATTGTTCCTTTTAATATAAAAACAAATAACAAATAGAACCAATTGAATAGAAATAGGAAGTTATAAAGTACACCGGATCATGTGTTGAATAGAGAGGGATTATATAAGGATAAAACTAAAGATGAGAGCAATTTAGATGAGTGAAGAAAAATAAAATGACATATCATCGGAAGAAGAATTTTTAAGAAATCCTTAAAGTCTGCTACATTTTTTTCCATGTGACATTTTAAGAATTTATGAAAGTGATATGTATGATCTAAATTTTGTCTAGAACTCAACCTTATACTCATCGGAAGAATTATTGCATAAACTCAAAGCATTCAAACTCCTTTGGAGCTCTAAAATAGTGCGAAATATATATAATAATATTTTTTCACACAGTATATTATCACAACTTGAATTCAGGGAAGCTTTGAGGAGGTTTCATAACGTTAGTTCTGTTAAAAGAAAAATAGTGGATGCTCTAGTCACTGGCACACTAGTGAAAGGAAAACAGAGAAGAGATACAGTTTTGCTTCAATATCGTACATGAAATTCAAATAGCTGAAAGGTTTGCTTTGCTACTTCTATATTTATTCATCATGCTCAGTCGCATAGTTAAACAAATATTTGGTAGAAAATAGATGATTGTTTATTTGTTTAAATACAATCTTTTTCCACTTAAGCTTTCTCGTTGGTTTGACATTGATGAAGCAATGAAGCAAAGTTTAATATCTATAAATATTTTTAAGTTTATCAAGAATGTATTAATTATGAAAAATTAGTTCAATTAAATTGCTGCCCTTTCTGACTTGATATTACTCCATTCTATGAAACGCAATTACTATAACATGATGATGGTCTACTGTTTGGTTTCATTTGCTGAAAAGTCGCTGAGTGGCACATCGTTTTGATGTTTTTCTTTTCTTCGGAAGTGATTGATTAAATATTATTTGATTCTATATAGTGGTCCAGATAAAATTACATTTATGATTAGCCACTCACCTACATACAGGTTGTTGATGCCAGCATTTACGTCCCAATTCCAACAAGTATGGCATTTTGGCAAAAATTGGTACCTGTGTGGAGATTGGGACGTGATGTTCTGAAATCGTTAACGAATATAGCATCAGCATCGCGGCTCTTCAGCGCAAAGATCAGTTTAGCTTCACAAACAGGTAATCTAGAATGTTGTAAATACGGATTGTTGTCGAACCTTCCATACGTCTATGGAACCTACTAATTCTGTTGTATGCGTGCTTTCATATGTTGTTGCGGAAAAGTATTTCGTACGCATGTGCAGCATCGACGTACAAATTCGATCTGTTGTTGTTGTCTTAGAACGACGTTGAAAAACAGTAGAAGAAATCTAGAAATTTGGTCCCAGCGAAATTATCTTTTTCCCATTCTTCAGTCAAGTTTATATCGTGATGTTTTCACTATCAGGGCTATCAGGGATGGCATTTCTTTGACATATTCTATTATCTTCTCGAACAGAGCATCCTTCAGACAACAATGACACAATCCGGATTTAACGGTTAACGTTACTGTAAGCGGGTTTTTTTTTTCTTACTGCGTCCTCTTCGCCATTAATATGATAACGCATGTGTACGCGCCAAGGAACGCAAGACGAATACGAGTATGCACATATTTGAACAATTGTGTATAGAAAATGCAACGCAGTTGTTGACAAATACAAATGATGTTGACGAAAAGGAATGATAATACATTCTGTTCCTAAAACAATATTTCATATTTGAATAGAGGTGTGTACATAGTTTATAAGTTACTTACTTACTTACTTATGTGGCCATAACAACCGAATATCGATTTAGGCCGAAAATAACATGCTTCGCCAGCCATCTCTGTTCTTCGCTAGCTGGCGCCAGTTAGAAATTCCAAGCGCCGTCAGGTTCTCCAGTACTTGGTCTTTCCACCGGAGGTTTGGTCTTGCTCTTCTGCGCCGTCCTCCAGCGGGTTGCGAATATAACACCTTCTTAGCTGGAGCATGTTCTTCCATTCGCTCGACATGACCTAGCCAGCGCAGCCGCTGGATTTTGATGCGCTTTACTATGTCAATATCGGCATATAGCTCGTACAGCTCATGGTTGTACCTTATTCGGTACTCGCCACCAACGCAAATAGGTCCAAAGATCTTGCGTAGGACTTTTCTCTCGAAAACTCCAAGCATTCGCTCATCCGAGATGGAAATTGTCCAGGCTTGATGAGAGACTTGTAGAGTGTAGTTTTCGTTATTCGAGAGAGGGCTCGACTTTTCAATTGCTTACTCAGCCCAAAGTAACACCTGTTAGCAAGAGTCATCCTACGCATGATCTCCAAGCTGACGTCATTACTGCTGTTAATGCTGGTTCCAAGATAGATAAAGTCCCTTACTACTTCAAAAGCGTAGTTGTCAACAGTGACGTGCTGTCCAAGATGCCGGGACTCTTTGTTTGTTGACACTAGATACTTCGTCTTGCCCTCGTTCACCGTGAGACCCATCCGACGCGACTCTCTTTCCAACTCTGAGAATGCTGCACTGACTGCTCGCGTGTTCATGCCGATTATGTCAATATCGTCGGCATACGCTAACAGCATGACACTTTTGTTGAAGATAGTGCCATTATGTCGTAGATCAGCAGCTCGTATTATTTTCTCCATAATAAGATTGAAGAAGTCGCACGATAACGAATCACCTTGTCTGAAACCCCGTTCGGTATTAAACGGTGCGGAGAGGTCCTTCCCAATTTTCACTGCACAACGGGAGTTATGCAGTGTCATTCTACAAAGTCGAATGAGCTTTGCAGGAATACCGAACTCAGACATTGTTGCGTAGAGGTAATCCCTTACCGGACTGTCGAAAGCGGCTTTATAATCAACAAATAGGTGGTGTGTGTCGATCTGTTTTTCTTGGGTCTTCTCCAGGATTTGGCGCAGTGTGGTCTGGTGGTGTTTTCGCAAGGTAACGTGTCTAACTGCCTCAACTGGGTGGGGCTAGCGCAATCCTTGTTGAACTCATCGCAAGTCAACTCACTGGCTGTCATGTAGTTTGATCTGAGCGCTATGTGATGATACCTTTATTTGTTAATGAGGGGTAGTCATATAGCTTGGTCTGCTTACTCTGTGATGGCGCTTTCATTATTATTAATGGGGGCCCTCCATGTGGCGACCACCGGGCAACGTCTTCCTGGCACCCGCTGGGAGGCGGCTGAAGTGAGTGGCGAAAATCTCCTCGGTTAGAGGTTGTGCGTTGGGTTTGGGACCCGCCACATAAAAAACCCCCCCAATGAAAAAAACAAATTTGCCTCGGATAAGGACTACCGCTTTTGTTGATGACCCCCGCAAACGAAAAAAAGACAATGATTTACGGATATGCACCTGGAATGTCCGGTCCCTTTATAGGGAGGGTGCCTCTATCCAGCTGGTTGATGTCCTCGAAAAATACAGAGCTGACATCACCGCTCTCCAGGAAATGCGATGGACAGGACAGGGCTGCTCCAAAAGAGCGTCCTGTGACATCTACTACAGTTGCCATGCTGAAAGGCACGAATTAGGATGTGGATTTTTGGTCAGCAAGAGACTACTACATCTTGTCTCACAGTTCACGCCTGTGAACGAACTGCTGGCCACAATCCGCATCAAGGCAAAATTTTTCAACATCAGCCTTATATGTGCCCACGCTCCGACGGATGAGAAGGACAATGTGACCAAGGAGAACTTCTTTCAGCGCCTCGAAGAAGCTTATGACCGCTGCCCCCGCCACGATATCAAAATCGTGCTTGGCGACTTTAATGCCAGTGTGGGCAAGGAAGGTACCTTTGGTCCAACTGTCGGAAAATTCAGCCTCCACCAGAACACCTCCGATAACGGAATGAGGCTGATCGACTTCGCCGCAGCACGAAACATGATAATTGGTGGTACCAGATTCCAGCATCTCGATATCCACAAAGCGACATGGCTGTCTCCAGATCATCTTACAAGAAACCAAATTGATCATGTGGTGATTGACGGAAGGCATGCTTCCAGTGTGATGGACGTGAAATCGATCCGTGGTGCCAACATCGACTCGGATCACTACCTTGTTGCAGCTAAGGTGCGCACACGCTTATGTGTCGCACATAACAAGAGAAGTCCCACACAGAGAAAGCTCGACGTCAGTAAGCTGCAATCACTAGAGACAGCAGATGCATTTTCCACTCGACTATCGGATCTGCTTATGCAGAACACTCCCCCACTTGATGATACATGCGCACGGTGGACACATATATCCCACTCCATGACTACTGCTGCCGAGGAGGTAATCGGTTACTACCGGCCTCTGAGGAATGAGTGGTATGATCAGGAGTGTCGCGACACTACCGCAGAGAAAGACGCCGCCTATAGAAGAACCCTGCGTGCAGACGCAACGCGAGCTGTTAAGGAGCGGTACAGAGAGAAAAGGAGTGCAGAGAGACGTCTTTTCAGGCGCAAGAAGAGGGAGTTGGAAAGACGTGAGTGTGAGGAGATAGAGATGTGTACCGACAAGAATGAGACTCGAAAATTCTTCGAAAAGATCAAGCGCCTAAGTGGAGGTTTAAATCCCGGAGCCTCTTCTTGTCGTGATGGAAATGGGAATCTGGTTACAGATGTCCGGAGTGTACTGAGCCTATGGAGGGAACACTTCTCCACGTTACTGAATGGCGATGCTACGAACAATTCCGCCAGTGGAGGAGATTGCTCGATAACCCCAATTACAGATGATGGTGTTGATGTTCCACCACCCGACTATGACTAGGTTGAAACGGCCATTTTAAGGCTGAAGAACAACAAAGCTGCAGGTGCTGATGGCCTGCCTGCCGAGTTGTTTAAGACCGGAGGCGATGAGCTGCTCACCCGCATGCACCAGCTCATAAGCAGAATATGGTCGGATGAAAGCATGCCTGATGATTGGAGGCTCAGTGTTCTCTGTCCTGTACATAAAAAAGGAGACCCCACAATTTGCGCCAACTACCGTGGAATAAGTCTCCTGAGCATCGCATACAAGGTTCTATCGAGCGTACTGTGTGAGAGGTTGAAGCCTATGCTCAGCAACCTGATTGGACCTTATCAGTGTGGCTTCAGACCTGGTAAATCCACCATCGACCAGATTTTCACACTGCGCCAAATCCTGGAGAAGACACAAGAAAAACAGATCGACACACACCACCTAGTTTATAAGTACGTGACTTTAAAATTTCAGGAATAATTTCGATGAAAATCAAATTTTGTCCATGGTATAATTTGAAGGCGATATGGCATTTACATTGAACAAATATCAATAAATAATAATTTGTCAAATGGAATATTATGAAATTAAGTGATTGATCACAAATCCAAAACAAATCACTTAAAGATCACGTGAACTATTGTGTAAGTAATTTATGTTAAATGAAGTACGATGGTATAGTACTTTGTCATGTGCAAGTTTATAATAAAATAATCAGCGCTGTGTTCGCGCTAAAATACCTGAACAAGTCCTCAGTGCTGACTTGCCCCAAAAATAACTCTAAATTGGTGATATGAACAAAAATCAAACTACACCATAAGAGAAAGCTCATAACAGAGTGTTATTTCCTTACTAGATGGACACTCAATATGAGTCCTAATTGTGAGTCATAAAAGACTCCTAAATTAAGCTTAAATATGAATCATAGAATACTCATGAATCCTCAAAGAATTTATGAGCCTTTTTGGACACCTAGAGTGCCGTAAATTCGCTAATTTTTTAGCTTTTTATTGTTACACAATTAATTTGTATCCATGTTAGAAATATATGAATGCAATTTTGAAATATATTTTCATAAATTTGTGAATAAGCATGAAAGTAGAATTTGTCGAGTAATTGTACGATGAGCACGATGGTCTTGTCCCTCAGTTATTCAGAAGTAATAATATTCAAAAATACATAGGAATTAGTGCTAGTGGATGTATAGAATGTAATGTAATAGAAGTTTGTTCTTTATGTAACTTAGAATATCTTTGAATTTTCAATTCGAAATTATAAAGCAAAATTAAAGAATCTTCTGTTGAAAAAATTTTCTCCGAAACCATGCTTAATGGAGCGATCTTTTAAGAAATATAATGCATTCTATAATTTTAAAGTAAATAGAAATTGTAAGAAAAACGACTTCCATAAAGGTGCATAATAATGCAATCTAAACTTAACTGTTGTCCGTGATATTTAGTTCATAATTTCTTATCAACTGACACACCATTTTATAGTGAGTTTTCAACGGAATATTGTCATCGTGTGATTATTATTATTATTGTTATTATTATTATTATTATTATTATTATCATTATCTTCATCGCTATTATTATTATTATTATCATTTATCCGCTTCATAATCTACGTTGTCGAAGTTGAAACTCTTCTTTTACATGCCTGCTTGCTTCAACATACTTTTTTTTGGTATGCTTCTTATGCTTACTACATAAAACCTACATACTCACCATCCATACACATTAGAGTTCTGTACGATTGACTATTGTATCGTACGAGTAGAGCACAAATACTCATGTTTACAATGCCACGACGTAGAAACTCGTTATTATCGTTGAATCGTGATAGCTACTCGTTACATCACGAGCGATAATTGCCATGAGTACCAACGAACTTGACTCGTTTTTTACGCATACGGTATTGAGAATTTATAATCCGTATATCATATTCATCCGAGCCATTCATATGAGTACATTTTTATTTACTCGCGCAGGATTCTGGTACACACCCATATTCTTTTCATATTGCGTGCTTAATCTTCATGAGCATGCATATACATATATATGTATGTATGTATGTATGTACCATGTGTAATGCCACTCATCGTTCCACAAAAACAGACATTGCACAGTAACAACAGCAGCAGCAGCAACAGTAGAAACATCAGCAGTTGCACCAACAGCGGTGTATCACAAATTTATTACAACCATTGGGAATCCTTTTAAGTAGTCGATTCGAAATAATTTTCAATTTATCACTCTGATAATACAAGTCTTGTTTTTGTTAACTTTTTCTTTTTATTTGTTGTTGTCTTGAAGATTTTTTCTTCTTCTTTTTTCTAGCACATTCGAGTGGCATCACGAAAATTACAAAATAACATCAACCATTGAATACAAAAAATGAAAGTAAATAAAATGCTGTGAAAACTTATGTTGCTGCTGCTGCTGCTCCTACTGCTGGAACTGCTACTTTTACTCGTATTGTATTGTGGCATCATCAGTGGCAAAAGTACAAAAGGTGTTATGTGTTATAATTTACAGTGGAGCGAACAGATGTATGAATATTTTATTTGCAATTTATTTATATTTGTTGTAATAGTAATTGATGTTGTTGTTGTTGTTGTTGTTGTTGTTGTGGGATATTATCTCATTGTATGGAACAATATACATACGTACGTAAGTACATATGCATTGATTTAATAGAATATCAATTTTCCATTATCGATCATATCATTGTAAATTAATTCTATTGAAAATGTAATTGACATCACATATTGCATATTGTACGATATATTGAATATTTATATCATAATCTTGATTTCTACTTATTTCGATGCGAGCATTTATTAGATTTTATTCCCATTGCATTGAAATTACAAAAAATTCTCATTTAGCTTCTTATCTCTAATGGTACTTGAGAAACATTATTGAAGAAAGTATTTTATATATTTTAATCGTATTTATATTTATTTCTGTTGAAAACGTAAATAAATGTATTTTATAGAAATATTCTAAATTCATGGAATCAAGTTTTTAACTATACTGCTGAAGCTCTATATTCCACAGGAGATAACATCAAGAAGGCTTAAGGCAAATCCAATGAGATGAAAGTGAATTTTTCGAGGCTACCCAGGAAATTCAGACAATTGCGAATGCTAGTAATTAATGGATGCATTTTGTCACAAAGGAAGCAATCTGTTCAATCACTACTGTGCCATCATCAACACTTGTTGGTAGCAGGTATTTCTGCTGATGCAACTGGTCCTGATACACAGCAGTCCCTTACAAAAGAAACAAGATGCATATTTTTTTTTTGTCTCACTACTCAAACTGATGATAAATAATGATAGCGCTAGCGAATTGAAATAATTTTTATTTTACCAAAGTGACTTTTCTTCGCATAAGTAGATGAAGTGCTATTAAATGTCGATGACCTCTTGGTATGTTGCACAAATATTATTTTAAGAATACTAGAGAATGAAAATAAAATTTAAAAAAATAGGATAAGACATTAGGAGTATATGTACAGCGTATAGGGTCACTGCTTTGTTTCTTTTCTAACATTTTGTGTGTTTATTTATTTTTTTTTTTTGCTCAAGTATGCAGTTATCAGAGTCTTTAAATTGCATCCCAAGTGTATTTTGTTAGTAAAGTATTCTCTTATCAACATAATGAACGCGTTTCAAAGTAGCTACCACAACTGTGGTTATTACAAAAGATACTCGTAGATAAAAATGCATTCTCGACAAATGCGACAAAAATAAATGTCGACCAATACATATAGAAGATTCACTTAAAGTCATACTTGTTTTATGGTTGCATAGGTAAGTACATAGTGATGATGATGATGATGATGGTGATGATGATGATGATGATGATGATGATGATGATGATGATGGTAATGCCAAGCAGAAAATATATGCAAACAAATGCAAGACAGAATAAAAATTAACTTGTACTTTACTTCTTCTTCTTCTTCTTCTTCTTCTTCTTTGTTTGTTTGTTTTTATAGCGAAATTTAGCTGATGATGTATTTTTTGTTGTTTTGTTTTGTTTTTAATTCTCTTAATGCAATATTCGCACTTGTTTGCCAAAGTTCCTAGTCGCTAGAAGTGAGCAGTAGTTAGGAGGCGAAAAAATTGACACGAACCGACTATGAAAATCTGCAAACTTCTTTGTATTACAGCCGCGAAACCGCAAAAATGAATTTTTTTTTGTTTTGCTTCACTAAAAGTTTGTGCCAAAGTCAAAAATTAAAGACAAAGAAAACAGCTCTAAATGTTTGTAACAATTTCTCTTGTTTTTGCTTTCTTCTTGTTGTTTTTTTTTTCGTTTTTTTTTTTTTTTGAAAACAAGTCACATACACACAGCAACATAAAACAAACCGCAAGCAAACAAGTATTTGTTACTCAGTCAGAACTAAGGTATAAAACCACGCGTTTGTACAAAAAGTTATGGACGCGACATATCGTTTTACCTGTAGTCAGGTATGTAAATGCACATACGTGATGGCATAAAAGGTTCAAAGTTGCCAAAATATTTTTTGTCGGTTAACCATTTCTGGGCTATGGGGACAAATATGTCGTTCGCGATATATGCAGGCACAAGTAACTCATGACCATTCCCTACTACATGTGAACTATGTAGTAGTCTATATATAGCAATGCTACAAACTACTACTAAATATGACTATTACAACAACATGCGTTCTTTATTACATCATTCATTCATAAAATTTACTTGCCTAACAAGTTCAAAGTTACTAGTAGTTTATGTGTTAGGTAAGTAAATTTTCGATTTTATGACCATAAATTATGTACACGAAAATTATGTTGCCCCTCATTGCACTAAGGTATATTATTGACAAGAGTTGCAAGTTGTTGCAAGTTTCTCTTAACAACATTTTACCACGTTAGCGGTTTGATGGTGATCCTGGTGAAATGTGCATATGTACGAGATATGTCGCAAAGTAAGGTAAACTTTTATTTTTTTATTTTTTATTACGAGTCTATTATTAAGTTATTACTAAAAATTACTTTGGATGATGTGTAAGCCCATACGACGTACATGTAGTATGCTAACTGTTTGTTTGCAGATATATAATATTTATGAAATCCAAACAGCATTTATTACCCCGTCATTAGACAAGGATTTATTGAATTCATTTAAACTTATTTCAAAACAGCATTCATTCAGATTGATGTCTTATAAAGTGATTTCAAGAAGGTTCAATTTTAATCTTTTATAATGCTTTACAAGGAAACCCTTTTTAAGAATATACCTAATTAAAGCTGAGGATTGCATTAAAATAATCTATTTGTTAAATTCACACAGAACTTGTAAAATATAGCCACAATATACGTACTTGCATCTCTTTAGAGATGTGTTTGTATCTCGACATTTTACCTTTGAATGCGATTGCTTAATATAAACATACAAATATATTCTAATGCATACGAATGTTAATTTACATGCAAACATCCATATGTACTTACCTAGTGTACATTTGCTCTCTGAACTTCATGACTTGATGTCATTTTCAATGGTAAGTAGATGACCTGTCCAGCATTTTGTTCAAACAAAATCTTCTGTGATCAATTGGATTGGATTTAAACTGTGCAATTGTTGTTGCTACTCCTTGCTTTGATACGCAAGATTTAACACTAGCTCACATACTTACACACCCATATACTACTAGATACATGTAAAAGTGTGTGTGTGTGTGTGTGTGAAGGTAATCTCTTGTGATCTAAAGAGGCGTAACGTAAGTAGGTACTACATGGACGAGTTTATGTAATCGTTAACGTTACTAGTAGCGTAATGCAATGACATTTGTGAACCTAAATGTCAACTCTCACTCTCTCTCTCTCTCTCTCTCTCTCTCTCTTGCTATGTTTATTATTATTGTTGTGTATCATTATATCAAGTATGAGTAGATATTGCATATACAAAGTGAAATAAGTTAAGCAAAGATCTAGTTGGTATTGAAATTTATATCTACTAAGAGAAATTTGTCAAAATGTTCGCTTAAAGAATATTCTGCAATTACATACATATATATTTATGTGCTATGCAATGCAAATAGAGGGTATGTACGAATTTACAACAAGATGAAATTATGATTGTGGGTTAATTTGCTCAAATAGTAGTTATGTACATATCTTTTATCTTCGTTCACATCATCCTTTAGTTGTACATATTGATGATGATGATGGTGATGATAATCATTAAACCAACAATATTGTTACACTATTAAATAGCATTTTATTTCGTTTCATACATAGTACTTAGTGGACGTAACAATGAACAGGTCATGCTCAGTTTACAACATGTTCAAGTAAAATGTAAATTTGTTGCTAACAATGTGTGTATAAACACCACCACCACCACCACCACTATCAACATATACACATAATCTTTGAACATGTATAGTTGCTCGTTAACAACATTCATAGTGACATGTAACAATATCTTTCAATGGTTTCAGTTACAGATTATTGAGCAATGAGAGACGTATTTACGAGTATGTACATTGTATGACCATAAAGGCGTAAGCATGTAAATATAATTTTAATGATAGTAATCAATATGATGTTGGAAGATAGTAGAGCTTAATTTAAATTTATGAACCTTTATTATTTAAATAATCATATACAAAATCAGTTGAAATAGCACAAGTGAAATATCGAAAAATAAAATTAATGTTGAGAGCTCATTTTAACTACATATGTATGCAAAATAAATGTGGCAATATTAAGTACTTTTAACAAGAAACATCTACTTTTATATTTTGTGAAATAATACTCAGAAATAAAAATTTCTGATAAACCTGGTACTCCACTCAATCTGCACCTGATCCAGAATCCCTTGTTGAATATGAACTTACTCGAAAGGCGACTTATTTTCAAGATTTGGCTTTCAAATGAATAATACAAATAATTGCAAAGGCGAGTCCAATCCATTCAATCAATAAATTACTTATATTTACATTTACATATGACATAATGTGTGTTAAGCACTGTGAAATGTTATCTCACGCAAATGGAACAAACACCTGCTGCAAAGAAAGCGTGATTGATATCAAAGGAGACCACGGCCTAATATCAGCTGCTGTAGGTGCTGATAGTGCTTAGGAGTGCTTACATGAAAATCAAAAGTGATACAACAATAGCCCTACCTTTCGGTCTACTTGTGCTGCTTTTAGTTAGCCACCTAAGAGAAATGATATCTTACAGAAAGAAAGGATGCATGCAAGCACATTATTGCTGTCATATAAAAATATTTTAAAAATATAGGAGATATATGTACTAAAAAAAAGCAGAACTAACTTCTCATACCAAAAACCGCAAACTAATCACATCGAACAACTATCATATTATCGAAGTAAAAATGCTTGCATTAGTATGCAATAAAAATTTACAATATTATCGATAAAAATATCTAAATATGCACTCATACAGCGAGAACAATAAAACTTAAATTATAATTTCTTACCATAATAAAATAAACTTGAACTTTTCCATATGAGACTTCATTTGTGGTTCGAACAGCTTGACTCAGCTCAATTCAGCCAGTTCAACGAGTCTCACAATGCACCCCAACAAAAAAAAAAAAAAAAAAAATATTACTTGTAATGCAAATGTTTACTTGTTCATTCAATCGTACATTCTTCTACATACTATCTCTCCAGTCAACGTTTATTTGAAAGCCATTAGACGTCCAAGGGAACAATATTGAAATATCCATAAAATTTTATAATACTAAATAGTTCTTCTTCTATGTTATGTACATACATAAGTACGAGTACTCAAATCTATGTAGTATGAATTCGCTTTGGAATTTATTTTGAAATTTTATTTGGATGAGCAAAAGACATAAAAACCAATTTATATACTATATACGTATATATGTATGTATGTACATATAAAGCTAAGAAATCGACATTTGTTGGAAAATAGTTTTGGAAGATTTGAACGAAAAGACATGAAATGAAAAACAAAAAACGAACGAAAAATATTTAGCGCCAACTTTTTGCAACAAATTTTTTTCAATACTTCGTTTTTGACAATTCCAATTTTTATTCTTGTTTTGTTGTTGTTGTTGTTGGAACATTCTTGAACTTTCGTGGGGAAACAACCACAAAAGTATGCTGTAAGTTTTTCGAGTTTGGGTTATGATTATTTTTTATTTTTCTTTGCCACTGTCGCCATATTTGTTATTTGTTAAATGTATTTTGAATGTGTTGTACTAGCTGCCTGCGTGCAACCGTAAGTACGTTTGCTAAAAATGTATAAAGTTAAATTGATTTCCAGAGTCATCGTGCATGTATATGGTCCTCTAGTAGCATATGTACTTAATCAAATGAAATATTCTTTCACATTTACAAGTTTAACATCAATGCTAGATTTAATACTTTATAATTTTTTCTTGTGAATTTATAACGAAAAATTTAAGAACTCCATTTCAACTCATTTCATACAAAATTCTCTTAAAATAAAGCAAAGTAGCAAATATTTTCTAAAGCAGTTGTAAATTTTAACTCAATTGATATCAAAGGCATTTTGTTCGCGATTTGAAATTTGAAATGCTAAAACGTAATTCTATATTACAATATTAAGCTATATATATATTCAAATGATTTATGCAATAATATAATAATAAACAGGTACCTTGAACAAATATCGTTATCTGTATTAAATATCAACAACAAGTCTTGCATAATAATGTACCGCAATGGAATACTATGAGCAAACAGATAACAGATATCGTGATAACAATACATTTACATTTTATTGATATTATTTGTAATTTGAGTAGACTCATAGTACTGGTAGTTTGTTTTTTTTTTTTTTTTGATGTAATATCGTCATACTCAATTACTAATTCAAAGAGAACGATATATACAAACTTATATAGGAATCTTTTCGCATGTAAATTTCTGCAAGAGTCAAAAAAAAAAAAAAAAAACAATCGAAATGATCAAAGTTCTGAACAGAGTTATTTTGAATGAAATTTGTTACATAATACTCGTACATACTACATACTACAAGACTGACAGTCTGTCTGGCTGCTGACGTCGCCAACACCAACATCAAATAACCTCAAAATCAATAATAATGTAATCATGCTTATTACCATAACCACCAAGACCATCACTACACCAGTGATAACACATTATCATCATCATCATCATCATCATATACAATTTGCATATTAGACATGATTATCGCTTTCCCATGTTATTCATATCCCCCTACAATAATACTATATGTACTAACTTTTGCGAATATAAATATGTACATTCATAGCTCTGTACATGTGTAGCTATTTACAAGAAGCTATCGTTTACTTCTTCTTTACCATTCTACTTCGTTGCTCATGCAATTCTGATGGATTTTGAATATTTCCTTAAAGAATCGCCTACTTTGCGCCTATCTATGTTATGTGACTGAAAATCTCAAATGCGGCCAACATATAACTGTTATTGCAATGAATTTACCACCATCATTACCATTACCAAATTCCATACCACTTGTGTATTTCTCGTTGCTTTCTTAGTGCCTTGTCCCGCATGTCGTTTCAATATTTCGTCGATTTTCGTTTTATTTTCATTTATGGTCGCTTTTATTTTACCCTTTTTTTTGTTCATTGTTCTCTGTTATTTAACCAAATTGGGTCTGAATTGAAATTATACATGGAAGCGGTCGAAAGAAGGGTTTAGAAAACGCTGATAGGAAATAAAATAAAATTGAGGTAAGCATTTCTTGCTTTCATTCTTACTGGATTCAAAGATTCCCCATTTCATATAGATTATTTTGATTTACATGTCCTCTTTAAATACTCTTTGATGACACTGATCTGAATTGTCTATATATATATATTTCTTATTATTCACTGTCTCTAGCAGGTCCACACAAAGCAAGCGATATGTTTTCGGTTAAACGCAAATAATTTATGCCCCTATTGCGGTTCACAACTTTTGTAACAGTTTGGTCGCCGTCGAGATATTCATATTGCCGTTCTCAACTCGACTGGCGGCTGATTTTTTTGATTGTGTTCATTATTTTTGTGGTATTGCCGTTTGCAACTCTGTTTCAGTTTGGTCGACAAGCACGTTAAATATACACCACTGCTCATAAGCAGTTGTGTTTGCATCAGTTGCAGTTTACTTTAAACTAATAAAGCCAAAAATAATGGAGAGATCGTAAGTAATAATTAGCTTGGCTTCATATTGTAATTTCTCAACATTTTATACATTTTCAGAAGTTTAAAAATTACAACCAAAGCTCAATTTGAGAGGCTTGTTCAACTAATGGACCAGAATCCAAGCTAACAAAGTAGACGTGAATCTAAGAAAATAAGATTTTTTTTTAAATAATTTAAGTTATCTTCCATTTACCAAAGAGACTGAAATGAATTTAAAAAATAAATAAGAGATAAATTTATTGAGCTTGGAAAGAACGCATTATATTATTTCTGATACTCCTTGCAGCGTCTGTTTCGTCTCCAATACATCTAATACTTCTTTTAAAACAAGTGACATTGTAGATTGAGCCACTCCTATATTGAAGTCATTGCCGCTGCTCTTCTGGTAGCTTCCATCAGCGAAAAATCTAAGAGCAGCACACAATTTCAATATTGGTGGTATAGATACGACACGCACAGATTTCTTGAAATGGTCTTTTACGTCATCCAGCAAAAAGCAAAATGCCTCTTTGCTCAGTCGAAAATAGCTAATAAATCTATAAAAAAATTTATTATTTGCTTTTATTTATTTTGAACAATATTTATACTTTTCGCTAGGTAGTTCAAGAGGGTTAGAGTCATCACGAATTTTTCTCCGTAAGCGTAGCAAATCAATTTTCGCGTCTTCGTTTTCATCTTCATAAAACAAATCTACACTAATATCCATTTTAAATAATTTAAACAGCAAAACACAATTGTATATTTCCTTAATTTTTACTTTTAATCGACCACTTTTCTGTCATAAGTGATATTTTAAGCTGGTAACGCCATAACAATTTCAACCGAAAACAGTGGTGTACCACAATACCAAAAAATAGTTTGGTCTTGTTGAAGTCGGGTCGACTCTAAGACGACCAAACTGGGTTGAGTGGTGAACGGCAATAGGGGCATTAGTTTTCCTCCATTCCGCCAGCACTGGATGACTTGAATGACTTGTTCCATTAAATTGCTCTACTATTGTTTTTGTTGTTAAATTAAAATGCAAAAAAGTGCTACTGGGTTGTCTTTCTTCCACTGAGTTTCTAAGTATTTGAGTAGGGTTAGTCTCTATTCTGTACTTATAATCGTCCTACCTTCCAATATAATGTTAGTTGTTGTAGGTACATATGTACATAGGTATATACTAGATGGGCTGAAAATTCTCGAGATTTTTTAATAGATGGCCCCAATAGAAAATGATCATGACTCATTGCAAGAGGCTCATGTTTCACTAGTTTATGTATCAAGTTTCAAGACAGTTTCGCTGTAGTAAATTTAGTGGAAAAACGGGAGTATCGCATATTGATCAGACATTGTTTTTTATGCAAAAAAACTTCCGAACAATCATCGCAATAGTTAGAGAAATGTATCCCACATCTGAAGGCCAAAAGAGGCTATGAATGTGAAAAGCGTCAAGCAAGTGCATCGAATCGTCTCGAGTGATGAAAAAGTGAAATTGTGCGCATTAGCTGAGGCCATGGGTATTTCAAAAGAACGGGTAGAATACATTTTGCACAATATTTTGAAGATGAAAAAGCTATCGGCGTGATGGGTGCCGCGTTTGCTGACCGTCGACCAAAAACGTCGGTTTAGCGTTGTTGCAACGTAATCGAACATACATTTTTTTTGACGTTTTGTGATAATGATGAAACGGGAGTCAATTGCCATGCACTTGAGTTCAATAGGAAGTCTGCACAATGGCTGGAAAACCACGAAAGTCGACCAACGTTCAGCAGATAAGGTTTTGAACTCCGTTTTTTGGGATGCACATGACATAACATAACATAACATTATTGAACAGACCGAACGACTAATGAAAAATGGCCTCGTATGACGAAGAAAAAGGTTATGTACCTTCATCTTTAAGAACGTATTCTCTAGACTTGACTCCCAGCGACTACTATCAGTTGCCAAATCTCAAGCCGTGGCTCCAGGGAAAGAGATTCAGATGGAATGAGAAAGTCATCGCGGAAACCGAGGCATATTTCGAAGGCTTGGATATTTCATGTATGTACTCTCGAAGGCAAATATGTTGAGGAATAAATAAAACTTTGCGTAAAAATGCTTGTTTTCATTAAAAATCTCTGGACTTTTCAGCCCAAGTAATATGTATATGTACAAAACATAATACCAAAAGGTTCATGGTTCGTTCATGCGTTCGTGGATTTTGATATTTTTATTTTGTCTTTCTTTTAGGTACTTGCAATTTGTGGTTAGCTTTCTTTATACAAGTGTGTGATTACAATAGTAGTAGATGCTTAGCTTTTTTTTTCAAATAATAGGATTCCTAAAGGACTGTTGCTGTACTTTTATATTGTCAAAGCTAGTGAAGCATAAAACTTAAATTTGCTATTAAAAGGATTAACACGATATTTTTGTGTGTAACTTGATGTGGTGTCTTCCATCTTATATTTATAGGGTGCTGAAATGCCTATTGTGAAGAGCGAAAGGACGAAAGAAAAATCACTCATCTCATTCACTTTTCCAAATGTAACAAAATAAAGTAAGTAACAAATTATAAAAGTCCACTGGATTTGTGTCCAGATTTCAATAAATACAATATTGTTAATATGAAATATTTTGTGGTTTAGATGCTATGTATAAAATCTGAATGTTTCGGTGTATGCCAATTGCCTTACTGGAAACTCTCCTATTAAGTCGGTAGCATTTTTATGAGGAATATTGCTTTCTTATTGATGCCTGAGCACCAAATGTCGTGTTCACTGAGGAACTTTCAACAGTATACATATGTACATACTTATAATATTTGCAAATCGGCCTTTAAATTTCAAAGGTATGATTAAAATACATACAATTTTTTAAGGCAATCCTAAAAACCAACAAAAATTTCTAATATTGATAGTGTCGATTTCTCCAATTTAGAAGTCTCTGTGTGTGTGTGTGTGTGTATGTGTGTGCACGAAAGTGTTAAATGTCGAACAGTAATGGCCTTATGACATTCTATTTAAATTTTTAATTGCTTAATTATTCCTTCATTTTTAATAGACTGATTAAGGTTCTTGATTTAATATATGCTGTATTTATATTTGTATTCTATTAGGCTGCAACAAGTGGTTTCTATTTGATGCAAAGACATTTACACAACTAAACACTATAATATCAAGAAAATTCGAAATTTGTATTTTTTTTTAAATTTTTTTTTGTACAAAAGCTTCATACGTCTCGAAAATTCTCTATTATTGGCTGAAGCTTTTATATAATAAAAACTATTTCAAATGCACTTTTGTGTCTAGTAAACTGTAAAAGATAACATAAAAAAGTTTTTATTTCTTTTTTTTTTTTTTTTTTGCTTAAAATATTTAATTCTGAACACAAAAAAGAATTAAACCCTACAAAATAATGAATAAATCAAAATTTTTTGGATACTACTTATAATGATATGAATTTAAATCAGCAAAATATATATAACAATACAATTTAAATCTAAAATCTCGCATATATAATTTTTTGCAGCTCATACTTTATCAAAACGTAATCATACCACTTTGCTTGTATGAATAAAATTTGAATTTTGTTACGAATACGAAAGCGCTTTTTCATACAAGAAACCTCATTAAAAATCATTGAAATTTAATTTGACACAACATTGCCTCAAAATATGTATACAGCCATGCACATAATTTTTTTTTTTTTTTGCATCATACTCGTAAGTGAACCACAGAACAAACAAAAAAGCGAACTCATTTCAAAAACAGCTATAACATATATGCTCACACATATGTAGGTAGGTACAAACGTATATGTATTTTTAATTGTGCTACGCATATAAAATAAAATGTTTTATACCACGCTGAAAATATTATTTGCGTACATATGCATGTGTATGTGGTTGGATGTGAATGTGTGCAAGGTTTCTTTCAGATATTATTTCGATGGGTATGGCATTTCAATAAAAAATTTATTGTAATTATGAATGAGAGGTGCATTAATTAAAAAACAACAACAAAATGAAAGAATGTTATGTGACGAGAGTAATAGTAACATATAAAGTTGTATGTACCTAGGCATATGCTTTTATGCATTCCGGTTGAGAAAAAAGGACATTGAGCCGATATTTCACATACACATCAGTATTTTGCATTTAATTGTAGTACCAAATATTGTTGGTTGATTTTCACATGATTTTCAAACGAATAAGAATGAACGGGTGTGCAAAATTCGAATGGCAAATTTCAATTGAGCATCATTTGACAGAACTAATTTTTGTTTTTCTGAAGAAATATTTTTCAATTGAACACATATTTATTATTGATCAGAATCACCATATGTCTGTCCGTCTGTTCACATGATCAGAGAGTTGAAATTTTGAAGCAGATATCATACTAAAATATGCACTCACACTATGTGTTGTACTAGAGTATTATTTTTGATGTAAAAATTCATATTAGTCTTACACAAACACAATACACAGAATAACATATAGAATGCTTATATAGCTTAGTATTTTTTTTATACCCTGCATAATGCAATATGCATGGTATATTCATTTCGGTCAGATGTTTGTGTCCACTTGAAGGAATCTCCGGAGATATCGACATGGATATATATTCGTGATCAGCGTCGATTAAATTTTCGATTTAACGATGTCCGTCCGTCCGTCCGTCCGTCCGTCCGTCCGTCCGTCTGTCTGTCACCTGGCTGGTTCGCACGATAACTTGAGTAAATATTGAGCTATTTCGATGAAATTTGGTATAAGTAATCTATGATCCAAGGGTACGGAGGGGATTGATATTGGGCATGATCGGTTAATAACCACGCCCACACCAAGCATTCAAAGCGACTAACCTCGAAATTTTCAAAATCTTTAACTTGCTATAACTCACATAATATACAACTTGGGACAACAATATTTGGCACATAGACTTATATTATACTACTATATAACCTCGCCAAAAGTGGTTGAGCCACGCCTACTTTCTAGCGTAGCTCCCATACAAAGTGTCTGTACTTCTTTTAAATTGAAACTGCTGTAACTTCTACAATCTTCTGTCCAGAATAACCATAATTCACACTTAGATTAACACGGCAGACAGAAATAATATGGCAGAAAATCAATGTGCCACGCCCACTCCTTTTTGGGTCTCCCATACAAAGTTGCGGAAATTAAAAAAAATGTTACCGGTTATAACTTGCAAACTATTCAGCGTAGAATAACGAGATTTAAGATGTGGATTAGTATTGTACGAGCAACTAGGCTCACAGAAAACGGGTGCACCACGCCCAGTGTTTATCGTAGCCCCCATACAAATTTTAAATTGAAACAGCTGTAACTTCGGCAATCTTCTGTCTAGAATAACCATAATTGACACTTAAATCAATATCGTAGTCGGCAAAAATCTGGCAGAAAATCAGTGTGCCACGCCCACTCCTTCATGGGTCTCCCATACAAAGTCCAATGAATTAAACTAAAATTTTAAGCTCCATAGCTTACAAACCATTTAGCCTAGGACAACGAGACTTAGGGTATGGATTAGTATTGTACGAGCAACTAGGCTCACAGAAAATGGGCGCACCACGCCCAGTGTTTATCGTAGCCCCCATACAAATTTTAAATTGAAACAGCTGTAACTTAGGCAATCTTATGTCTACAATAACCATAATTGACACTTAGATTAATATCGTAGTCGGAAATAATCTGGCGAAAAATCAGCGTACCACGCCCACTTCTTATTGGGGCTCCCATACAAAGTTGAGGAAATTAAACAAAAATGTTAACCACCATAACTTAGAAACTATTCAACGTAGGACACCAAATTTAAGGTGTGGATTAACATTGAAAAATTAATTGGATTTACTAGAAAGTGGCAAGTCACGCCCACTTTTTATATAGCTCCCATACTAAGCCTCGGAATTATCTTAAAATCCTTTTACTTCGTCAAAGTCAACCATATTTCGGGTGTAAATTAGTAGTATATGCAAAAATTGTTTTTTGAAAAGTGGAAATAAAAGAAAAGTTGGATATTCGAGTAAACTTTTTATATATAAATCTACATATGCAGGGTATAGTTTGGTCGGCCCCAGCCGACTGTAAGGAGATTTTTTTTCCTTTATTTTTGCCGTAACATACGAGTATGCATATAAGCACAAATGTGTGTATATGCTTGTGTGTGAATGATCTTTTTTGTGTGTAAAAGTACTATACATATGCTAAGTAACAGCTTGGTATATACACTCACACAAATGCGCGTATATACGTAAGATAGATTGGGTCGGTCTGCGTACACAAAAAAAAAAAAAACAGAGTTTCTAATGCCTTCTCTCTGAAGTGAAAACTAAAGCTAAGACCATCTCGTCACTATTTAATAGTTTATACAGTATATGGTACCATTTTATTTTCCAACAAATGCAAACATGTCCTTGTTAGTACCCCTATCATCATCATCGACGTTACACACATTCATATGTGTACGTGTACATACGAATAGGTACACTTTATTCATTTAGTATGCGTTCATGCGTGTTTTTAAGCAATTTTGTGTCACTCACATATTATGAACATACGTGTACATTAATTTAAAATTTATTTTAAAATAAAGCAATTCTATTGTTTCTGTTTTTTTTTTTAGTACTCAGTTTATATTGTGTAATCATGATGATGATGATGATGATGATGATGATGTTGGCACTACTATTGTTCTACTTGTGTTGCTATTGAACTATTTTTGCTTCTGAAAATGAGAATGACGTTGATGATGTTGATAAAATATTTAAAGTTAATATAAAATTCATTAGTGCCTTATTTTGAAAATTTTGCATTTGCAAAAAAAAAAAAAAAACTATGTTATAATTACATTACATTTTTTTTCTATATATAGTACCATCTAGCTTTTTGCTGATTTGTTACTACTATAAGTTTTAATCATTGGTTATTGCATCATATTGATTGTAATTGCTTTATAATTATTGTTTAGTATATTTCACTTCTATACACATAGTTCATATATTTAATCAATAGAATTTTCAATCAGTCGGTAAGCTTCGAAAGTTACCGATTTAAGTTGGATAAAAAGGATTTCGTAACTAAGTCTATTTCCTGAACCAGAAAAGAAGGCTCAAAAATCAGTAGTTGTAGTAGTTGTATGCTTTTTTTGGGAGGTTTAAAGATGAATAAAATCATTTTCAAACAAGAAAATGCAACAGCACATAAAACCATAGCAAAAATCACGAAATTATGTTATGAAATTTTCGAACACACAATCGTATTCGTCAGATTTCGCTCTTAATTTCATCCATCTATACTTAAACCTGTTTTCATCAAATGCCGAAGTATAGAAAGACGCATTTTGAAGGGTAGCTTCACTTCAAACCTGAAGTTCATAAATAAAGTGTAGACGATAATAATTTATATTTCATTTGTGTCTCTCATTAAGCCCAAGGACTTATCTATTGATTAGAATTGCCGTAGTTAATTTCTTTTAAATATTATTATTTCGGTTATTTATTTTATAACCACGTCACATGAATGGAATACGTGTAAAAATTATAACTCCATTACCAAAATAGACTAAAATAGATTTAAATTATATCTCCCTAGATAATTTATTACACTGCTTTCAATATACAACTTTTTTTTAAATACATATGTACTCATTAGGAATGCAAGTTTTTGGTGCCTTGCTGATTCCGGAATTTTCCAAAATTTTGAAAAACAGTGAATTTTATGTTACTTGAAGTAATTAAAGAAAAATAGCAATTTATTAGATAAATTATTTTTTTTTTTTGGAATGCACTAAGCGGTATAAAAAACTATATGAATAATTATATTGTCCTGTAGTTATAATCAAAATTGAGCTCCATTAACTTGTTTGGCAGATTTAATTTTTTACAAATTTTTAGTAATACTAATTAAAACAATCATTTAAAAAAGTGATAAACAAAAGAGGAATCAAACGGAGAAATCAAAATTAAAATAAATCACCAGTTACATTTTATGTAAATATATTTCATGTGAATCTTGCTGCAAGTCGACTTTTGGATGCAGCACCTTTCACTTATTTTCATGATTTTTGTTGAGAGAATTATTGTAAATAATAATAGAATAAATGAGAATTGAATTTCGAATTTTTATTATTTATAAAATCCAATGATCCTGGCGGCAATTGCATCACTAGTATCAATATAGGAATTTTTAATTTAGTTGATTAAAATTGATTTGGTGGTGAAGAGATTTAATTGAAAATTGAAACGGTTAATCTCGGTAATACCGAATCTTAGACACCCTACACAACGACTGATAAGCAGATGTATTTTCGAAGAAATGTCCTTCTGATCGCAAATTGTGTAAACATAGGCTGGGCTTATATCCAATGTCGCTTACTTACGAACTCATGTGCACCAATTTTTAATTAATAACATAGACAGATATACATATTGTATTTGTTTATGTCTGCCACCTTTGCTTTTATGTTACAAACGGAAGCACCAACTCAATATACCATTGACTCTTTGAGTGCATGATATATTTTATATATACATAAGTGCATGAGCTTAATATTTTTAGTTTGTAAAATGTTGCGTGAATGTTTATATCGTTTCACTTTAAGTAGTGTCTATTATTATTCATTGTTCATGGGATTGCTTCCAGGACTTGTTGATTGGGAATATATGAAGTTACGCAAATCGAAGTTCTATCTGGTTTATAGTGTTTTGATACGTGCAATTTATATTGCATTATTTCCACGTATTTGCGCAAAGTATATTGGCAAAATACTAATCACACCCACGGCAGACACAATCGGATGGTTTGGAAGACTACAAGCATTTGGAAAAATATTCAGTTCATTATTTGTTCTCATTGAAATATTGATAAATCGAGAGCAATTGATCACTACATTTAATGAGTATACAAAATTTATGAAATGTTATAATAATGTTGGTGATGGTCATGCTGATAATGCCAATGATGATGATGATGATGGAGTAAATAAGAACTCGAAGTTATTTGAAAATATTAAAATACGTATGGAATGGCATGCGATCTCAATGTTTTCTTGCCAAATCGTAACATTGATATTTACATTAATGTTATCACTACCCTTCGGTATGGATATTTATAAACTGCTTGACTTAAATTTATGGACACTACTTTCGATAATATCAACAGCAATTTTCATTGTTTTCTCACAACTTTATCAACAATTTGCATACATTAATATTGCTCTTGGCGATTTAAGACGACGATTGGGGACATTTTTAGAACGACAAGAAAGATTTACTGAACGTATTTCTCAGCGAATTTCCTACTTCAGCCTGATGCATTTAAAATGTCATCAATTATGCGACAAAATATTTCGCTGTTGCGAAGTATCATTCGGGTTCATTTTATTCTCAAATTACTTTACGCTTATTCATTTGCTACATTATTTAATCAAGACCTTGAGTACCGACGAAGAACTAATAATTTCGATAGCAGTGTATTATTTAATACTTTCATTATTATTCTGTTGGAATGTAGTTCTGTTAACGTATGGTGTTGAGAGCCTTCTATCAGCCAGTAGTGATACAGGCCCTTTAGTGCGTGAATTCGTTGACCTATTGGCGGTTTATGAAAGCAAGGATTTAAATCAAACGGTGGGAGAAGAGACTCTTTTAATCAATATTCACTGAACATAACTTTGTAATTTTTCTTTCTTCGTTTTAGTTGGATATATTTGCAAGCTATTTAAAATGCCACAAGCTGAACTTTAAAGTATGCGGATTGTTTCAATTTAATCGAAAAACTGCTTTATCATATTTAACGATTTCACTTATACAAGTGACAACACTGATGCAATTTGATTTGGCTGTTAAAAAATAAGCTCATAAATGAATGGATTCAATATAAATTTTGTCAGAATTGAGAGTCGCAGCTTTATTGCAACAAT
The DNA here is from genome assembly GCA_963854835.1 of Megamerina dolium. Lineage (NCBI taxonomy): Eukaryota > Metazoa > Arthropoda > Insecta > Diptera > Megamerinidae > Megamerina > Megamerina dolium. The sequence continues at coordinate 2,222,768 of OY978526.1, read as the reverse complement.
TATTCAAAACGTTTAAAATATATTAATTTTCACAATCAAAATATTTTTAAAAATACTTATTTCTGAACTATTTTTCAGATGCGTTCAATTTATCGACATAACTTTCAAATTCTATACTTTTATGAAGATATATTTCTCAAAGATATGTTTGTAGCTAATAATACAATATTTCAAATAAATTACTGAATAAATGTTGTAAATTTTTTATTTACACTTTTTTTAAACAGAGCGTCATAGAGAGAGGCAGCTATGACTCTCTCCTCTCTCTCTCTCTCTCTTTTCATCTGCATTAGGGAATAATACAATGGATTAAATACAACAACAACAAAAATATATATATATACATATATTTTACAACTCTTACTTGTCAACTGATAATGGTTTCAAATAATTCCTTTATTTTTTGGTAAATGTATTCGTAAATCCTTTTGGTGAAATGTTGAAAATGGACGCATGGACGAAAGAAATAAAGAAAAAAGTAAAAACGATATAGCAAAAAAAAAAAAAAAAATGTGGAATAAAATAGTTCAGTCAGATCTAATAAAAATCACACAATGCCAGTGGAGGAAGTTGAGAAGCAGCAAACGAACAACACACAAAAAGGCTCAATTTGCGATTAGATTTTTATGTATTTGGATTTATATAAATTTTTATTTTTTAGCTCCATTGTAAATATAATGTTATGTTCACTCCTTTCCCTTTAGTTTAATATGCGGTTTGGTATGAAGAGTATATAGTATATGCTACGGTGTCTGTCTGTCTGTCTATCTGTGTGATAAATGCTGCAGAGGAAACCAAAAAGTTGCGGATGAATGTAACAAAATTTAGTGTGTGTGTGTGTGTGTGTGTGTGCGTTTGGACTAAATGCATTTTTGCAATGCTGCTCCCATTGCCATTGCTTATTTTTCATTTTCTATTTTTGCTACTTTGTTCACTCAATCGCTTAATGCATCTTTTCAACTATCTCTCGTCTGTTTTTTCGTTTTTTCTTCAACTATTCTACTTTCGTCCTCTTTTTTTTTGGTTTATTATTTTTATTTTTATTTCAGCTGACAATGAAATTCTTTAACTGTGTAGTGAAGTATCCATTTTTTGTCATGTTTCCTTTTCTCCCTCGTTTTTTTTTTTTTTTTTGGTCTCATCTTCTTCCTTTGCATTTTGTGCAATTTTTCACTGCTTTTCCATTTCGTTGACATTGTTGAATTTAACCAATCACTACTATTTTTACACTTAACTTGCAATTTGCATAAAATATTACCGAACCGCATGTTCACAAACACACACACACACACACACACATAGTCGTGCTAATACATATACGCACAACCAATAATACACTTAGTAAAATACTTCAATAATAAAATCATGCTGAAAATGTATTTTATTTGTATTACTTCAACTACTTATTTCTTTTTTGTGTATTTTTTTCTCCCGCAACCCCCCCCCCCCCCCCCCTTTGAACTTCAATGTTTTCTTTGGATCGTGTACAAGTATGTGTGTAACTGTGTATTATCATTGCTATTGCCAATTGGATTTTATTGAATGAATTGAGTAAAAAAGCAAAATTTATAGAAAAAATTGCAAGTATTAGTTGAGAAGGAACATGGAATGTAAGTAAGGCAAAGTGAAAAGTGTGAAAATTTAATATAAGATACATAATAAAATAGTCGTTGAGTGCTCTATACTTAACTTCTTCTAGTTTGCTCCTTTTAATTCATGTTTCATGTCTGCATATTTAATTCGTACACCTTTGCATAAGTAGCTATGTATTTATTCATCATCGATAAGCCAGATTACTGTTTATTTTATTTTTACTTTTTAATATTGAATCGGTGTGTTCGCAGACAAATATTCTCTCATACACTTTTGACACATTTGACTATCTGGGCAGATTCTTGATTTATTCGCTTTGGCACATTTCTGGTTGCAATTCAGATTATAAATACATAGTCAGATACACATGTGGTCATAAATCCATTGCAGTTGGTGAACATGTTCGATAATCAATATTGGTGAAAAAATGTCCGTAAGCGAATAAAAGCATTGATGAAGTTTAAATAGACGCAACTTAATATCATTCTGGTATCTACCGATTTTTCGGAAACTCACATTTTTAATTATGCGATCGTATTCATTTCTTTTCAATGTATGCAATCTTGTCATATATTTTTGGCTTATTCATATAAGCTTTCTTACCAAAAATAACTTAATCTCATTTGCTTTCATCATCCACTGAAGATCAAGCAGTTTCAGTTTATGACTTTTTAATGCATTTTAATCTGGCAACAATTTTACTGAACCGTAAACTTTTCATTTAATTTTAAAAACATGGCAAAATGCAAAAAAGGAATTTTATAGTTAACGAAAAAAAAAACTCAAGCATAAATTTGTTCTATAGTAGTATAAAGTGCGAACATAGTAGTAATACTATAGTAACAATATCAACAATTATCATCTAGAACAACAACAACAGCAACAGTTGCATCATTGAAGACAAAGAGGAAAACTCTTAGTAACACTTATCATTACATGTTTACATACATTTTTTTCATCTACGGCAACTTGTGTGCATCTGTGTGTGTGTGTGTGTTGGCATTTAAAAAATTTTGTAAATACAACTGCACTTTTCATTGTTTACATACAAAAAAGCTTTTTACAAATACAGATAGATAGGCAAACATATGCCACACACATATATAACATACAGACATACAGTTATACATCCAGTGCCAAATGTCAGCCACTGGTAAGTGAAGTGATAAGCAAACTCTTGCTATCAAATATGCTTACCGATGCTAAGATAATGCAGAAATACGTCACAATATTCTTTACACCAGTGAATTCTACATTGAATTGGCAATGTATTACGAATAGATTTTCCACTGGGTCCACATACTTATGGCATATACATACACATAAGCATTGGCATTGTGACTATAACTGCCATTGGGGCAGTATATATGTAGGGGAGTAGTTAAAATCAAGTAAAAATTATACAAGTGCTATTGTAAGAAAAAAAAAAAATATGATAAGTCAAACACTTATCCAATGTATGCTTGGAGTATGGTGAATAACGAGCACATACGTAGTGGGGGTGGTAAAATAAGGCTAGGGGAAGAGTGAAAAAGAACAAGTTGTACAGATGCAAATAGCTGCTGTAGCTATTGCCATTGCTCTTGTTGTTGCTGCTGCTGCTGCTGCTGCTGCTGCTGTTATTGTTGAAATGATCACAATAAAATGTTTTACACGCTGTTTATTATGTGTGTGTGTGTGCGTGTGTATGTCTCTCCGCGTGTATGAGTCTCTATTTGTGTGTGAGTGTGTGTGTATTTAAGTGTATTTAAGAGTGAACGTGTTTGCGTTGTTGTTGGTGTGTATGTACTATATTTGCATCTACATTTGTATGAGCAACAATGTAATTCTCAGAAGCGCATATAAACGTTTTACACAAATACATGCAATATTATATGCATACACATAAATGTACGTTTTGGCGTTACCCAGTGGGCAGCGAGAGCATGACCTCCATGCTTTTCATCCATGAAGCTTTTTGTGTTCCGTTTTAAATCTCTCTTACTTTTATTAAGGCATGGCCGTCTTATGTAAACAGGTTTACGAAAAGTACAAATCGTATCAGGCATCCTTCCGTGACCCTATACTAAAGTAAAGTGCGTGAAATACAATATTATGAATCGCATTCTCTCAGTTCGCCACTCCAAAGCATTTTATTTTATAAGGTAAGCGTAAGGTACAAACAGAAAACAGTGCAAAATTCCTTCCATATCTCCCTTCTAATATAAGGGATCTTAAAAACTTATATTCTTATATAATTTATAATTTATATAATTTTGTTCTCACAAAAGTTTGCATCTTAGTAAAATTTACAGACATGCGTTACGGATTGAAATGTTAACTAACGTTACCGTTACTTTTGCTCATTCTTATTGCTCTCTTTTTGAAAAATACGATCGTTGTGTAAATAAAATATAAATCAAAATCTCTGCCTTCCTAGTGCTTTACAAAATAAAGTACATTTGGAAGGGCATTATCGTTCATTACAATTATAGTTCATGATTTCAGAAAAGTCTCTCTTTAAAGACACTTAGTTCCACTTACTTTATTTTTGTGAGGTTATGATGGAAGAAATATTTTATTTTGGGCATGCTTACGACTTCCCTTGCAAAATCAGTAGTAGTCCAGAATGTATTATTTCATAAACACCTTACGATCTTTCCTACTGGGTACTGTTTATAATAAATATATGTGGTTGTTAGTTTATTGTAATACAAAACAATATTGTGTTTTGCACATGGATGAATTTATATATGTATACTGTTATTCAAACACTTATTAAAACGTTAGGACGATTCAAATTGTCTAATAAGAAAAACATTTCAAATGTTTATAGAAATAAATAAATTTATAAGTTAGAATGTATTCTCATTGACTGAATTATAGTTTCGACAATATTTGCAGTCATCATCTTAGGAATCTTAGGAAACTTTTGAGTAGTTTTTGTGATTTAAATTCGTTTTTTTTTTAATTTCAGAATTTTTTACTAACAAAAGGTATGCAAACTTCTATGAAGCTTTAAACCAGAGAATTGTAGTTTTCCAACGAGTATGTATAACTCTAAACTATAACCACGAATCTGAGAATATTTTTAGAACTATATGATTTTCGAACATTAAATAGGATAAATAGTAGCATATTAATTACATATTGAACTTTAACATCCTCTGTATTTCGACATCATAAATTCAGTTGTGATAAAAAACAATGCCACCAACCTAACAAGATAAATTATGGACCCTGTTAATAGCATATCTAATAAAGAGCATTTGACCCGCCCAAATGCACACATCTACATACGAATATATATATATATCTGTATATGTATGTGTACATAGTTTGAAATATATATGCATTATTTTGTGTATGTTTGTTCTTGTGAATTTATGTTGTGTTTTTTTTATTTTTAATCAAATTCCCTCCAGCCCCTCTTTTCACATTACCTGTGTTCGTAATTTTTTAGTAATTTGTTGTCGTTCAAATTTCAAACAACTTGTTATGAAAAGATATTTTCCCCAAGTGTGATAAATATATTTTTGCCAGTCTCTTTCATTTTATATCAGCCGGAAGAATATATGTACATGGTATAAAAGCATTAAAATGTTTCTGAAAACAAACAAAAAGAAGAAGAAGAAGAAAATTTAAATATACTCAAGCGCTACACTCATAACTCATAGACTATAGGATACATTTAGCTAAGACTAAATTTACTAGTATTGAAATTGTAATCGTAGGTACTTGATTTGTTGAAAAAATCAACTCAATTTTTATATAAAAATGTTTCAATATTTTTCTACAGAAATATTCAGGAAATACATTAGTTTTAACAAGCGAATATCATGTGGTCGATATCATCTTTTAACTAATCAACTATTCCTATCTACATGACAGATGCATATGCTTACTATCTCAGAAGATATTTGTGGATCTTCATACAAATGTCAATAGCGTACAGCAGCGTACAGCATCCTTTTTATGCCATCATTTTTATATATATGTAGGTGTAGGTATGTACTATATATTTTATAAAAATTTTGTAACCTTTTTCATTGCATATTGAAATTAATTGCAATTTAAGCGTGCTTGCTATTCATAAATTTAACCTATTTACTTAATGGGCTGGAAAGTTTTTGTTTTTATTTATTTATTCATTTTTTTTTTTTTTTGTAATATAAGGTACTACTTATGTAAATTTAGTATTATTATTTATAAATGTATGTAGAAATTTTTATGATATGATAATTCTTTTTACATTAGTTTTTATTTTGACATACATCTACATATACTGATGAATATGAAGATATTGAATGTAGATATTCATATGGGCCAGCAGCCTATTAGCAAAATTGAAAATATTATTGGCATAAGCACTTTTTAACAGACTTGAAAACAAATGAAGGTGATTACTTATTCAACAAAATTTTTCTCAGTTTTTAAAAATTCAGACAAATATAGATGGATTACTTATTTTGGTACGACTCTTTCGAAAGTACTGAACTTGAAATATCATATGCAAAAAAAAAAGTCTCTTCCAATTATTATTTATTACGGTATATAGTTCCAAATGAAAGACACGATTAAAAATCTTCAAGAACCATTTTATACCAGACAATACCAGCATATATTTTATGATCACAGCATTATGAGCTTACTGATCGTTAGATGGCAAAGAAACAATTTCAAGATACTCAGGATCCACTTGTGGTATTTAATTACTTACTACACACAATAAGAAACGCAAAAAAAAAAAAATTATGAAAAAATAGTTAAGTACTATGATTGTTTTCTGTATTTAATTTTACATATATATTGTATTTTAATGTATGAAATCAATTTAATTTAAATTTTAATACAAACGGTATACGTTAGCATTCATAAATATAGTTGCACTTGCTACCTACAATTAAATTGATATTGTAAGTAAGTAGGTATTGATATTGCAGAAATTAATTGAATTGGATTTCGATATATATGTATGATACTATATTAATATCCGTACCATACTTACTTTTATATGTATGTATATGCCAGAGAAAACCCAATAAATGGTTGAGAAAGTACTTAATACAATAGCACAGACTACTATGAAGGTACTTACTACAAAATATTGAATGCAGTATCAAAATAAAATCAATACAGGTAAGAATAAATATAAATACAGATACAGACAGACATACACAGATACACGTTGCAACAATACAGGATATTACAGTCTTACTGTATTGCAAAATGTACAAATGTTTACACAAGTTTATGTGATATTGTATTGAATAATTTACATATATTAGAATTCAATGTAATTAATTCCATAGCAAAAAGAATAGAGAGGGAACGTGTGTGTGTGGGTGTGTGTGTGTGTGTGTGTGTGTGAAAGGCTTAAATATTAAATAGATTATTACTCTATTTTCCAAACTTTCAAACTTTCACAACTTGCTTAGGAAAAATTATAGAATGTATTGACCATAATTTATTATTATTATTATTATTATTATAATTTTTTTTTTTTTAGTACCAAAGCCGCTAATAGCGCCATATAAAGTTTATGTAATAATTTGTGGAGTTGTTTTTTAAATTGCACAAAAATATTATATTGCTGACAGTGCTACTGTGTGTGTGTATGTGTGTTCCCAAGTAAATGTCATATAATTTATTTTACACTCAACGAACCGACCCATCCAGCGTTGCGTTAAGTACTATTGAAAAATGCTACCGTCTACTATTATTATTATATATTATTGTTGCTGTTATAATTTTTCTCAACACTACAATTTTTGTCCATTTGCAAGTTTTTTAAGTTACACACGATGCGATATTATTATTGTTGTCACTCATATGCTGTTAGTTGGCGGTGGCGTGTGTATCACCCTTTTGCATTTGCAATTAAAAGCTCAGCAACAAGAAGAAGAACAAAATTCGAAAGTAAATACAACAAAATATGAACATTGTTGCTTGTATTATGCTCGTAGTAGTTGTGTCATTGCAGTTCGTATCTTCGTACACTCTGCAACCAATTTGTGTTTGTGTTGAAAAAAAATAAAAAAAAATAAAAATATGACTGCCCCAGTGTGCTTATACTGTTTATGTACGATATCTCTCAAGGATGGCATTGTCGTACATTGTATCGTATACAGATTCTCTACTTTCGTGTATATATGTGTGTGTGTGTGCGTGCATTTTCGTTATTTTATGCTTTATTGCCATGATACGTACAGCGTTTATTTCGCATTATTCACTTTTTACTTCGCTTAAGTAAATGTTTTACGTTATGAACTACCTGTATAGGTATATAGTATGTACTCTACTCTCATAAAAATAAAAAAACTGCTACACTCACCACTCACTACTCACTATTCGTTGCTGAACTTTGTGCTTTGTACATTTTTTTTTTTCTGCCTTTTTAATTTTAATTGTTAAAAAGGTTTTCCGAACGAAATGGCACAACATGAACATAACATGAGCAAGAATACATAGAACTGCGGAAAAACTGTAAATTTTTGTTAACTTTGCACTATAAAATGGTGACTAGAAATGAGCATGATTTTGCTTTTGTTCTCATCTAGCTAAAAACATAACAGCATCTTCATTTAAATATAAATTACAATATAATAAATGCTGAGTTGTTAATATATTTCTCCCATCGTTGGATAGGGTAGGTGGAGACACCACATCGCCATGGGAATATTATAGTCGTATTATATTCTCATATTATTTTCCGCTGATTATAGTCAACTTATTTTTATTTGATTTATATTTAAGTTGGATGTAATTTTAATTTAATTTGTTTTTTTTTTTTTTTTGGCAAATTATGACAAGCACAGCAAAATATTTCTCATCAGCAATTTAAGTGAAATGAAACTATTTTCAAAAAAGTGTCTAATTATTTGTGTAAGTATGTATATTCATAATCAGCTTCACAGTTATTCCAGTTGTTGTTGTTGTTGTTATGCTCCAAATATGGACAATGAAACCCTTGCTTATGAAAAGGCATAGAATTACTGAGAACTCATGTAGAGATTCCTTAGCATTAATGATATTTTTCACATTGACAGGTACAGCATTAATGAATTCGAATGTAGAACGTAATGAAATGCAAATTTCAATGTAATTTATATTGTAATGGAACACAGAAATGCTCGCATCTATTAAAAGTATTTTAAATATTAACAAAGCACATAAATCCTAAACTTCTTCATGGTTTGTTAACTTATTGTTTTAAAAACAACAGCGAATTGCTCTTAACTGCTAATGAAAAGTACTAAAGTAAAAAGTAGCAACTAATGCGACTCGTTTTGAAACGAAAAATATACTCAATTTTATATAAGCGAACAATAATAATAACAACAACATAAGTAAACTAAGAAAAGTATTCAAAATAGCAAAAACCATCTCCATTATTCTTCTTTGCTGCTGCAGTTAGAACTGCATTAATCGATGTAATACAAATGTTACTTTTTGATTTCACTTACACCTGATTGGTCACTTGAAGATTTGTTGTATTCGACTGAAAATACTTAAGTCGGCGATAATATAGAATTTATTTAATTATTTTAATAAATTACAATATACCATAGAAATACGTGTGGCACTTATAGGGCCCTTTGTCTGAGCTTCTCACAGTATTAGAAGGGACATTTATCATAGAGTCGTTTTAGTCGTTTTTCATGGCAAGTTGTTACTGCCGGAAGAATTGTCAAATGGTTATCAACAGGTGGTTACGGTTCGAAAAGAAAAAACTGAAAAACCACTGAGATATGGCACCCACAATACAAAACAAATGAATATATATATATTTTTTTAATTTTAAATTTCGCCTATTTGTTGAGTAGATGATAAATTAATATGTGTATTATATGCATATATTTGTTTGTAACGATTTCTTTTTTTTTATTATTCATTGAAATTTATAAAAAACAATCGGAAAAAATACTATAATTTAATCTTATTTGATTCCTGTAATTTTCTACCATTTTATATTCATATGAGTGTGTATATTAGGGCGTTTCAAGTAAGATGTTTTTATGTTCAAGGAATTTCTGCGCCTTTGAAAAAATATATCCTATCGGCAGCAGAAAAAATATGATGAGAAACATTGTTATTACAACCAATTATTTAAGTAATCGACATTTAAGGTAATCAATATTTTGATTACAATTGTTTTTATTATTTTTTTTTAATAAACATTTCAAATTCAGTCTTTCTGTTCAAAATTTTATAAAACTCAAAAATTATTATGAATAATTTAAATATTTTTAAATTTTTGAATTTTCATATATCAACGTTATTATAAATAATTGAAATATTATTGATATATGCATTGATTAATCAAAATATGGATTAATCGAACAATCGATCATCGCTTTTTATCAACAGCTCTAATAAAAATTAAATTATTTGAACTGTGTTGCTATAAAATACACACACATTTGTACATACATTCATACAAACACTGAACATATATCGTAGTAATTATTGGAAAGCTGCTGTCGGTGGCGAAACTGGGGGGGAATTTCAAAAAAGACGACAAAATCCACAAATTTTAATTTCTCTTGCATTTGTCGCAATATGTTCGCAATATGTTTTTTTTTTTTGTTCTTTTGCAAACGTGCAACAGTATGAATTTGTGTTAGTGTATACGGGTGTCTATATGTGATTTTAACGAGAGTTGTCAATACAAACCAACAACCATTACCGTTCCGATTGCATTGCATTGGTTGGTTCTTTACGCGCTTACCGTGCATCAAGTGATGCATGGTGATGCATTCATTACTTGATGCATGCATTGAAATGCAGCCATTATACACACACACACACATTCGTACAAGGATGAATATGCAAAAATGCATACGTATTAGTATTATTTTCTTGTTGGAAATTTAATATTTTAGGTATATTTTAATTTTTGTGAGTTAAATTGTAATCAAATGAAAAAATTGAAGAGATCAACATGTATATAAATGCTAAAACTATAGCTAAATGTATGAAGATAGTAAATGAAAACCATATGAAAAATATAAAGAAATTAAAGTTACTTAGAATTTCGCTATTTAAACTTTTTTTGCCTTTATGCCGAGAAATTATACGTGCAACACTTCGATCGATCGATTCTATGACAATGAAGTCGGTGATTGGTTGCTTGGTATCATCACCCCAAACACCACAACTCTGTAGCAGAATTTCTTATATCCTACCTTTAGAAAAGTCATTAAAGTAATAATAAATAATTTTTTAGTCAGACGTTTTGATCCGTGGATCTACATACATATGTATGTATGTACATAATATATGTTATGTATAGTATCATATCGCTTCATGTGTATCGTTAAGCTTCAATTTATGTAAATACCATACATATGTATGCATATAGATGTATGCATAACCGGTGTGTATATAGTGTATGTAGAACAAATGCAGATGCCACTTGGAGCATTGTAACGATATACTGCAACGTTGCGTATGTTGCTTCTCGCGTTCAACATAGCATAGTTCCATTTGCATACCCACCTAGTATTGTACATAGATATGGTAAGTGTATCATGAAATGCAAACTTTATATACACTAATGCATATGCATACACATACATGTATACACACATCACTTACGTTTGCTGTGACATAAAGTGTTTGTATATATACATATGTATACATGTATTTAAACTTTTTTTTTCACTAAACTTCTCGTAAGCAACAGATTTTCTATCTTCCACAATATATATGTTGTCTGCATGCTTCATGAGTCAGTCCTCTAATGAGTGTTGCTACATATATAAGGTATGTAATCGATCCGATTAATTGCAATTTAATAGCCAAATGTGGAATTTCATTTCATTCATTCTACTGAATATGGCGAATTGTTTAGACATATGATATTATGGTGTTTAGATTAGTAAAAGCATTACGATGAACACTTTTGTAGGATTTTTCTAGAGTATATATATATAATTTTTTGGAGACTAATTGGCTGATTATTAGACATTTTTAAGGCACATTGTGTTCGGGTTATGACTAACATCACGAGAAATAATTTGGTTGGCTTTTTCTAGAGAATTCTTCTCTATTCTTGTCGGTTTAAATCAGATCAAACATATTCTTTGGGTCCCAAATCTAATCGAATCTAATATCCGTATCCGATAACCGGTTTTGTTAAAAGTTTGAATAATTGAAAATTCTATAAATGGAACATATATAACTAGATGATTATAAACGATTAATCCACATAAGTATAAGTCTGCATTAAAAGTGAAGAGAAGCGTTTGAAGGAAGCAAATTGAAGTTAAAATTATGAAAGAATTAATATAGAAAAAAAATATTACTATGTAAATATGCTGACGTTAGTTGTTGTTGCTGTTGTTATTATATTGCCATACAGCATCGTTCAGTCCGTCCGACAATCAGTCAGATAGTCGGTGTGGTAGTACACCTGTCAATCTAACCGGTGTATGCTTGTGCGTGTATATTTCTGCGTGTATATTTCTGCGTATGCATAATCTCTGCATTTGATTATAAAATAAATTTCTTCGTTAAATTGTTCTTACATATGAATGTGTCATGCAAGTAAAAGAGTAATAATATTTAACTTTCAATTTAATTAAGTTTTGCTTTTATATATCTGTATTGTGGGGAAGCTGCTAATGGCTCTTATGGCGTATATATAATTAATGTGCAGTATGAGTCTATATTCATTATACATTATTCAAGTATTTTCCAATAAGGGTTGGTTAGAATTTTTAATCATATCTTTTCTATATAATTTTTTTATTATGAATTAATAGTTGCTCCCACGAGTATGATTAAAGATGCATTTACTAAATAATAAAATTAATTCCAATTTCAATTCAAACTCGCTTACATCCTCTTAAAATAAATAAGTACGTAGTTTTGTTAAGCTATATCACACCTTTCACCAATAATATATGTGTGTGAATAAACAAATGAAACTCGTGCGTGAAAATAAGATGAAAAGTACACCACAAATATACAACGTCATATCATATGATACATATATATATATACGAATTTATTATATGTACATATTTAATATATATATATACCATATATAGCTATATAATAAATATCAGGCTTCATTTCTAATCATTTTGAATTCAAAACACAATCACCACATTATCTTATAACAAACACCTCCCATATCCATGAGAACAGATGCAAGGCAGGCTAACTAAAACTTGCACAATCACGCCCATATGTACATAGTCGTACACATTTCAAAATGCTCACAATTATTTCCTTTCCCCAGTTGTGTTTATATATACGTTAGATATGTTCGAATATTATCAGAATATGAATTGAAAAAGAGAAATAAATATGATGTGTTAAGTGGAAAGGCGGCAGAACCCTTGTGAAATAATTTTTAGGAGTTTCGTCAGAGAGATGTTTCAGAGGCTCCTTCATGATAAGCTGTTACAGCACTCAGATCATATATCGAATAGCTGTAGTAGTAATCAGTTAACACTTTTAGAAATTATTTTAAGAAAGCATATATACATTTTATATGCAGGTCTAATGTACATGTATGCGCTTCATTAGTTGATGATTTTGTTTATTCGTTTAAGTCATTGTCCATTTCTACTTGTTGGTATTATAGCAAAGAATAATATGTATTATTATATTATTATATATATTTATATATCTACCATATGTGGGCTGAGACTAATTTTCTAATCCATAAACACAAATAAATACCTATGCACAAAATTCAAATAATAAATGCTATATATTATAGTGGATCATAATTGTTGCAACAAATAAGGTGAGAAATTCGTAAATTATATTTCTGCATCTTGTTTAAGTGAACAATAAGTAAAATAGTCAAAAATGCCAAATATGACTTTGAAAATGCCGTGAATAGATTAAAAAAGAAATTTGCTGTGTCTCACTATTATTGTAAGTACGTACTTGCTAGAAATGCCCACGCCTTTTTGGACCTATTAAGCACATCCAGTAATATATTGAAGCTATTAACTTCATAATTAATAACAAAAAGAGTAAATGATTTGAGCAGTTCATGATACAAGGTGCTCGATCTGCCCAACTCTGAAAAATATGTATATATGTGTAACATTTCGTATGCGATGAGGATATGAGTAGGCGATATTTATATAGTTTTGTGCTAAAATGCTTTTTCATCATTTAATTAAGGGATTAATCTTTCTGAATTCATAGGGTTATTGTCTTTTTGTTGTCGTTATCCTTACAAATTATACAATTTATGGATATACATATGTTAGTATGTATATAGTATTATATTGGCTTATATTTGTGTTGTGTTGTATTTACAAATATTTCTTCATTTCATCTTGAAAAGGGATAATAGCGTTAAATTTTACACTTGAAGAAATTTTGTACATGACTTGTAGATCAAGTTTTCAAATTTTATTTAAATCATTTAAATATTATTTCATACAGTTGTTTGTTGTTTATTTTGTTTCCAAGAATTTGTTACTTTTCTATTGAAATACATACAAATTTTTTACTATTATTTTAATTTACATATTATCTTTTTTAAATTCTATTTTTTGCTATTTTTTCTAGAATGTACTAATTAAAACTCCGTTTACATGCAAATTCCATTAAATGACTCACTAAATAGTAAATTCTATCTAGTATTTAATTACATATTTCTAAATGTATAAAAGATGAGTAGACAATTTCCTTAGATTCTATTTAACTCCGGAAAGCAAAGAAACTATATACAATATTAGGGACGTTAAATAGAAATATGTATTTCGATACTTTAATATTTAAGAAATCAAAATAAAGTTGAAGTTTAATTTTATATTGATTACTGCGAATCATCAATATTCATTGACAAGAAAATGGTGTTGGTCGAATCGACAAATCGCTATTTATATAGTATATAAATTGCCTTCAGGGTCTTAGGGTCTTAAAGTGAAATACGAACAATTGTATAGAGAGTAAAGTAAAATTATATGGAAGGTTTTTTTTTTTAAAGTACAAATTATGGTGAATGGTTTTTGTGTCATAAATATTTTTTTTATTTTAATAAAACCTTTTACCAATATTATTCATTAGTATGGACTCAAACTTATTCAAGAAGTTATCAGATGATAACTTTAATCACATAAGATTTTTAGCGTTGTTTTATGAATATATAGAATTTTCTGCTTTTTATAAAAAATTCACGCGTGTATACAGCAGCAGCAGCAGCAAGAAGTGTAACAGCAAATACAACAACAACACGCAATATAATTTCATTAATAAAAATATTTGACATTACATATATATATATATATATATATATATATATATATATATATGTATATATATATATATATATATATATATATATGTATATATATATATATATATATATATATATATATGTATATATATATATATATATATATGTATATATATATATATATATATATATATATATATATACAGGGCCGGATTGGTAAGTGTGATCGCCTTGTTCGAGTACTTTGTCTTTGGCATCATTCTGAGCAGTTTTGTTTAAGGCTTTCGAAACCGTCGTGATACTAGATTATATTGTAAATTATAAAAAAAATTAAATAAAAAAATTTAATGTTGATTAATATGAGCTTTTATTATTGTTGCCTCCACATAACACTCGATTCTGTGCCTGGGCACATTACGAACACTCCTTAAAATACATGTATATGTTGCACTTTACTGTGCTACATACATGCAGTAGTGACAGGATAAAAATTATGACAGAAAGAAGACAACAAAGCAGTCCAAAAAAAAAAAATAAGTTATAATAAAATATGATGATTTAATTTAATAACGATAATGATGATGATGACAATCATGACAGTTGAAATGATCACGACGATGTTGAAGATGATGATGGTCATGGCGATGGTTTTAAAAGGGTTATATATTGTATTTATCTACATTCTTAACCACTTTTTTTTTTCTTACTTTCATTGTTGCTGTTGATGGAAGCTTTCCGCCATTACTAATGATTTTGCAATTTTCCAAAATAGACAACAACAACAACAACAACAATGATGATGATGACAAAACATAAGTATAGTAAAAGGGCACATATGTGCAAATATGGATATATTGTACTAAAATGATGTTCATCATATTACTTACAAGTCTAGATGATGAGCACACAAGTTCAAGTAATACACACACATATGGTATATATTACTGTATATTTTTACAGTTGATGATAAATGACATTACCTTGATATTGTCGTTTGACTGCCTCGACCCACCTCTTGGCGATTATAATAGAATATAAATGAATGATATGTTTTTGACAGCATATAGTGCAGGTTTGTTGTTGGTTGTGCATATGCTATTTTTTCTCGTTATAATTTTGATGAAAAGGATGGTACGAGTATGTGAGAGCATACGAAGGTTGATAAAAAAACAAAATAGAATATATGGGAATATCTAAATACAAAGACCAAATCTCAAGTATGAAATAATACATCGTTTTGACAACACACACACACACACACACACACACACATATTTATAGTGACAACGACACATAAATACACATTCAGCACACTCACACACTAATGCTTGTGTGTATATGTATATGTATAAACAACAAGTTGTTGCTGCTCATCATTATGCTCAATTTGATTCTTCTTATTCCCTAACAGCTTTTTCGTTGGGATTATACTTTTTCTTTTCTGAATAAAATCGTCAACATTGTTTCTGATGTTGTTGTTGTTGTTGTTGTTGTTGATCATTGAACCAGGCAGTCAGTTCATATTCAGCGAATGTTGATGGTTAACAATGCAAAAGCTTTTAATAAATGATAAGGAAGAGAAGCAAAAGTGGGGTTGGAGCAGAGAGAAACAAATTGATTTAAATATTTTTGACATTTTCAACAGAATTTGTTGGCATTAATCACGACATGCATCACCAGCAGCAACGATACCAACACATGCTAAATACATATACATATTGTTATTGGGTCTCTGTCAAACAATTTATCGACGTATTAATGATGGTTTATGGTTGTTTTTTTGCTGTTGTAAGTATTCTTTTTCTTCTTCTATTTTTTGGATGTAGTATAACCTTTTAAACTATAGAATTTTGAAAACTAGCACAAGTACATCTTGCATCTGCATTTGATCAGAATCAAATAGAAGCTGTAGGGGGTTTAATTATGAAATCAATTAAGCTTCAAAATTCAGTTGTCATATAAAGTAAGACTAAAAAAAATTCCATTCCAGCTCAAAAATAATTTCTAATCCATTTTATCTTGGACATATATATTTAGAATCATCAGCATTAGAATCAGAAATTGTGAACAAAGCAAAAATTGACCCACTCTAATGCATATATTTAGGTACATATGCTTTTTGAGCTACTAAAATAAATGTAAGAACAGATAAAACCGAAAATAAAATAAAGTTAATTTTATGTTTACGCAATCTGTGGTTTGACGGCATTTCTCATATTGCTTTCTGTTGAGGGTTTCTCTCTCTTTTTTTTTCTATTTTGATTTATTTTTATGTTTATTTATATTTTGTCTAACACTTCATAAAAATCACTGTTATAACAGACTTACGAACAAAAATCCATGTAGTGTAATTTATTTTTTTTGTTACTATCGTACTACAACTACTACTACTTGATGTAAGTACGTTAGAACCAACTAAATGCTAGATATCAAATTCTACTTCTACTGCGTACTTACTTACAAAATATTGTATCGCGTAATCGCTCTCTATTCTCCAGTGTATATATATGATGTCCTTCATATCATACTCAATCTACTGCATCATCATCATCATCATCGTCATCATCATCATTATTATCATTTTCTATCAGCTATAATATAAACTGACGCTTTACTCATATAGTAAGGAGATATATAGGTACATACACAGAAAGTAAGTGAGAGCAAGTGTATTATGTATGTAATTTAATCAAATCTCATAAACTGCCAAATATGCCATAGAACAAAATCAACGAAAATTGTTGATGATAGCATAGTGGTAGTGGTGGAGGTGGTGGTGGTGGACGATCATTATTATATTATGGTTTGGTTATGTGTGAAGCGAAAGCAAAATAGAAACACAGATATATGTTGAAGGAAGCATAGAGAAAGAGATAATAAAGAAAGTGGATAGTGATGGAGAAAAGGTCAACAGAGTTGCAAGTTTTATCACAAACAGCAGCAGCAGCAGCAGCAGCAACATGCACAACAAGAAGAAGAAAAAATAATAATAAATACTACACAACACAAACATTATACGCATACAAAGTGTTTGATCAGAAACATAAAAACGTATACACATGAATGTATGAACACTTTCATGTTCATATTGTTGGCTTTTTTTTTTCTTTTTTGTATACTTAATTTCTCACCCAGTACTCTGTACTTCATTACTCCTTCTACTATGTAGATAGTGCCCAAGTTCCTGTAGTTAGTTGCTTCTCTCGTTTTAATGTTAACGATGCGAATTTCGATGCCTACTTTTAGGGGCGTACATTATATATGTACATAAATACTACTATAAGAAAATACCAGTTTTACGATTAATATTACAATTTTCAACGTTGTGTTTGTTGTTGCTATTCCTGTTTGATTCTCCCCTCTTCAAAGATCTCGTAATGTTGGTCTTGGTGTATTTAATGGTATTTAAAATGTAACGCATAACATAATGGATACATTCCACTAAAGTTGAATGTGAAAACATCCTCTGAGCCTCTACTTACTTTTCTGTTATTTTGTTGTTGTTGTTGTTGTTGTTGCTGTTGTCTTGTGCGTCATAATAATGAATAAATGTATCAAATTTTAATGTTATCTCTTTCATAGTAGTAGTATACTTTGAGTGTTGTTGTTGGTATTATTTTGCTTCATTCGCGCCTCTTTGGTTTTTTTTTTCCTTTTCCTTCTTTGCAAACTTCCATTTGAATGCCTTTTTCATAGTGTTTTTGCACTGTGTATACATTGTTTGTGTTGTTGGTCATTGGGTGGCTCATACGATTGCTGAAATGAAATTAAAGTTTCGCAATTAAACCTTTAAGTTTATGGCTTTACAAGTTGTAAACACAAATTTTTGATGTTTATTATACGACAATTGTTGTTGTTATTGGTCTTTACAGATTTGCTATTTGTTTCTTATTCGCCGTTTCACATGACGCTTGTTGGCATGATGCAAAATATACAAATATGATATTTGGCTTTTGGTGGTGTCATTGTTTTTAATATTCTATTCCATTTGTTTATTTATTTATTTTATGCCATAGGCATAAAATAAATAATGATGGTTTAAATATTTGTCATTGACATTGTCTTGTAGATTTCTTTTCCTTTAATTTCCAATTAAAGAGTTCGCTATTGAGTTTATAAAAAATTCAAATGTAATTGTGTGTTGAGTGTGAGTTAGTGAAACATTTTTGTATTTACTGAAAACCTTTTTTTTTTTTTTGAAATTTTGCTAACAAATAAATTTCTAAGATGGAACCATCCTACTTAGAAATTTATAATACTTCAATATTTTTAACACCAAAATAATCGACATCTTTATCACCAGCTCTCCAACATAAATATTCTGTAAATCATTGTTGGTGAATATGTGGTAAACACAGAGCATAGATAACAATATATTTATCAATAATATGCCTGCACATTAATTTATCATACAATCAATCAAAAGAAAATACAAACATGAAAAATAGCACAAAAAATTCACTACACTACTAGCGATGGTGCTGCCTATTGACATATATCCTTCAGCATACTACTACTACCCATACCTACTTACCTTTGTTATGGTCAGTTAAGGCCTGATAAATGAAATTGACATCAAATGAATGGACTACGATGGTGTGATGCTAACATCAGCGTCAATATCAGCTGGCAGTAAAAATATCGCCGCCATTGATTACACCCAACTTTATAGTAGCAAGGTCGTCAATTCTTATCGTCGTCAATTGGTTATTTGCGTTGTACAATTTCTTTTTTATTTATTTGCTATGTCTTGCGGATTTAGCTCAGACAAATTATGATCAGACCTGCTCTGTGCTGTTAATCATGAAGAGGCGAGAAGGTAATTTAGCATTCAAGTTTGATTTCTAGCGTGCTTACATATCGTATATGAGAGTAGTTATATACAACACTATGATGTTTACTGTTCATGCTTTTGCATTCCTTTTACCATACAAATTTTATTGATGTTCTTGCCCCAGTTGTTGTTGTTGTTGTTGTTGTTGTTGAAGAAGACTGCTTGCTACAAATTCGTAGTTGTACATCTTTATATCAATGTATTTGTGCGATGCATGTAGTGCTCAAAATATAGTCAAAGGCAAATGAAATGATGACGATGACGATGATGATGATGATGGAGGTAAAATGAGTGAGATGTTGTAGTTGATGTTGTTCTTGATGTTTTTGTTGTAGATAATCACTTTGAAAAATTACACATGGATGATTTGTTGGCATAAATCAATTTGATTGATACCAATTCTTACATGCTCGTATCTATTTGAGTTTTTTTCTTCTTCTACCTTTTTGTGTTATGGTCCTCTATGCGTTGCCTAGTTTCTACATTTTCTATGAATGAAATCTTGTTGTTGTTGTTGTTTATCCTTGTTTTGGTCCAGAGATAGAGTAATTGATCAATTAAAGTTGATATGTACGTATATGTACGTATATGTGGGTACCAAAAAGGTGGGTAGTGTCAGAATTGCTTTTTATCGAATCTCATCATGATACATGACAATATAGCGACTACAAATTTTGATTGCTTGTTTAGTTTTTTATACATTGCTTTAAGAATATATATATATATATTTATTTTATTTTTAATTATTATTTAATTTAATTATTACTCTTTTATAACCAAATACCAAATACTCCGTTGAAGAGCAGATGACACTTTTATAATTGATTACTGCTAACATAAATATTTTATTTACACTCATTTCTTTGTATGCATTTGTATTACATGTAAATAGATGTATAATTTCATACATATATGCATTCTTTTGAATGTTTTCTTAATTACGTCTTTCACAGTAAAGTCTGGTATAAGTTGAACGTTTTGCCAAGGTGTTACATCATTTATGCCCAGTTTTCGACGTCAAGTTGTCAAAAGTTTTCAACTATCACTTGCACATACACATACACATACTCTACAACAACAACAACTTATGCATGCAGACAAATATGTACATGTAGTCATACTTGTACTAACTGTGTATAAAATTGCCATCAGGTAGCAGCTACCTTGATACTTATTATAATTTTATTACGATTGTTTTCTACTTGCTTTTTCTTCGTACGTGTACGCAAAAGTGTACATAGTAGTTATTGTTGTTCTTGCTTTTCCCACACACACACACACACGCACACACACTCATACTCATACCGTACTTCAAGTGATTTTCATTTAAAACTTACTATACATAAGTCGTTATGACACTTTTAATAACTTTATTATTGCATTTGCATATATGTATGTACACACAAACAAACAAACAAACATTCAGGGAATGTGACTGTATGTGACGGTTTTTGTTCTATACTCTCGTATGCATGTAGTAGTATTTTATGATATTGTGGTATACATGGCGTATGATGAACATTTGCTTGATAATTTGTTGTTGTTTTTAATTTCTTTATGCGCTTTCATTTGAAACAAAAACAAACTAACACATTCTTAAAACATTTTCTTGTTACTATGTTTTGATGTATGCATATGTGTATGTGTGTGTGTGGTTTTCAATAGATGCACATACATACCTCATTATGTATATATGCTTGCTTATCACCACACTGTATATGTTTGAGTAATTAAAAGTTTAATATTATTAAAGAGTTTTATGATTCAAAAGCATATTTGCAATTTTATTACATTCTCATACATACATACAATACATAAATGTAAGTAAAAACATGCATGAATGCTTATATGATGAAGGAGAAGCACGTATATTTCGTATGTGTTGCTTCTCTTCACCCTCTGTGTTATGTAGTTACTAATTTGAATGAATAGCATGACAGCTGTTAGTGTACTGGTGGATTGTCATGTTGCACGTTGAGTAGTACTAATAGATGCATTATATATTAACTCATATTCACGCAAATATTTTCCACATACATATGTAGAAATATATATTTAAAAGGTAGCGAATCGTTGGGTTAATACCCAGTGATATTCATGGGAGAATATTTTAAACCCCCCCGGTGGTAATTCATGCAGGCACAAAGTAATCAAAAGAGTTTTTTTTTTCTTAAATTTTTACAATATAATTGGTTGATGAACCCAATTAAAAGAAATATTATTTTGAATTCGATCGCACAAAGTCAATACACTTACATATACATATATTGAATTCAAGCAACATTCAAGCAATAACCTTTGTCTTTTATATTTTTTATAAATAAATATCCAAACATATTCTATTACACATCTATGTATATGTGTATATAACAAGTTATACATATATATATATATATATATATATATATATATATATATATATATATATATATATATATATATATATATATATGGTTATCTGTCTATGGTGTTGGTGTTTTTTTGAAATTATTTAATACAACAAATTGAAAGAGATTCATATCGAAACATATGCAGCTTAAGTTTTAATGTGAGTATATCACAGAATATCATATACTATATGTGAGTATAGTGCTAAAAATCACACATGCGAACACATGTACACTCACACATAATCGAAAGTACAACAAACACAACGATACATATAAATATATATGTATGCATGTATATATGTACATCTTTGTGCACGTACATACACGCATCTAAACTTTTTGATCCTTTTCACTAAATCCATGTTATGTTTTCGATTTTAGGGATTTTATAGTTTATTGTTTCTTTCTTCGTTTGCTCTATATCTCTAAGTACATACATACATATGCATCTAACATGGTCTGAGTATGAAATAGTACAAGAATCAACAGCAACCAGAGGTGTAAGTAGAGCAAAGCAACAGTTTCTTAACCTTTTTTTACTCAAGATACATATGGACATATACAATATACTACATATATCAGCTATACGATAATAACAATATTTGAAATATAAAGTAATAGATTGACAGAATAACAGCAAATGTGTGTGTATGTGTATGTATATTTGTAATACTAGGAAAAAGAATTGACTTTATCATCACAGTAAATCACTTTAAAACTGAGTGACAAATATAAACTATACAATTTAAGAAAGAAAACATCTACGTGTGTACTACACATATTCATTGAAAGATTATAAATTGTATAGTAAATGGAGAAATTTAATATAGTATTGTAGTGTTGGAAAATATCATGGGGAAATTTACGTCTTAAAATTTTTACTAAAATAGTAGAAAATATTTGAATACAAACTAGAGTAAATTTTTAAAGGCTTCAATAAAAGGTTTTGATATCATTTAGATCTTTATTTTGTTTTGTTATTCTTCAGTGGTTTACTTATTAGAGAATTTAGAGGATTTGGATTTTACATATACATACATATATATCATTTTCTTAGTGAAATAATGCTGTTACTGATTTTAAGACTTAGAAAAACACAACCAAATCGATTATTTCTCAATTTAATTTGTTTTCATTAGTTTTTTGTAGAGTTCAGCCAAATAGAAATAATACGAACGAAACAAATAGGCTTTCGAGCTGGACGCTCCTGCCTTGACCACGTCAATAGTCTCAGTGTAATATGTAAAGAGTAGAGCAGAGCAGAGTAGAGTAGTAAAGCAATCGGTAGAATGGCGATCTCCTCTCTACCTTATCTTCATCGATGTCCAAAAAGCATTCAATGCTCTTCACCATCATGCGATTTGACCTGCACTGGTATGTAAAGGTGTACCAAAACCCCTAATCGAGCTAATCCGAACATTATACACCAACACTGGCTGTCGTATCTTGCATAAAAACGAGCTGAGCTGAATTTTGGACGTTGTGATGAGCAAAGCTACACGCATAACTAAAGGAATAACATGGTGATTAAATGGACGGCTCGAAAATCTTGATTACGCTGACAGTATTTGCGTTGTGGCTTACACATTTGCAGAGATGTCAAAAATATTAACGCTGTAGCACAAATTGCCGCAGAAGTAGAACTGAAAATAAACATTGGCAAAACAAACTGCACGCAAAAATTCCAAATCAGTAACGTAGATCTCGAAGACGTGATTTTTTTTTTTTGCTATTTGGGGAGTATTATAGACTTCGAAAATCGTATAAAAAAGCGAAGCAAGCTTTCGGTGCTCAAAATGCTGTGTGGAACTTCACGATCATCACACAACGCACAAAAATAAAAATATTTAACTCCTTCGTGAAGTCCACTTTTGTGTACGGTTGTGAAACCTGGAACCTGGTGTTCATCAATCGTTGTCTCCGTAAAATATTGAGAATTTTCTAGCCCAATACGATCTCAAACACTGACCTGTGGAATCGCTGTAACCAGACACCAATGCGCCTGGAAATCCTGAAAAGGAAATGGGGCAGGCTCGGCCACGTATTAAGAAGCGACCAAACTGACATCACCCGCTGCACAAGCGACTGGAACCCTTAAGGCAGCCGTCGCAGAGGCAGGTCAGGACTGACCTGAAGCAGGAATCTGGAAGCTGACGTATTCAAACCCAAGAAATCCGGAGCAAAATCAAGAGGTCCTTTGCTCCCCCGCAGAGCCATAGGACCATATATGATATATAAGATATAAGCGAAATAGAAACGAAATATATTTCTATGCAGCCGCCAACACTACATCTACATTATCTTCATAATTAGCTGTAAACATTATCCAAATATTTGATCAATTTGCTTTAAGTATCAATAAATTAAATAAGAAGAATCTTACAATAATATAAATAGATAATAAAACTCATTAAAATTTCTAATTGAACATTTGCATCATTTAATTGGAAATATTTTTATATTACTAACTTGGAATATATTTGAATGTGTTTGTTTATTTATTCGACTTATTCGACCCAATTTAATTAATTTCATACATAAAGGTAAATATAGGAAAATTATCTATAACTACTACTAATATGTACTAAATTCCATAAAATATATAAAATAAATTTGCCAATTAAATAATTTCGATATAAAGTTTTCACACAAATTTCTGTTTAGTGTCATTGCTAGGCCCTATGCAAAATGTTGTATAATTAATCAAAGATATACTCACACATATATATATATATATATATATATATATATATATATATCATATCTACATAATTATAGAAATTTCCTAGTTTAGTACATGTATAAATACTATATAATGCAAATATATATTTGCATCAAATCGACAGCTCTATACACATGCATATCCGGCAAGAGGTCAGACTTGTAGTTTTTTTTTTATTATTTTATTTTGCTTGTTAGTTTTATTTTAGTTTAGTTTAGTTTAGTTTAGTTTGCGACTAATCAAGCACGGTAGTAAATTTGAAAGCCAAAACCCCAAAACGATATACATATGTACGTCGCAACAGAGGCAGGTTCAATGAACAGAGTGAGAATGTAAGCGAAAGACCAAATTGGAAGCAAATCAAATTGAACTGAAACCGAAAACTAATTTATACAAAATGAACGATTCAAGTGAAATGCAAACAGAAAATAACATTTTCTCTCTAATCCAGAATAAACACATGCAAACACATACAACAATACGCACACATAAACATTTGATAAATATACGTTCATATGTATGTCCTTACATATGTATCGTACATGTTCATATGATCAATAATAATCAGAGTGGCAAACAAGAATTTATAACTCAAAGTCAAATGACAAACAAACGATTATCGCATCAGCTACTACTATTACTACTACTACCAGTGCAAGGGGAATATCAGCCAAAGTAGCGAAATATGATGCATACACGTAGTCAATCGCAATAGTTAAAATAGCTTACTGGTCGTATGAGCAACTACTACATATACGATACACAAACATAGTTTATATAAACATTTACAAACACACACACTCACACACAATATATAAGGTAAGCACATGTACGAGTATGGAACTTATACGACATGTATAATCAAATGTTGATATAGTATTTAGTAAATATGTATGGTTGTGTGAATTTTGTTTATTTTTGTAGTTAATTTGTGCACTTTTTTCCTGTATTTGTTTGGGTCTTGTTTCTGTTGTTGTTGTTGTTCCTTTTTCCAAATCGTAGTGCTTCTTGTCATTTGTTATTTTATTATTATTTTTTTTTTTTTTTTGATTTTGTATTACTAGTAGTGATAGTATTGATGCTGGTAATAAATAAATTAGCAAAGTTTGTGATTTGTTTGACTAAAACTCTCTGATGGGTGTTACACAATGCTGTACTATTCTATATATATATATATGAAAATTAGTGCGAGTCGAATTTTTAGCCACCAAATCGTTTAAATTTTTTCTGACCTCCAACATAGATTTTACAGCTAAGTACTACTATCTACAATGTAATTTTCAAAATTTCTTTGTCTTTGACAAACCTGCTTAAAATCGAACAATTCTTCGACCCACCTTAATGTACGTATATGATGAAAAATACTATGTTTCATGTCTCTTGGGAATTGATTTTTATTATTTTTTTGCTGACTGTGTGTAATGTCGGTGATATTTTCTACTATTTGACATCGATATGTCTCATTAGTGAGTTCCTTGTTTCGGCTCTTTATTGCGTTTAATCGCTGTAATCAAGAAATTTATGTAAGGAAATAAAAGTATGCGAGCATAAATTTAAAAGAAAAAATCGCTTTCTTTAGAATAATATTAATTTAGAAACACTGATTGTTTTGAGATTGAAGCAGTTGGACAAGGTGTGACGAAGTACAAATGTTTAAAAAAATATTGAAAAATTTAAAATATTTCTGCCACAATTTTACAATTTCAAGGGAAATTTTGTTTGACGAATTTTCATTAAATTTGCGAATATTTTCTTTTCATTCATTCATTTCAAGCTTTATTACAATTAAAAATTATCATAATAAATTTGGGGGGAAAATGAAAAAAATGCTCTATAATTCTCTATAATTTAGTTAAATTAGTTTGCAATTAGTTAGAGAGCAAAATCAAGGTAATAAAAAATCAATGCTTGATTAAAGGATAACTAATAATTATTTTAAGTGGGAAATCGAAACTAATAATTTATTTATACGAAATCCTCAAGGTATATAGCAAATTTTAATAAAACGGAAAATATATTTTGTATGAATACATACAAGATTTTATCCTTGATCTTGACCTTCATATAATTTCTACTCATTTGAATTTCCCACAAATATATTTAAATGAGTTTTTCAAGTTTCTTTCATTTGATAAGCCAATGGGATCTTCACGTGACGTAATGCAATATGAAATATGCATACAAAATTAATAATACCCATCAGCTATCGTTTCATTTTTTTTTTTTGTAGACTTTGTTAATTAGTTTCATTTTGCCAAACGAAAAATAATTTATATAGGCAAATTTTCAATCTTAAAGCTAAAACATAATATTTACATCATATGATTTAATTTAATTTTAAACGAATTTTTTATTCTACTAGTAACGAAATGTAGATATATGTAAATATGGAGATAAGCATATACTCCAAATTGTACATGTACATAGGTACCTTCATATGTGATCGTAATATTTAGGCCTATGTTAGGAAAATATTCAGTCAAAAGCAGATAACGGTATCAGTAACATTACAAAAGGAATTGTTTGTGTTTGGTTCTTAATTGCATAGCATATATGTAACCTTTTTCTCTGTAAAGAGGTGTGTTTGTATCATTCGCTAACTCTAATTTGTTGCAAAACGCTTTTTCGATATTTTGTTTTTTTTTTTTATTTTTTGACTTTTCGTAGAAAAAGATGCTTTGTCAAAAGCAATTTAAGCTTTAATTATGTTAAAATGTTTTTATGTACACATGTATACAATATATGTATGTACACACATACATTGTCCTTGTACCTCTAATATATTTCAATAGAATATAATAAAACAGAGTCCATTTGAACTCATATATCACATACACCTACACACACACACACACACACACACACAAGCAAGCATTAACATAAAATATACTACGCATTATACCACCAGCGCGTTTGTTTATATAATGGCTCATTAGTAACAGCAGCACCAACATCACAATTAAATAGAAAGGAAGAAAAAAAAAACACACAAACGGCCGTAACGGACGTTAAGTAGCTGCGGTTTTAATTTTGAATATATGGCCAAAAGTACCTATACATATAAGAGTAAACCCTAGAATATATTTGGTCCGCTACTCGTATACCAACAGAAGGCAAAATGGGCAAAAAAAAAAAAAAAACAATAAACAAAAAACCCAAAATACAAAATTACGCAAGAGAATATAAAAAATGACGGCTCATGGATATTTTAATTGCATTGGTATTAACAAACGCACCATATACCATACATATAATCAACTTAATTTTACAATATTTTCACACCCTTCTCGGACGCAACTGAAGAAAAACGAAATTTAATATTTTTTGATACCTTTTTAATGAGGCATAATTTAAATTTAATTGATTTTGCGCCTAAAAAACAACAACATAAAAAAATACTACCAATTTTAATAACAAATCTCCCACTGTTGCCACTAAACGAGTATATCAATATCTGGTACGTACATACCAGCATTTATCAAGCATTCTGAAAGCTAAAGCAATAGCTCAGATAAGTTAATCTGTCCGGCTATCGTTATTGTAGACGTTGATGGGTTGCTTCCAACAACAATAACTAGTAATCATTTTCATTTAAAATAAATGTGCGTGCATGCGTACGTGCGTGTGAGTGTGTGTGTGTGTGTGTGTAGTAAATGCAAACAAATTTGCGGTTTACTTTCAGAAAAAAAAAGGGTTAATAGATGAAATTAAAACATTTTTTTCATCAAATACTACCCGACACATTAACATGCATACAGTTGAACAAAAAACTGAATTATCATACCATTGGATTATAATTTCATATACATGCAAATAACCTGATTCCCCTATGTTATGGGGATATTAGAAGAACGAAGAAAATTAGTCAATGTTTAAATTTATTTTATCTATTTTACACTATCCCAGTATTTCTTACTACTGCCTTTCAGCTTGGCTAGTTAGTTAGTCCTTAGTTCTTTAGTGATTAAAATACAATTACTTACAATTTGATTTATTGGATTTCTGCTGCTGCCTTATCGAGAACCAAAATTACTATTATTATGTCTTGAAAAATATTACAAAAATAATACAACATTATGGCAAATGGTGGTATTATACAGTCTTACTTATAAAGCAGACGAGCATCTGGTTTTTTATTTAGCGGCCACACTATCAACCACACAGCCAATCAACCAAGCAGCTAGTAAAAACCGGTGTGGTGGTATATCCAGTCATAAATATTCGGACATGTTATGTTCTACCTTAAATATAAACAATAGTACGAGCCCCTTGACGCAAACTATCCCTGTAGAACAAATATTTCAGTACTTACAATTAGAGATGAAATAATAATGATTATTTTTGACAATTTTAAATTGCGACTCATTTTTTATTTTATTCTTATTTAAGCTAAAGAGTCGTACCTAGTAAAAAAAAATTCCTCGAAAACTGGCGAAATTGCAAAATAACCGACATGTCTGTGTGGTTTCATTCATTAACAAAATATGAGTCATTTGAGTAATCGGTAACACCTGTATATTTCGTTCTACCTAACACCGTAGAGTAGAACATTATGCATGGCTCTATTGGAGAGCTATCGCTAAGTGCACAACTAATATATAAAAGAGCCTTAACAGCAGACAGGTAATTTATGTCTGTGAAAGTGTGAAAGAATAACCTAAACGCTTAAAAGAAAATACTTACTACATACCAGCAATTGTTTGTTACTACTTTGAACACCTCTTTTTCTCCGTGAATACCTGTCTGTCTATCTGCTTGTCTGTATACTGTTCACTTCTTAAAATGGAGTCAAGGAAATTGTTATTGTTATTGTCTATGACTTGGTGCCAGCCAAAGAAATACAAAAAAATAAATATATGAAAAATACAAGTTATACATCGTTTACTATCTTTCTTCTTGCAGTTGCAACTAAAAGCTCAAGCGCTGTTGTATGTAAGGTACACAGTATTCATATACAAATATGTACATACATACATATTTATGATGCATAGTCAAGTCATCTATTTGCTTGTCTGCTAGTATATATTATATATATATCTACACGTCTGACCAGCTGTAACTGGAGGTGCTATGCTGTTTGTCAACTGCTTGAAACCTGGCTGTCATTCTGCAACATTGGAATATTATCTGACAGTTGTTCCTTACATTATTTTATTTAGAGTTGTTTTTCTTTCACTCTTTTGTCACTCTTGCTAAATAATTCATATTTCTTAGCAACGCCATAGTTGATGCAATTGTTTTCTAAGGATATGATTTAAATTTACAAGAAAAGCAATTGCAATTGAAATGCCGTCGTATTTGTTCTTTTGTTATGTTCAAACATTGCAACATCATTTGCAATCCAATGATGAATGCAAGTCATTCCTAATAAGGTGAAGAGTGCACAATTCCTTTGAAATATATCAATAAGTTAAAAAAATAAAAACTTAAATTTCATAAAGTATCCTTATCATAAACATCAACTTGTGAAAAAGTATTCACACTATCGTACATATGTAGTTATTGACATCATCATGATTTAATTATGTTACAACATATGTGTCTCATAGCTGTGCAGCATTGAAATACTATTTAGAATTCACTCACAAATTTCTTTATCTTTACGATTATCCATTCAATATTGCTTCTTTACTCCATTCTATTCCGATGATAAAATATAAACGAAATAGAATTTCCAGATTTTTCGATATTCTCATATTTTATCCATACTATTTTCCTTGAGTTTGGGTTTCGATGCGACCTTATACGATTATAAGTTTACTGAAAGCTGTCAATTGATTTTTTCCATTGCCATTGCAATAAGTATTTATGTGTATTTGTGAATATTCTTTGACAGTAAGTCAAGCAAACGGATATTGTTGACAAATTTGCAAGGTACCTAAAGTGATAGATAGTCATCATAGATATGTAGTGCAAATAAATAGAAGTTGGATATGTGATCATGATGATGATGATGATGAATTTCGAATTTTCCAGCTGAACGATGATAACAATAGTGATTTTATTGAATACAATTTTTCAATATCGTATGCATTTAGTTGTTATATATACATACCCTGTATGCTATATTCATTTCAGTCAGATGTTTGTAACCATCTGAAGAAATCTGCGAAGATATAGAAAACTTATATATTCCTATTTAAACGATGTCCCTTCTTCTGTGTCGTCTGTCACCTACTTGGTTCGCACTGTAACTTGAACAAATATTCAGCTATTTGGGCGAAATTTCGCACGAATGACCTATAGTTCAAGGGTACGAACGGAATTGATAATGGGGTTATGAGCGATCAACTGTCATACTCACACGAAACAATCAATGTGATTAACCTCAAAATTTTCGAAATGTTTAACTTGTTATAACTCACTAATATACCATTTAGGACAACATCCTTTGGCGCTTAGATATTAAATTATAATGTTACATAATTTTGCAAAAAATGTGCAAGAAACGCCTACTGCTTGCAGTAGCTCCCTTTTGCCTATAATAGCCATAATAGCCATATTTGATAATTAGATTAATATTGTAGACGAAAATAAACTGGCAATAAATCAATAAGCCACGCGCACTCCCGTATGTGGCTCCCATACAAAGTCGAAGGAGACCATATTTAAGTTGTTGATTAGTATTGTGAGAAAAATTCGATTTATAGGAAGTAGGCAAGCTGCCCCACTATTTAATTTGGTTCTACACCCCTAAAATAATAACCATAAAATTCGTTTATTCCGCAAAAAAAAATGTTATTCATGTAACATATATATGTACATATGGAGGGTATAATTCATTCGGCTCAGGCCGACTGTAAGGTCACTTTTTTATTTGTTCTTATTTACATCCCATATTTTTATTTATATTTATTATACTACACATTTTATACTTTGAATGTGGAAAATATCATATAATGAATTTTCACTTGTCATTGCCGTAAAAACTTATCATGCATAAATTTATATTGTTATTTGTACAATATTTATTATAAAAGATTATACAAATTGGTGGTTGTTAATAAATTTAAATTTTTTAATGATTTTGTAAATTTATACAGAAAAAAAAAAAAAACAAATCTACGAATGATTTTGTGCTAAAAAACTTTTACTTTCTAGCAAAAATAATACCTCCAGAATGTAAAAATTTTAATAAATATATAATTTTACTTCATACTTTATTATAATTGAAATTTTTATTTTATGAAATGGAAAATATTTTAAAAGCCAAAAAAATGTTGCAATTTCGTTAAATTGTCCATATTTTTCTTTCAATGTTTCATATACAGAAAATTGTACTATAACCAAAGTATGTTGTAGTTCGGAACAATATGTTATTTAAGTAGCACAGTTCTTAACCTGTATTGATATCGTTAGTTCGTTTATTTATATACATATGCAACACAGTGTTGATCGGTCTCTTCTTATCGATGACAGAATTATTATGAGAATATACGCCTCTGAGCATGTATAAAATCTTCTTCTAACTTTCTAAATGAAGTGATTTTTCGAATGTACTAATATTTTCACATTTGATACATACATACATATGATACACTAATGAATGAAAGCTGAAACTCTACAACTACCTCCTCCAGCCTGATACTGCATCACAAGCAATAAGTAAAGTAGCATAAAAATATAAAATCAATTTATTATTTTTTTTTGCACAGCCAGCTATAATTAATTTATTATGTTATTGCAATTATTATTAATATTGAATTAAAAGCCGAAAGAACAACATGCATAAAAAGCTTCACTTTTCGCCTTTACACAAACCATATACATACGTACAGCTCTCATAAAAATATATTCATATGTCAATACATACATACGAGTACTCGTATATGGATGTAAGGTAGTTGTTTGAGTACTCTTAATATTAAATAACTTACAAAGGATAATCATTATTATCGGATTGTTTGCAAGTGCATATATATCGATATGAATATATGATTTTTAGTGAATACTTATTAACAAATATATACATGATTGCAACAAGTAAATGATTAAATTACATATGTTCGTATGTTAACCGATCCTTTAAAGTATATTGAAATATAAACATGTAGATACTATAAATAAATACTTTAAATATTCAATATAAAGGGTTATCCATTTCGCGGTTTCAAAAGTATAGGGCTAGAATTCGACATCTGTCAAACTGAGTTGTTAAAACAATTTCTTTCTTTTTCAGTTCAAAGTCTGACATTTGCGAAAATGGATCGCTTAACTATCGCACAACGCATTAAAATTGTAAAAACCTACTACAAAAATGGTGATTCTGCCACAGCCACATATCGTGCTTTAAGAGGAGATTATGGTTTACATAATCGTCCAACTACGCAAGCAATTGGCAAAATTGTGAAGAAATATGAAGAGACTGGATCGGTTACAGATATTGTAAGGCCTGTTCATCATCGTTTCGATCGTACCACCGAAAATATCGCTGCTGTAAGTGAAAGTGTTGCCGAAGACCCGAATGTGTCGATTCCTCGTCGTTCTCAGGAATTAGGACTGTCTTACGGCACATTATGGCGTATTTTGCATTTGGATCTACACCTACATCCATATAAAATCCAGCTCACACAACAACTGAAGCCAGCTGACCATTCACAACGTCGTAGATACGTCGAATGGGTGCTTGAACAACAGGCGGTGGACGGCGATTTTTCGAACAAAATTTTCTTCAGCGACGAAGCACATTTCTCACTCGGTGGGTATGTTAACAAACAAAATTTTCGTATTTGGGGTTCTGAGAATCCTCAAGTAATTGAAGAGAGGCCACTACATCCACAAAAAGTCACTGCTTGGTGCGCTCTTTGGTCCGGAGGTGTGATTGGACCTTACTTCTTCGAAAACGACGATGGAACGACTGTCACCGTCAATTCGGAGCGTTATGGTCATATGATAACCGACTTTTTTTTGCCTGCTATTGAAGAATACGACTTAGAGAATATGTGGTTTCAACAAGACGGTGCCACATGCCACACAACTCGAGCGAATATGGCTTTATTGCAAGAGAAATTTTCTGGCCGCGTAATTTCTCGTCGTGGCGATATCAAGTGGCCATCATGCGATTTGACACCGCTTGACTTTTTTTTGTGGGGCTACGCGAAAGACCGTGTTTATGCAGATAAACTTTTGAGCACCTAAAAACCAACATTCGTCACGTTATGGCTGAGATACCGCCCAATATGTGTCAAAAAGTGGTCGAAAATGACCTCAAAAGAATCGATGCTTGCAACAATTCGCGTGGTGGTCATTTAAATGATGTAGTATTTCACACATAATGTCAACGTTAAAACTTTATAATAAAAAAGAAATATCATGATATAAAATATTTCATATGTGTTTTATTTACATTTACTTTTGAAACCGCAAAATGGATAACCCTTTATTTCCTATATGTATATATAGAACAAATATTTCGAAAAATATCAATGACCTAAAGAATAAATATTTTCACTCTATTTTCATCCACAATCCACAAATTATACATGATTTAAAAAAAAAAAAAATCATGGTCATTATTCTTATTGATTGATGCAGTTGTTTGACCGAACATATTGTACAGGGTGATTTTTTAAGGGCCTTTGGATTTGATTAAAAAAAAAACACATAAAATTTAGAGAAATGTATGAAATCGCTATTTGAGTCGATAGAACGATCTATATAATTTAATGTTTAAAGATGATTTCATGTAAATTTTGACCGCGTCTGTGCATTAAATGGTTCATACGCTGGGTCCAATTTTGGCATACTCTCTCCAACATATCGGCCGGTATCTCACGAATAAATTCTTCAATATTTGCTTCCAGTGTGTCAACCGTTGCGGGCTTGTCACTATAGAAATGATCCATAACATAGCCCCACAAAAAATAGTCTAAAGGCGTTAAATCGCACGATCTAGGCGGCCAATTGACCGGCCCCAAACGTGAAATAAACTGTTCACCGAACTTGTCTCTCAATTGGGCCATTGTTTCGCGTGCTGTATGGCATGTGGCACTCTTTTGTTGAAACCACATGTCAGCCAAGTCCAGCACTTCCATTTGTAATCATCGCACGATAGCGCTCGCCATTCACGGTAATGTTCTTGCAATGCTTCTAGCTGCTCTTTACACCGAATTCACATTAATTTTGATTGTTCACATATTCATTCAACCAGAAATGAGCTTCGTCGCTGAACACAGTTTTCTGCAAAAAAAAGTGGATCTTCATCCAACTCTACCAGCGCCCATTCACCAAAAGTTAGCCATTGTGGTAGGTCGTGTGGTTTCAATTCTTGCACCAGCTGTAATTCAAAAGATTTTTACACCTAAATCCTTCTGCAAAATTTTCCACGTAGTGCAGTAACAGAGGCTCAATTGCTGCGAACGGCGCCGAATCGATAATTCACGGTCATCAACAACACTGGCGGATACAGCTGCGATATTTTCCCCTGTCCGCACTCTACGTACGTTGGTGGTTTAATGTCCAATAATGTAAATTTGGTGCGAAATTTAGTCACAAGATTCCAAATAGCCGCCTTAGAAGGTCGCCCAAACTGACCATAAATTGAAAGAAGTGCACGATGCACTTTCTTAACCGAAAATGAATTTTGATAATAAAATTCAATAATCTGCAAGCGTTGTTCATTTGTAAGTCGAGTCATGGTTAAATTATAGACCAAACTGAACATGTTTGACAGTAGCATGTTACACGAAAACAGCTGAGCTGTCAAAAACATAAATTTTTTATAAGAAACAAAATTCATCATTTTTAGGAAATACCTTCATATTATTTCATTTCAAGTTGGACAGCTCCTCTACTAAGCAATTTTTGTTGTTGTCTATTGCTACTAGTCAGTAAGTAATTCTGAATGAAAATTCACTACGGAAGAAGTATTTTAAAGCACTGTGTGTCAATCTTCAGAAGAAAGTTGCTCTACAAGACTTTTCACTTTTGAAAAATCTTCTAAGCAAGATCACACTTAAAAATACACCCTCTACACAACAATACCAACAACAATATCATGTTCATAATTATAATTACACAATTATACATCAATGACCGAAGGCAATGCTGCATGCTGCCTACTGTACTCCTATGTGCTATGTGCTTTGTCTTTACTACTTATTGTTGATGTTGTGCATAGCAAGCAGCACAACAACTTTGGGCACACATGCAAATACACAATTGGATTTTCTATTCAGGTATTCTTTATCTTTGCCAACCATCAACTGTTGATTATTGTTGAAAGCATATATAGTTTATGTTATCATTCCATGCTGCGACTGCCACTATAACAAAGGAAACTACATTTTATTTCTCTTTTTAACAGACTGTCTTGTCAGATTTGTGTTTTTTTTTCGACTCTATTCTTTTCTATTCTTCAGTTAGTATTATATACACAATATACATGAAAGATACTCCCAGTATTAGTATATATCTTAAATGGATCTCTATTATCGTTTGAATGAAGCCCTATTTATGTATATTAGCTTCAGCCTTCATGAAAAATTTATAATTAAAACAATGTAAAATTTGGCATACAACTCAGTAATGTTAAATGAAAAATTTGTTTGATTTTTTTTTCGTTTTTCCCGAGATTGATTGAGAAACCAAACAAATGCTACTTTAATTATGATTTACTTCATAACTCCCTCATACAAAGACATCATACGTACGTACTTTCTCTAAATCACTAATATAACATGCTACATAAGTAGATTTTCGTACCTAGTTATGTATTTAGTTAAAGTTCCCTCATACTCTCATACATCACCAACTACATCAGTTCTGTACGTAGTAATTTTCAAACATTTTACGTGCACCATCAAAGTGAAATGAGAATTTTATCATTACGTAAATATACAATGAATGTGTATACAGAAAATGTGGGGTTTCTTATTAGACTTACCTATTAATGCCCACCTCCTCGTTTGTACAAGTATGTTCATGTGCGAAAGCATTGAAGTGAATCTTTACAAAAATTTCATTTCTACGTACTACATATGATGATAGCCAACTTCAACAATACAGAGTATAGTTCAACATAAATTTTTTACAAAATTCAATAGAAAAAGTGATTACATCAAGTGTGCAGGTAAGGTACATATGAAAATATACAAAAATGCAAATTTACAGTATTTTCGAAAGTAACTTTTGCATACACTTTCCCATTGGAGTGCGTTAGTCGCAGATCGTAAGCTCGAATAGATGGAATAAAAACCAAAAATGACTTCTTTGAAACAGAGCTCATCTATCATGAAACAATTGGCAGTTCTTCTAGCCGTACCAATTGACCAAGAACACGGAAACTAAAATTGTATGGTGCTAAATTATATTTGTTCAGATTTCGAACATATTTTTTTCTTCTTTTAATTTCTTGTTTTTTTTTTTTAATTGTCATTATTTTAGAGCCTTCAATTAGTTGAATGTTGCAATACAAGCAGCTGGCGGGCTCAGTGACAGACAGCATGGCTTTAGAAAAGGGAGGTCTACCGTGGGAGCGATTCAAGAAGTGGTGGAGACAGCCTCGATAACAAAAAGAGGTAACCACTATTCTAGACCAGTAGTCTTGCTAGCGACCCTAGATGTTAGAAACACGTTCAACAGCGTGAAATGGTCGGACATGATAGAAGCCTTAGAACAACGCTTCCGGATGCCTGCATACTTGAGTAGAATGATACGCAGCTATTTATGTGACCGCGTAATCACATACAATACAAACGCTGAACCAAAGACGAAAAAAATAACGTTTGGTGCAGCCCAAGGTTCAATCCTCGGTCCAGATCTCTGGAATATAAGTTACGATGAAATACTATGCATAGAAATGCCAGACGATACATTCTTAGTGGGATTTGTAGATGATATAGCAGCCGTTATAACTTCGAGAACTCTATCAAGTGATGATACGCACGCAAGAGTGGCTAAATTCCCACGGACTTCAATTAGCAACGCAGAAAACTGAACTGCTGCTCATAACGGGGCGTCAAATTCCTTTGGAGGTCGATATGTACATAAACGATGAACAAATAACTACACAGAAGGTGGTTAAATATCTAGGAGTTATATTGGACTCCAAGCTCACATATACGGCACAATTGCAGTATGCTACGAACAAAGCAGCTAAAGTTACAGCATCACTAAGCAGACTGATGGACCGTTGCCTAGCAAGCGTAAAGTCTTAATGGCGGTAAACCATTCTATCCTACTATATGGATGTGAACTATGGGCCGACACACTCAAAACGGGACGCAGAAGGAAAATTATATCAGCTGTACAAAGGACTATGGCCCAACGAATAACATGTGCCTATCGCACAGTGTCGTATAGTGCGGTGCTGGCAATAGCTGGCTAACAGAAGAGCGAAAAAAGTTGTACCTACTAAAAAAATCTGGAGGCTATACACCACAAGCTGAAAAGCAAATAAGAGAGCAGACAATTAATATCTGGCAAGAGAAATGGGAGAACGACACGTATGGCAGATGGACCATAAAAATTATACCAAGCATATGTGAATGGATTGGGCGAAGACACGGAGAGGTTAATTATTACCTAACCCAGTTGTTATCTGGCCACGGCTATTTCTGTAAATATTTACATAGAAAGGGGAAGAGAGCGCATGCCAGATGCATATACGATGATGCGGAAGAAGACGACGTAGAGCATACCTTCTTCAGTTGCGAAAGATGGAATAATGAAAGGAGCGTATTGGAGCAGCAAATCGGGTTATGGGCAGTTGAAAACATAGTCGAAAAAGAGTTACACAGTGAAGAAAACTGGAACGCTATTTCGCGGTATACGGAATGCGTACTCAGAAGAAAGAAGCGGAACCTGGGCGCAGGTCAAAACGAGTGAAGTCTAATAAAGACTCACTAGGGCCCTACCCCGAAGTAATACTACCGTGGTTCCGGGGTAGGTTCAAAGGTCCTTGATGATGGAGGGGGAAGTTTTTTAGTGTCTGCGACGACAGTGGGTGAGCCATTTTGTTACCTCCTCACCGCAAAAAAAAAAAAAAATTAGTTGAATGTTCGATTAAGTAAAAAAGCAAAACAATTGAGTTTTTGTACTTTAATTTTGTAACACATATTAAAGAAATTTAGGTGAGCATTTGAAAAATGGCGCATATTTATTTAGATACATACATCAAGAACCAGCCAGCAGCCTCTTTTCCAAATAAATCACATTGCACATTGTCTTGCAAATTATTATGGCTTCTTGTTGCTATTTTGTAAATTACAAATTATGTCCTTATAATGCTGCTGCTGCTGGGTGAGGGCCTAATTTGTAATGTGATATAATAAATTAATATTACAAAGCTGTTGTTCTAGCCATAAACAGATGATGATGATGTGCCCCTTCTTAAGTCACCTATAGTTATTTTAATGTTCAGTTCGATAAAGTTGTCTTGTGTATTTCATTTAAAATGTAGATAGGTAGTCAAATCAAGTATGTATAATAATAATAATAATAATAATAATTAATAATAATATTATTATTATTATTGTAATAATGATAAGAATAATTAATTTATAATAAGTTTACGATTACATATATTTTATTTTATCTTTTTCTTCTTCTTCTACTTTGCGCTGTCTATTACACTTCAAAAGGAAATTAATTAGCACTTTCATATATACAAACATATACTTAAAATCGTGGTTGTACTATAAATGTTATATGTAAATATATATTTCATGTATTTAATATCAGTGATTCATTAGCCAAGTCATCAATTGAAAACCAATTATTATTATTATTGTAATGATGGATATTGTAATGACGATGATGATGATAATGATGATGATGATGATGATGATGATGATAAAGTTTGTAAATATATTTATGTATAATACAATACAAATACATAATCCTTAAAAGCATATTGAAGAAGAAACACATAACGATGGCATACTTAGTTGTACATATTTTTGACAAATGAAACATAATTAAATTTATCATGTACAAAATGAATATAGTATAAAAGAAAATCACAACAAAACATATAAATATATATGTAATTACATACACCAACTCACTCTTTCATACTAATCTCCATCATAACTACATATTTACAATTAATGCTGCCACACAATACAATGGACATGCAATAGTCATTCATTCATTCATTCATTCATTTCATTTCAAGTCACCTTTTAGTTCAATTCTGAACAATTACTAAAAACAACAACAACAACAACAACAACAACAACAACAACAACAACATAAGCTACTTTACAATGCCATCTTACTCATAACATGAAATAAATCAGCAACACCAACATCAACAAATACATAAATAAAATAAGCATCAGCACACGAGCAGAATCTTAACTTTAGTCACTTGAAATGTTCTTGAGTAAATGAATGAACGAATCGATGGGAGGATTGTTGAATAAATATCTACCTACTTACTCCATAGATATATGGAGAATGAATAAATTAATGGAAGGAAGGTTGAATATGAACAAAATTTGGCTGGCTTTTAATTATTATCGATGACAAATGAGTTTGTTGCTGTTGTTGTTGTTCTTGTTATTATTGTTCTACTTATAAGTGCTTACTATTTACCTGTATATCGTATTATGTTATTTCTACGAGTACAGGTATAGCATACTAACTATTCAACAAGCAGTATTGGACTCATTAAGGATTTATGAAATTATGAACATATTAAAATTTTTACTATGTCCCATTTAAAGTAGTATTTTAGAATTATGAATAATTGAAAGAAATGTAGGAAACAAAATGTTCTTTGAAACCTTAACTTTAGTGCAATAATACCGTAACATTTAAAGGTCGACAGACATACTTAATTCTGGGTTCAAATTACTTATTCTAGGCAAGCCAAGAAGTTCCTATATTTTATATGTTTTATCTATGTTATATGTACGAGTATGTTTCAACAGTCAAGCAATAAAACTAAATTGCACTAAAATTAATTTCAGCATGAAATTATGAAATTTCCACTAATCAACTAATAATTTTTTACTATCAACGAAATAGTAGAAATTCAACTTTAAGAAAAATATTACAATCAAATTCCCAATAATGGTGGTCTCTCTACAGTATACGCGTACGTTCGTAATTTATTATTGATTTGTAGTCGAAGTATGGATTTGTGAGGATGTGAGCACACTAGCGTAAATATATATATTGTATATATATATTCATATGTGTAATATAAGCGCATTAAGTTAATGCAATTGCAAGAGCACCTGTGAATTGCTCTCCTGAATATGATGGCGCCAAAAGCTTTGATATTTCCGACTTTTTTTTTCCCCCATTATTATTTCCTTGAATCGTTGTTTACCTCTTTTGATATATACTTCTGCTCGTTTTTCTTCTTCTTATTTATTTCATATATATACGAGTATATATATATATATTTCTTTTTTATTCATTTTTTATATCAATGCATCCAACAAATTTCGTTTGAAGCAGGAAACGTAAACAAGCTTAAGATGCAATGCAATTGAATGCTACCGGAATGAAGCAAGCTACTCTGCGTAAGGAGGGTAAATACAAATATGTATACAATATATTTCAAATATATATTAAATATATACATATAAATGTTTGAGTTTATATATACATAAGTATGTATGTAGATACGTTTGTGCGTACACATATTTCCGTTTCCTGCCTGCTTGCTGGTGCAAAAAATAAAAAACACAGCAATGGATGGAAATGCAATACCGAACGAGCAACATCAATTCATAAAAGAAGAATCTTGTGTATGTGTATGTTATGTGTGTGTATGCATATAAAGTGGAATTGTCAAAAGTTTCTCTCACTCTTGCCGTGCGTGCGTGTGTGTATGTGTGTGTGTGTACATAAAATATATAATTTTTATTCGCTTATATTGGTTTTTCTATACTATTATCACGTCTTGAATACTCATATAACAAGCACCATTGATGGTGATGATGATGATGATGATGATGATGATGATAATGATAGCGATAAGGGCAACGACAACGATGACTTAAGTCGTTGCGAAAACATTAACGAAATTGAAAATGCAACTGAACGTATAAAATAACGACATCGACTGTGTATTATATGACTGACTATGACTCGGTTTGTGTACAAGATCGAACTACATAGAATAGAACCATCATACGAACACAGATTGTGGCAGAATAATAGAAAATAATATTAAGTATTGAGCCTAGCTGATGCTTTTCCGCCCTCACACCATACAACATTGGAATTGCACTGCTATTGCAATATATTAGACAGTGGCGAAAATTGGATGAATTACCGTGAGGATGAAGCGTAAACTATTAGAAATGATAAAAGTCGAATGCAGGTTAACAAATCCGATTAAATCGACAATAGTTTTCAAATAATGCTCTTTGCAGACTTGAATTCTTCAGCACTTGCCGCCAATAAAAATAATTCCGTATATCAGAACTTGAGTAGCCTTCTCATCTATTTCCGAAGACCATGGGATATTCATGTAAGAAAAACATATTTGCTTGAAATAACAAAAGTTTATCTAGAGTTCTCTTCCAACGCAACATATGCAAAATATAAACATATTGTATTTGTAGGCAAAATATTGATGATGATGACATTAAATAGCTCAAGAGCCAGATACGACTTGCTCATGCATGTCTGCTGTTGCGGAGGCAGCAGGATTGCAGGATTAAAATTCTATATTGTATAGAACGCAATGAAAGCGCGTTTACACGAATACCAT
This sequence comes from Megamerina dolium, assembly GCA_963854835.1. Taxonomy (NCBI): domain Eukaryota; kingdom Metazoa; phylum Arthropoda; class Insecta; order Diptera; family Megamerinidae; genus Megamerina; species Megamerina dolium. The sequence goes on along the minus strand of OY978526.1, from coordinate 2,180,357 downwards.
TAAGGGATAACTCAAAATAGAATGAAGAAATGTTCTTTGCAACCATACAAATGAGTGTGTTCACACATATGTATGTGTGTATGCGTGTGCGCTTGGATTGAAATGCAAACACACCAATGTGTAATCATTTTTGCTACTAACAACAACAACAACAACAACAACAATGAAGAAGAATAAAAATTCATATAACAATACAGAATACGCTTGGGTTTCCATTCATTCGTTCCATTCATCAGTGTATCGGCATTATCGATGTACGCAGCTGATGAACTTTATTGAAAAGACGCTTTTATGACTTTCAGCTAGCAATTTTTTTCTATGTAGGTAGTATATGCATGCATGAGTATGTATGAGTACTTACAATTTTTCTTTTCTTCATCTTTCTATTATTTTTTTTGTCTTTTCTTTTAACATACATTTATATATCATGTGTATGTGTGTGTATGTATGCACTACTATATGCCTTTATAAAAATATACATTGTTCTGATATTTTGAAATAAAATTTTCATCACCCATCACTATTCATTCGCTTAATGCTTTTGTTCTCATATTTATATTCGTGAGTGTGTGTGTGTGTGTGTGTGTGTATGCCTTAGAATATTGTATTGTATAATAAATTATATGCATGCATTGTATATTCTTGGTATATAATAGTTTTAATGCATCACATTTTCATACGAAAACATACAATATTTACCCATAAATATATTATTACTTATACGTGTAAGTGTATTATATTTTTGATTGTAATTCGTTAATTTGTTTCGTAATATTTATTTGGGAATTGTTTTTTTTTTTTTTTTTTTTTTGTATTAAACAAATCGATCATTACTAGACAAGAAGATATGTATTGTTATAGAGCGATATTAATGTGTTTATTAGAAAACGTTTTTTTTTTTTGTATTCAAAAGTTCTATTCCAATATTGTGGAATATGCAACACTTGGAGAGTACTAAAAGAGACATGCTTTTATTCCGAATGGCAGAACTTGAACTTAGACTTAGACGTATGTATGTACCTACCACTAAAATTGCATAATAAAGTTGACATAAATTTATGAATTTATTCTACCGCGGAATAGTTTTTGAAATCAATATTATTTCCAATATATTACTATTATTATTTATTTGGTTTGAATCTGTATTTTTTGCAATTTATCACCTTCATAAAATCTTAGTTAGTTTTATTCAGTAGATAATACATGAGTTTGGGACTTGTGTATATATGTCTACAATAGCTGCAACAGCAGCAGCAATAAAAATCATATTTATCAATAGCACATAGTAATCATTTTGGGCACTCAACTAACTCACTCACCAAACAACATACTAAAGTGTATAGATGTGAGCTATACTTAAAATTGATGGATTTCATACATAATGGCATATACCATTTTTTTCCTCACATCTTAATCATAGGCATATTATGACTATCACGGGCATTAGTGCAGGGGAAGCAATGTCAGAGAGCACATTCCGCCTAAAACATATAAATGATGATGCATTGTTTTGTCATTTTTTAGGATTTCTACATACAGTATCTATGCGCACACACACATATGAGCAAAAAATGATATCTAGCAAAGAAATAATAGAGTAAATAAACTCCCCTCAGAACCGTTCGTTATCTCATTGATGTCAGAAATGCGGCTTTATTGTAATAAGTGGGTGGTAATATATATTTTGGGCTACAAACGTAGACATATATGTTATATATAATATTTCTTTTGTCTACTAAAATAAACATAAAAAAACTCCAAATTTCATAACTGCAGATTTCATGCCACCGCATTTTTTGAAAGCCCTTTGTGACTGCTCACTGATTAATTTGATATGGCCCATTGCTAATACGTTGATACCTATTGCTACTCTATATAGACGATTGTTATATACTTTACTGTATGGCTAGGTGAGTAAATATATCAACGTTTTTATACATATGTGTGTGGGTATGCACGTGTGTATATTTGTGTAATGATAAAATTAGGACCATGAACTTCTTCATGAAAATGATTATAATAATAATAATGATTATGGTGATTATAGCGGTGGTAATGATAATAATAAAGATGTCGTTGACATTGTAATTGATACGCTTCTCGCTGACCACTAATTTCATATTCTTATACAATATATACTACGAGTACTTACGATCGCAATAAATGCTATACTGAACTGCATTAACTTTTGCATAATTAAATAAATATAAAAGCGTTGGTGGCTTTGGCAAAAATTAGATATAATTATGTCACCAATTTCAACTGACAAATGACAATTGAGGAGTGTGTTTACTCTAATGTAATATAATATATGCACTTATTTAACCAGAATGAGTTAGCAACAAACCGTAATATTGATACTTAGCATTCTTCTCTTACTGTCACTATTATGTGACAATTTCCATTTGACAAACGCAAGGACGCAAATCTGGTATATTAATGTACATATATATATAAATAGAAAAACTTACTTAATATAATAGTGCCACTATTTACATATAGCTTGACATCTGGCAGCAATCACACATCAGTCGAATATTATATTTGCCTGCATTAATTGAAGAACAAAAAGTATCTCATTTTCGAGGTTATTGCAAAAAACTTAAATAATTCCGAATGAAATAAATTTCATTTAAAAAGTTCCGACATTATTACAAAAATTTTGCGACGTCGAAAAATTGTTTGCAAAAAAAATTAAATAACGTTTGAAAAAATTATTGCATTATTGCAATTTTTTTTTCGATATTAATGCAATAGACATTGAATATCATACTTATCAATACCAAACATAATTGCTTATTTTTTTAATTTTTTTTTTTTAGATTCTTGATTTTGTGTCATTTGTATATTTTGTAAAATTATTCCAATTATTTGGCAATTTGTTATAAAAATGTAATTATAAAATTAACTTTTGTACTAATTTGTTTAGGTGGAGCTTATAATAAAATTATGTGAACAATTTTTTTTTGCTGGAAGTTATTTTAAGAATTGTAAAAAAAACAAAAATTTCATAAAAAATAAAAATAACTCATTCAAAAGTTCGTCAAATATGTTATTCGTTAACAGCAAATTCAACGTTTTCTAAAAATTGTTGTTTTTTTTTGTTCTAATCTGTTAAAATTTTTGTTGTTGTTTACTGTGAATACACACGAATGTTAAATTAGTCCTTAGAATTATCTCAGGTACCTATACATTGTCGGCAAACAAAAATTTGTTTCGCTCTAATACTCTTGCATGGCAATATACATATGTATATATACATATAAACCTCGCATATTTAGGCATTGTGTCACATCATCTTCATTTATACAATTGGACAAAAAGAAAAAAAAGCATACACATACAACATACACTCACACTCACAAAATTGTTTAAAAATTGGGTTAATTGCTTACGCCACGTAAATCCACATATACACTCATTCGCATACTCACACTCTTTTATACGATATATGATACGTAAGTATGGGTATAGGTGCTCCTCATGTTGTTGATGCCATTTCTTTTATGTAGGAAAACGAAAAAGTTTCTAATTGGTTTTCAACATTCAGAGAAGAGCAATTATAATTAACCCGCAGTACGAATGCATTTATACATTTCCACATACATAAGTATTTACCTATACATGTGTAGGTATATAGAAAACCACTGTCGTAGTATGTCACATCTCGATTTACAGTCATTTATATGCGTTTGTATGTTGTTATTTACATAAATGTATGTATGCCAAATGAGTACGTTATTTGTATTGTAACGGGTAGCTGACATCAATACATTCACAAACATGTACAAAATATATGAGTTTGTATATAGAGATGTGTGCGTATGTCTATCAATTTGATTTTATTGAAAACTTCAAATAAATTCTCCCCCTTACCTCATACACTCATAAAAATATTTCTAGAAAAAAAAAAAACAATCCACAGTAGAGACATTTCATGTCTCTATAGATGTACATACATACTATATATGTATATGTTTGCATATTTATCTCTCAAATCATATACATATGTAACCCTCATACTCGTCATAGTTGTGGCAAACCACTATAAAACTATACATACATACTAATACGATATACTCGTACATACAAATATCTTGTATATCATCTACACATTTGCATATATATGAGCATTGGTGTACATTTGTGTATGTGTGTGTGTGTGTGTTTCAGGATATCGATCATTTGTTGCGGTTTACGCGTTATTACCACAGCAATAAATGCTTACAACAGCATCAGCAGCAGCAGCATCAGCAGCAGCAGCAGCAGCAGCAACAACAGCAACGACTGCAACATCAATTATTGTCCTCGTACGAGTAACAACATCATCGACCATAATAGCAATATCAGCTTTTCTATTGTGAATATGCAATTTCCCATCTTTCTTTTCCATTATCCTCCTTTGCAGACCTCAAAAGCAAATCCCGAAAGTGCTTCCTTCCGTTTAGTTGACCCTTTTGTTTCTATATATACTTGTGTATACTACATACTCTATGTAGTGTCGTAGTGGTAACTAACCAAGAGCAATTATGCATTTAAATTGCTGTATTGTTGTAGATAAATTTCGATTCTTGTTTTTTTTTTTTTTTTGACTTTTAATTTAATTTTCCCTTGAAATGTACATCTTTTTGTATTGAAAAAATAATTTTGTATTTTTTTTTTATTTAGCACATGTATCAGATAGTTCCTGAAATGTATATCATAAGTTATTTGTGAATATTTGAGGAAGCCGAAATTCAACTTACTGTTCATTATGTAGCATTTGGATGTTTCGACTACTCTGCATTCTCTATATATTATTCTAGTTGCCTCCGTTCACTATCGAACTAATCTATTTAATCTCTTACGTAAGCAAATCCGTAAAATAACTACATTATAATATTCGCAAAATATTGTGAATTCAAGCACATTACAGTTAGTTAAATTTATCCCCAAAAATCGTATAAAAATAAAAGAAAAAAAAAACTAAAATAAATTTTGACTCCCCGCATTTTGAACAAAGATCTATTTGTATCCACCTAAAAAGATGGATAGCATTAACTATTTGTCAAAATGCAACGGGATTAGAACTGATTTTAGACTCATCAATGGTAGTTCCAGCTTTTTCAGCTTTTCCAGCTTTTCGCTCATACTAATTTGAGCCATCCTAATTTACAGATACCAAATATATATGTATTCGTATATATATCACGGGTATTCGTATATATGGGTGCCGTAGCTCAGTGGTTAGTGTGTTCGCCTTCTGATCTGTAGGTCGTGGTTCAATACCCGGCTGATGCATAACAAATTTAATATCGAAAAGATTTTTCTTTCAAACGGTACCCACCTGTCGGCAAGCAATTGGCAATTCTTCCGACAGTAACAACTTGCCATGAAAAAGCTTCTAAAAAGAACTCTGTGACAAAGCTCAGAAAAAGTGTTGTCACAAGTGATCTGCCGTTCGGAACCGGCTAAAATAAGTAGGTCCATTCTAATACTGTCCAAAATTTAAGACGCACAATAGTAATGGAAGAGAAGCTCGGCCAATGAGCCCTTTGGGGCTTTAAGTGCCACATATTTATTTTTTTTTTTTTTATATATATATCACGATCATTTATACTATCATAAAGAAGGAAATGCCTTAAAATTATTTTTAATTAATTTTTTTCCTTTTACCTGTGTTTTAAAAATGAAATAAATAAAAGTGTGCGTAAATTAATAATGGGATGCTAATATCCAAAGTGAAACAGTTTGAGATGCTTGACATCATCAATTGCATTAAAGAATTGCAATTGGCATTATCAACATCCGTATTTCCGTACAAAATTTACCTCAATGCTCTCTCTTCCTCATATGCGGTTTTTTTTTTACTATGCACACTAAAGGAAATGATTTCATTTAGCACCCACTTGCCCGCCTTCTTTAATATTCGGTATTGCATTTTGGTTTGCTGCCTTCAGAGTTTTCCTCTTGTCCTCATTCGTTTTTTATACGATATTTTCCACTTCCTGTTCAACATCCTTCGCTTTCAAGCCAGTGTAACCAACAACTAACAATTGCGTTGTTTAACAGTTAACTCGCCTATGCTGTAATAAAATGCCGCTAACAATTCTATTAGAATACCAGAACAGAGAGAAAGAGAGAGAGAGACAGAGAGAAAGAGATGATAAGGTACTAGTAGTATAACTTATTGCAAAAGGGGGGTATTCAAAATAAACAGAGCAAATAAAATAAATTTGACACACTCGCACGCGTACACACCTTCGACCACCTAAGTTGATACCTTTGATAATCTCTTAACACACTTTATATGTATATGTAGGTAAATGGTTAGAAATTGTAACTGAAATTGTGAAAGCGTTGGGTAATGAAGAGTAACAAACCAGTAGAAAAATTCAAATACATTTGAATATTTTTAAGTATCATCATCAACAACAACAATATATGTGATAGAAATCATATGAAACGGAAAGAATAAATTAATTAAACTTTTGCTAATGGAAAAAACAATAAAAATGGGATTAAGAGCATTATCACCATTTTCCAAAAACATAAATAAATTCCTTTACTTTATGGGTACAATTGTATTTATTACTTGAGATATTTTCTCTTCGATTGCTTCCTATGCTCTTTGTTTGTCTCTCTTATATTTTTAACTGCTGTTTGCAAAGAACAAAATTTTTTGGGGATATTATCTCTTTATATTTGCTCATACTATTGCGCTTTCTCACTAAAGTGAATGTTCTCTTTCCCTTCTCTCTTTCTCTCTCTCTTCGATTAGAGCTGAATGGAAAGTATATAAGAGTTTACGTTTATCAAAATATCCTTCAAAATATCCTCTGATTTATTGGCAGGTTTAAACTTCATCGTAGTTGCTCTGCCTCTCTTCTGTCATCGCTCTTTAGATTTGCCAAATTAGCGAGCAAATCAAAATCGTTTTCTTTTTTTTGCTTTTGTAGGGTTAATTTACTAAAAATACCATTAGCAGTAGCAGCAATTTAAATGGTATTTTTATGTGCATTTTTATATAGCTACCGCTCAAACGTATACACACACACACACACAAACACAAAAATATTTATATACATCCCAATGACTGATACTAAAGAGTTTTTATGTCACAACGCGAGACAAACGTGCCTGAAACATATATGTATATGTATAGGACATACACATAACATACATACATATTATACATGTACACATACGGAAAGAGAAAAGACACTAACCAAAGAATGTAGTTAAACTATAAAATCACTGAGTGGAAAAAATAATGAAAATTTATTGGGTTATAACTGTTTTGTGGTATATGTAATGTTGATGTGTCTTATTGTAATGTTGATGATGTGATTTTGATTTGTTTTTTTGTTTTTTCGTTTTTTGCTTATTCGTTTTTTGGTGAATCATCCATCGTAGGTACTTAGTTTAGTAAATTTCGTAAAAGAAGGGAAAAATCAAATGCTCAATTAAGTATTGTGTCTACATAGTTGCGCGCGAAATCTGGCATTGAAATGCTCTTAATTAAAAATGAATCTCTTGTGGCATGATAACTATGATATTTAGTGATTTGAAGGATAAATTTTCGTATTCGTTTAGAAATCAGTTTAACTGATTATGAATTTTTGATATTTTCTTAGTTAATTGCAATAATTGTAATTCTCAGAAGACTTAGTGAGGTAACATATACATAGTTGAAGGTATTTTCTTTGAACTATACGAATTTTACAACTGATATAATTTTCTGTGGCAACATATTTTGTTTTAACTCAAACATAACCTTCTAATCATTTTGAGTAATATGTTTTGTTGTACTTGTACGTTTCATATAATGGACAATGTTAAATATAGTTATCCTAAGTGAACTTAACTAAGTAAATAAGTGTAATCCTTCGCCTTATGATAGCGGAACTATTCGCATACTCATCCACAGAATCTGCAGTCGAAAGTGTTTTACCAAGCTGATACCTTAAGTCGCAGTATGGGGTAACATTTGTTAAGCTCTCTCTCTCTCTCTCTCTCTCTCTTTCACGGATTTTTTCTTTGATTTATTTAATCAGTAATAGAAATATTTGAAACTTTATTTTGGAGTTTAGATTTATTCCAGTAGGTAGCTATTTTTTGGATTCCTTCAGAATGATTCTGAACTGATACATAGATCGTGGGTGCCGTAGCTTAGTGGTTAATACGTTGGCCTTCTGATTTGTAGGTCGTGATTCAATTCCCCCCCCCCGCTGATGCATAACTTACCTATCAGCAAGTAATTGGCAATTTTTATGGCAATAACAATTTGCCAAAAAAGCTTCTGAAGAGAGCTCTGTGACAAAACTAAGTTAAAGTGATGTCACAAGGGTTCTGCCATTCGGAATCGGCTAATACAAGCAGGTTCCTTCGAATGCAGTCCAAATTTATTACGCACAACACTATTTGAAGAGAAGCTCGGTGGTATCACAATGGGTCTTTCTGGACTAAATGTGTCACAGTCACAATTACCTAACTTAACCTTGTATGATATATAGATCACATAAGGATTTCCTCATCAACAAGAAAACTAACTACAATCTGTAAAGCAAGAATCATTTTAAAAACTAAATATTTGATATTCACTTAATTAAAACATTTGAGATTTACATCAAAATAAAAACTCTATTTCAGTTTCACGAGTTGTCGTAAATTTTACTAGGAACCTGATCACCATTCTACAGGTTCTTTCTATTAAAAATCCTTTTTAATAGGATTAGGGAAAAATACTAATTGAAAGCTGATCTATCAATTGTCAGGGAAACCTTTGAATTTCGTATGTCAAGCTTTCATGGAAATTCTAAAAATATATTTCAAATTAAACATTAATTTGAAATCATATGTTATCGATTTTTTGTTTTCTTAAGCCTTAACCTGATTGTAGACATGTCCATATGAATATTGCGAAAAATAATATTAAGAAAATCTTACGTCATAAATCGAAAAAAGTTATTTAGTGATCATGAACAAATTTCCAAATAAATATGCATTGACTACTATTCGAAACGATGATTTTTAATTGAATTTTTAATTGAAATATAAATACTTTGAACTTGACACATACATCTATGAACAAGTAGGTACATAGAGACCAATTTCCTTATAAATATATTAGTTTGGCGGGTAGATGTATATATTATGCTTATAGGTTAGCAAACATAAAAAAATAAAAAAAGAAGAAGAAGACTTTCGACGAAGAACAAAATAATATTAATAACGATGATGACGATGATGAGAATGGCTTTTATTGAATTGTTTAGTACACAAATCTGATTAGACGCAAATATTCGCAGAAGCATTCGACAGCAAGTAAAATTGTATATCATACAAAACGATATAACATCGAAATCATCGAAATCATTGCTGCAAATGATTTGAATATAAATAAATGGAAGAAAGAAGGCCTTCATCGGGCATCGAGATACAAAAAACGCTGAAGGGAAAAGTAAACAATAATCGTATAGCGTATTTATACGATTATTTACTTACATATTACATATGTGCATACTATTATAGGGCAGTACAAATTTATTGAATTAAATTCGACAAACAAAATCTACACAAAAAAAAAGAGAACAATCAACGGAAACCAATAAAATGATAGATTTTTGTTCTTTACTGTTGTTTATTTTGCAAATTATGCTGGTTGGGCTTTAATTCCTGATTGAAGTGGCTATTTATGTTAGCTACTATAATAAATTCGTTCTGACTAACATCCTATATATACTATGTATGTGTATACGAGTGTATGTGATGTGATGCGTGCAAATATGAGCATTCTATGTACGTATCATACTATATATAGGCTCACTTACCTATTTACCTATGTCTACAAGGAAAATACGTAATAGTTAACATAGTTAAATTTGTGCTAATATACAGATATGTGTACAAGTAAAAACGAAGGATCGAAAATTACACATATACATACTCAGTGGCGTGGAGGATATACACATTCCTTTTAGGGTGGCTCAAAGGTTTTGATTTTTTATTGTCATTGTTAATGTACAAGGCATCAAAATTGCTTTTAAATTCATGCATTCAAATTCTTGCACAAATATATTTAGAATAATCTGTAGTTTCATATTTTTTATATACGATTATTATGTTTTTCTAGCCATAATGATGTGAGCCACCTTAATACAAATACGTAAACATAAATGATTGTGTATTGAAGCGTTGATAATCAAGTTGACTTCGTTATGAGATGCTTTTAAATACAAACATATGTGTACATGTGTGTGTATGTGTGTGTGCTATACCCTTGTAAACCTACTCACCACCATAAACACTAACATAAATACACATGCATTGCTTGATTATAAAGAAAATGTTGTATGATGACGAAGATCGCGACTACGGCGAGAACGACACGAAAAATCGGCTTAACGCCATTACAATATTTTCTGCGTTTGGTTCATTTACAAACCAAAGCGCTAAAAGGCAACCCCCAAAAAATAAAAATAGCTTATATAAATAATAATAATAACAACAACAACAAAAACAAAGCCAAACAGACTCTATGCCATTCTTAACGTACTCACATATAATGTGCGTATATTCTTACATATACATTCGCATTCACTCAGGCGTATTATAACAGCACTGTAACACATTTGTTAAATCATTTGTAAATAAGAATCAAAACTGTTTTTAAATACCTCAAAGGACAAACGCACATGCATACATTCTTAAAGGCTGAACATAAAATCAAAGAAATTATATGAGTATGTGTATCGACAAAAAAAGTATAAGGTGCTGGTGCTGTGTGTGTGGGATACTTGTGATTGTTTTCTTGCTACAAAATTAAATGTGCACATGTTTATTAGTATAATATACATGCTTTTTTTTCATTTAATTATATTATTTTGCGATTTATTAATTCAATCAAGTAAAATGAACTCTGGAAGAATGCAAGTGAAAGGGAAATGCCAGGAATAAAATTTCAAATCTCTGAGCCAAAATGCCTCCTTCACTCTCACTACGTAATATAGTGTAGCCTTTTCTCAAATATAAATTTAAGGAGGCAATAACTGGCAAAAAAAAAAACATCTACCTAGTATTATTACGGATAAGTACATAGATACAGCAATCATTAGCTGGTTTTATTCGATTCGAATACAATATTCAATAACTTCACATTTATGACAAAGGCTTGTCGAATGGCTTGACATTTGTCGATGATGCAATGACAGTTGTACTTTTCAATTTCAAATTCATTGCAATTGCTGCAGTTGATGCTGACGCTATTGCTGTGATATTATTGCTTTTACGAGAGCCGAGTGACATGAGTACAACATAAATTCTTGCAAAATATATTGTATATACATACGAACAATTGTCGATTTGTCATTTTCTCTTTGTATCAGTCAGTGTCTATTGGCAATTCAATAATTTGCCCAATAACTTACATATGTATGTATGTATGTATGAATGTGTACATGTCTACAATACATATGTATTTGATTAGTTTTCCATTTTTGCCTTTGTATTCGTCTTCATCTTCGTCTATTGCGGCTGCTGTGCTAATACAGACGTGTGTACTTTTGCTGCTCTTTCCTATATACTACTAGGTAGGTAGCCAGTCGTATTCTTTCAGAAGCCAGCAGCAATGACACATGATCATCAGAATACACTTTGAAAGCAAAATGACAGCCGCCATTGGCCAGCCAGTTAGTCAGTCAGTAAGTCAGTTAGTCAACCAGTGAGCCAGCTAGTCAGGCCAGAGAAGCAGAAAATCAGACAGGCACTAACTGAATAACTGGCAGGCAAATTGCAGTCGAAAAGTCCTTCACTTAGTTGTCTCGTCTCAATTGGGATGGTTTATGTGGAAAATATCAGACATATCACTCTTTTCAATACTCATTCTCACTCTCTCTCTTTCTCTCTAATATGCTCAATATATTGAATGTTAGTATTACTATATAGCAAATGGCATTATTCTTTTCTTTTTCACTTTTGCTTTAATGGATATTTTCTAGTTGATTGTGTGAATGAATATTTCTCCGATTATAATCAATGAGAGTATGTGCATAGTTGTTGCTGTTTCTATAGTAAAAACGTGTTGGAGAATAAGGATGTGGTCACCTCGTTAGATATACTCGTGTATATGTTTTTACATTACATAATGTCGATTTTTTTTTTTTTTTGTTTTGTTTCATGTATTTTATAACATAGTTAGTAGTATTTCGAGTAAGAATAATGATGCATTTGAAATTTGATTGCATTTCTACTATTGAACTGACTCACTCACTTGGTCATTTATTCACATAATATCGATTCTTGTAAATTAGTAAAAGTATGAGAATGGATGGCAATGGATGAAAACTATGACCATCTCTCATACCTTCATGTTATTTTGATTTGACGCATACGAAGAGAAAGAACCAGATTCCAGTAGAAGATAAAGGGTTATCCATTTTACAGTTTCAAAAGTAAATGTAAATAAAACACATATAAAATATTTTTTATCATGATATTTCTTTTTTATTAAAAAGTTTGAACGTTGACATTATGTGTGAAATACTACATCATTTAAATGACCACCACGCGAATTGTTGCAAGCATCGAATCATTTGAGGTAATTTTCGACCACTTTTTGACACATATTGGGCGGTATCTCAGCCATAACGTGACGAATGTTGGTTTTTAGGTGCTCAAGAGTTAAAGGTTTATCTGCATAAACACGGTCTTTCGCGTAGCCCCACAAAAAAAAGTCAAGCGGTGTCAAATCGCATGATCTTGGTGGCCACTTGATATCGCCACGACGAGAAATTACGCGGCCAGAAAATTTCTCTTGCAATAAAGCCATATTCGCTCGAGTTGTGTGGCATGTGGCACCGTCTTGTTGAAACCACATATTCTCTAAGTCGTATTCTTCAATAGCAGGCAAAAAAAAGTCGGTTATCATATGACCATAACGCTCCGAATTGACGGTGACAGTCGTTCCATCGTTGTTTTCGAAGAAGTAAGGTCCAATCACACCTCCGGACCAAAGAGCGCACCAAGCAGTGACTTTTTGTGGATGTAGTGGCCTCTCTTCAATTACTTGAGGATTCTCAGAACCCCAAAAACGACAATTTTGTTTGTTAACATACCCACGGAGTGAGAAATGTGCTTCGTCGCTGAAGAAAATTTTGTTCGAAAAATCGCCGTCCACCGCCTGTTCTTCAAGCACCCATTCGACGTATGTACGACGTTGTGAATGGTCAGCTGGCTTCAGTTGTTGTGTGAGCTGGATTTTATATGGATGTAGGTGTAGATCCAAATGCAAAATACGCCATAATGTGCCGTAAGACAGTCCTAATTCCTGAGAACGACGAGGAATCGCCACATTCGGGTCTTCGGCAACACTTTCACTTACATCAGCGATATTTTCGGTGGTACGAGCGAAACGATGATGCACAGGCCTTACAATATCTGTAACCGATCCAGTCTCTTCATATTTCTTCACAATTTTGCCAATTCTTGCGTAGTTGGACGATTATGTAAACCATAATCTCCTCTTAAAGCACGATATGTGGCTGTGGCAGAATCACCATTTTTGTAGTAGGTTTTTACAATTTTAATGCGTTGTGCGATAGTTAAGCGATCCATTTTCGCAAATGTCAGACTTTGAACTGAAAAAGAAAGAAATTGTTTTAACAACTCAGTTTGACAGATGTCGAATTCTAGCCCTATACTTTTGAAACCTCGAAATGGATAACCCTTTATAATATCTGACGAAGCTATCAAGGCTTACAAAATCTGTTTCCGGTTATTACCTATAACCACATAAGAAAGTAAGTAACGGAGTAGAACTCACTGAATTAAATAAATTAAGTTTAATGGAGAATGCTTTAAAAATACATAAAAGGAATCCCAATAAAAAGCGTTCATACATATACATCACTAAATTATACGCAACGAATGATTTTATTGTGATTCCACAAGCAGTTTGGTTAGAAGTAATTATAGTTTGTACCTTTCAATAATGCATTTATCAATTGTCACACCCAATGCTGCTTGTAATTACTCCAATCATTTGCTCCATATACTTATACAATACTTATATGCATACATATGTATGTAAACCATTCGACAAATCACAATAAATTGAAACTGTTTAACTGTTCATTTTATTGTTGTATACATACCGAGATTTATACATACGAGTACAAAGGAAAGAATATAAATATTTTTTTTGTTTACTTTATGGTCGGCCACTAACATCATCAATATTGTTCGTAAGAGAACATCGTGCAACTCCAGCTACAATACTACAAGCGAATAAATGGAACATTGAGCTCGTCATATCAGCAGCAAACAATCACAATTGGAATTGGCAATTGTGCTGGTCGTTATGGCTTGCAGCAATTGTCCACGGATTCAGAGATCAAAAATAGAAAGGATGTGAGGAGCAAAGGATGAGTATCATTGTCATTTATAGATTTTTTTTCTGTCGTTTTCTCATTAGATTTGCTTTTTGTATCGGTCACTTTATATCGCTATAAAATTGGGTGTATGAAAGCTTATCAATACTACCTACAATATAAGTATTTAAGTGGACTATACTATACACTTGAAGCGAAGATATGTGAAAGTGTAAACAATAATAGTGTTGATGATGCCTACTTCGCTAATGTTGACATAAATATTTGAAAATATTTTCAAATGATTTTTTTCCTTTTTACCTTTCACAATAAATATTATCTCATACATTGTCATATTTTTTATTACTCTTTTTTTTTATAATTTTTATTGTTCCACATGAACCATCGAACCCCAACAATCCATATTTATACATTTTGTGGTTGGCCACATTTACTTGGTAAAATCTGTTTCAATACACGCATGCATAGGGCAATATGTTGCCAATAAAGAATTACGAAAACAACAACAACAACAACAAAATTGCACCCACTTACGAAGCAAATGAATGAACTGGTATGAATTTGTAGGTGAAGATGTTCGTTATTCGTTCTATACATACTACGTACCTATGCATTGTTGTATCACTACACTATATACGAGTATATACGCTGTTGCGCTGAATTTGTGTTTATTCTGTTTTATACTATTATGTTTTGTTGGTCCCCATTCGTTAAGCAATAAATATCAGCGATAGCAAAATGCAATTACGTAACAATGAATAAGGCGATTGAAACATGCTGCAAGGAATCACCAATAATACCTATACAATCCAATACATTGCAACATATTCATACGATACTACATAGCGGTTGCTGGTGGTGGTGAGGGTAATAGCGATGATGATGATGATGATGATGATGGTGATTGTATTTTATTTTTAACTATTTGATGTGGTTGGCTTCTTTTTGGTACTACGTAACATGCATGTATATGTAAAAATAAAATATTATAGTAGAGGAGCAACAGTTAGTTCGGTAGGAGAAAAGAGTCGAGACAAAGAACAATAACTTTTGCGAATTTTTTTAGTTACACCAGATCAGATGGGAACAATTTCTTTTTTCATGTAACTGCGATATTTTACAATAAACCCGTTTTAAATTTGTCATCTAAACATGTTCCAAAATATACAACAATTCCCTATTTACTATATCGCTACAATAACAACAGCGAGCATGTAATAAATATTATTGAAGAAAATCATTGAGAAAAGAATGAGCTGGATTTTCAACATAACATATTGCTACATAGCTGTGACCACTGTTGTAAGAATTGTGTTTTACTTGCAATTTTCTTTGCTTGAAAATATTTGTAAAATCACACAATTGTTTTGTAAGCAAAAAGCACAACCTCAATACTCATCATATACATTACACATACACATGCATATAGATAGATGTACCATAATAATTTATGTTCACAACTAGTAAAGTTCAATGGCAACAATCATAAAATATTATAAAATGACATAGAAAATGCTGTAAGCTTACACACATAGATAATACATAGAATAGCACGCAAGTATAGTATAGTAAGCAAGAAAACGGCGCTATTTCATGATCATTAGCATCATTGTCATTATCATCATCATCATCATTATCGACATCATCATTATTATTATTGCCTGCACAATTGTTATAATATGAACAATGAATAGATGAAAAATACCATACGCACGCACACACACACACACACACAGTGATATAAATAAACGTTATGTTTCGTGCCGACAAACAATGAACTCTGAAAATTGCATTTTTCTACAAATGAACTTTATCCCTCCAACGCTTGGATATTGTATGTCTTTTGTTCCCCTAACAAATATTTTGTTCGAGCAAAGCTTTTTCAATTATAACGCACATCGTACACACATAATTCGACGCTCTCATTCGACGATTTTTACTATTTCTGTCACATAATAAGGCTAATACAAATTCGAACAAATGAAACACTTTCTTTCGCAATTCCAATATAAGTTACTTATTCTGATAGTTTATAGTCTATTATGATATTTTCGGGGAGTTTTATTGAGAGTCCTTCAAAATGGCATAGTTCATTTCATTTGGCAAAAAAAAAAAAAAAAAAACTAAACTTTTATCATTAACATTTTCTGGCTGCATATGCATACAGGTGGAGGGGGGGGACCACAACATTGTATTGATTATCCAATCTCATACATGTTAATGGAGTGTTTGTGAGTGAGTGTGTGTGTGTGTGTGTGCATGTGTTTCAATCCTGTTTCCCTTGTTTGGTTTTACGAAACGTTTAACCACAATGTATTGCATGTATGTAGTTTGTTTTGTCACAGTTGTGTTGTAGAAAACATGCATATGCAAAGCATAAACTTTTGCATATATTTACTACTATATGGATAACATTAACAGCAGTAAGTAACAACAATGACAACAAACATCAGCGCCAACAACAAAAAATTATGTTTACAATACAACAATCAGAACATTCAACTATGTAAGGGGGTATGTGTTTGTGTGTGTGTGTGTGTGTGTGTGATTTTAAATTTATTTGCCAATTCATTTTTTTTTAACACACACAATACAAGAACGATGGCATCAAAAAGCAACATATTCATTGCCTATAAGCAATTTTACATATGATATTATTTTCCTTGTAACTGTTGTTACTGTTGCTGTTACTTGAATAGTAGCTATTTTTAGTACCTATATACCACACATACATATATAGTTGGCCACATTTTATTAGGACAAAACCCAACTAACACCCTAAATCTCATGCATATATTGAATTCCATAGCTAACTGATTGGTAAAAGCAACCACCACCATCATCATCATCATCATTATCACCAATACGATTACAATAAAACCACAACAACGTACTAGCAGTATGCTAGCACTAACGTTGGCGTTGGCAACTTTCATATCGACGACGACAACTTGATAAAGCTAAATCGGCGGTCATGATATTGTCAATGTATGCATGTTGCTATACAAATGTTGCTGTTGTTGTGTACAATACCATTGTTACTGTAGCTCTATATTGGATAAATATGAATGGCAGGTCGACCGCCCATTTTGCAGAATGTCACTACCACATACAATATCTCGCTAAAGTGTAGCCAGTTAAGTAAGCGCTTGTAGCACGGACAATGTATATGTATAGAGTTGTATCGTATCGTATCGCATCTAGGCGTATGTACGTACACAAGCAATCGTAGGTACAAATGAAATGTTATGGCCAGCTCATTAGTGTTATCAATGACAACATCATTAATAAGCAAGCATGCATTCATATGCTGCACGTATGCACGTTTTTATCTCTCGCTATTGAAGGTGATGGTAATGGTGACAGTGGTGCTGGTGGTCGCTGTGGTCATGGTGGAAGATCAGTGTGAAGGATTCGTTGTTAGTAACTATAAATTTGTAAATTGCAATTACTGAGTAAGTGTCTTTAAGCTACATGAGAAAATCTTTAAAAATCTTGTAATAATTGTAAATCTCTGCTATCATTTTATATGCATAAATTATTACAATTTTTATGCCCTTAATATATGCAAACATCCTCATGTATCTATGTATGTATAATACTTTAAATGTTTAACCAAAAACAATACATACGAATATGTGAATAACAGACAAATAATAGTAACAGTAGGAGAAGAGAAAACAGCACATTATTATATGTATGTACTTAGCAGCAAATGGCAACCAGCATCAGCTAACAAGAACTTCAACTGTCATATCATAATTCTATAAATTGTTAGCAGCTATGTTCATATATTAGGTTGGGTCGCCCAACCAACAAAAAAAAAAATACTTTTAAACTGTATACCGCCTAATTGATGGTCCATTTATAATTTCAACAATTCAACAATTCAAAGTTACTGAATTCATTATTCTTGTATGAATTCAAAGGACCATGACAATGTCTACAAATCAAAATTATGTTAAAAAAAAATGCATTATTGGCTATCCATCCACTCTAATAGATATTCAATCCTGCTTATATGTACATGAATATACATCTATGTATATACGTACAATACATGCTGCTGCTGATGCTGCTGCTTGCTGTTATTCCTTATTGTTTACTTTAATGCATTTGTTATAACATTTGTTGTTGTTGTGGCATTGTCATTTATTGAACATCAGATACAATGTGAACTTATTGATTTCAATTAACATACACATGCAACGTTTGCATGCACTCGCATGCATGGTAGTTATGTGTGTGTGTGTGTGTGAATGTTTGGACAGATGAACACATAAATACTTGTAAGCCACTCGTACTTCTAGTGCTCTCATCCCTACTTGCTTAGTATGAATATAGTATCTATAATATTGTATTTACTCGGACATTGTACTATGTTGGAATATCATGAAGCTGGTTTGTATCTACATCACAATACATACTTGTACTACATGTACATTTATATTATTTGTTCATTGTCTGTTGGTATGTGTGTGTGTGTGTGTGTTTGTGTGACGTTAGTATATGCATTTATATACATATATATAAGTAAATGTATGTAATTTACACATGTTACTCATGTAAATATATTTTGTCTCATAGTACTCGTACTGGTGATGGTCATATGTTAATGCTGATGATTATTATGAACATCCTAATATGATGATGATAGTGTTGCTGCTGCTCATTGTGATGACGATGATGATCATCAGCGCAGAGCTACTTCTTTTAAAGGTGAAATGTCCATTTTGTAGGAACAGCTTGTAATATGATATATATGCGGTTTTATCTAAGATCTCTAAATGCTTTTGGACTTTTTGTGTTATCACCTTTTCATTTCGTAAGATATTGTAATGAAAAACAAGCTTAAATGTGACCTTAATTTTGTTGTTTGGCACAATGAGCGCAAAATTTCTATATATGCAATTTTTATCTCTTGCGATTTTATTTATAATATCGAAATCATCATTCAGCAAAATAAACCGATGTGCTGTTTTTTCGGTAGTTTGACTAATTTTATATCAAATATTCATGCGATTATGTGAGTGCATGTGATTATTATTCTTTTGTTTATCCACACACACACACACACACACACACACACACACACACACACAACACAAAAACATTTTGTGATATTCTTTCTTCACGTACTCATGCCTACATGTGTATACACATTGTATTGTTTGTTGTACTTTTGCCAATAATTATCATTTTATAATCTTTGTTTATGCTTGTGCGTTTACGTGTGTGCATATTTCTATTTCTGGATACATATAGTAAGTATTAGTATGAAGATCAAAATAGACAGAGAGAGAGAGAGAGTCATAGTTCAATAACTACTGACTGCACTGTTCTGCTTGTTAAACTGTGGAAACCAAATAACAAAAATATTTCGAAAATAAAACTTCATAATAAAGACCCAGTATATGCTCATCCTTGAACCAACTAAGATTCTAATGAGCATTGTTTATACTTTTACCAAAGATTTTTAAATATTTTAATCCAGAGTCCTACAATGTACTACTGTAAATGCAGGAAAGTACATATGTATGTGTTTTGCATTACAAAATACATTGAAAATATTTACTCTAATCTTATATGACCTAATGTATGTCATCAACTGATTGTCTATGTGTGGCAAATGGGTAACTTTACACACAAATTACTTTTATACATACACAACATACATACATACATAGACTGAATGTCGTGTATTGGTTTTGTTTATTCATTAATTTTATCACATCATGCACTATCAACTCTATACAAGTTTATTCTCATTTGTTGATTGTTATTGTTATATAAAATGTTTTTCCTATTAATGATACTATGCCCACACATATATTGTATGTATGTATCTAAATATTTGTAAAGAACATATCTCAATCCGGTTGCATATGCTCCGTTTAGTACTTTTATTATGAACCGAAATTTTAAATTAAATAGTACGTATACGCAATGTGTTGCTTTCAAACAAAATATTTTACAATACAATGAGTATACATATTTATATAATGTACGATTGAGGCATACATGCATGCATATCGTACTTCTGTTACATATGTTTTGCTTTTGTTATACAAAATATAATTTTATTTATAGAGAATAACTACTTATTGTCACAATGGACGAAATGAATTTATTGATTTTATTTTATTATCATGTAAACACTTCTTATACAATATAAGCATAAAAGAAAAGGCAATAAAACAAATATATTTTGTAGATTAATTTTATTGCCAAAAACTTTATACATACATTCTAGTGTAATATTTCAAAAATATCCCAGCTGGATATCGGTCCAGCCCACAGCTCTTATACGGAGGTATGATGAATCAGTTTTTAAGGCTGCAATCCCATCAATATTAAATTATAACCTGTCGAATTCCATTGTCAAGAATTTTTCACCTTCGCTGGATTTTGAAGTTTATTTCATTTCAAATGACTGCTATTGCTATTACCATCTTCACCAGGAATTCGGCCATTATCTTTAGATTTTAAATTCAAACATAACCAACACCAACAAATCTTAGACAAAAAGTCAAAATTAATTAACAGATTAATTGATTATAGTCACCTCTTTGGCCAATTCATGATCTCTACGATCTACCATTGGAAATGCTGCTGGAGTCAATGAGAGTTGAGTAACTGCTTAGATCGCAAATGTTACTATTGTATACATTTTTAAATCCAATAATTTGTTTTTTTTTTTTATTTATTTTCAAATAGTTTATTTTTGACTTTATTTATTTGCCACAACATCTGCTTAATGTAATTATGTACATAACTATGAGTTTATATATTTAAATTTGTGTGTCTGCTGTGTCTGTGTGTGTGTCTGTGTGTGTGTATTTAAATGCATATTTATATTCATCTACTATAGAACAACTTGTAGTATTATAAATATATTGTTGATAATTACAAACTAATTGTAGTAATATATCATTCTTGTAAATGCTTACATATATAATATAGCTGTGTCGTATCTGTGTGTGTGTGTGTGTATTTACAATTTCATAGTATACAAATATATTTAGTTTGATGGTCAAAATACGTCTTTGAGATGTTCTGTGTTGAAAATACATATATATGTCTATACATAGTTGTTGTTGTTTTTGATGTTGCTGTAAATTATTCAAGTAACCTAAGTAAAATTGTTGTCCAACTGTTTTTTTTTTGTTATTCTTCCTTCTCATCGAATGTGTGTGTGCTTTTCGTAATTTATTATTATTGTTGCTGTTATTGTTGATTGTTTTTAATTCAGTCTTTAAAGTCAAGTATTCTTTCGTTGTAACAGTTTGCTCATATTTGCACCAGCATCAGCACCAGCTCAGCTTGCCTCACTTAATCACACACATATTCGTCGTATTGTCTTTGTAAATTTGTTGGGTTGGTGTATTTCTTTTTTTTTTTCATTTGTCCTTTTTGTTATTGTTGTTGATTTTGTTTCTACTGATTGTGAGTGTGTGTATGATTTTTTGTTTTATTCTTTTCACTATTTTTAATTATTATTTTTGCGTTTAATAGCCCAATTTTTTCAATGCCTTAAGATCTACATCACCATAGTAATCCGTGCTATAAACAAAAGAAAATATATAAATACAAAAGGATATATGTAGAAGAAGAAGAAGAAGAAGAAGAACAAGAACAAGAACGAAAAACGAAGAAAAACAGCAAAAAGAGTTTCATTTCAATTATTCTATTATTACTTTTTTTTGTTCTTCTTATTTAATGTTGTTTAGTTTTTAGTCGTTTTTTTTTTCTCCCTTTTTGTTTAATTAATATTTTTTTTTTGGAGTATATATATTATTTGTATAGTATGTGTATACTTCTTGTAAGTATTTGGTTTCGTTCTGTAATTGTTATTATTGTTGGTTGTTAGCTACAAATACGTATACTAATAAATTAAAGAGAAGAGTGGAAGAGAGTATAAATGAAAAAAGTACATACATATGCGTAAGAGCGAAAAAACACTGATAGTACTAGACTATTAGTAACAGAAAATAAGTAAATAAGTTAAGAACAACAAATATAATATGATATATAAATTAGACATGCCCAAAAAAATGTCTCCAAAAAAAACATTCATAAATTTTTTATGAGGAAATATCTAAAAAAGATTCTTCTTTTTCTGTATAGGAATGGGGTTTCTTGAAAAACTCTATTGTGATATTGAATTATATGAGTTGATTAAAAATATTTTAAACAATTTATTTGATTACTTTGTTTATCATTTAGGGTGACCATGGAAAGTTTAATAATTTCGACCATAACATCGTCATGTTCAAAAAAAATATTAATCCACAGAAAGGAGCCGTATTTTCACTATTCAAATATTGGGTATTTTAGTCTATATTTTTTCACATGTAATACTTGAATATAACATTTTTGATTGTTGATAATTTTTTTAAACGGCATTCCTCCCTTTCCATAGTAGGGAACTTTTCCGAAAACAATTTATATGCGCAAAATTATATTCTGAAAATTTGCACAGGGTTAATATGTATACGTAATATATATACAGCAATTTCTGAAAATACTTCAACTGCCACATACTACATATAATAAAAGATCTTCTCAGTTTCCAATTACCTTGAGAAAATTTCACTTTAACCTCATTTGATATAAACATTTTTATTTAAATATTGTAAAGTACATTAGAACTATAGAAACTCATACCAAGTACACATTTGTATGTATTTTCAAAGTAAATTGCAATATTTGACATTGTCGTTACTCTTTTGCGGATGCTTTTCAATTATGAGATTGTTTTATACCTCTTTGGGATACAAAATGACAAGAGCTGTTACTGCATATTTGTGTCACATTGTGCTACTTGCATTCGCAAATATACACACACATTCGCATACAGGTAAACACCATAATATTATGTACACGTAGTTGTATACACAAAGCACATCATAACGTCAAATTTAAATTTCATTAAAACATTAATTAAAAAGGGGTGTGTGAAATATTAAATTCAAACACACACACACACTCCACTCGCAATATTTTTATAGCATTCGTAGGTAGACTCAACACAGAAATCGCATTACGTAAAACAAAAATAACAATTATGTTATATTAGATTACTATTAGGGAGATGACAATGAAAATTTTAACAATAATAATAATAATAATAATAATAATAATAGTAACATGTACACACACAATATATATAGTATAAATGCATAAATGCAATCTTTATTTTTATTATAAAATGCATTGTATGTTCTCACTGTACAATAGATATGGAAGCAAAACAAAGAAACAATGAGGTGGCAGAATGTCATAGAATATTTGAACAAAAAACAATAAAAGGGTAAAAAACAATATGTATGCCTTCACATAATAAATAAAAAAAGAGCTGTTTCTTAAGTTCAATGAATTAAGTATCATTTAATTTTTCTATTCCAATTAAAGTTTCTGTCGTGGCATGAAAAATGAAAGATTATACATTCATATCATCTAACATCTATTTAATTTTAAAAATCTAGTATCACAGAAAACACCCTTAGTATATAATACTCTATACAGATTATACTGTATATACGATGTGTATGATGTGGCACCAACAAGCACAGACTGCCTTAAGATATGCTCATATATCGTATTATGGTTAGCTGATGTATTTATGTAGTTCTTAACGCTTTACCTTGATATTAGTACCTTTGTACTGCTCTCTGTCTCTTTTTATATGAGTTTCTGCTGTTATTATTATTATTATTATTATTATTTATATTGTCAAGAAAAATTGCTAGAATATATACAAGTTATGGTATATGACATAATCTTGCACATGAAAGAAATCATGTAGAAAATATTAAAAAAAAAAAAAAATTAAATTAAATAATATAAAATCTACAACAATAATGTTAGCTGCAAAATGACAATTATAAATACAGAAGGTATATAACGAATATATTGAAGAGGTATGAACAATACCAAATAATATTATTAAATAATAAAATTAAATTAAATGACTGTGCAAGAATGTTTAGAGAAAAAAAAACAAGATTCACAATAGTAGACAAATAGTAGAAACAATGTCAATTTCTCACAGCAATAATAATAACATAGTACATAATTATAACATCAAATATTGAGCTTGGAATATACTATATGAATTTCTGTATTCAATCAGTCAAAAAGTGGATTATTTATTTGTTTCAATAGTAATTATAAAAAACTAAAAATGTTTTTCACAGTTAATGTGTATGTGCGGAAATTTCACGCTACAAACTCTCTACAAACTTCAAAACAAGCTCAGAACTCATTAACTTATTTAAATTTAATTTTCTGCTTTTATTTACGATGCCTTGGCACTTATTTAAGAAATATTGATACATAGCATCACATAGCAGTAAATTTTTATATCGTACAATAATGTACGATATAGAATACTACTTTTGTGCCTTTCTGAAGACGATGAAATCAAATAATTTATTTCAATTATTTACATTCGTTTGTGTATGCGTGTGTATTTATGTATATTTGCTTTACACAAAAATGGTTCTATATTTTATTATTGTTCTTTACATTTCACATTGTTGTTGCTACGCTACATAGAGCAGCAACATATCTTACGATTGTGGCTACTTTGATTCTTTTTTGTTGAAATTTGTCTTCTTTTGTTTTATTTATTCTACACTCATCTTTCTTTTATATACATAACATAGGTAGAGGTACTCATTTATTTTTGTTGGTTTCTACTCTTTTTATTACATTTATTTATTTTCATTTTTATTCTACCTTCTATTTTACCTCTACTTGTATAATATACAAGTAAATACTTTGTTGCGTATTATCATCATTAAAATTAATTAAAGTCAAAATGGCAAAGGATTATGTTTTGTGGCTGCTATATGTGAACAAATAATTGTGTGTGTGTGTGTGTGTGTGTGTGTAGATTTAAGCACACATGCATACATACATACATATATGTATTTTACGTAATTTTTCTTCAGATGTTGCTTTTATTTTATATTTCCTACTTATTGTTACAAACAGTTGTCGTTGTTGTTGTTATTATTGTTGTTTTTATTGTACAACATACATAGCAGTATTGTTATTGGTGTTGAGTGCTAAGCTCAATGATGCTTCTTGGCTTAGTGTATCATACATACACATATATACCACTGTGTATGTGCGGCTAGGTAGGATTAATTTCACTGTGTGTTCGTGTGTTAGTGTGTATGCTAACGTAATAGTAGTTGTCAAGGATATCAAAACAACAGTGTTTAATTTTCTTGCTTATATATTTTTCAACATTTCTTTCTTTTTACTTTCTCCTTTTCATCTTTGTCTTTTATAATTACGCATTTGTCCAAACAAACGCACAAACGAGTACGAGCATCTACAAATATATACTTTCCATTATGCAAATAAGCTTGATGGTGAGAAAATATATGTAGAATAAATGAAAAATTATAACAAATTTATACTCGTACTCGTATATAGAGAAATATATATGTATGCATACACACACACACATATATACCTACGATGTACTTAGAAACACACTACTACATACAATCATAATATATACTCCTACGTACTTCATCATCTTTAAGGACATATTGTATTATATAGAGTTCTTGTTTTTTTTTTTTGCAATAATATCCAAGAGGTAACACACATCCACATACACAGAGAGACTAATATTACCAGCATTATAAACCAACAACCATCGCCAGTATGCAACCATCAGCCAAAACAACTTTTAATTGGATAAGCTCACTTTATTTTCATTTTCACATCATATGTAAATATATATGCATATTAGTGTTGTTCAAAAAATTTGTAAATTTTTGTTTAGTTTTCTAAAGCAACTTATTAAACAAGTTTTCCCATAACCTATTCCACTTTTAAATTCTTTCAAAAGTTACAACTTCTTACACCAGGTAGTTGAATAAGTTGTGGCGAATTCGATTACTTTACAAAGTTCATTCAGAAAGTAACCATGTTTTGAAAATTGCGTACATTTTTTGAACAGATCCAATATATGCAAGTATTGTATGTTTATACTAATTTAAAGTAAAGTGAGTCATAGAGTCATAGAGTGCACTGAAGTGATGCAAGCTTGGTTGCTTGTATTGGTATTGTTGGTGGCAATGCTATGCATACGCACATATAACAGTTGATTCTCTAACAACATAGCATATAATGCAAAACTTCTTGAAATAACGCTCATTTTAGCCTTTTTAAATCTACCGACTATTCAACCGCCTTTGTACCGCCTTATATTCGTACGCATTCATTTATTTCCTTCCTTCCTTTTCGTGTTATATGTGTTATACAACTCATTCGTCTGTGTTTATTAACAAGTTTCCGCTTTCTTGTGCTTAATGATTTTTGTTTGTTTGTTTGTTTTTGTTTTTCTTTTTTTTTTCTATACTTTCTTTTTGATATGTTTGCAATTTTGTACCTATTTTTTCTTCTTCTTCATTTTGATTTTGCTCTACTTTTATGTAAGCTTGCAAAAATAAAATTTACATAAACACATTTAACATACATTTACATGTATATGTGTACATTCAACTAGAAAATGTCTCTTTGAACTGCATGAATATGTTGTGAAAAAAAAAAACAATGTATTTATGCTTGCATTAGTGTACTATGATGTAGTTTTCTGTTTTTTTTTTGTAATTTTTATTTAATTAGTTTTTAAAGTTCTCAAGTATATATTACCACACACAAACATGCACAATGTTTTACAAATGCATCTATGTACATTCATCTAAATACATACATATACAGACAAATACATAAGTACTACTTTTACAAGTTCAAGTAATTTTTTGTTTTTTATATTTATTTACACTATGTTTTCACTCGTAAGAACTGCCCTAGTAGTATCTACTCGTATGTTTGTGGTGTGTCGATGGGGTCGTGGTGGTGGTAGTGGTACAAACAATGCGGCGAAACTATGTTAAATGTTACTGAATATAATATTTTTAGTTAAAATTCCATTTCCTTTTCATTTATTTATTAATATTTTTCTTTTGCATTTTGCTATATGTCTCTCCTTCCATTTATTCATGCTAATGAATAATTAAAAAAGTTTCTTATCATATTTCTGCACATAGACTAACATCTGTATGTGTGTACGATACCTTTACCTATAGTACTCATAAGTATAAATAGTATTTTTTTTACATAATTTTGATTAAATATGTCAAGATAAATATTTATTAAAGAACTTTCGCAGAGGATTACTTGCATTTATATAATATAAATACAAGGTGACATGTGAAAAAGTAGTAACCAAATGTATTGTATTGTATGCACCCATGAATATTTTTCTATCAGTTCGTATGGCATTTCATAATTTTACGAATGGAGTCCCAACCTTTCAATCAAACAGGTTATGAAATGCATCCTTTATAAAATTGATATTAATTTTAGTCAACATACTTCTATTGGGGCTGTATAATTCACAATGTCAAAGTAAAAAGCATGCACTTCATCAATAGATTGTACTTCATTGACTTGAATCTTCTGAAAAAGCTCTCTAACCAAAAATTTGGTTAAAGACCTAGGTCGGTCTTCCTATTTATAGATATTTAGACTTGCATTAATATTCAAATTTAATACAGACAACAATACTGGAAGAAAAGAAATGCTCATTCAAGGCTCTTTGAAGACTGCAATTTCAACTCATCGTCAAACTAAGCAAATATTTGTAGCAAATATGTGTACCCAAATATATCCATACAAATGCAAAATTGCGTGTTCATGTGTTCATGGCAAATTCTTACTGTTGGAAGAATTGGCAATTGCTTGTCGACAGGTGTCAGATACATTTCGAAATATTTTTCGATGATAAATTTGTACTTCAGCCGGTGATTGAAACCACGACCTACAGGTCAGAACGCCAACGCTTTAACCACTGAGCTACGACGCTTGTATGAGATCGGATTTTCACCAACCATGTTCAATAAAGACAATGAAGAAGAAGAAGACAATGATGTGAAGACTTCCAGATCAGTATTAGGAAATTGTTTAATATTAAGTATATTTCTGTTTCAACTTTCAGATAAAAAACGACGGCTTTTCCGAAAATGTGACGTATTTGAAACTGAAAAGGTAAAAAGGTGTGTTCTAATTCAACATTACCATATCTCTTTACCTTTATCTGCTCATAATTATAGTCTTTTTTTTAATGGTAGTCAGATTAAATCAATTTAAATCAACTTTTTGCCCATTGGAGGTCCCGCCCACTTAAAAATAAATGGACAATACTCTTGTATGTGTTTTTAATTTTTTTTTTATATTTATATTTTTCATTTAGTTTTTCATTCAGTTTGATTTCATTGTTTTGTTTTTCTGTTTATATAAAATAAAGTTATAAACTTACAATCAAAAATCACTTAAATTTACAAATCTCTAAATTTTATATGTACGTGTGTGTGTATTGGGTTCAATTAAAAAATAAACAAACAAAAAAATACATTTATATATAAAAGTTTCTGCTGCATTTTCACTTTGTGGTACAAAAACAATTTTCTTTTTTTTTTTGCTCATCTCTTCGGTAATTTTTGTTTTGTTTTTGTTATTCTACGTATATTCAGCTTTAAAGTTCACGTTTTTCGTTCGCTTATAAATGTAAACAATTTCATAGAATAAACAATAACAACAACAAAAATGGAGGAGTAAGTTTTTCAAATAAAAACTGAATAGAAAACAACAACAAAAAAAAACAATAGTAAGTAAACTCAAAAATTACAAAGTTATAAATTAAAATAAAAAAAGAGAGAATACAAAAAAAAAATTGTAAAAAATCAAAAAAAAAAAACGCACTTCTGTTTCAAGTGAACTTCTGCATCTTAACTCATCTTCGTGGTCTCACGTGAGAAATTCGTAACAAACAAAACAATTATTAAGTGGAAAATGAAGTGATATCCTTTCATTACTATTGGGAATTTATGTATTGTGTGTAATTTTTTGTTGCTGTAGTAATAATACTACTCGCTGTAGCAGTAATACTCCGCTGTTGTCGATGGATATGTGATTGTATAGTTGTATTTCATGGATTTGTGTGTATGTGTGTGGGTGGGTGTGGGAGTGTGTCTTTCTATATTGTATTTCTACAGAGCAGCATAAGAAGAAGTTGTAGTAGTAGTAGTAGTAGTAGCAGTAATAGTAGGAGTAGTCAAAGAGTTAGAGAAAGTTTATGAGGTGGTGGTGGTTGTGGCTGCTTTGGTTTTGGGTGCGCTCTTTGGGCGACCTTCGCTATGGATTCCAGCTAAAAGTTCACTTTTACGGATGCTCTTCAAGTCCAAATCGCCATAGTAGTCTTCGCTGTAATTGTATAAGTATGTTGTAAAGTTGTTAAAGGGTTAAAGGATGTTTTATGCAAATACAAAAACAAAGTACTTAGAATACAAATAGGTACAGAAGAATAAAATGATGATGATGAAGAAGATTTTTAGATCGAAAATAGGTAATGTGACAAAAGAAAGCGAAACAAAACAAAACAAAAATCAGTGTAAGGCTTGTGCATGTATGTAGATATGTATGTATATAAAATGGTACGAGTATGTATGTCAAAATGAAATGTGAGAGCTTAAGCAAAAAAAAAAAACAACCAATGAAGAAGCCTTCTACATAGAAATATAGCTATAGCAAATTAAGTGAAATTCTTTCAAAATTCAATGCTCTCTGCATCGTTTACTTAGTACGCATACGTATTTGCTACCAACACCAACAATCTAAAGTGTACATCAGACATATGTTTAATATGTCAATTCAATTCAAATATAATGTTTAATAATCTAGACACTTACCATCCGGGAACATCTTCGGGATCTTCACAGTTGCCGGTGCCATCACCATCACCAATTTTGAAAACTGTACCAATTGGGCAACCATATTCGCGTGCAACACCCTCCAAACAAATATAATATTTACGGCAATCCTCGGGATGTGCATGTCTTGAGAAGGAACCAGCATTGGCAAGTTCACCGGCAGCGGGGCATGCGAAACCATTTGCAACTTCTATGATGATTGAAGAAAAACATTTCTCATTCACTCATTCACACATCAATCGACTATGATTTACCTTCGTTTCTACATTCAGGCACTTGATCGGCCCACATACAAACACGTGCATCACGATCATAAGCCAAACCGGGCGAACATTGATATCTTGAGGGTTCACCGTTCCAGCAATTCCAGAAGACATCACATTTATTCTCATCCGGAAAGATACCATAGAGGCGTGAGCAATGTGGTGTTGAAATTGGTGGTTCTAAATTAGTGGTGAAAATCAAATCAACAATTCGAAAATATATTCCAACTCTCTCAACAACTTACCCAATTGCGAACGATCACCACAATCGACATTATGCAAGTAATCACAGTTCTCTGTTAAGAATTTTGGATCTGACGAATCGAAAGCCAAACCATTACCGCATGTTTTCAATTCTGCCACATTATTATCGCATTTCCAATATTTGTCACAGGATGCATCGTGTGGATAGAAACCAAAATCATCCGGACATTTAAAACTTTCTTGGGCAACAGCTAAAATTAGAAGCAAACAGAAGGAAAACAAAATTATAAACTAAATTGTACAAAATGTGCATAATTTTCAAAAATTATAACAACAACAACAATAACAATTTTCGTAATTATCCAAGTAAAGTCAATATAGTTTGTAAACAATGCTGCACATCCTGCAATCAGCAATCACAACATAACAATGCTATCACATTATCGTTCTCATCAACATTATCACTTGATAACTGTTATTAGGCAATAAGTAAATTGTTAGTATGTACTATATTATGTTGATTCTAGATAGCAACAACTACTGAGTGAATCGTAATTAATCGTGCCACTGCCATTGCTAGTTCTAGCGTTGGTATTGTTAATAATATCTACTTTGACTAGCTACAAAACAGCAGATTGCTGTTATTGATATTGTTTTTTTTTTCAAATTATAAATTTGTTTCTCTTTGCAATTGTTTGGGTTTTTACAAATGGTATAGAAAGCATTAACCTAGAGATAATGTGAAAATTATTGTTCATTATTTATTCTCACAAGGATGAGTAGATGAATTGTTATAAAGAACGAAGAAGAATTTAATGATGAACATATTTGCATACATATTTTAATTACACCACTTCAGTGGCAATGTCAAAACAATGAATAGCATAGCTTCTCAAAATATTATTGCCTTATTGTTCTATGAGTATTAAAAAAAAACATAAAACTATTGGATAAATGTAAATGAATGTATTTATCCGAACACTGTAATTATTGCAATTGTATTCACAAATTACAATTGTATGCATAGGAGTGCATAATTAAAGTGTTGAACATCAGGTTACATTTATATTGTGGTTTTGAAATTAGATTAACACTTTGTCTCATTTTTGGGAGTAAGTATCATATCATAATAAATTATTGCTACAAAATACAACATTTACAAAAGTATAGCAAATGTTTAGTAAATTTTTTGCATGTGTATACATATGCATTCTGCATCGCTTTACTACTATGGTATATGGTAAAAACTGCATATTGGCATTCAACCATATTGTTATTTGTAATTTAGAGTTGTTAAAATGTTTATAGTATTTGCGGTTAGTTTGTACACTTATATACATGTACACATATACCAACATATACATACTTATATTGACTTATATGCTCATTTGATGTTTTTAGTGATTTTTAACTTTGATGTGGTAACACAGCAAGTGGTGATGCTACTGATGTACTAACTCTACTATCTGGTACTTGTTTGTACTCTGCGAGCGCATTTAATTAAGTTCCCTTCGTTTTTTTTTTTTTTTTTTGGCTTTCTCTACATTTAATTTTTAATTTTATTTATAAATAATTGACACCAAGGCATTTCAATTAATCAATCAACTAATTTATTTGTGGTTTTTAATTAAATACATGGAGAGAAAATTACAAAATAAAAAAAAAAAACAATTTTTAATTGAAAAAAGAAAGAGTAGTTTTTTATTATCGTCAAAAAAAAAGCACAATATTTCGATTAAATGCTTAAGATTTAATGTAATTAAAAAATCATTTCTGGTTTTTCCCTTTTTGCAAAATAGACACAAGACATTCGCAAATATTTGTGGTTTTCGTTTTTTTTTTTTTTATATTGCCTTCAAAGTAGTAACTAAACTATGTGTATGTGATGTTGTAATTGATTAAAACATTCGATTAATTTTTTTTTTTTTACGAAAGACATTCGCTTGTAATATATTACTTAATTCATAATCACTTTTAATTAAAAATTATAAAATACATGATGATGAATGATGACGGTGGATATACATTTATGTATGTATGTATGTATGATCAATCATATTTCAGATTGATTTTGAAAAACTCTTGAGGGCAAAATAGAAAAGGAAAATATCAGTAAACTCGCTTATACAATGGTGAATATAATTTCACCTAAAAACACCGGAAATATTCAGCTTGATTAAAAAACAAGTTACAAGTAAATGAAAAAGACAGCGTAAAATAAAGATAGAAGCAGGTCATCAAATTGAATATATCACTTGTACCACAAATCGCTCATTAAAATATTTTTATTTTATTTATTATCTACCATAAAAGTATAAAAAAAATATAAAAAATATATTTTAAAATATATCGAAAACTGTCTATTGATTTATTTTTATTCATTTTCCAACTTATTTTTGTTTTAATTTGCGGGTGCTGCTTCAAAATAACAGTGTCCCCAAACTACATATATCCCAAATTCTGTAATTGATGTAATCATTGTAATTATTTTTTTGATCAAATTTAAAGAAAACTTAAATAATGAAAATATTATGAACAACAATTATAATACTCAACTCAGATTGTAAATAAAAAATCGTTTTAAGTAAAAGTAATAAATTGTAAAATGACCCTGCATTTCAATATTGTCATTAAATGTATATAGACAGCATGAATTGGAACCAGTTTCTTATCAACATTGTATAAACCTTGCAATATGCATAGGTAATATACACCTGCTTGTTGTATGGCTATGAGAAAGACCTACTTTTAAGTAAACAAAAAACTGTACACACGCAAATATGTACTTGAAATATAACATCACTTTTTTTTTCTTCAGAAAACTTTGCTCTACATATCGATTTTCTGATGAAATGGAAGGATATTGTGCATATATATTCCAAAAAAAATATATATATATATATATATATTAAGATAAAGTATAAAAAAAAACGCACGTATTACATAATACCATATTAAATTTCAATCTGGTTGCTCCTTTTCATTACTCTTTCTCTCTCTCCATATGTTGTTCAACATAGTATGAGATAATACTATAGTACGTTAATAAGACATATGTTACGAGTGTATGTAGCTGATGGCAAGAATCATTTAATCAATTAATATATGTACATATAGCCTTGTAACATAATCGCTGTTATTCTTTCATTTATTCCCTTTTTTTTTTGTACGAATTTTTGTACGTACGAATTACGTTTTTCGAAAGGAACACTGACAACAGGCAACTAACAAGCTAAGGGGAACGTTGATGAGAGGCACAATAGTACTACTTTACATGCAGCTATAAAAAAAATCCAAAAGTAAAAGGTGTTGGCAATGGAATGTTGATGATTGTTGTTGCTGCTGCTGCTGCTGCTGCTGCTGTGTTGGCTCTGACTATTTGATGACTTTTTGCATTTTTGGATTGCGGATGAGAATGAAAAATGAACATAATAAATGTATTTCTGCCATTCTAAAGACGTTAAGATATATTACAATTTTTTAGCATTTATTTTTAATGTGTTAAATGCAATTTTTAAACTCTTTTGTATACAAAACTATTGACAAATTACAAAATTGGTTGCTGGCTGCCTATTATATAAATGAAATATTTCCTTTAATATCGTTACTAAATCCAATAAAATTAAAATTCATTTCTTTCTCTTTTCTCTTTTCGTTTTCGTCTTCATAATATTCAAAATGTAGTTGTAAGCAGTCTACTTCAAGTTGAACATTTTAACCTGCTAATTTTAACTTTAGGTAGTTATTTCAATACAAACTATATGAAACAACAAAAAGTCGAAGAATAAAATTCCAAACACGTATATACACCTAAATAATGCATATTGTTTCTTGCATGGCTTGCCAACCAACAACAATACGAGCAGTGAGTAGTTAATGACCTTAAAGTTGTCAAACATGAATGTACATTGGACCGGCCGGCGGCCTTTTACATTGTTTCGTATATGAAGTAAATGCATGTAATTAGTATGCAATTGTGGTATGTATGAGTGTGTGAGTGTGTTGATGCGTTAGTAGAGTACCGTAAACATTACCTAATACTTGGATACTTTAACGTCTACTGCATAGTAACACTGCGTTTATTCACCTAAAGTCGTAAATTTTAGCATATTCATAACAACAATGGCAATACCATATTTCTTACTGTTGTTAGCGTTTTTTTTTTTTCTTTATTGCATGTTTAAGTCACAAACAAATCAACAAAACGACCATGCCTCGATGTTTGCATGCATGTTTTTGTAATTATTTTATAATTTTTTAACAAACTTTTGAATTGTGCTTCATTAGTTTTGAGTATTCATCTAATTGCATAAATTTGCAACTAAATTTATACAACAAAAATAATAATAATAATAATAACGCTAACAATTGCATGCTAACCTATACGCTTCCAAGTATATAAGCCATTCAATGTCAGCGACTAATTGAAATATTTTAAAA
Organism: Megamerina dolium; assembly: GCA_963854835.1. Lineage (NCBI taxonomy): Eukaryota > Metazoa > Arthropoda > Insecta > Diptera > Megamerinidae > Megamerina > Megamerina dolium. The sequence goes on along the minus strand of OY978526.1, from coordinate 2,145,281 downwards.
GTGATCTGGTATGAGCAGTACATACTCATAATACTAAGTAATATACAAATCACTGTGTAATTCCATAATGTTATAAATTATGTATATATAGTAATTATAAATAATGAAATTATATTTCAGTCATGATTAACTTATTAAAAAAATAGAGTCTCCCTTTATATTTTGTATTTCATATGTACCAAAACATGTTTAGTTATGTACTATATGCATAGTCATTGATATTGACTGCAACATATTGCAGCAACATTATAAAATGTATATTTAATATGTGCGTAAATGTATGGTATGTCCACATGTACGTAAGAAGCCAAAGTAAAGAGCATGAAATGAATAATGAATGTATGATGGGGGCAACAAAATCAGAGCGCACATAATATTCGTATCACATAATACTATGAGTTTACTCACAAAATGGGCACAATAAACTTTGGCTACGCTATTTTTATGTTCATTCATTTATTCATTTCTTTAATATGATGTAATATTTTTTGTACAAGAAAAAAAAAAATATATATTTATAACTTAAAATTATAATAAAAAAAACTTTCACTTTTCACACAATCGCATATAATGGTGGTATTGTGCATTCACAAATTGTAACAAAATATTATATTGTAATATTTATGTACTGAGCGATGTATATACATATGTAAATAGAGATTGTCTCTCATAGCAATGATGTCGATGATGAAGATTATGAAATCTACTTATATACTCGAGGATTAATGCACGTATGTGTATATGGGTGTTTTTGTTGTTGTATTAAATGTCAATTTCACATTACATGTACATACAAGATAAGTAGGGACATTTGTCTCCAAAGTAATTGGCATTTAAAATAAGTAATTGGCATTTAAAATAACAATTGTATAGTCAATAATTATTTTCATACATAATATGTATATACACATTATTATCGACTTGAATTGAGGTCATAATTAATTGTCTTGATCTATTTTTCAATTGAAGGTGTACCACCTTCAATTCCATTTATAATTCATAAGTGTGATATATATGTACAAAAGTTTGACGCCTCGTGTCACTGCAACAACAACAATACTATAGTTGACTTATATTATTTGACTGTATTAATTATAAGCTAACATTTACTTGGTCCAGCATGAGCAGCAACATGGCACGTGCGATATGTATATATATAGAAAAAGAATATCATAATATTGAACAAATATTGCACCCAAAACATGTTTAAACCAACTTGCATACGTAAATGTAGGTACTTGTGCGTGTGTCCTGTATACAGACACATGAGTGCTGAATAAAACTGAACGCCAATAGATATGCACACGCTTATTAAACAACCACTCGTACATTACGTTCAGATGTAATGTGGAAGCAAATTGCTATATTAAAATGGTTAATTATTGCAATTGTAATTATTGAACTTTACTGTTGTTATTGGTTCGTAAAATAGCATTGAGTAATATTGAGTAAAGTTAGCTGAGCACCACAATTACACACATATATATGTACTACGTATGTTGCTACAATTGTAACAATTACTACTATTATTACACTTGTTATTGTTGTTACAATTTGGACTTCAATTATTGAAGCATTTAACACCCATCCACTATGTAAATGCGATACATATGTATGTGTGTGTGTATGCAATTAACTACACACCATTACATATCCGCTTATACTGTCATTTAGAATCTCTACTAAATGACCAATTATTTGTTTATCGCTGAATGAGCATTGCGTATTGAATGTAATAATAAGCATATATGTAAGTATGATTTCATAAAATAATTTTATTTTCAAATATCATACAAAATAGGCTTATTACCCTTGCAATTTATCAATTGTAAATCATTGTTGTTATGTCGTTGCTAATATTGAATATATAAATATTTTATATTATCAATGTAATAGCAAATATTTAAATATTGAAATCACTTATTAAAAAGCATTAAAAGAGCTTTGCAAACAAAACAAACAAAAATCATAAAATCGTCATTAAATACATTTGCCAATATTTTATTAATAATTTCATATAATTCTTCCGAATGAATAGTAATTACTATAATTGGTTTGTATTTTTTTTTTCGACACTATAGAAAAGATATATCTACAAAAAAACAGTGTAAAACTATCATTGTCATATTTGAAATAAAAAAAAAATAGACAATGTTTACTATAATTTGTGGATGAATTCATGGGAAATTCACATTTTTAGAAATTTTTTTTTTTTTTAGTTATGGTATTGAACCCCAAGTTTTTGAACAAGCCAAATGTTTCGGGTATGCTGAATTTCCCATGTATTGTATTCATTGGTAAAAGCAAAAGTTAACGACCCATTTAATGTTGGCCACAATTTTCATGTACTCAACAACTGCAATATTAGTTACACTCTACTTATGTTTGTTGTTATTTTTAGTTTACGATATGCCTTTAGTACTATGTAGTATGGTACACTTGTAATAGTCGTTCGTTTAAGTTATTCTTATACATATGTACATATATATGCTATTGCTACTACATATGAATTTCGACTGCATTCGACTTTTGCTTTTTGCAAAAAGTCTTTTAGAAAGTACCTACAAACGTATATGTATGTACAAATATTACGTATGTACTTTTATTTTAATTTCATTCACATACATTCACACTTTTTCAGTCAATTGGTTTACTTGAAAATGTAAAGTATTTAAGCAATTGCATTCGGTCGTGTTTAATACTTGTACATACTAGTGACAGTAGTAGTAGTACAAGAAGTAGTACTTCAAGCACTAGTAGTATGAATAATTGTAGTCATGGTAGTAGTTACGGCACTAGTAACAACAGTAGTGGCACTAGTAGTAGTAGAAGTAGTACTGATAGTTAGTGCTTGTAATATACACCACATGTTAACTAAAACAATTACCACAAACACTTCTAGTACTTACACATATTGTATGTATGTACAAACATCAAAAGATGAATGTACAAACATACCAAAACATTCGTGCAAGTGTAATACTCATATATGCACTACGATATATGTAGGTATACCAAGTACATGTAGTTTGTATTTACCTAAGAGTATTGCTACTAAAAGGTACTTGTTAGACGCTTTTAATGCGGTTACACATACAAAAACCCACATATACGTACTCTACAAAATTTGCATTATAAGTGGCAACAACAACAACAACAACGACAAACAACAACATTGAATAACACACAAAGTTGAATAATCGTTGCAGATGGCTGGATCGTTTGCTCGCTGATTGCCTGACTAGCTACATAGCTGACTGCTTGTTAAGTTGTTGTTGTTGTTGTTGTTGTTTTGTTATATTTGATTTTATTTTTGTAACTTTTATTATTGCCACTGCTACTGCTGCTGCTGCTGCTGTAGCTGCTCTACAATAGTACATGGTACGTTTTCTAGTTATTGTATGCACAGAGTCCAAAAAGACGTTGACCACCAGACAATGAAGGAGGCTGCGTATACACATGAATATATCTATGTACATAACTAGCTACACAGGTACACGTATGCTATGGTAATCATAGCATGTATTTGTATTTGCTTATTCCACACACACACCCATACGAGAATGAATGCGCATTCCGCAAATATAAGGCGTGTGCTGCTGCTTTTGCTACTGTTTACCGTTTTAAAGTTACTGTTTGTTGTTATAGAGACGCTGTTTGTAGATGTTTAAATATTGGTGCAGTGGTAGGTGTCAAGCCAGCCTAGCCCAACTCAGACATAATCACAAGTATCGTTTATATACTCGCACTCTTTACTACACATATAGATTTAATTGCGTTATACAGCATTTGCCATGTATGAATATACCAGCAATTTGTTGTTGTTGTTGTTTTCATTAGTTTTATTGCCATTAAAAATTGCAATATATTCTCTAAATTAAATATGTCTGTACCTACATGAATAGATTTACTCTATTCATATGTTGAACCAACAAATAAAAATGTGTGTAAAATTTTATAAAAATTTAAATTTATGTCCTATAATATGATTTGAAAAAAAAAAAATTTTTGTATACAATTATTTCCCCTTATAATTTATGACATTAATTTGTTAATTTTTGTGCAAATTTTAATTGAAATTTTCTTTAATTTATTCAGTATTTATGACAAGCTAGTCTATAGTATGGCCATGATTTTATTTCTTCTTAGTGAATAAAAACCAGCGGCAAGGTACACTTGCCTGATATACAAACTTCCAAAAATTGTCTGCCCAAAAACAGTACATATTACGCAATATGTGTCATATTGACAACGGTCGAATTTGAGCCTTAAAATATGGAAAATATTTTTTTCATAAATGAAGCACTAATTAATTTTATCATAAACTAATTTTGTTCGACATTCTACTTTGTTAAACATTAAAGTTTTGGATCACACTGTACTGTACACAATTAGGCGCCTGTATAATGACGCGTCTTTACCATCACAGAGCTAAGATATGGTTGGAGACAGAAAACTAAAAAAAATACAGAAAACAAGCAAAAGAAAAGAATTCATTCCTTAACCGGTTCTCTATCACTCAGTCTCATTGTTTGTTATGACATAATAACACAACCAAAATCAATAAAAAAAAAATTTTTATAAAAAATAAAATTCGAAAGAAAATCAAAATCAAAATAAAAAATCTGTAAAAAATTATAACAGCAAGCATGATTGCATAATATTAATTTGTTTTATTTTTATTTTGATTTTCGTTTTCATTTTTTTTTTTCTTTTCTTTTTGTGTCATGTCTGTTTCACTGACTCTTGTCTCGATATTAACAAAGCCACATAGCCAACACGGATGGCTCGAGGCTAGCAAAAGTCGAACGAAAAAGTAGGTAGAGAAGCGTAAAAAGAAGCTGCTAATGGAAATGAAAATGAAATTGACTTCTTCAACAACAACAACAACAACAACAACAAGAGCTATAGCTATAGCAGCAATAATTATAATTTATATGCATACAGCACAAACACATAATGAGAAACAGCAACAGAAATAAAAACCAGTTCATCATTGTTAATACTTACACATACACATACATACATACATACATACATACATACATACATACATACTCAAGCACACCCGACAATCGAATCGACTTACTAACCTAGAAATTGGTCATTGGTCAAAAACATTGGAGTGCTTGCCGCACGACAACTACGAACACCACAGCTGCTGTTGCTGTTGCTGTTGCCAGTAATAGTTTTCATACATTTCTTTCTCGTTGTTTTTTTTTTTTTGGACTACACATATTTTGTTTTAAAGTATTCATGTATGTTAAGACAATTGTTGTTACTGTTGTAATGACATAATAATAACAATGAAAACTACATACAGACATGTGTATGCTACTCAAAAATTTAAATATTTTTATATTTCTATTATTATTTTTTCTTTTTGTGTGTTGATATAATTTGAATAAAAATCAATTTAAAAATTATTTCTTTGTATTGCTGAAATTTGGCAATATTTATTAGTACCGGCAATGCCGGTTATATGATATACATATGAATGAGTACGTACGCTCTTGTGTATATGTACAATATACACTGATATTGTCTATCGATGAAGATATTTATTAAAGATGTTGATGAAATTCTAATAAAAACGTGTTTTTTAAGTACGTTTTTTTTTTTTTGTTTTTGTTTCGATTTTTGTTTTTTGGCACACAGAGTGATAATCTGGTATATTGGCACAAATAACACTTGATGGTTACAAATTATTAAATATTTGTAGGTATATACATTCAACTGAATTTTAATTTTTTTTTTTTGCATTTATATTTATTTCGTCTTTTTTTTTTCATTTGAATTAATTCAAAAAATCAAGTTTTTTTGGTTGAAAATTAATATGCTAATGTGTTGTAATATACACGTATGTATTGTACGTATTGGTATGTTGTAGATGTTGTAAACAACAACAACAACAATATGTAGGTAAGTATTCAGTCATCAATGCACAGTGGCATTTATATAATCAAGTGACTGAAAACCGAGGCGATTGAGAAATTCATTTTTTTTTTTGTTTTTTTTTTTTAATAATTAATTCGAGGTTCATTAAGAGATAAAATTATAAATTTACGTAAATATCGCAATTGATTTTTTAGGTTGAACCAAGAAAACCAAAAAAAAAACATGCAAATTTGTACTGAAAGTGGAATTAAAACTTGTTTTTTACTACTACCTTAACACAGCACAAATCTATTTTTAATCATTAAATACTTTGATATTTTATGAATGATTTGCTGCACAAACAATATCCATTACTAAACTCATTATATTTATATGAATTTAGTGATTTCAGAAGACCAAGTAATACTAAGTGAGAGCAAAATTAGTATAATTTTTTTCAAAGTTGGCTTGGATATCAAATTTGTGTGAAAACGCACTGAAGACAATTTGGCAATGTCTTTAGATTTGAATGCACCTTTTTCAGAAAATTTAGTACCGGGTGTTATTGGGACGACCCGCATACTCTTATTGAACACACTGCTTCAGAGTACTTTAACAAAGCTCTTTTTGGCTCTACATATACTGAGCTTTGTCCAAGTGTATGTGCAGCAACTTTTTGTATGACATGCTTACATAAAATATTAAAATAAAAATTCTTCACATTCAAAACAAAGTAAACAAAATATTGTAATAAACACATCTAAAACTCAAGCACCGTAATTACCTGTCGCATATTCCAATACAAAAAAACAAAAAAACTTGGCTAAACATAATACAAATGTCAAACGCATAAAAATTACAATTACAAAAATTCATTCACACATGAATATCCGATTTAGCAATTGTAATAAAAATGATTGCAAATAGACAAAAAAAAAAAAAAAAACAGAAATATGGCAATAAAATGCTACAGCGTTGATTTTGATAAATGCATTAAATTTTGCAACACCACAATAAATATATACACACATTTGGTTCTATTTAAAAGAATATGACTTTTATTAGTAGTCGTATGAAGCAATAGCATTGTTGCGTGATGATGATGATAATAATGATAATATCTAATTAGCTTAGTTACAATAGAATATTCTCGTTTGTATAAATTAATTTCAATTCAAATACGAAATCTATAATCTGAATTTTATTGTTGCTGTTGTTTTTTGTTAAAATACACACACACACACACACTCACACATACAAATGACAAAGAATGTTAATATGTTGATAATATGTTTAATAAAACTATTCACAAATTAAATTACTTTCTTTATTAATAAATGTAATGTAAATTGATCATTTATTAACAACAACAAAAATGTATTAATTTGATATATCATATAAATAATATCTAAATAATATAGCATTCCTTTACATGTGTATATTGTAAAATAATTCATCTGACAGTCAATTTTGAAAAAAAAAGTAAAGAATTTAATTAAAAAGTGGAAATGAAATTTTTTTATGAACAAATGCATTTCGAAATATTTATAAATATCAAATGAGAGCGAAACATTAAACATTTTGACAGCAATAAGAGCAATAATACCCATTGGGAAAAATAGGAATGGCATTACCAAAACTCTGAACACTAAAAAGTATTGAATAGGTAATTTATCACAGAGGTTCAAGATGGCAGAAAGTAACAAATTTGTGCTTTAGTTGGTAAATGAACATGTCATGCATACAGCTTCCATAACTTCATAAGCTCTAAGCCACTAATGCCTATTGCTATTTTCTTCTGTTGCCCATTAGGAATATACAAAAACCCATACAAATTGTTTAAACAGCAACAATTGTGTAATTGTATTGAATTGAAATTTGATATGAACATTATTCTTTTGATATTACTGTAATTGAATATAATAATGACAATAGCATAAAGTATTCTATTGCCTACGCTGCAAACATGCATATTTCCATTTATATCATATTCACAGCAATAATATTTACACCACCCACCTGAGCTTTATTATTAACATACTACAATAGCTAACAATGTTGATTGATTTTGTGAAAATAATAAATACAACAACAACAAACCAAATTGTCATATTAATTTCCGTAAACATACAACATACAACAAACAAACAAAATAAATGTAATAAATGTAAAAAATGCATATTTTTGGTTTGTTTATTTGTTGATGGTAGTAATACAAAAAAATCATTGCAAATGTTGATGGAAAAGAAGAAGAAAAATCAGCAACACACATTACAAATAAGGCAAAATTTCTTTCATCTACTACTACTACTCACACTACGGTTATTTTCTATTGCCTCTGCAACTACCACTTTTGTTATGCTTGATGTTGTTACCAAGTCGTGTAATATAGAAAAAAAAACAAAAGCCAGTAAATGAAAAACCAGACAAACTAGTTTAAATACCTTATTAATAGAAAAAAATGGCAAATATTTGCCACCTATTTATGTATGTATATTTATATGAATGTACATACAAGTATGTACATATATTGCCGTTGTTCAAGTTGGCAGAACGCGTTTTCAACTTTGGTAATATCTCACAGCGGCGACAACAATATTATTAAGATTCTTGTCACTCAGTCAATGAGTAGTGTGTATTATATGAGTGGCCATACATGGATATATGTATATATATACAGTTGTAAGCATATACGAACGTAGACTATGTTTGAATTTGTAGGAAATTAGGTTAAGATGAGTACGCATAGTTTTATAACTATATACAATACAGAAATAAAAATATGCATCTTTAATCATTATTCATTATAATTCACATTGATGTTGAATACTATCATAAAATTACAATATACATTTATTACTTGTTTATTATGAATTATTGCAAATTCTGTTTGTAAACTTGTATTTTTATGATGATGATTCTTTGGTTGTTTTTTTTTTTTTCATTAGTGGTTATTGGTTTTACTGACTGTTGTAAATTTTGAATATATATGTTAGCATTGTATATTATTACCTATATATATACGCTTGTTTTAAATCAATTTCAAAAGAATTGAAAGTAAAAAGCAACAACAACAACCAGAAGAAGAAGGCTAAGAAGACTAAATCGAAAAATATCATCATTCCTTTGGTAACCACAATTTTAATTCCAAAGAAGAGAATACGTACTATACAATTCAATGCGGATTTTATTTATACATATGTACATATGCTTATGTGTGGTTGTACGAGTATATTTTAATGTCAAACACGTTTTTGGCATTATATGATTTTACAATATCTGTCTTTAGTAATTACGACTGACAACACAGTGAATCCATAGTGTAAGGAACAAATTGACATGAAGACAAGCATTATTAAATGTATGGTCGGTCATATTACGAAATTTAATCGCATAGTCACTGCTTTTGCAATAGACTAATTATGGCATAATTGAATACTTTTGCTGAATAAAATCATATTCTTTGAATTATTTCCATACACATTTGAATGTCAGAAAAGAGATAACTTCAAAAAAGCATTTTACAAATGTCTCCAACCTAAACTAAGAAATTTAGCTTCCTTCATTTTGAATGCATGTACCGATATGAGTATCGGTACTCTTTACTAAACAATAAAATGTCAAATTCAAATTTAACGCATCACTTCCTTGTATGAAAGTGATGTGCTGCCATCAAATGCTCACAACAAAGAAACACTACAATACACTACAATGCATCGATTAGCAACGAAGAAATTGATTTTATACATAAGCATTTTTTGTACGTATATACATGCAAAAATATTGCATATTCAAAACGAGTATGAACTATAAAAAATAAGGAAGAAAAATGATATTCCTATCATCATCTGCTCACATCGATATGTGAATGAGTACATATGTACATATATTTAAATCAAATTATGTGGTGCATGATTTCATCGTAACATTATTCTATCATTCATTCATTCTCTGTCATTGATTGTTGCTGTCAAAAAGAAAGAGTACTCATAATCTGTTGTACGTAACGTAAAAACAAATGTCAGACATTTTAATTTAGCATATGAAACATCATAAACTCACAAATGGATGAGATTATTTTAAGATCTTTTTGTAGATATCATAAAAATTTTAATTTAAATTCCAGGGATTAGAATTCTCTCTAAAAATGTTAAAAATGTTAAATTATCACTTGTACATCCCTGATAGTCTTGGAGCTTTTTGATTATTTTATCAGACCGTCCAAATGACAAACTCGTTTTGAGGATGAAATCGCCAAAAATACATTTCCATTACATTATATGTTTATAAACGTTATTATGGAGTAAATTTTCTGACATCAGAAAAACTCTATTTTTTCCCAAATCGATGTAGTATTTCACATGATAATCTCAAAATGGCACACAAAAAGTATAAAATTTTTGCCACAATCATATATGTATTTCTAACAAGTTTCTATCACTGTATTGTGGCAATATTTTCCCTAAATTCTGTTGCACATACGAATAACATATGCTGACTGACTGCAGTTTTAGAGCTTGTATTGTGTATATATGCAGCGTACTTGCGTTTGTGTTTATTGTCATCACACATCGAGATGTAGATAAACATATACAGATTTATATACATTTATAGTGACAGGCTTTGGTGCATCATCGAACTATAAAATTGTAATGATACGAATTTTCAAATCGTTTCTTTACTTCACAGTTTGGTTTGGTTTTGTTTGCAATTGTTTTTTCTTTTGTACAGATGAAATTATACAATATCTCTATGTATTTTATTTTTATTTTTAAACATAGTATGCGATATCCTATTGAGGCGTGACTCTGTAGTGGTATTGTTGCCTACAAGTTTCGAGTTTGTGAGTGTTTCCATCCATCTAGCCATTTATCTGTCTATTTGTGGAAATATTTATTTGCTTGTAAATATTAGAAAATGATTTTCTATAGAAGACTACTTTTCCATTTTCACTTTCTCTCTCTCTCTCTCTCTGGCTCACTATCTCTTTCTGTTTTTCTCTTTCCCCAGCATACACATTTTATATCTCATTGCATTGCTTCATGGTCCATATCTCGCACTTTTCTTTATTTTTTCTCCATTTTGCTCTCTTTTTTTTTTGCTGTTGATTATTTTGAAACATTTTTGCTTTAGTATACTTAGTTTAGTTTGAAAATTGTATTAAATTTTGTGGTTTGTTGATGCTGTATGCCAACATAGTTGATTGTTGTTTTTTTTTTGTTTGTTTTTTGTTATTTAGTTATGTGTTGTCATATACTATATATTATATTGTTAGTGTAGTGCAACAATTTTTCTGCAGTATGCAATCGAAATATGCGGAAGTAAATTTTGTTTGTTATTTGACTTTGTTTATCGGCATATATATTTTTACAAAACACTAAAAAAATCAAAAACATAAAAATTAAATATGTGTACACATATCTGGTTAAATAATTTGCAAAGCAAACAACACCGCTTAATATTTATTTTTTTTTTTTTTTTGTGAATTAATAATTTGACGATGGAATTTTCGTGTAAAATTTCGAAATTGATAAAGGGTTAATTTGAAATATAGTAAATCTCATTAGTTTCATAGATAATCATAATTTTTAATTGAATTTGTGATCTCTTAATTTAGTAACCCAACAACATGAATGGTAATAACCACCGTCTATTAAAATAAATTTGAAATGCTATCAATAATAATAAATTATGTATTTTGCTATTAAACAAATATAGAGTGGAAAAAATTGTAAATATTTCAAACGAACGTGTAAGAAAACAACATTCAGGATCAATTAAGACGATAAAGACCGGTTGAATGGCAGTGGCCAGTTAGCCAGTTTATTTTTATATGTTTCTTCATATTACTGACAATGTCAAGGTAACAATTTAATTTTGATATTTACAATTGTTCACTGTCTATCAATATTTATTGATAAAATTTTGTTTACTTTGAAATTTACATAAAATGCTAATATCTGTCACCACTAATTGTGTTTTCTATTGAAATTATTACCTATTATAACAAAAAAAAAAAAAAAAAAAAACAATAATAATTATTATTGCTATTGTTAATATAATTATATTAATATCATCTTATTGTTTCTTAATTAAATCAATTTACTATTCCAGATGTTTCGTTACGACATCGAACAAAATGTACGTATACAATCGAATATGTTATATTTACCATTCTCTATTTCATTTGATTTAACATTTATTTCACACTATTATTGCTATACATATTAATAAATATATAAGTAACTCTATTGGCTAAATTCCGAAAAATTCTCGAACACTTGAGCAATTTTAATTAATTAAGAATTTAACATACCATTTATATGCGATTTATATTTTTGTATTGCTAAGGTAATCTGTTACTATTGTGATATAATACATATAACGACGACGACGACGACGACGATGAAGTTTTTGCTCTTTTACATACTCATACACACGCATCGTAATTGAACAACAGGTTTTTATTCTATTCTTTATTTTTTTTTTAATTTTATTTTTTATTTGACTATTTCATTTCAGTAAAATTTGTCGGTATGACAAGCAAACCGGCATTTTTAATTCTATCGTACAAGTACATAATACAATTTATTGAATTTAATTTCTTCTTCATTCCGATTTAGTACTTAAGTTTTTGCTGGTATAAAGAAATTATCTTAAACAAAATTGAATCATTGAATCATGGCGAAAAGAAAAGAACTCTTAGAGTTTGTGAAACTCTTGGTTTTTCATGATAATAGGAATCATCATGCTAAACTGATGGCTAGACCTAGCAACATCTGACTAGTACCAGAGCTCTGAAGGCGAGAAGGAGCATAAAACCCAATTGCATTAACTAGATCATTAACAATTTCACCTGAATCTATGGCTAGAAGAAAATGCCGAAGACCATTTAAGACTTCCTGTACATATGCATATCTGGTATTCACATACGTCGTAGAATAACTGATACGTAGAGATCATTTAACCGATACACTAGGTGCTTCTAATTGTTATAATTCCTATATACCCTAAATTAGAAAGTAAATGCTTCATTTTTTTTTTTCCTATAAATATAACTCTAAAAAATACCCTCTTACTATTAAATTCAAGTGATGTTGTATAGTATGTAGTAACCAGTAACTAGTACCTCCTACAACTGCTATTTTAATTAGTAGGTACAACTACTTCGTACTATGCATTCGTATGTTATTAATGCATATCATTAAAATCATTCAATTTCCGGTATTATTAATATCGTAAAACACATAAATTCGGATTTGGTTATTGTTGCTGCTGATACTGTTGCGGCAGCTCTTCATATTTTAATTTCAATATGGAATTCATAATTTACATGTAATTAATTGAGTTAAAACATTACATGCATGCATATTGATTCATCATATACTCGTACATGATAGTAACTGCATATGTACAAACATGTGTATAGTATATCATTATGTATACAAGAGCATATATTTACTAGAATGTCATGCTTGATTTAATATACAGCAAAAATTTGTTATTTACATTTTATTATTGCTATTATTGTATAATAAATATATGTTTGTCTCTTTGTAGTTTATGAAAAAATAAAACAAATTTTTTTTTTGGAATATTTACAATATATGATGCGATGGCATATTGTAGTATTACATACAAACACACACACACACGCATATATATGAATATTTTTATGCATAATTAGCGTGCATTATTAATGCCACTATTATTATTGTTATTATTATTATTATTATTTTCGTGGGTAGTTATTGTACTGTATTATTTTGTATTGTTGCCGTTAAGAGTATAGGTGTTGGTGTTTGTTGATTTATTCTGGTTGATTTATTTTCTGCGTGTTTGGTGTTTTTTTTTTTCTCTTTAATTTGTAAATATTTAATTATTGCAAATGTCAAGTCCATTACAATTATTTACAAATGCACCATTTTGCAGTTTTTTCAATCATCTTTTTTTTCAGTTTAATATTCATTACAGTTTAAAGTTATTTTTTAACATATTTTCTACATGCACTCTACGACTCGTAACTATTAAAAGTAAAAATAAATAAATTTTTATAATTACTGCTTGATTTATATGATTGTACAAATGTATTTTTTACATTTTTTTTTCTTTCTATTTATTATTAATTTTCTGCTCTTATTTAACAATGTTACAGCTACATAAACCTTATATATCTATCCTTTCTCTTTCGAAAAACCATTAACATCATTATAACCCTAAGCATGATCACCATCATCATTATCGTGATCATGATTATACAGCGTAACGTAACAATAAAACTGTTAATTTCCACTACATATAAAATTATAAATTGTTATAAGTAGTATTTATTAAATTTTGATTTTATTTTATTGTAGGATATTCTATTTGCATAAAAAATCACGAAAATTATTTTATAAATATTTGCAATAAAGTAATCGTTTGCAAAAAGTATTGATGCCAATTACTAAACTGATACTAAGAAAACGAAAGAACGGTAAGCCCACTTCAAAGTTCAGTACTATTACAAGTAATGATTCATGGGTAATTGGTCTCTTTGAAAATATGTTAAAATTTCCTTCCAGTAAACAACAACAACATTTAAGTTGTCTTATATGGACTTGTTATTTTTTAACAATGTACTCGTTATATACAGCAAATAACTCATTTGACTAAGTATGACTTAAGCTGGTTTTCGGTTTTTTTTTTTATCATATCTATGTATGTGTATATTTATTTTGCTCCTTTCACTTTTTCCTTCCATGTCTTACGCAAATTTCAACCAAAGCTTATTAGCCGCAAGTGTATTGATCATTAATTAATATGTATAATAAATATACGCATATGTGGACGTCAAGCAATGATCTATCTTTCATTATTAGATGTATTTGTGAGTTTTTTCCACCTTTGCGATTATTTATGAATGCGTGTGTTATTTCAATGTCATTGTCAATGGTTTATAATACTCAAAAAGAAAGAAAGAAATAAATCAAAATGAAGACAACATAAACATACCAACATAAACACATGTTGCTGCAACATGTTCATGTATATTCATAGATAATATGAACATAGTGTATGAGTTATTATTAAATTATTTTCGTTGTGAAAGTAATACACTTAAATTGTTTTTTTTTTTTTCGAAAATTTACTATTGAGAAATAAATTATATACAACAAGTTTAACGAACGGAGAAAATTATTTAATTTCAATAATTACAACATCATTAACATCTTAAGGAAATCATTGTCATCATTATCGTTATTACTATTATAAATATCATGATTATAATTGTTGTTATAATCTTCACACTAACATGATCATCGTCTTCATCACGCTGGGGTAAACATATTCATTAGAGTGAAACAATAGTAGGTATAATATTATTGCAGTTTTCTATTGTTATATGAAGTAAATAAGTTAAAAACTTACAATACCACAACGTTTAAATATAATCCATTTATTTATGTTATAATTTCAACATATTCAACTCTACTATTCCTAAATATTACATTTTGTTGTGGCATTTTATTTATTAGATAATTTTCTGGTAAAAGTTAAAACCTACGGAAAAAGCAGAAAATATATTTTCAATTTACAAAAGAAAAGGTATTGTACCTCTCTCTATAGCCATCTGTATCTACAGACATATACATATATCTATGAAAATTATTGCGAAATCTATAAGGCTACGGTATGACGCACAACACAGCTGCAAACCCAATTTTCGTGCAACGCTTATAAACATTTTCTTATTCTTTTTTTAAGGAGTGTTACTTTTATACCCTCAACCAATACGATCAGTCTACAGAATGAATCATTGTATTCGACAAGGGTATATCTACGTGTTGTGGTATATAAATTAAATTCACGTAATGACAGTGTTGAATCATATTTTTGGCTGTATCTATATTCATAGAATATGACTATTTATGTTTTTAGAAGAAAATTTTGTGCAAATTTCTAACAAATTGTACTGAAGCTACTGAAGCTTGTGGAACTTAAAATTGTTCCATTTAAAAATTTTAAATATACTTCTTTTTTGAATGAAAATTTCCAAATTTTTGAAACTATTAACGTAAACTTTATTAAACATAATTTAATTATATTTAAATAATAATAAGATTGTTGTTAAAAAGTGGGAGATGTTTTTTGATTGCTTCTATTAACATATCGCAAATATAAAACTAATATTTTTTTAGAAATAAAAAATAATGCATTTTTTCCAATTTCCTTTTAATAACTGTTCATTTCTTAAATCATTTCAACCTGCAAAAACGGCTAATGTATTTTTTCTCAAAATTTTTTATTGCCCAATTCAAACGATGTAGGTATCATTTGTACTTCATTCGAAAGCCTGAGGAGAATGTCAAAACCCTTATTTCCTATGGAGCTCCATATGATAAAGAACCTCTCCCAGTTTTGGACAATTTTCAATTGCAACCTTGCAACCATTCAAAACCGATTATCGTTTAAGGTGGTCAAAGAATGAAAAATCTTAAGAGGCTTAACTAAGCGTTAGTTTTAATTATTTAAATACTTTTTCCATAAAGTTTTTTCTTTTCTTTTTTTGTTTTTTTTTGTTTTTGTTTTCATTCATCTCGTGTATACATCCATTCCATACAACTACTTGAAAGCTACCCTATCGCTTACAAGCTCATTACGTACAGACATAACATGAAATCAATGCAATTACTATTTAGATGTTATCGATAACATCAAGAGTTGTCTTAAATTACCAGTTTTTTTCCATAATATGTTCGTAACTACCTAACTATATGAATTTGATGTTGCTCTCGGTGTTATTTCTTAATTTTCTTTCTATCTAATTTTACTTGTGTGCAGCGATTCGTTTAAAGAGTAAATGCTACATATTTGTTGAGTTAAACATATTGTATATATATATATATATGTATGTATTTGCTGTCATGCATCCATGCATTTCTAAAGATTTCCATAGATTTCCACACATTTCTATTGAAGCAATGCACGAACGCTCATATAGTGAGTGGAGTTTATGAAAATATAATAACAATGCAACTTTTACTTTTCTTGAGAAAGTTTTAATAGACAAATCAAATTTCACTATAAAACGATCGAACTAAGTAAAGAACTGGTAAGTAAAGGAATAAGTGAGAGTTAATTTATATAAAAAATATTAATCAATATCAATGAAATTGCATTCATTTATTTCGCTTTTCAAATATTTGAAAAATCAAATCAAATCAACATAATTCACAGTCAAAATTGCAAATATTATTATACTCAGTTCAAGTGATCAAGTCCTACGTATGAATATCCTTTAAATATGCACTATGAAATATCCTTTTCCTGTTTGTCTGATTTCGATTTCGTTATTTTTTTTTCAGATTTCTCATCAGAGTTGCTTTTGCATTTGACTAATCAATTCACATTAAAATGCACTTAAATAACACACAATTTTGTTGTTGTTGTTATTAATTATATTTTTTTTATAAAATATCCATAAGCTTTTTTATTAAGAAACAAATCAAAGCAAAAAATATTTCTTCAATATTTTTTCAATTAAAAATAATATATAAATAGGTACATACCGGCTCCAAAGAGTGCAACAAACACAATTAGAAATTTATGCATTTTATTTAATGTATTATCGTTTTTTGTATGTTTTTGTTTTCTGTTTTTTTTTTTTTTTGGTTTTTTTTTCTTTTTAATTAAATTACTTTAATTAATTTTTTATTTGTTGTTTTTTTTCTGATTCCTTCACGAATTATTTTCAGTAAAAACGCTCTCGAATTGATCTCGTTTATTTGAAGACGAAGAAAAATGAGAGAAGACTTGCGATAACGAAACACTTGGACCGACTGTGTGTGATTGGCGATCGTACATTCGCTTTTTATACCGCTGCGAATGTGCGCACGCGCGCCTTTGCTGTAAAAATGTCGCTTGCGCTGAATAATGAATATTTGTGACTGCTATTTTCGTGATGGTGTTGGTGGTGGTGGTGCTCTGCTGCCGTCGCTGTTTACTTAAAGTCTACGTAGTGTAATGGTTTGTGTTGGTGTTGGTGTTGTTGCTGCTGCTGCTGTTAAACTACTTATTGCTATTTTATTTTTTATTATTTTTTATTATTATTGTTATTGCTGATTGACTGGCTTAGTACATTCTCGCATATTAAAGTGTGCTTATGCCAGGCGAAATAGTTAAGCGAAAGACAAAAGAGACAAATCGCTATGCGAAATAATGGGTACTTGAAAAATGTTTTACAGCAACAACAACTATCTAACAAGTAGTAAGTAACCATACTAATACCATTACAATTTTTGAGACGCAGCCGACTCGTCTTAGCATATACTCTTATATGCCTGCTTTAAGGCTTTAACGTTGTTCAGCTGCGACTGACTATGCGTTCCGTCGTACCAGTTGTAGTACTATAGTTGTATTATGACTGAATTGTTGTTGTTGTTGGTGCTGTTGCTGATATCATTCCTTTTCATAAGCACTCTTTGCACACCATATTCACAATCGAACAAAGTTGCTCTTTTTGTATGCAAGTGGCATGCGCATTCGCAGTCAACGCTATGCTTTCAGAGACTTGACGTTATGATTGCAGCACTGCCAAAAAAAAAAAATATATAGGTACACTCAAATGTTGTATATTTGTGTACCTAAATATGCAAATTACTATGCTTGTACATTGTATTGTATCTATGCTGCTTTGCGTACCTTTTGAAATTATTGAGTATTTTAGCTTTTGTGGATGTGTTGACTTGAAACGGCATTAAACATTGCATTTTACCAATTATGAGGGACGCATAGGGAATGTACAATTATTTCATGTGATTTGTCTTTTATTGCTTCCACGAGTAGTATGAAGGTATTTATTTTCTGCTTCCAGTTGCATGTAATTTTTGTGATTTTTAACTGTTACTTGGGCAAAAGTTTATCGTTTTTATATTAATTTCTATTATATTAAATATTTTACTTGTAATTAAATTAATTTTTTTTTTTTTATTTATGTTTTAAAGCTACTGCTGCTATATTGGTAATATAATGTTGCCTAGCAATGCAAGCGTAAACCGACTAATATAGTTGTAAGTCGTATAATTGAATGCTTTCATATGTCTTTAATTTTTCTAGGGTTTTCTTTAAAATATTAATAAAATGTTATAATTACGTTTAAGTTAGCGGAAAATGATGTATTGTACATTTTCTGTTTTGCATATTATTTGTCTGTTATTCGTTATCCGCCCACATGCTACATACTTACGTATATAGTATGTAAGATAAGATTCATGTTAAATAATTTGTATTTGTAGTCAAGTCATGCAATTTCCGCAATTTGGCATTTTTTTCCAATTCTATATGTACAATATGTGAATTCAAATTTTAGGCTGTGCTAAAAATAGATAAATTCATTTTTTGTTTATTAGCTGAAGCAAAAAGTACAATAATTTGATAGGTAAAAAAGAATTTCTTAGCTAACATTTTAGAATAAACTTAATACTTACACATATACTGTCAAAAATACGATATTAAATTTAAATGGGAAATTAATTCATGCAAGCTCACCACTTGAGTGATGGTTGCTTATTCGCAGGAATATATATTTCATCCAACATTACCTCTTTCTGTTCGTGTCATAACAAAAATGTCAATACAAATTCAATAAAAATTATTTAATGAGACTTTATTTCAGATTCAAAGATACATATTGGAAAAGAAGCTCGGCCAAAAGACCCTTTGGAGCTTATAAGTACCGCATGCTTATTTTTGTTTTTATACATAAATATTAAATACAATATATCAAGGATATAGTCAAGATTGAAATCAACCAGACTGTTTTTATTATTTATCATTTGTTGATATTGAAATAATTTTTTTTATACCATTTACACATTAATTATATGTAAATACAAGTTATTGCAATCAAAATGCGTATTAACATTTTTAGCTTGATTTAATTTTTTTGTTTTTTTTTTTTTATTGAATGAATTTTTTCCATCGCCTAATTGTAATTACTAAAAAATATGTGTATAAAAGCAACAATAATATTGATACAAAAATAAATAACATTCAACAGGTTTTATAATGTACAAAAATAAATATACATATATGAATAAATTTTAGAATACTGTAATATAAAATATAAATTCTTTATTATTTTAAATCACAAAATGCATACAAACGAGACAAGAACAATATTGGAATAATAAACAAAAATTTGAAAAAAAACTTATAAATTATAAAATATCATATTTACTCTCTCTCTCTCTCTCTCTCGATCTTGCTTAATTTCACTCTTTATTTCTAATATCAAATTGAAATTTATTTAAAACAGATCTTCAAAACTGAACTTTGTTTTTTTTTTGTTTCAATTCCTACTAAAACGCAACATCCACAATACATTGCTAAACAATTGCATTATATTGAAGCATATTGCATTGTGGAATATATATATATATATAAATTTACTATAAGTTGTATATATGTATGTCCAAATAAATATACATGTTAATGTGTGTGTGTGTGTGTGTGTGTGCGTGAGCTCAATACGACAACTTAGACAACTGTAACTGGACAAGCAACTTATAAATGCGAATAGAGTGCAAAAATACATACCTGTGTTTACTATACAACAACAACAATAACAACAACAACAACAGCATATTATAATATGCATTATAATAGGTACGTGCCACCGCACCTTATAGCATAGCAAAACAACAACTGCAACGACTGACATTTTGTCATACCAGTTCACCTCCACCTCCAACGTCACCACCAACCACCGCCATCATGATCAACATCATAATTGTCATCAAGCGCAAATTGCTTGCAGATTTTTACCATTGTTGAAAGTGGTGGTTTTAATCACTTTTTCTTCTTCTTCTTCTTATTCTTTTTTTTTTTTTTTGATTTAGCATTTGCTTCAATGCTCTCAACTATTTCAATATTTGCACATATTTTTATTTTAATATTTTAATAAGGTATGTACCTATGTAGGTCTATGTGTGTTTGTACCTAACATATTTATATATTCAGATTTGCATGAGTATGAATATTGAAAGCGAAAGCCTAACTTGACAAGGTAGTTTAGTTTAGTTTTTTTCTCTTCTACATTTTCTGCTGCATTTTATTTCAATACTAAGTACAATATACGATAGTAGCTCATTTTAGTTTATTTATTTCATTGGATGAATGTGTTGTGCTTATGACTACAAGTCAATACAAAAAATGTAGTATATCACGCCTACCTAGTGTAATATTATATTAGAATATACATCAACAGCATAGCAAGTGAGTTAATATTAATGAATATCAACAATAATACTGAGATAGTAATTGCTCAGAGGCACGAGTAATAACTACGATCAACAACTAAATAAAGCATTTCTTAAATGACATCTACAACAGAGCATGCGAACGTCTAGATGGAAATATCATGCCATGTATTGGAATAAATACAATATAGCGTGTAAAAAAAAACAACTCTACAAAACAACAATCAGCATTGTGGCTCCAGCTATGCCGGCCCAACAGCAATTGCTAGCAACAATAAATTATGCAAAAATTACAAAATCAATATATTCTTCCTGCATTCCGAAACCTTGAATCATATTCTGCACTTATGTATATGCACAATGGCTATGTGCATGAATGCTGTATGCTTTGTAAAGATATATGTATGAGTGTGTATGTTTGTAATGTACTCTTACCACGTAGTTTATTGTACTTGATCATTTATTTTTAATTCCCCATATAATTAATTTTACATAAAAATTTATCATATGTCAGATGGAGTTGTACCTACTTGCCTACTTGACTTTAAGAAATGCCAGTGAAAAGTTGAAGGTTAATGAAATTCAAAAGTCACTGTTGCTGACCATCAGTCATCAACTATATGTCACGAGTCATTAAAGTGTACATCGCAGCATTCTCTGCTTTTAGAAAGAGAAAAAGTACGACAAATTCAGTTTCAAATATCATTACTTGTATTTTCATGCTTTTACAATCTTAAACTTTGACAAAGATATATATTTATGAATTGTACATAGTATTTAATTATGACATCCTCACACTAAAATGCCATAAAATCAAGTTCTTTACTGTCTTCGCAAACAAACGATTTAAGACATTAACTTGTTAAAAATTTAGTTTCGCTTTTTTAGAATATTCAACTAAAATGCATAATTTTTGTAGTAGATTTTCTATTGAAATATTACACTATCCTCAGCGCATAAATGTTCTAAAAATTATTGCTGAATATATTTTATTAAATATGCAATATCGAGGTTCTCATTGTTTTGTTTGATACCGACAGTATTATACATTATTATTATTATTAAGGCTATGAAGCACCGCGACCTGAAGATCTTTTGTGCAGCCTTATTACCTATCTAGCATATCTCAAGAGTATTTATAAATCTTGTCACTGCTATGGGATTGATTTTAACTAGGTCCCTGGGAACTATGAATCCGTTGCTTGGGTAGTTTAGTCTGCGTCTATCCACAGCTGGGCAATTGCAAAGAACGTGTTCTGCTGTTTCCTTCTCTTCAAGACAGAGTTGACAGAGATCGTTGTTAATCACACCCATTTTCATCATGTGATAATTAAGTTTACAATGAACTGTTAATAGTTCAGTGTAGGGCTTGATGTCTTTTCTGTATTTAGGGTCAATGAATTTTTTCGGCTGCCGCATGCCTGTTTGGACTCTCCAGTAATCGGTTAGACTACTTTTTTCCTCTTCACATATTAAGTTGTTCATAAAGCTACTGTTTACCCAGCGGAAGTATTATACATACTCAGTGTCATTTTATTTGTTTTTGCAACCCCGTTTCATTTGTAAAACATTCGTTTAATTTATTATCGCTTTACTTACAAACTCAAATTTGGGTTAACATTCAGTGATTTTTGTGGAATTTGAAAAAAATATATACAATACATATTTCTTCACGTTTTCCATAATTTGAAAATGCAACAAAATGGCACAAAAATAAATTGAGGAGAAAGGATTCCATAATATGACAAATGCTTTAGCAATGCTTATATATGGAAGTATTTGCTTGAAAATGTATTACTTTAAAAAACTGCAGCTGACAAATCAATTTACTACCCTTCACTCCAACACATTATACTAATGCATATACATATATATAGTATATATTAGTCTATTTAGAAAAGGGTAATGTGAATCAATATGAAAATATTAATACATATATGAATAAAGGGTTTTCCAAAAGAGCTCATATAGTTTTGCATATTTTTATTTTATACGTGGGCGGTTAAATGTCATAATTAGCTATGATACTCGATCAAAGAAAAATAAGACACATTCAACAGTAAGTACCTTTTTGTGTTTGTGATACAAGATAACCAATCTATTTTATTTAATATCAAAAATTGGTTCTCTTGATGAAAATCCCTTCATAAAGTACAGATGTCGATGTAGCACACATTCGTACATCATCACTATCATGATTATCATCATCATCATCATCATCATCATGTATTGGCATATAATAATTCTTTTTTTTTTCATGAATTTTACATTAATCTGCAAATAAATGCTTGCGCACCTAAATATTACAACCCAATTTATGTACCTATGTGAAAATATTACCGAAAAGAAAATGTTGATACAATAAAATAAAACGGGATTGTTGTCTACATACACATATATGCACTAATATATGTATGTATGCATATTGCAAAAGAGTACTATTTGCCATTTTTTTTTTTCTTCACACAATCATATCATTGCATTTTGTTAATGTTATCTATGAATTTATGTATTGTAGTATTTCCATGTTTGATGTTGTAGAAAATTGCAGCTGTAGGGTATATTACACATACTATACTTGGATTTGATTTTTATTTGTTTTTTAGTGTAATTTACTGGAAAATTTGTTTGTTTGTTTGTTGTTTGTTTATAAGATAAATATCAAACATATTTGTTGATGTTGTCGTTGTAGCGCCAATTTCGCGCCATTTCATATTTTTACATCTATGTACCTATTTATTTGCTATCCCATTCGTTTGACTTTAATTTTTTATTTAGCTTAATGCTCCATTTTTACAATAATTTTTGTTATATTTTTTTTTTTTCATATTTACAATCAAATTTTTGTTGTTTATGCATTGTTATTGTTAGTACTACTATATTGCTTTGCGTTCTATTACAAATGTGTATGTGCTAAAACCGGATCTGTATTGAATTATGTATGTATTGTTATATATCTATGTATGTATCGTATATACAATATATGCCATATTCTCAATGCATATCTCGTAGTGCAATATATTTGGCCAGAGGTTGAAAATTCTTTATGCATTTGGAAGCACGAGCCACCTTTATGTACTATCCAATAACAATAAATGTATTAAAAGTATTCAGTATTCAAGTTGATCTTTCATTTTTTTTTTTTCCTCTCTTTAAACTTTGCTATATATATGTACACATATATTTGATTTAACCCTAACACAACCAATATATTAATAGTATACATTATTTTTAAAAATAAATTTTATCATAGAATGATGGGAACTATTTGTTATTGGCTCGATTATTTTCGTAGATTAAAATCGAACCTCCCACTTGAGAACCACATGCGCTTGAAATTTCTTAGTACGAAAAATGTAGACCATTGACGAAATTCTCTGACTGTTTTCTATTACTTTCACTCTGCGTTCATATAATCATAATAGCATTATGCACATCACTGAAATATTATTTAATTTGTGTAGCTTGGTGTTAAGAAGTGCATAGTACATTCTTAAAACTATTTATGAATTACATCAGCAAGGTGTGTCTGCATGCATGTTTGTATTGTTTTATCCATCTTTTATAATTGCTTACTATTTAACTATTCGACCAAAAGAAGAAAGCGGTTTTAATTATCACCACTTAGTTGCTGTTGTTGTTGTTATTGCTTATTAGTTAATGTTGGTGGTGACTGGATAGATAATGTTTTCTTATTGTATTAATTTTTCTTTGCGGTACCATGTAAAATCGGTGTTAAATTATTTGTACATTTGTTTAACATTAAACAAGCGGTATGTATGCAATAATCTGTATGGCATGTAGATATGTCATAACATTGTCTGGTAGTGGGTGCTACTATTATTGCTATTTTCATTTTGTTATTATTTAATAAATACATTTAAAAAAATATATGGCAAAGTTTGTGTCTTGACTCTTTTGTTTTGCTCATTATTTGTATTGATTTACGATTTCAATTCAATCGCATCATGATGATGTATTTCATAATTATTTCATTATATTTGTTTGCAAAAACCTTTCATTGACAAAATGCACACCAACATGTTTTGGAATTCAAATGAGCAATTTAATAGTTGGTTTAATATGATTGCCAAGAATTTCAAGGCACACATTCGTTAAATTATTATTGCTATGATTTTACTATATTATTTGTTAATAGCTATTAATATTGGCTGTTTCACAAAATTTGTTGGCAAAACTATTTTGTTGAAGCACGTCGCATTTGAAATGACTATGTATTTAGGATACATGAATTGCGGAGACGACAATACTTAATCCCTAAAGTGAAAAAAATAATAATAAATATACAAATGTTTATTAAATTTATGTATTTTCAGTTTTATGTCTGTCTACAATTGTCTAGAATTGCTAATTGTGGCAATGAATTCATGGATAATAGCTGTTTGTGATAGTGTGCATGTGAACTACATTATATGCCGCTGCCAATTATTATTTGTCATACAAAATACATATTCAAAATGTTTCAATCTCAATTTATCATTGCGTTGTCGCACAAACTCCATTGCAATGCATTCAAAAATCAATATTTCCAATTAAACACACAAATAAATTGCCAACATCACGCACACCATATACCATACCAATAACAACAATAATACAGCAATACACTCTATTGTATGGTGATGATGTTCGCATATGTGCTGCATATTAATTGCTACATTTTTACCGCTATACACCCATTCACACACAAGTACTTGTTAACTCATTCATTTATGACCCAATATGTAACCTGTCATTTTACTGAGAAAATTTAGGGCTCTCATGAAATTTTACAATGTAAATTTGTTTGTTAGCGTGTGTGTGCGCAATTAAATGCAATTAAATTGTAATTATGATGCATAATAAACTGATTGCCTTTTGTTGCCTTTTTGCAAAACAGTAATTATTTTTTTAAATACCAAAATAAAAACCATCATCTTTGCTATTTTCCTATTTTTTTCGTTGCAATACACATCATTAAAACTACATTAAAGCAATATTCAAATTTGAAAATTAGTCGATTTCAATCGGAAACGAATTATTATACAATTTCAGTATATTTTACAATGTCACAGATGTGAAGACTTTGACATTGTGTACACAATAAGTTGCATAAATATTGAATTAAAAAATAATAATCATTTCTGAATACATAATTTTTGCATGACAATTTTTTACCATCACATAATTCCATAAGATAAGTATTGGATACTTATGTCTACGACTAATAGAAATATGGAAAGGAGAAAATAGCTTTTTGATACTTTTTTGATACATCATTATTATCACATTAATTGCTATGTACAAGTCGAAATGCAATGGCAATGCATTTTCATCAAAATCATTTCACTTTTCAATGTTCCAATTTTGACAGAAAATCATATCAACACGAACAAAAGCAATATGTACACGTATATATAAATATATATTTTTTACAAACACAACAATAAATGTAACATCATTACACCTTTGGTAACATCATTACAGATGAAGTGTCAACAACCTCATCAAATGCTTCTTTGATGTTGGTATTTTCTTTTTTTTTTCTTTCTGTATTTCTTCTTCATAATACTCATACCTACGTACATACTCTGATGTTGCTAGTTTGACTTTTAAAGGTTTGCCTGTGCGCAGACATTGTTATAAATATACATCTGCTGATGCATATGTTTTCTTCTTTTATTTGTGTGTCATTTATTGTGTATATATGTACATATAGTAGGTATGAGGTTTATTTGGGTTGGTTGTTACGCTGTAGGTTGCCATCGTTATTGCAATTCTCACCATTGTTGTTATTACTTTTTTTTTCTCTGTTTGTTAGGTAGGGTAAAATGCAATAAGAGAAGAGTTTGCATGCGTTTATGTGTATATGCATGTGTGGCAATTACCTTTATACATATTATTACACATTTGTATCGACATCACATTAACGCATCATTATCATTGGTTATCTAAACTATTATCTATGTATCTTCATTATAATAATCATTATGATCGTTCGCAAAAACAACGTATTTTGAAAAAAAAAAAAAAACAACATAAATAAATCTTTTTATTTGATTTGATTTGGTCGCACTTTTTTTCGTTTTAATGTATGACATTTTTTGTATACACACACACACACACACACATCTTATTGTCGGTCATCACTTCGAGTTTATCTATTTATGCTATGACATAATAATATGGTGCACTATTTACATATGAAATAGCGACTAGCGCGAGCGCGCGCGTTCACCACAATCGAATATATTTATTTTGTATAAATTAACTATTTATTTATTTTTATGTTTAAATATTTAAAACACATTCGTTTAAGCAGCAAATCTTTTTTATGTATTTTTTATTTTTTTCTGGTCATATAAAATTTAATATATGTATGTATACTATTTTTGTAACGTGCGCACAATAAAATTACCAATGACGTGTTACAGAAAAAAAAAAAAATACTCTACAACATATTATTCAATCACTTAAAATCAGAAACGTTGACACAAATTATATTATAGGGGGTTTTAGTAATATTTGTATTACAATATGTCTCTCTCGAGAGAGAGAGAATTTCAGCTGTATTGTGGATACTTTTTCATTCGGCTGACTTGTTAATACCCATCAAATATAGTGTTGGTCTTCACTTCTATTTCTTATGAATGCATTTGCACTTGCAAATATAAGAAATCGAGAATAATTAAAAAATAAATAGATGTGGTTGTCTCACAATTATTTTTAAGGTGAGAGATAGATGTACAGACGGCCTAAATCAAATTATAATAAAATAATAAAATAAATAATAAAAGCATACTAAATTTGCATTTATTTTTTTTTTTCGATTTCAAATAAATGCAGTACGAGGGCGGTCCCAGAACTACCCGACCTAACAAAGAAAACACAAGAAATTTGGAAAAATTTTTCTTTATTTCTCAACATAATCTCCCTTTACAGTACCACAGAAATAAAATACTTATCATTGATCATTGAACTCATAGCTTAATCGCGTGTGCAATATATGAGTAAGTTTTTTTCATACTTTTTCGGTTTTCTTTTAATTTATTGCTTTTCGTTTTTGCATTTTCCTCTATCTTCTATTTACGGTGAAAGTAAATACATCACTATTTTATTTTATTTTCGACAATTTTTATACGATCAGTTTAACATGATTTTTGCTAAACAAAATTAACCAATAACCAATTTTGCAACAATCCAAGTTTTATTTAAATTTTTTTGCGTATATCTGAAAAAAAAAATGAAAAATCAATCAGAAAAATTCATTCACTTTGTTAATTTAGTGATGAGTTTTTCAATTAATTTTTATCTACATATACATATGTACATAATTATTAATTATTACCTTCATTTCATTTTAATACAATACGATGTTTATATATTCGATATTATTCATAATTTAAAAAATCACATAATATATTCAAATGCATTTCAGCCTACACAATACATACATGTATAGGTAGTACATCTATGATGATATGCATTTTGTGGGTGTTATCAGGTGCGTCAATGCCACACATATGTTTTGTGAAGAATTTTAATTCAATAACAAAAACGAAATAAACCAATGCCCAATTAATATTAAAAATATTATATGTAAGATTATGTACTAAACAAATTAATATTTGGGGGCGCAAATGTAATTTGAAATTAACGATGACAATTTGTTATTCATCTCATTTTCTTAATACCAAGGTCATTTATGTATTGATTTTAAATAAGCCTTAGTGTATTCATTTCTATCGAAATCTTTGGTATTTAAATTTTGATCTAAATTTTACGTTTTCAAAAATCTCACAAAAGTAAAGTCCAATAGTGTTAAGTTTTGAATAATCTTACTGGTAGAATGTCAAATATTATCATATTATATCATACGAGAGACTAATGAAAATCATTGGTTGAGCTTTTAGCCACTGCTACTTACTAACTTTTCTGGCCATCTCAATCGCGTGTCGATTATGGGCTCATCTACAGAATTTCAACAGTCGATTCTGAAATGTGTTCCTTATGTCAGTTGTCACCTAAATGACGTCATGACCAAAAAAATCATCCAAAACAAGAATTTGTTATACCTCGCAAAGAGCTCTTTTGCGAATTACAAAGTGTTAGTCGACAGATGGGCATCGATTGTTTTTGTTATTCAAGAATTGAGTCTTCAAATGGGTTTTCCATTGTTTCTCAAAGGGGGTCGAGGGTATAGTACCAATTCATTTGGAGTAATATTTGGCAAAAATTTAAAACAATCTTCTTATACATATCTAAACATAACCCAAAACACTAATTATTGACATTGTTGTAGGAACATCAATTGAAAAAAATTTTTAAATTTAAATGCGCTCATACAATATATCTTCATCATAATTATAAATGCATTTATCTACAATATTTTATTTATATTCAAATTATATCGCGCTTAAAATTGTCACAACAATTTGCCTTTATTTACTTATGTTTTTATTTCTAAAGACGATAATTATTTTTGCAAAGAGCTGATAAAATGCCTCCGGTATTTATTGTTTCATACGAACTTATCATATGTAAATATTTTTCCAACATTCCAATATGCTTTATACAATAATAATGTGGCTGGTGATGAGCTAGTTGCTTGATTAGGTTTTATTTGCATTGAAATGTTGTCAATTGTGTAGGTATGGAGAACAAAACAAACAAAAAAAAAACACTTCATTCCAAAATAATTATAACATTTTTTTAGTTTATTTTTGATTTTTGCATGTTTACTTTAATCATCTTTATAGTCATTATTAAATATATACATATTTACATTGACCTTGGCTTTCTTTTTAGTGTACGTGCTTAAAATTGCATCGATAGTAGTAATAATTATGAATCAAGTTTGGTTTCTTTTTAGTTTCTTCATCTTCTTCTTTGTCTTCGACTACTTCTTATTTTAATTTTTACAAAATTTTAAAAATCAGCATTTCTTTTCAAATAGCTGCTATAATTATCTCTTATTGAATTTTTCAAAATACAAACAATACGATTGAGTATAAATGCAATCAACATCATATGTATGTATGCATATGTATGTACTTAATGATGCTGAACCATGTTGAATAGCATGGCAGTAGTCAATATCGTTTTTTTTTTTTATTATTTAAATTGCAACATTTATGTGTGTTTTTTTTTTCTTATTCGAAATCAAAAGTTGTTTACTTTGCAATGTTGTGTCGTCGTTGTTGTGATTATTTGCACTATCCATTGGTTGCACCATTGTAGCAACAAGCATATAATCATTTAGAGATATGTATGTATACATGTAGCTCAGTGGTTAGTGTGTTCGCCTTCTGATCTGTAGGTCGTGGTTCAATACCCGGCTGATGCATAACAAATTTAATATCGAAAAGATTTTTCTTTCGAACGGTACCCACCTGTCGGCAAGCAATTGGCAATTCTTCCGACAGTAACAACTTGCCATGAAAAAGCTTCTAAAAAGAACTCTGTGACAAAGCTCAGAAAAAGTGATGTAACAAGTGTTCTGCCGTTCGGAACCGGCTAAAATAAGTAGGTCCATTCTAATACTGTCCAAATTTAAGACGCACAACAGTAATGGAAGAGAAGCTCGGCCAATGAGCCCTTTGGGGCTTTAAGTGCCACATATTTATTTATTTATTTATGTATACATGTGTATATAAATTTAGCATACAAGTTGTATGCGTATACATTTAATCGCAATATGCAATTAAATACATCCGCGGCGCATGCTCACTTGACCTATACCAATGAAGTGATAGCATTTACAACTACACTTACATCTTTTTCACACATATTACATTGGCAGATTGATGCAATTAATTTTTATGTACTCATCATTAGTATGGATTATCTTGATCACTTATTTGCATTTCATCTTACGAAATATGTATGCATATAAACGTTGGAAAGGAAAACTTTTGCAAGATGGTTTAAGAAATATTATATTATTTCATTGGATTCTTTTTAATATAAATGTTGAAAAAAAACCTAAAATCTTTAAGCGATTTTTTAGTAAGATATAAATTTGTAAGTTATAAATTTAATATAAATACAATGAAAATATAAGAAAAACTGAAACTTAACGAAAAGTTCTTTGTCGTTTCAAAAACTATTATTTTTGTTTTATGTTTTCTTTTCCTACCTCCCAACCTCTAGCAAAAAATATTTTTTTATTTTATTTATAATATATTTTCATTATTTATAAATTTTTCATTTTCTTAGTAAATTTAAATATTACCTTTTTTGATATTTCCACGCACTAAGCAATTTCCACAATTCATTGGATCTGGACAATCATCAATCACAAAGCATTAAACAAAATCAAGCCAATAACAAAACGAAGTATCACTAAGGGATGTAATGTGGACATTTTTTTCTCCTTTATTTGAAGAAATTTAAGATAATTTAAGCTTAAACTCACCTTTCTTCACGTATCTTTTGTTTACTTTGTTATTCTGGGATCGACCAGGTACATAAATATGTTAATTTATTTTTTTTGGAAACAAACAATAATGTTTAAAAAAAACTTTTAAAATTCCTGTTTTTGATAGAAGGTTATCATTTATAGTACCTACTCTCACAATTACGGTTTTTCATAAATACTAACTATTATAAACAAATACTACGAGTACCACTTATAATGAAGTCATTATTATAGTTTGTTGAAACGATTACCAAATTTTTTCACACGTACATATACACTATCCCCCATTTATGCATATCTCAATTAACAATTAATAAGTATAGGGTCATGGTTAAAGTAGATAAATTACTTAGAAATTGATTAATTATTATGTGAATTTTTTGAAAATATGTAGAAGCTGCATGTATGAAGTCTTATATCTTTTTTTTTCATTTATTGCTTAACATAGTTTCTGTGCAAGATATGTACCAATATATGTAATTGTTGTCCTGGCATAGTTTCGAAAGATCGTTTATACATTTACAATTATATACATACTTAATTTATTAATTTGACAAGTAATGCAATTTTACATGGACAAATTATTTTTCATATTCATTAAATTTGAAAGAATGCGATAAGAACATTCAGAAATGAAATATTTTCAATTGAACATTTTTTTTTTATTCTTTTTGTTTGTACCAACGAATTTTAACTTGTTGTGGAATTGTTATTGATTATATGTTTTACTATTTGCAATATGTTGTGGAATTGATATCGAATTGTTTAAGGCAACCTGCTATTACCACGTAGTAAAACAAATTGCACCAACAAAAATAATAAATAAATTCTTATATTACAATATTTTTGAATCTTAATTTCAGACCTTTGTCTTGGCTTTTCGATTGCTCTTTATGTAAAGTGAAATAAAAAAAATTAATAAAAAAAAAAAAAAATAATCAATAAAGGCAATAAGTTGAAACAAACAACAGAAATAAACATATTTTATATGAAATTAAATCAATTTTTTTTTTGTGTGTCTTACTTTAAATTGTAATTTTAGCCTAATTGATTGCTACTGCTACATCAATGCTATTCGCTTATACAAATAGTATGTTAGTAAGCTTGGTTCGCCAGGCCGCTTACCCAGCAATGAATGCATTCGTATTTACATCTTTTACTCATTTTACGTTTTTTTTTTTTCATATAAAGTTAATACGTGTGGCTCTCTTATATGCGTGTATTTTATAAAAGCAGGTGCTTTGTACTAGACTCTATGTGATGAAACTGTCACATATAACGTTCTCATCGGATGTACTTCCTGCACAAAATGCAAAGCATGCTGTATTGGGTAACATTCCAACAATTTCATCAAATCGGGTTAATAAATTCATATAAATATATTATATTATATACAATATATTAAATAAACTTGAACTCACAAACTTTAATGTTCCACTTAATAGCATGCCAAAGAACAACAAACAAGTGTTTCATTTTAAAATTAAACTTATCACAAGAGTAATATGTGTGTGCAAATACAATAATTAATACAAACATTATTGAAAATAAATATGTATATGTTGAATACAGAAGAATGATGCTCATTATGCGTGAACTTGTCAGCTGAAATTAGGTTATCAATGAAATTTTATTCAGTACCGTATAGAGAGAGAGAGAGAGAGAGAGAGCGAAAAAGAACATGACGAGTGTGTAAAATGAGAATTATTAGCTAATTTAAAAATAAACCCCTTCAACTACTTAGTACTTACTATCTATGTACTACTGCAAAGACTAAAAAGGCTTCAAACATTCTTAGTTTCGATTTTATTTAGCTCAAATAAACACGTGAATGCAAAAATGCTTAAATTTTACTATTTTAGCAATTTTATTAATTGCTTAAACTTTGCTATTCTAATAATTTCATTAACAGCAACGGTAAGTGTAATTGATGTCAATTGGTTGAACTGAATCTAACATGCGAAATTACAGTGCTGTTATGCTCTTGATAAGCCCGATCCCAAAGTAGAGGCTGACACAATAGCCGCGTGTCTAGAACGTTTCGGTGGACTAACACCAGAAAATGCCGAACGTCTACAACGTTACACACAATGGTCGGATACATATGAGGAAATACCTTGCTTCACAAATTGCTATCTGAATAAAATGTATGATTTCTATAATGAAAGTATCGGTTTTATTGAGACAAATATTGTACGACAATTTGGAGAAACACTATATAGTGCATGTCGTGATCGTATGACTAATGGACGCGATAAATGTCAACAGGCCTACAATGGTTTCCATTGTATTGCAAGCGTAAGTAGTTGGAATTAAATATGGAAAAAAATACACTTTTATGAACACTTTTTCCTCGCGCACAGCTCGAAAATGATCCATTTATTTTAATCGAAAGTATGGAACGTTTAAATTCGGAAGCAAAAACGGCTATGAAGGATTGTCTACGCAAATTCGATCAATACGAATGGTCACGGCTGAATGAATATTCCAATTTTCCAGTAAGCGAACCCATACCATGTTTTACCAAGTGCTTCCTCGATAAATTACAACTATTCCGGGAACATACCAAACAATGGCATATTGAAGGAATGCAAAAGAAGTTGGGTGTACCAAGAGGTACGGAAGAGACATATAGACATTGTCGTGAATTAAGACGTAGACGTCGACGTAATGTATGCGCCTGGATGTATCAAGAGTTTACTTGTTATGTTATGGCCAAATAAATGTATGCACATGCGATTATAAAGTGGAAAGAAAATGCTATGTTTTCGTTTGAATAAAATTTATGAAATTCAAATTTGATTTTCCGTTGTTTTTATAAACTCTAAAAGAACCCAATATCATGTAAATAAATGTAATAAAAGTAGAAATTTCATTCGTAATAAGATTCAATGTTTTCTTCTATGAATATGAAAAGAAACACGGAATATTGCTTTCATTTACAAAGTTCGTCTTATCTCTATAGTATAGTATATTGAATTTGTATTGGAAATGCTTGGATCATCAAAAATATACCAAAGCAACGAGTAGCATCAAAAATGTTGTGATTGAACGCCAAACCAACTTTAGGTGTGAAAAGAAAACCATTGAATTAGATGCATTATTGTCACATTCGTCACTACGCAGACAACGCAAATTACAAGTACAAATTACAACAAATACTTGTATAACAAACAAACAAAAAATCCACCGACGCCCACGTTGATAACCTCGAACGCTGAAGAACTGTACAGAGAGCGAATATCGATGTATGAACACAATGACGAAACATGCTGATAAGAACGATGAACTAACGAATATGTAAATAACAAGCTGCTGATGCTGCTGCTACACGTATCTATATCATAATGTATACAAAGCAGTTGAAAAAGTGTGCTGTCAATGAGAACAACGTCAAAACACTGTGATCCAAAAGAAAATGGAAATGAAATTATTGTTATTATTAATATTATTCACCATTATCGCGGTTAGTGCAAACATTTATTTCATTTAATTCATAAATTAGATTTATAAATTTCACCCCTTTTTTATCCATACACATATTCAGATGGTTATCGCCGCTGATCAGCAGCTTGAAAAAGATGCTGCTATACTACACAAATGTTTGACATACACCATACGACCGACAACTCTCGAGCAAATGCGTAAAATTGTCAACTATGCCAGTTGGACAAAAGAGGAAATACCATGTTTTACACGTTGCATCTCTGCGGAAAAAGGTTGGTTCGACATCGACACTAGCAAATGGAATAAACAGCGTATTGTCGATGAGCTCGGCTCTGATATGTATAACTATTGTCGTTACGAGTTGGATCGACCATTCGAGAATGTTTGTGATTTTGCACACAAAGGCTTACGATGTCTTAAACAGGTTTCTAATATATTTCGACATGCATAGAATTTCAATTTAATATTTAGTGTAGAAAATAAAATAAACTAAATCCAAATTCTCTCTTGCAGGCTGAAATCCATATGAGTAAAACGTACAAAAACTTGTTACTCTGCGCTAATGAATTGGGCGCGAATTTAGAACTCTTACAAAAATACTCACATTTTCCAGCTCAGGAGGAGATACCATGCCTGTTTGCATGTTTTGCCGAAAAAATGGATTTCTATAGAGCAGATTATTCATGGAATTTCGACAATTGGTTAAACTCATTTGGCCCTGTCCGACATGAAAATATTGATCCAAGCATTTGTAAAGCCAGTACAGAGCAAATGAAACAAATGAACAAATGTGCTTGGATGTATGAAGAGTATATGTGTTTGGAGCGTTTAAATTATAATACTGATGGTTCACCGCCACGATTGCCGGCTGCCAGTACAACAATGAGTATGAAAAAATGTGGAAAGTAATATTTATTAATTAACAATACGAGTACAATATTGGAACATAGGAACGTAAGTGAAACCAAACTGCTTATAAATTGTAGATTGTTTGTATTTCAACAAACTCGTATATATGACTGAGCAAATATAGAATAATTAATTGATAAGAAACAATATACATATTTTTCTCAATTTCATTGTAATATTATTGCAAATACATATATAAAATCAAAGGATTTGTTAAATATACACATACGAATATTAGCATGTGAACAACTTGAGACAATACGTAGGGTGTTTGGGTATCGAGCTAAGCCAAACAAAACAGAAAATAAATTAGGAAAAAGTTCATGTACTTTTCTTCAACAATTCAGGTAAATAGTATACAGTATGAGAAGGTATTTCTAATGTTCGATATTTATGTACTACTTTTCAGATCCAATATAATTACAATGTGCTTTAGAATTACGCAGATATCAAACTAAGTGAAATATTATGTTTATGGGCCATTTGCATTTTGAAAGTTATTATAAATGAATGAATGAATGCATTCTAATAATTTTAATTTTAAAATTGTTCATGTGTTTGTATTTAGATATTTTGGAAAACTATTCAAATGACCTTGTATAAATATCAGCATCAGATTATTTTAAAAATAAACCTGTTAGTTAGTTTTTGCACATTGTAACCAAATGTTCTTTTAAATATAGATAATTTGTGCAAACTTGATCTGATACCTGTTAATTTTACATGATTTTTATAATAACATTTTCTTTTAAATACAAATAATTTATGTAAATTTAATGTAAGAGTTAATTCGAGCGAAAAATATACACGTGAGCTGAAAAGAAAATTAAAATTTTATATCTTAAATTTTCTTCTGGTAATTCCAAAGGTTAGCGTCCTCTACCAATTTGCTTGCATAGTTGATTTCTATTAAAAGCTGCAAAAACGGCCCATAAAAGAGGAATACAATGAATTCATTTATTCCAAAAAATTAGAGTTAAATTTAGGTTGTATTGCAAGAAATCTACATACATTCGCAACTTTTTGAGCATCAATTTTTCTGAGCTTTCTATGTAACATAGTTCTTGCAAAGGCTATCCACAGCTAGAAACTATTAGAAGGAGTGATCGAATATGATTCTCTAAAATCACCCTTGATAACCATTTATATATTCATATATTATATAAAATTGTATACACAAGAACAAAACTCATTCCAAACTTTGTCGAGTATTTGATAGAAGAACTACACTATTTATATCCCTTCCTACGTATTCCACTTTCATTCGAAGAACACACAAATACACATTTTTTCATTTAACTGAACTTATATTGATTGTACTCAATACAAAAAACAGAAACGCACACGCTTGCAAGCAATAATAATAATCATTATCATGTCAATGCAAACACAGTGTCCATACAATTAAATACAATTTCTTTTACACTTTCATTTATTCACCATATGTCTTTAGTACAACATGACGATTTACTTTCAGCCAACACGAAAACACACGATTTGCCCATGTACACTTATCGGTTTCCGATTCATTGTGATCGATACATTTCTCCAAACCATGTTGTACTGATGATAGATCCTTTGTACTTTTATGTGTAAATTGTTTAATAATTGCCCTCTCATCGAATCCTTTGCGCTCGGTGAAAAGACCCATTTTCTCCACGAAACATTTCACATAACAATTAGTACGACGATGCTCTGGGAATCTGTATTCCAAAAATTGCTCATAGATATCATCGGGTATATTAGCTTCTTCACGGCATTCTTCGTGAGCTTTCAAAGCATCATCCTTGGTGCGAACCTCAAATTTTCCTTGGGCCTACATGGAATACAAGAGAAATGTGAAAATTAATAGAAAGTGAAGAAGGGATTATCGGTTTGTTCGAACTCACATCACTTCTTACCGATACAAAAATAGCCACTAAGACTATGAGTGCCGTTTGAAACTTCATATTGTATGCAGATGTATGTGGGTAAAAAATAGTATCTTCCGTTATGTAGAATTCCGTTGTAATTTGCCGGCCGTTGCGTTGAGTTGTTCAAGAGAGACTAAACCAGTATTCAAGATTTTTCCAAAGTTTTATACTTACCATATATTCAACAATCCAGCCACATTGCAAAATATCATACCACACACTCTTTACTCTTTCAAACTTGTTGCAAGTTTCTCGAAGGTTTCAATTTTAATGTGTATCTTTGCTAAGAGCGCGGGTTGATACACACTTTAAAGATTATGATTTCTTTCTTTTTATTTTATTGATCTTAACTGGTTTTTTCTTTGAATCTCTGCGTTAACTTGCAAGCTAAGTGAACGCTTTAACTGTTGACGCTGCTGTTTATTATTATTATTATTATTATTATTATTATTATATAACTACTAATATGTATATATGATAATTTTAAGATAAATTAATTGTTATTGTATTGTATTTGTCGTTTTATATAAGTTGATAAAGTCAACACATTACATATACGATACATAAATATGTTATGTATATAACAGTTCCGAAGATACATTGATTTTATCTTTCGGTCTTATTGAAGGTACTATTATACGATATTGGGTGTGTGAATTAGTAACCGGCCTTTTACGTTACATGGCGCCACGTGTAAGTGCAATGTCTTACATCATTGTCCGAAATGTAATTTTAAATGTCTATTCACTTGCTGTCAAAATCAGTCAAAAAATTTCAATTTGGTTGTACGCATCATATTTTCATCACGATGGAAAATTTTGAGAATGTGCGGCTGAAAGTTATACTTTCCTTGTGAAATTGTATGGCGACAATTCTCAATCCAATACACAGTGAAAGGTGTGGTTTGTGCCTCTACCTAGACTTGGTCGAACCATTAGGAGGGAGCTGTACCGGCAACAATTGATGCGGTTGAAGAGAGTAATTATCAAGAAACGGCCTGAATATGCGACCAGGCACGATCCGGTAATTTTTCCACCACGACAACGCAACGGAAATTTTACCCCACCCGCCTAATAGCCCAGAGCTGGGGCTTTCAGATTCAGTTTACCTGCGCTCTGTATGGACCTGCGGTCCATACAGAGCGCTCTTAATGGAACATGCTTCACTTCAGTTAACAAGGAATCAAGAATTGGCTCGATTCGTTTTTGGCCGTCAAGCGGGGAAAGTTCTTTTGGGATGGAATCCATAAATTACCAGAAAGATGAGGAAATGTCAGAGGATCTATTGGACAATACTTTGAATGACATATTTTTTATAAAATTCTTTAAAATAAATGATTTTTTAGCACTAAAAAAGGCAGGTTACTTATTCACACACGCCATATTGCATTAAGACAGTGTATCATTTATGAACTTCACTATCAATATTTTTTAGATGTATTCAGCAAGTGCTGCTTATCAAAGACGATTGCATTTATAATTATTGTGCTTTGTTTTATCTTATTCTCTCAAAATAGATTTCCAGATTTCCCTTCCCTTTTTGATTTCTACAGTACGATTTTATTATTATAATCAGTTTGATTAATTCACATAATTGACAATTTTCTATTTAATTTGTATCTTGATCAATACAGTAAAATTTAGCTTCTGCAAATGCGTTTATTAAACAAAGTAAATTGATATAAAAAAGACTTGTTTGTTTTGTTTTGAAAGCGATTCAACTCAATGCTCATGATCAAATACAATGAAAAACCTACAAAAAGATACACAATTGGCTTAGTTTAGAGGGAAGTTTGCTTAAGAAAGTTAGCTTAACCGTTAAGCAAATGTAAGTTTGACTCAGCTTCGGCTCTTCAGTTTATACACCTATATATGTATGTACGTACCGTAATATCCTCAAAGTCAAATTCAAATTTGTGTCACGAACTAAATGTGTGTTACTCTACTCTTCAAATATTTATATCAACAAGTACCTCTTTATGCTATGTACAATAGTTGAAAATTATAGAAAAATAAATACATTTAGACTAAATTCAACGCATGAATTTCATGTTTGTTTATGTTGCATGTTTCGTTAGCATGATGTACCATTATTCCGTATTATTTTTCAGATTGATTTCCTATTTCGCTTTTATTGTTATTTTAAGTATTTTTATTTTTATACACTCATAAATTAGCTAATTTATTTAACAACGAAAATCAACATTTTCATGAGTTTTTAAAATTTTGTTTAAAGATATTTTAATATAGATATATTGTGTGCTTGAATATACATTCTGTCAAATAAGTACCCGGAAATTCTCATTTTTAATTTTCCCTCTGAGAATATTTCAAAAAAATTTTTTTCCCAGGTTGGCACAACAACGGCGTCATTAGGAACAAGTCAACCGTTTGTGTGCGTTGCGATTTTTACTATGGATAAAAATATCGAACAAAGAGTTTGTGTGTAATTTTGTGTTTCAAACGAAATTTCTTGTGCCAAAACGTTGGAAATGTTGAAAAAAACATTTGGTGATTCAACCATGTTCAAAAAAAATTTCACACAAACTCTTTGTTCCATATTTTTATCCATAGTAAAAATTGCAACGCACACAAAAGGTTGACTTGTTCCTAATGACGCCGTAACCAAACTAAATGACACATAGCAATAAAAATTCACAGAATAGTGGCTGACAGTTGTGCCAACCTGGGAAAAAAATTTTTTGAAATATTTTCAAAGGGAAAATTAAAAATGAGAATTTCCGGGTACTTATTTGACAGAATGTATACCACAAAATATATATGTATATGTACAAAATATTCAAAAATAAAAAAATAGCACATCCTCTTCTAAAAATAATTCTTTAAATTGGAATTCCATATCACCTGAGCGTTGCTATTTTTTAGTTGAAGCATAACCTTGAATAATAGTAAACAGTTAAAATTCATCTATTTGTTATTATGAATGGTTAGAATGTTTAATTTTCGTTTTGTTTACTTGTATGTAGTGCAATTCATATAACAGTGTAACAGTGTAAATAAACACTTTTGACAGTTGACGAGTATTGTCTAGCCTCAAACGGCAAAAAATTCACAGATGTACTATATGTGCCAAAACAATACAAATTAAATTAATTTCAAGAAACATATTTGGCAAATTGTTACTGCCGGAAAAATTGCCAATTACTTGCCGACAGGTGGGTATCGTTCGAAAGAAAACTCTTTTCGATATCTTGTCTTGTTATGCTTCAGCCGGGGGTTGAACTCACGACCTACAAATCAGAAAGCCAACGCACTTGCTACTGAGCTAAGACATCCACATATCGTATATATAAATTCGATGTAAACCGCACGTTATAAGTGAATAACCGAAATTTGTTAAGCTAGAACTTTGTCTTCATAGTGGTAATTGGAGATTGAATTTTCAATTTAAACTTTTGAAGTTGAAACGGCCATGAGATATTCGTTGATAATAACTGAATTACTTAGACGAAAGGC
The DNA here is from genome assembly GCA_963854835.1 of Megamerina dolium. NCBI lineage: Eukaryota > Metazoa > Arthropoda > Insecta > Diptera > Megamerinidae > Megamerina > Megamerina dolium. Next base: position 2,103,997 of record OY978526.1, on the reverse strand, counting down.
AGTAAATGAAAATAGTTAAAAACGGAAATTTTATGCGTTAGTGAATCACCCTGTTCACCAAAAGAAAAAAAAATAAATTGTGCGTAATTCAATTAAGGTGTATGGATATTTTGATTTTGCAACAATTAAAATACATTAACATTACAATACACACTACAGTCAGTATAGCGATGAACAATATGCAGCAATTGGGGTTTAATTAATAAGCTCTTCAATCACTCATAGTACAGCATGATATCTTCTTGGAACTCTTTCTGTCGAAAGAACTATTGACAAATCATAAAAAATTATGCTAAAATAATTTCAGAAACTGTTGAATTCTTATGTGAATAACGCTACAAATATCCAAAATATATGCAAGCTGTTTTAGCGGATTTACTTTTCAAATTATTAACAACGATTCTATGTATGCCTATGTGCTTATCAAAAAAAAAAAATTAATTGTACATCGTGTTTGACGAGTGAGTGTGAGTTAATGCAGAAATAATTATGCTAATAATAAATTTAATTATTGTATAATAATGGTCATGATTGATAGATCGTTCATTGATTCGTTAGCAAACAAAAAATTACAATCCAACAATATTATCTGTTGTTTACATGAATATTTGTATGTGTACAACAGTGAACACATGTATGTAGTATGTATTGAAGTGTAGCGGAATAAATATATTGATTTCCTATTATTTATTTAATTAATTATTAATAAAGTCATATGTTAAATTATATATTTATTCGGTCATATATTAATATCAATTTAAGCCAATTTTTGTATATTCTTTTTTATTTAAGGCTTATTATCACATTAATTTAAAATAAATTCAATTAAACACTTTGCTGTTTTATGGTTTCATAAAAATTTATATTAATATTATAGCACAGTACACTCATTTATGTATCGTATGTATATTGTAAAATGTCATTCAAATACGACTTAACATTCATTTTGCAAAGATTTCAATTTGTGCCATCAATATTCATGCAATTATTGTACGTCTACATATTTGCATTGGTACGTACATATGTAGATATTGTTTTATTTTTTTCGCACTTAACGTGTTTTCGTACTCTTTTTTCCTTTGGGCTAATAACCAATGTACACCAACTCACAGCGCACTGTGAATAATCCTTAGCATCACCATCTCGTTATTATGGATTTAGTAATATAAATTTTTTTGTCGTCCACTTTTATGTCACACAAATTTTTTTTAGTGGTGGATAGAAAAAAAAAAGGACAAATATTATGTCTCTTTCGAAACGTTGCATCAGTAAAAAACAAAAAATGAATAATTGTATGAGTATGTGTGCAAAGAAAGATATTTAAAAAAAATGTCGTATTTAAATCCATGTTAATCTTTGCACACCACAATGGCCACCACCACATGGTCACTTTTATATACAATAGTATAATAATTGAATTTTCTCTTTTTTTTCTTACTTTTACGGTGAAAAACGATAGTGTAGAGGTCTTCAGCTAATTGGATATTGAATTTTTTTTTATAAAAATATTGCACAATTGATGTCCATAGCTCTATTTAGTTGACATATAGTATACAAAATCAAATGAGAATCAGCTGATGTAGGAAACAAAGGGAAAATATTAAAGATAGTTTTTTTTGTGACGTGGTAATTTTTACAAATTATTTCCTATAGGCTTTCAAATTCAGAATTATAATATACGAAATGGAATTATGATAATTAAATTAAAAATATACATTTAATAAAATCAAATCAAATATTTCAATTAGTTAATATGAATTAATCAATTTCTAATTGTCATTGAGCAGGGCAATGAGTCCGCAGGTATTGAAGGGAAAAAAATTGTGAAAGTAGAAAAACTCTCAGTTATACATATAAACGTACTACACTTCGTATATACAGTATATAATATTGCAGACACTTGCATGAATATCCTTTTGTAATAAAAAATAATTTTTTTATTTATTAAAGAACTCTGAAAAAATCTACAAATTCAACTGAAGGCATAAAAAATAAGAAAAAAAAATCTCCTTACAGTCGGCTGGGGCCGACCAAACTATACCTTGCATATGTAGATTTATATATAAAAAGTTTACTCGAATATCCAACTTTTCTTTTATTTCCACTTTTCGAGAAACAATTTTTGCATATACTACTAATTTACACCCGAAATATGGTTGACTTTGACGAAATAAAAGGATTTTAAGATAATTCCGAGGCTTAGTATGGGAGCTATATAAAAAGTGGGCGTGGCTTATCACTTTCTAGTAAATCCAATTAATTTTTCAATGTTAATCCACACCTTAAATTTGGTGTCCTACGTTGAATAGTTTCTAAGTTATGGTGGTTAACATTTTTGTTTAATTTCCTCAACTTTGTATGGGAGCCCCAATAAGAAGTGGGCGTGGTACGCTGATTTTTCGCCAGATTATTTCCGACTACGATATTAATTTAAGTGTCAATTATGGTTATTGTAGACATAAGATTGCCTAAGTTACAGCTGTTTCAATTTAAAATTTGTATGGGGGCTACGATAAACACTGGGCGTGGTGCGCCCATTTTCTGTGAGCCTAGTTGCTCGTACAATACTAATTCATACCCTAAGTCTCGTTGTCCTAGGCTAAATGCTTTGTAAGTTATGGAGCTTAAAATTTTAGTTTAATTCACTCGACTTTGTATGGGAGACCCATGAAGGAGTGGGCGTGGCACACTGATATTCTGCCAGATTTTTGCCGACTACGATATTAATTTAAGTGTCAATTATGGTTATTCTAGACGGAAGATTGCCGAAGTTACAGCTGTTTCAATTTAAAATTTGTATGGGGGCTACGATAAACACTGGGCGTGGTGCGCCCATTTTCTGTGAGCCTAGTTGCTCGTACAATACTAATCCACACCTTAAATCTCGTTATTCTACGCTGAATAGTTTGCAAGTTATAACCGGTAACATTTTTTTAATTTCCGCAACTTTGTATGGGAGACCCAAAAAGGAGTAGGCGTGGCACACTGATTTTCTGCCATATTATTACCAACTACGATATTATTCTAAGTGTCAATTATGGTTATTCTGGACAGAAGAGTGTAGAAGTTACAGCAGTTTCAATTTAAAAGAAGTACAGACACTTTGTATGGGAGCTACGCTAAAAAGTAGGCGTGGCTCAACCACTTTTGGCGAGGTTATATAGTAGTATAATATAAGTCTATGTGCCAAATATTGTTGTCCCAAGTTGTATATTATGTGAGTTATAGCAAGTTAAAGATTTTGAAAATTTCGAGGTTAGTCGCTTTGAATGCTTGGTGTGGTCGTGGTTATTGACCGATCATGCCCAATATCAATCCCCTCCGTACCCTTGGATCATAGATTACTTATGCCAAATTTCATCGAAATAGCTCAATATTTACTCAAGTTATCGTGCGAACCAGCCAGGTGACAGACAGACGGACGGACGGACGGACGGACGGACGGACATCGTTAAATCGAAAATTTAATCGACGCTGATCACGAATATATATCCATGTCTATATCTCCGGAGATTCCTTCAAGTGGACACAAACATCTGACCGAAATGAATATACCATGCATATTGCATTATGCAGGGTATAAAAATACTGTATTATTAAATAAATGTTTGATGGTTAATGAATGTTTTTTTTTTTTTTTTAATTTCCGTTTGCATATATATTATATAGACACACGGACATGCATATGCTGACGCAAATATAGTTTATTTTATAGATTGATAATGCAATATTGAAGCACAAGTAAAAAATGTATATAAATGTATAATATATGAAAATAAATTACAAAATTTCAGCCAAGTATCTACGAAATGTAGTCAAAAAATGGATAATTTCGGCGTCACTTGCTCTATAAGCTCATATAATTATTGTACGTTTAAAATTATAAGAGATACATTATAAAATTTATATCAAATCTCAATATTCGTTAATAGAATCGAAGATATAAATACAACCTATATCAATCACATTACATGAAATCATAATTTCATCTTAGTGATGCCAGAAATTGGACACGAAAATAAAAACCAATTGGATTGAAACTAGATACATGCCATTAGTTTTACCAGTACTCGGATAAAAAGAATAGAAAGAATATTATAGAACGAAAATGAAACCAATCACCGATACACTTTCCGGCAGTAACAATTTGCCAAAAATGCTTCTTAAAAGAGTTCCGTGACAAAACTAAGTTAAAGTGACGTCACAAGGGCTCTGCCGTTCGGAATCGGCTAATATAAGTAGGTCCCTTCTGATTCTGTCCAAACACGCACAACAGTATTGGAAGAGAAGCTCGGTGATATCACAATAGGCCTTTCTGGCCTAAGCGCGTCCTCTCAGAGAACCACATAACCTAACCTATCGTAACCACCGATACAAAAGTGCCCTTGTTCCACTTAAGAAATATGCTCTTCTTATTCTTATTCGTTCAATTACATATGCAATTGAAACGAAATTGAATCGATGATAGCTCTACAAATATTTCGATATTTACATAGAAATATCAACCAAAATAAGTGGTTTGTCACACTGGTAGGCAAACAACAAAGGATACATTTAATTTATGTGGTGCAAAAAAAAAAATTGCAAATGCACAAATGTGCTGTGCTTCAAGGCAAGGCGCGTGTATGATGAAAAATAGTATCATCATATTTAAAAGAACACACTTGAGAAAAAAAGAAATGCGAAATTCGAAAATAAAAATTGAATAAACAAATCAAAGCACCATAGTACGTTACACATGCACTACTGCCACAATCACCATCGGTGTATACAAATTCGTTTAATTTTTTTATATATATTTTTTATTCAAGTAATATATATTTGAGTAAAATTTCATTTTCGCTGACATTGTTGTTGTTGTTATTATTGTTTTCGTATGGGTTAAACTGTGTAATTTGGTCTCATATGCACATACACACTCAATTGGGCATTTCAATTTTATTTAATGTTTTTAAATTTTTTATATTCATCAATACCTATGTATGTTTAAGTCAGAGTATGAGTGATTTTTATTTTTTTTTGTTGTATATAAAATTGCACATACGCCAACAAATGTTCGTAAATAATAAATTGAAATTGTAAATTGTAAACATAGAGCCATATGTAGAGAATATATGTATAAATATATGTATATATATATATATGTGTGTGTGTGTGTGTGTGTGTGTGTGACATATATATGATAATTACAAATGCAATACCGGTGCAACTACATACAGCAATGATAATGGTGATGATAAAGATGAGGATGAGAACAGTCTGTTTGTGGGATACTACCCCAAGCGGCCATCAGCAACAGCAACAGCAGCAGCAGCAGCAGCACAAATACGTAAGTCGGTTGTATTCCTGGCTGGCCGACTATATGGTCGGCAATAAATAAATTCAATTGAATAATTTATTTAATTTGTTTACCAATTCGGTGGTACACACGTGAATATTTTTGCAAAATATTTATATTGCAAAACGTTGATACCGGATGGAAATGACGAAGAATAAATGAGCGGGAAATGGCACCGTATGTGCTGCTTGTTTACCTACCAATTTATATGCGAGTATACGGATGAGGAAATAAAGCAAAGCAAGTATACTCTGGACATTTAAAATATGGTAACGCCATGCTGATTTCCGCTAACGATATAACCCATTATAAGAATGATGATGATGATGATGATGATGATGATTACAATATTGGTAGTTGGTACCATATGGATAAAAATGTAATTGATTCGGCTTACAATCATAAAGGGACTAAAATTCGTTAAATGGAACAAATTTATCTAGAAAGATATGTGATAATGGGTTAATGTCATATAAAAAAGTTAAACGCAAGATTCAGATTTTTTTATGAACTTTCATAATGGAAGAACAATATTAGTAAAACGACACAATTTTGAGCATTGGATTTTTTCGAATACGGGAACTTTGTTGTGTGCATATGAATTCAAAATAAAAAATAACATATTCGGCAAAAACACAAATTTTATAGCTTCACAATTACTGCCGTACTAACGCTTGCTACCACCATGGTTTTACTTTACTTTTGTAATTAACGAGCATATGAAAAACGTAAATGGTATTTAAAACTGCAATTTTGTGTATCATTCGTGCTCAGCGCATGTGCACGTATATATGCTTTTCCAATCGCTACTCCTCTTAAAATATTCTGTTGTTGCTATGTATATGTTCATTTTTTTTTTTCTTCATTTAAGCTATGCCACAAGCGATTTCCAAATTAGTTTTTCAATACCAAAGCCTATGCGTTTGCTTCTCTTCACCAATCTAATGTTCTGAATTTTTCACTTTAGATTGTTGTCAACACAATTGGGGAAACACCGTGTTAGCAAACTGCATTTATATGTATATGCTAAGCCACATATACGCACATACATATATACATATAGGTGAAAGTTAGTTAGTCTATTCACTTTTTGACGATTGTTCTCATGCTAACAGTGAATATTAAATTAGTAAAATACGAGATCTAATCGGTGTCACTTATACAAATAATAATAAGAAGGATCCTTAGCAAAAACAATACAAAATAATTGTTTTAGCTTATTGTTTTTTCTTCTGTGTCGCAAAACTAAATCTAATAAAAGTACTACACAAATATTTTGAATAATTTCATGATGCCACAATCATATGATTGATTGTATATCAAGAAAATATAATCAATTTACTAGCTCTCACCGATGTAAGTCCATTAAGTGTCTATTCTGTATTATTTCTAAGGAATAGCAAAGTGTATCTTATGGATATCTCTTTAGAGAAGTTTATTTTATGCAAGTGGTAGCTTAGAATGTGATGGCTTGACATGTTGCCTATCGGCAGTGTTAACTCAGGATTGATTATGGACTACAATCTAGCTGGCTATAATTTTAGTTTGATTTAATAAATTATTTGAAAATTTTAAATAATTTGTTTTTACTGTCTCGAAGAAATTTGAGTAGTAGCAATATAACAAGGAAATATGCTATTCAATAATGTGCGAACTGCAATGTGCACGTGCATCCTTACACTGATGGTGTGTACTCTCTCATTGTAATTCAAACGTTTCGCATACATTTTAATAGAATATTAATAGGTGCTGAAATTCTTGTTGTTGCAAAAGTACGGTTCATACAAAGTAATAAGCATGTCGAAGGATCAAAGCCAAAAGAAAAGGAATCAAAATATTGATAAAAATTTTAACACAACGAAAACCAGGAACATCATCAACATTAATACTCAGAACTATAGCAATTTCTACAACATATTTCTCTTATTTATGCTTATTGCATAAAAATGTCGGACCTGTGTGTATGATGGACAATTTTCATGCGGGTCATCATCTACGGTCGACTACTGCTCATGCTGCTGGGAATCCCTGTTGGTTGTTGTTGTTACTGTTCGACCATTTCATTTCGTTCTTTTTCTACATGATATTATTCTTTCAAATTTTCTACGTTCATGTATTTGTGTGACCGCAAGCATTTTTCTGCTGCTGCATATAAGTTTCTACTCGTACATGTATAAGTACATACGAGCGTTTGAATTTATATTGTACCTACTTGTATATCTCATATACTTGTATTATTTGATGATGCAACTGTGCAGTGTAGCAACAGCAAGTCCATACCTCCTATGTCTCATACACGTACGCATACTCATGCAAGCACATATCCCGTACATACACAAACATATCTATTTACTTGCAGTCTAACTAAATATGCCACTAGTCCATGATATAATTTGTTGAATTCATTGCACGAGCCACAACAACGGCAACAACAACAACAACAACGATCACACACAACAGCAATCGGCATTCTTTTGCTTTTGCTCATTTCATGTACATAGTTGTACTTGGAATGTATAAAAGATTGTTATAGCTAGGAACAACGGCTAAAAAAATATATGTCCGAATTAGAAAAAAAAAAGGGAACAAATCAACAACACTCATAGTGCCAACAACCACATAACAACAACAATACCATCGACACGAACGTTGCCAAGATGACAAAGATGGCTCCAACAAAGATGAGTCCCTTCTACTTATTACAAACTAGATAAATATTATAGATAGATGTATTATAGATATTGTACATATTGTATTTGGCTAGTTGGCACGATTGAATTCTATATGGAATACTATATACTTATATGCCTGGAGCAAATATAAAATTCAGTCGATTTATCACAAAACCTGCAAAATAGTCGCTTGAGAATGATGACAATGATATTGATGCTGCATGACGAGAAATAAAAAAAATCGACTGTCTTTTATCATTCAAGGAATGAAAATATGACCCACTCTAATGTGCATACCCTTATATAGCATAAAATCAAAATTTACTTGACAGTCATTGAGATGCACAAAAAGACAACTAATAATTTTCAGTATTCTCCAGTCCAATCTAGTCGGCAATTGTTGATAACAATAATTGACTGGACCTCAATTTATTAAATACTATATAAGTGTAAAAGAAAATTTAATTTTAAGATTTTCTTATCTCAAAAAAATATTTTCATTCTGAAAATTAGTTCCAAATATTTTCAATATTTTATAAAAAGCCAGACATAATTCTACTCTAAATTCCATCCAAAATATTAGATATACATAAATTAGTATTGTAATATTGTGTAATTTGTGATTTGTGTGAATTGATGGTGAAAGAAAAATTAATATTGATTTAAAATATTTATTCAAATGACTGAACACATGAGTGCGCATTCATGCGCGCATACACACGTATGTTTTTATGTATAAATCGGTATCTGCTTGTATTCAAAAACAAGCAAAAAACAAAACATATTTTTCTTAAAAGTCAGTACAAAGCTTGTACTGTTGTATATGTGAATGATGATGTTGGTAATTTCAGTTAAATTAATTAATTTTTCTCTTATGGAAAATTCTCGTTGTAAATTTTATATTAATTTTTTTTCTAAATATTTTATTATTACACCGTGAATAATTTATTAGCTAAAGAGCATTACAGCGGCATACATTACATTATGTGTGTATTGCGTATGATTTGAGTATGAAATAAAAAAATATTATAATACAAATTATTGTATTTTATTATGTATAAAAATCAAAATTAAATTTGACACATGTTCGAAGAATAGATTTTTCTTTTTTTTTTTTGTTGTTTTTTGTTTTATAAAATCATCTGTGTGTATATAATATGATTTCGATTACAGTTAATGCACCTGTTAAATATCATTTTAAACAAATCATACGCATAATATACATACACATTCACATTTATAAAAAAAATTTGCATAACATATGCTTATACGCATACGCAACCATAATAAGAGTATACGTGGCACAAGCTCATGCATATATGCACGTGTAAGCATTGAAATATGGATTTATACTTACAAGCCAATATGCATATACATATACCTACATACAATACTATATACGAGGAGTACGTACATTCACAGAAAGACATAGAAACGTATTTATATATGTAGGTATGTATGTATGTATGTACGTAGAAGAAATTTAATTAAATTCCAGTGAAACGTACTTTTTTTTTTGCAACAGCGTCTTGCTTCTATGTCTTTACTTCACTACGCACAGCATTTGCCCCTTGACTATTATGTGTGCTGATCTGATGGAATTAAGCTAATGTAGCAGAAGAAGAAGAAGAAGAAGAAGAAAATATGTATATGAATATGTACTAGACTTATAAAATCAAACACAATGAGAAGAAAGAGCAGAAGCAGAAGAGCAGTAATAGCAACACAACTTTGTTATAGATTGTATAGATGTAAAACACACACAATACACACGCATAGATGATCGCAATGATGATAATGATGATGATGAGAAAATTTTCAATTTCTTTACTTTTTTTTTTTCGTCTTCTTCTTCTTCTTCTTCTTCTTTCTTTACGTTACAGCATTAATTTCTTATGCTTCAATCAATCAATCAATCAAAAATATGTAAAGGAAAAAAATCTGCGTTATGATGATGCTGCTGCAGTTGATGTTGTATTGTTTATGCTGGATTATTTGGTGTTTAATACGTAAGCGCGCAACAACAACAAAAATACTAATAATCATAAAATACTCGTACATAACGAAATACATAAGTCTGTATCGTCTGTACATGTATCTATCTATGTGTATAGGTGTATGTAAATGGTAGGGAAATTTCAATATTTGTAATTTTCTATTTATGAATAACCATACACTCACAAACTGATATACTTTCATGGAAAAATATGTTATTTATTTGTAATCAGTATGATTTTGGAGATTCTAGCACATTTGAATGTACGCATAAAAATCATCCCTCTAATCAAAAATCAGACATACAGTGTGACTCATTCGTGCGTATGAATTAGTCTCCGCTTATTATATATGTGTGTGTGTGTGTGTTTAGCAACTCAAATATTTACACAATTTATTATTACATATTTGAGAAATTCGAGTACATACCAATGATAATCCAATGATTATCGAGCAAGAAAAAGCCAAAATGGAAGTGTCAAATATGACACAATTGTACAGAATACTACGTGTGAAGGATTTAATTTGTATTTATCTGGCTTTTTCATTTATTTACTAACACCCCAATGAAATATTAAGGTCGCGAAAGTGTGGTGCTGTTCATTAGACAACTTATAAAAAAAAAACTATGAAGAAAAATTTTTAAAATATAAATATATACATTAATAGTACTCTACTACTCGATGATATAATATTTTAATCATTTATATTACATAGGTGTATGTTCATCAATTACCACCAAACGGTGTCAAAAACAAATTTGCCTCTTTCGATACAACAATGAACATTTACAGTTTAAAGAGATTTAAATATACTTAAATATATAATTTTATTATCACAAATATATTACTCGCCCATACAATACATATGTACATATTTACATAACACTATTATCACATCGATCGTTTCTGTTGACGCTTACTATTTGGGAGTATAAGTTTTGAGTATTGATATTTTAAAAAGACACTTTCATATACTTTACTTTAATTTCATTTTTATTAGTTTTGTCTCTCATACTATTCTCTATTTTTATCATAAATATTTACACTTGTTTGTCAATTAATTTGCACGACGCAACACAATTTAAAATGTCAAATCCATTTTAACGTAAAAGAAAAAAGGTAAGAAAATAATGAATTGTATGGGATACTGAATCTCGTACATATGCTTAACACTTACTGCCATAGCTTCAGCACTACAAATTGTTCATTTGTAAATAATATAATTAACATATGCAACTCCATACGCACACAAATTCACATTTGCACACTTCATTCATTGTATACAAGGTGATGATCATGCATAACTAAGTACATACATATTATCGCACTATCATTAACATAACACTTGTGTTTCACGTAATCGTGGAATAATTGAAATTAGCAAATGCAAAATGTTCAGACAAAAAATATATGTCTAACAACATGTAGGGGAACAGTATGTGTATTAGGAAGATTACGATATAATTAATACATTTCAATTAGTGTCATTGAAATCTCTAAACTACAAAAATTAGCACATATATTCAATCGTTTTGAGCAAAATAGTAACATCTTTGATGTCTACAAAATTAGTCTTATATTAAGAATTTAACAAACGACAACAACAACAAACAAAATTTATTCCTACAACCCAAGATATTTTTTACAATTTTTTATACTGTAATCAATAAATCTGATCCTACACAAAATGCGACAATTAATGCATCGAATTAATCAATAATAATTTATTCTTTTTTTCTTTTCAAGAACAAAATCCATCACAACATATGTAAAAATTATAAAATAGATGGGAATGCCAATAATAAATAATATAATATAATAACACATAATAATAGTCAAACATTTTAGTATCAGGTCAGTCCATAAGTACGTGCGTCATTTTTTCAATAGTTTCACAGTAGGCGTTCTTTTCGTACAAAAAAACGATTCGTGGGAGATAGAGGAACTATTTTTATTTTCTTTAATATATTGTGCATTCAACAAATGATTTTAATCTCGGATACGCGTTGTTAAAAAATAAAATGGAATCTTCGAACGAGTATAAGAGGCATATTTTGTATTTTTTTTTTTATAAAAGTGGGCAAAATGCAACAATTGCTACTGCAGAAATAAACGCAACTCATGGGGAGAATACCGTGAGTGTAAGGACTGCGCAAAAGTGGTTTTCCAAATTCCGAAGTGGTAATTGTGACGTTGAGGATGCCCCACGCTCTGGTCGTCCTGAGGTCTTTAACTCCGACGCCTTGCTGGAGCCCGTGGAAGCTGAGTCAAGTTTGACAGTCGATATGATGGCTGGAAGGTTAAATTAATCATATGGAACAGTTTACAGGCATCTGGTTCAATTGAGCAAGGTTCCAAAGCTGGCTGGGAAAATGGGTTTCGCATAAACTTTCCGTGGCAAACTGGGGACAAAAAATGGGACCTTTACAATAATCCTGTTCCCAAACACCAGTGGTTAGATAAAAATGAAACATCAGAACCAACCCCCAGAGATGACGGAATATGTCCGGTATCATTTATTTTGATCTGTTGAAACCAAACTAGACAATCACAGCTGATTATTATTGCCATCAACTATCCAAACTGAATGAAGCACTTAAAAAAAATCGACCGCCTTTGTCAATAGACGGAACGTTTTGTTTCACCACGACAACGCAAGACCGCATACCGCAAGGCAGACCTCAGACAAGCTGAACGGCCTCGGATGGAAGCTAATGCCGCATCCACCGCACTCTCCGGTATATTGCACCTTGCGATTATCACCTTTTCCGCGGACTTCAGTCCCATTTAAGTAATAAGAACTACACCTCAAAAGAAGCTATAAAAAGGGATATCAACACATATTTGGGCTCCAAGGACAAACAATTTTTTGAGCAGGAAATTAAAAATTTGCCTAAACGTTGGGAAGACATTGTAAATAATGCAGGAAAATATATTATTGATTAATAAATGCTGAAAACTTTTTTTTTATTTATTTTAAAACCACCTGAGAAAAATAACATAAATATTAGCCAATCTCAGATGAAATAAGGTAACCAAAAGGAAAAATTCCCAATGTGGTATTTCTCTCCAAATGACATCATAAGCTTAAATACAAGCTGAAAAGCTATCAATAGTATATGCAACTATCGAGTGCATGTTGCACTAGAAATTCTCTTTCGGTGTGTCCATTTTGAGCAGGACTAGAAAGGTCAATTATCAGTCAATTTTATCATATATAGTCCTTTTAAGAGCTTTTATATGACACTTTTTTATTGTCGAAAAAATTGCGAGTTGCGGTAGTAATGATATCTCTCTTTCATTCGCTTTTGTACACTCTCCTTTGCAGTTCCACATATGCATATTTTAATTGTTTCCAATGAATAACCAATAAAAAGCAACATACACCAGTCTGCCATCAGTTGTGGGTATACAAGCATATATATTCTAGAATGTAATTTTAATGTCAATTTAACCAATCATTAGTAGACAATTTGACAATAGATAATCAAATGTATGTATGTAGAAATGATGGCGTCACTATTCTTATCATACTTATTATAGACACATATGTATATTTATGAATGCACAGTGTGTCTGAATGAACGTAATAAAATCGGGAAACCGTTAAATTCAATACAAATCAACTTATACATCAAACGTCGATTTTTTATTCTAAATTTGAGCTCTAAATCGTGAAATTAAATTTATACGCTAACACTTAAGCATATGCGAGCTTATTCATGGTGCATACATATACAAAAATATATGTGGTATATATTATGTCTATATATGTAAACATACATGAACATGTTTATATATTTATTTTACATATGTTGCCAATAAAATCTCGAAAAAATAACACATTATTAAATAAGACATAAAATATTCTACAAACGAACGTTCGAATAAAAGAACAAAATTTAAATCACTCTGAAAAAAAAATGAGAAAATTCATAAAAAAAAGAAGAAGACGAAAAAACGCGTCACGTAATTACTACCAATGTCCATACAAATACACATATGTATGTACGTAAACAATCTTCAATTTCTGATATACGCATATCACTTGTGGTACACACATAAATATGTATATGATTTTCGCTTCCAAAGTATGCGTCTCTCCGTATACAAATATGCATGTTTTAGTATTCACAACACAACAAGAAGAAAAAATAAGTTTGAAAATAAAATCACACAGTACAGATATGAAAAGCAAAGAACACCACAACAGCAATAGCAAAATGATTGAAAAATGTCAAAGCGACAGTTACGCCATTCTCATACAATTTGACATACATGTGACTACATATGTACACATGTATTCACAGATATATGTATGTATCCATAGATGCTGCTGCTCACGCAGCATGATCATAATTTGTTGCTGCATTACTATACCATTGCTGTTTGTATTGTTGATGGCACAGTCATTGATGCGATTTACGACAACAATCGTTGCAGAGGTTTCATATCTGCATCTGGCATCAAAGTGAAAAAACACAGTATTTGCTCTATTACTCCGTTATGCATATGAATGCATAAGATATTAACATAGTTATCAACAAATTATATTTACAATTTGAATCATATAGGATCCACATAAGATCTGTATATCAGAATACTTTAAAAAGAAGGCTCTTGACTGTTTGGGACTGTTTATATGCCTTATGTTTACACACGATGTTTTCACAACACTTCCATATTACTTAATTATAGCAAGTTGAACCCCATCATTGTGATATTGTTCAAATTCTTTACTCTCATACTAATTGGTCATTTGTCAGAGAGAAAAAGAAAACTTAATCAACGTCTGCAATGAGCTCAAATGACATTTTCAATCAAAATTCAATTGTAGGCTTGCGGTAAGTGCGGTATCGCTGTTCTGTGTCACAGCGCTGCGCCATTGCTGTCCATGCCTTTATCACTTCTGCTTAGTCATTATCACACTCATTCATTGCTGTAATGGCGGTGACTGCTATGTAGATATATTATTGTGACTGCGACTGTAATCGTATTGGCAATGTAATTGAATGGCAATGCAATACAATGACTTCTAACGGATAGTGATGACCATTTGTGGTTTGTGCTTAACCGCGAAATGATAAACTAATTGCAGAGACACAAAAATATCGAGAAATATTTACAACAAAAGAAGTAACCATTTCTGTTTTTTTTTGTACTAAAAGTATTCTATCAATAGTAACAATAACAACAACTACTACTACGTACTATAACCAAAGTATACAATTTCGAACGAATGCTAGTATTAACCAAGTAGCTTGTTGATAATAGCAGTGGTAGGCAAGTGGCTTAGGAGCGAGAGCTGAATTGTGGCGTGCTATCGCTGACTTACGCATATGCACACATAATGCATTATGCATGCAACAATTGTATGTGAAGCAACACCATTCATGGATACGACAATACAACGGACCACGGTGGGCACAACGGTGGGACTATCAGTACGGTGGTGAGTGGGCAAATAAGTATACGCATGAGGGAGTGTGCCAAACAGACTATATACATATATATGTACATATGTAGAAAATAGCACACACAAATACTCGTGCATACTTATGCGGTGGGTGGAATGTACGCATGAGACAATGCTGGTCAACAGTGGCCAGCCAATTGACAAGTACATAAATAACGGTACTACGTTTTATGTCGACGACGAACATTATTGTTATAATACAGCTATTCAGACAGTCGTTGCCCGTTGCTACATGAAATAATATTTCAATTACGAATGCAGAAATATTGCTGCAAGTGATGTCGCACACATCGGTGTCATTCTTAATGCGTACATCTGTCTGGTTGAATGTACTAAAGAGATATGGCTACTGTAACTGTGTTTGTATTTGACAATTATTTTATAATTATCTTGCCGTTATTATCGAATATGATTATTTTGATTATTGCTCATTGAACATTATATTGATTCCGATTGGTAACACATTTGTAGTTTGAAAATTCTTTAAGTACCAACTTTAAATTTACAATTTAATAACATAATTTCCTACGATTTAAAACCCTCCTGCACTCTATGAAATATTTACTTGTAACGCACATGTATCTATGTTCATATAATTTTGATGTTGCAATGCCGCTATACGTAAACGATGATGTTGACGATGTAAAAAATTTACATCGCAACATTACATTCATATGGTACATATATATGGTATATACTAATGTACATATACTCAAGAGCGTGTATGTAGCATATTTGTGTATATTCATTGAAATTCCACATAGTGTCAAAGTGTCATGGAGCTTCATGCGCCATAATGGAATATACATAAATATATATGCAGAAAGATAATGCAATGAATATACCGTTGCGATGAATTGATGTTCAGTGGAATTGTAACACGATTAAATGATTTTAAATGATTTTGAGTCGTTACTTTGAATGATAAAACTATGTGACGTAAGAGGCGTGTTATAACATTTATTTGCAAAATAAACACAATAAAATTATTCTTATGAACACGACTTAGATCTATTATATTGTTATAGATCCAACCACTCATTATGACTTCCTTATTCTTCTACATTTTTCAAAAATAGAACTCTGCTTCATTTGAATAGGTCGCATCAATGAATATCCCAATTTAAGAATACACAATGAGAAAACTGACTCTAAAGTCTCCAAAAGTCGACTAGTCCATGGAAACCGCTTCGGAACATAATACATTTGAAATGTAAACCAGAACCAATAGTAAAAGTTTGACCTTCAAACCCATATATGATATTGTTGTACTAAGTACTATTGAATTCCAGCTGCAACAATAAACAAAACTTTCGCTCCACACGTGCAGGTTGTCAAACTCAAATGCTCGTATAGAATCTAACAACTTATTTACATGTACCTATTGCTGATAAAATCAATGTCATGATTCCATAATTTGAATTTAAAAGGTGCGCTTTCCACATACGAAATCCTTCTGAGAAAAAGAAACCAAACAACAACTATAAAACGATCTAGCAATAAAACAAACGATATAAAACGATAGAAAAGAAACTCAAGCATGCTAATAATTCATTATGAATTTTTAATGAAATCAATGCTTGCTTATTGATATAAAGTGAAATGTGTCAATTGAAAAACTTGACCAAGTTTACGTGTCCCAAATGTATTAATATGTACTTTACAAAGAAAACAAAAAAAAAAGACCAACACAAAAAGTTACCATTAATATTTTCTAAACATGACATATATGAATGCGAAATCAAACAAGAATATTTATATAAAGAATTTACTCAAAGTAATATACAAATATGTATATGTAAACAATGTGATATTAGGATAGAAATAAATGACACTGTAATAATGTATTAAGTACCAATATATTGTTGAATTGATACAAAAATAATTAACCACTCAGTATTACCAAAATTTAATTGAAAATCAAACAAGCTATGAAAGAGAACAAAAAGAAAACAACAACAAAAATTTGCAAAGCTTAACTGCGGTAATAGCAAAGCTTACATACTCTACACTATGACGGATAGATATGCGACATACTCACATGTTGATAAAAATAATCTTACGTGCTGAGCTTAAGTTTGATAACTTTACATTTTTGTGTTACAATTTACATTTTACAAATTGTGAAAATATACATTCGGGAGCATAAGTTTGTATGGGAGCTAGGCGTAGTTTTTATCAGATTTGTCCTATTTTCGATCATTTGTCCATTTTGTAATCATACTAATCATGACCGTAGCTCAGTGGTTAGTGTGTTCGCCTTCTGATCTGTAGGTCGTGGGTTCAATCCCCGGCTGATGCATAACAAATTTAATATCGAAAAGATTTTTCTTTCGAATGGTACCCACCTGTCGGCAAGCAATTGGCAATTCTTCCGACAGTAACAACTTGCCATGAAAAAGCTTCTTAAAGAACTCTGTGACAAAGCTCAGAAAAAGTGATGTCACAAGTGTTCTGCCGTTCGGAACCGGCTAAAATAAGTAGGTCCCTTCTAATACTGTCCAAATTTAAGACGCACAACAGTAATAGAAGAGAAGCTCGGCCAATGAGTCCTTTGGGGCTTTAAGTGCCACATATTTATTTTTTTTTTTACTAATCATGATCATACTTATATTTACATTCGGGAGCATAAGTTTGTATGGAAGCTAGGCGTAGTTTTTATCAGGTTTGTCCTATTTTCGATCATTTGTCCATTTTGTGATCATACTAAGTTTTCATGCAAAATATTAGTCAGATAGCTTTATATTTTAGCAAGTAAAGGATGAAAGCATACATTCAACAACATACTTTTGTATTAGAAGTAGTTGTTGTTTTTATCCGATTACACTGATTTTCCAACATATCAATATCATTAATTTCGACATTCAACGTAAGGTGGTAGGCGCTAATTTCGTTGGTCAAAATTATATACAAAGATATGGCTCTAATGACTTAAATAGTAATTCTCCTCAATAATGCATATATGGTAACTTTCCATACTATCCTATAGGTTAGGTTAGGTTATGTGGCTGCTCTCTCTCTCTCTCTCTCTCTCTCTCTCTCTCTCTGAGAGGACACACTTAGACCAGAAATGCCCATTGTGATACCAGTATTACGAGCTTCTCTTGTAATACTGTTGTTTGAACAGAATTAGAAGAGACCTGCTTATATTAGCCTGTTCCTTGTGACATCACTTCAACTTAGTTTTTGTCACAGAGCTCTTTTAAAAAGCAGTTTTTGCAAATTCATACTGCCGGAAAAATTACCAATTCTTGCCGGCAGGTGGGTACCGTTCGAAAAAAAAGAAGGCCAACGCACCAACCACATCTATCCCATAACTATCCCATACATTTTCTTCTTAGCGTTACAAACGGAAACACCAAGACACAATATTCTTGACTATCTGAGTGTAGGGTATAGAAAAACACTTAATTGACGGTTTGGATAGTAACACTAATCACAACAACAATAGGAGTAGCAAAATCAACAACAGCAATAATAAGTAGACAAGAAAAAGGTCAGCAGGCCAATGAATTGAATTGAAAACGGGCGCATTCAAAATTAACTAAATTGCCATCAGTACATAATAAAAATATTACAACGAAATTGTGGGTGGGTGATAGCCAGTACCAATGGTAGCCACTGATACAGGTAGAGAGTCAAATTGTTGTTATATGTACCTATTTATTTGTACATGGATATGATAGTGTAAATACCGCACTTGTAAGAGCATTCAACTGAGTAAATGAATAAGTGGCTTACGTACAATATATTGGTTTAAACGCGTTTGATTTGATGAAGGCATGCAAGTGAACGGTTCGCATCGTGAAGTGAAGCGAAGTGATATGAAATAAATTGGATTGAAGTGAAGAATGTATGCGTAGTAATGAATGCAAGACAACAACAGCAATTATGATGATAAACAATCAAGTTTGACGATTGCCACCCAACTGCAACGGCGACCCAACTCAATCATTTACCTTGCAAGGCCTTTTTATCATATTGTTCATTATGAACAAGTCAAGTATCAAATGCGGGTATTTTTCATTTGTTTGACAATCTCTATTTGCCAACATTGATATTGTTGCTATTGTTGATTTTTGTCTTCTCAAGTATTTATAATGGCAAGTGCCATCGTAAATTGTGTTGTTCTGTGGTTCGTTCGGTGATTGATTCTTTTGTTTTAGTTTGCCGACGCCGCCGTCATAATATCCACCATCGGTGAATGACAATGGGAAGTCGGCTTGTTGTTTTTTCTGTTGATTTTTTACGCTTTTTTCGTTGTAATTGTTGTTGTTGTTGCCATTCTCACTTCACTACCTTTACCTTTTCTTCATCTCTTCGTCAGAAAACGTAAATTATGCATTATAAAAAATTTCGCTCCATTCATTCGTTCTTTTTATATGAAAGAGGCCAAAGAGTTCATTGTTGTCACGTTTGACGCTTAAAATTCTTACTCGTATTCTGTCTATCTATGCACATATATACAAAAGTGTACATAATACTGTATAGTTGAGTGTTCCCCTCTTTTGTTCCTATTTCAGCGTGACTTTTAAAACTTATAGCGTTCATATCGCCAGCACTTGCTGACTATAAGAATGACGTTTAAATTTACATGAATATATGAGTATTCCTCTTATGGGTATGTGTACACATATGTATATATATGTGCATGTATATATGATGTACGATATAAGAATATATTCTTAATGTACAGTATAGTATCTTAAATAATAATAATAATAATAATAATAATAATAATAATAATAATAATAACATATAAATAGCAATGAAGTATGGTATTAAAGTGTTGAATTACCATGAAGGTGCTGAAGTGTGTTCATACAATGACACTTTCGAATCTCATATAAGGTATATGATGATGATGATGATGATGATGACGATGAGTATGGATCGTTTTCAACTGAAGTATGTTCATTTTGATGGGCATTAAGAGTGCTTGATAGCAATTCTTTGGAAACAATGAAGGAACAACTTTAGGCAATTCGTTGAAATAAATGGGTGAAGCACAAGTAAAAATACAAACCTGATATAATTTGTTATTTCCCATTGAAATGATTCATCCATTGTATGGTATATGTTGAGATTTTTTTCATTCATTCCTATTTTATCAATATAAGAAATTACGAATGTCAGACGTCATATGTATTTGTCGTATTTATAACGCCATGCCAATAAAAATTTATTCGCAATCCTTTGAAAAGAGTTTGCTTGTTACTCTATTATACATTATCTTGATGAACTTTTAAATGTAGTAAAAATAATCAATTATTTTCCCAATAGATGACTTTAGTAATCTGTATCTCACGTTGTATAAGTGCGATCTGATTACACTAGATGGCATTGGAAAGATAGGATTTCGTACTAAACTTATCATGCATAAATTTATCTTTCTGACTGCTTGACTCCGTATTGTCTCCGTTTATATAAAGAGAAAATACGCCATATTGTACAATTTTTCTTCAAAAAAGTCGAAAATGCAAGCCAGACGGTGAAAATGTGAATAGTGTTTATGGTCCTGATACTGTAACAGCCAATCACGTACAATTTGGGTTTCGTCGACTCCGTTCCGGTAATTTTGATGTCAAAGATGCACCACGCTCTGGAAGGCCAATTGTCGGAAATATCGATAAAAATAATGGAAATGGTCGAGTCTGACCGTCATGTAAGCACTGTTTCTATTGCCCAGGAGCTAAACATTGCACAAAAATCCGTTTGGAACCATTTAAATAAGGCTGGATACAAAAAGAAGCTCAATGTATGGGTGCCACACGAGCTAACGCAAAAAAAACCTCATGGACCGAATTTCCATCTGCGAATCGCTGCTGCATCGCAACAAAATCAATCCATTTCTGAAGCGGATGGTTACTTGTGATGAAAAGTGCGTCACTTACGACAACGTCAAGCGAAAAGTGTCGTGGTCGAATCGCGGTGAGCCGGCGCAAACGGTGGCCAAGCCAGGATTGACGGTCAGGAAGATTTTGCAATGTGTTTGGTGGCATTGGCAGGGAATTATCTGCTATGAGCTCCTCCCCTACGGCCAAAGTCTTAATTCTGACCTGTACTGTCAACAATTGGACCGTCTGAAGGAAGCTATCGCCCAGATGCGGCCATCTTTGGCCAATAGGAGAGGAATTATGTTCCATCAGAACAACGCCAAGCCACACACAACGATAGTGACTCACCAGAAGCTCCGGGAGCTTGGTTGGGAGGTTCTTATGCATCCACCTTATAGTCCGAACCTTGCACCAAGTTATTACTACCTGTTCCTGTCTATGGCGAATGATTTTGCTGGTGAAAAATTCGCCTCAAGAGAAGCTTGTGAAAATGGACTGTCTCAGTTTTTTGCCAATAGGGATGAGGATTTCTATGAGAATGCCATTATGAAATTACCTTCAAAATGGCATTAAGTTATTGAATAAAACGGTGCATGTTTGACTTAAATCGGATCATTCTAACTATGCTAAATAAAACATTCAATTTAAAGCAAAAATAATGGATTTCTTTTTAATAGACCTTATGAAATGCTGCAAGAAAACTATATTTTTTTTTTTTGCTACCGCTACCAGGTATTCTGATGAGTTAAGAAAACAAATTCCGTTTGCAATATTTCTCTGTTATGTATAGTTCCGCAGAAAATTACTATTTAGATAAAAAAAAATATATATGTATGTAAAATATAAAATATAAATATAAAAATATGGTCCGTATGTATAAAATTGTATTGTTAATGCAAAAAAGTGAATTAGAGATTATAAGAAATATTCGTACCTATTCAATTTCAATTTGTTTTAGTTGTCGCTAACATATTCTGGGAAATGGCCATATATCACATCATGCAAATATGAATGTTTTATAGTGTATGTAGCGATATTTGAGTAATTTCTCTATCTCTTGTTTTCTCAACATATCCATGGCTTGTGCATCATAATACTCATGGCATGATAAACTTGAATTTTAAATTCACAATATATTATTTTTAAAAATGTTTAATTAACATTATATTTTCGTGAATTTTATTTCATTTTCATAACACACACCATACATACATATGTACTTAGTAGGGACATAAATACTGTTACAACATTAAACACACGCATTTCAATAGAAGAATTGAGCATACCACATAATTCTCATATGATTTATAAAATATAACCTTTAAGGCGTTAGTCTGTATAGGGAATTCTAAATTGTGTGAGTTTTCAACATGGAATGGTCAGATAATGAAAACCGTATCGCTGTTATAGCGCTTTTTAAGTGTGAAATGAAAAAAGGTGATATTTTCAAAACGCTCCGTCCGCTCGGCATTAGTCGCATGTTCGTCTACCGGTGCATAAAACTGTTTGAGGAGACTGGGGATGTTAAAGACCGCGACCGGTCGGGCCGTCCACGCACAGTTTGAACGCCGCAAGTCATCAAAGCTGTCAAATCAAGAATTCTGCGAAATCCGCTCCGAAAACAGAAAATCATGGCCCGGGAGATGAATGTTTCGCAAAAGTCCATGAGTCGAATTATTAAAAAAGACTTGGGACTTGGGGCTTTCAAACGCCGTACCGGACATTTGTTGACTGCAGCTTTGAAAAAAATAGGGTGGTAAAATGCAAACGTCTTTTGGTGAAGCACGCTGATAACTTGCACAGAAAAATCTTGTTTACCGATGAAAAAATTTTTACCGTGCAGGAAAAATTTAATAAACAAAATGATAGGGTGTATGCACGGTCATCTATGGAAGCATCTGAACTGATTCCACGGGTCGAAAAAGGTCATCACCCAGCTTCAGTCATGGTTTGGTGGGGTGTCTCTTATGATGGGGTAACTGACTTGCATTTTTGAGAACAAGGGGTCAAAACATCGGCCAAAGTTTACCAAGAAACCGTTTTTGAAGCTGTTGTAAGACCACTTAACCATTCCATGTTCCAAAACCAATCATGGACTTTCCAGCAAGACTCTGCGCCGGCCCATAAAGCTAAAACGACCCAAATCTGGCTCCAAAACAATTTACCAGCATTCATTTCCTCTGAAGAGTGGCCCTCTGGCAGTCCGGATTTGAACCCACTGGATTACAAATTGTGGACAGTTTTAGAGGACATGGTTTGCCACAAAAGATACCCCAACATTGATTCTCTTAAGACAGCTTTGATTCGTGCTGTGGCCAATTTCCCAATGGAGGAGGTGCGTGCGGCTATTGATGATTGGCCAGTCCGACTTAAGGCGTGCGTGAAGGCCAAAGGCGGGCATTTCGAATGAATACTGCTTTTTTGTATACAATATATATCAATAAATATGTAAAAAAAAATTGGTCCAAAAACATTCATTATTTTTAATTTTATAGCATAAAATGTGTGTAACAGTATTTATGTCCCTACTAAGTATATGTTAATAAATATGTACTCGTGCTTTTCATGGAACCTATGTAATTAATAGTTGAATGGCCGCTGCATTGCGTTAATGCAAACAAGAAATATTTAAATAGTCTTCCATATATACCGGTGAATACCCGTACCATCAATAGGCTCTAAAAATGAAATAAGTCAATATGAAAATTAAAAATATGAAATAAAGTTGTTTTCTGGTAACAAGTTGGTGAATTGATTTGTTTTCGAAGCGATTTTAAGCTAACTTTCTCAACGTGCTGCTACTAATTTTGTTTTCACTGCCTCTTTTTTGTACATTCAATTTTTTCTTTAAATCATTCACTCATGCATTAAAGTTTTTTATTATTAAAAAAATATATATGTTATGGCTTATATCGAAGACAGATAGAGTAATAGAAAATTATGAAAATTATGAATCAATTCAACCACATTTCAGTAAACCCAAAAGTTATAAATAGTCTGTCTTTTAAGCGGTTTCCATCTGCAAGTAAGTCATTGGAAATCTGAGAAAGCTTCTGATATAACTGAATTCATGAATCTTCTCTTGAATTGATGCGTTTTTACACTTTCGCTAGCACCCACCACCTTATAACTCCGATTATCGTTCTCTTAAGGAAATTTTTGGTCGACAAAATAAATTATAGTGACGCATATCACTTTTCAGTATCGCCCATTGTCCAATACTTTCCAAAATAAATTTTACATAATTTCTCCTACATGCTGGTTTATAAACACATTTCTCGAGCAATGCAATTTTCGATCATTTATAATACTATAGGGTTTTTGGTTGTATTGAAATAAAATGAATGAATAAAATGAACACCAACCATAATAGTAACCTGCATTTACATAACACACATTTTCAAAATACAGAGGAAATGATTTGCTGACCTAAACGCATCAATACATCGATAGTCACACACAAGTGCACTTATACAAACATCAAAATAACATCAACTATGCCAACTACAATAGTAACAACAATAATAATAATTTTGTTAAAATCAGCATAAATCGCCGTTACATCAGCCACTGTCAATCAATGCTAACATTGTAAAGTAAAAACTTTGAAGTGTAATGGCAAGGCATAAATACAATATCGCTAATAATAAAGATGATGATTATGATGATGATGATGATGATGATGATGATGATGATGATGCTAATGATCAGTGAGTAATAGTGGCGGTTAGCATCAACAGTAGCGCGACTGTAACAATGCGGTATTGAACACCTTCAGCACACACACACTATGCATGCGTTATTGAAATTCGTGGTACAACATGATTATACCTCCTAGATAATCATATACACAAAGGCGTGTGTTGCTGGTGCATTATATAGTACATGCATATACATATATATGTAGTACAGTATGTACATGCCCAATATCATTTGGAAATGAACTCAATAAAATTCAACTAAACTCAACTGAACCGAATGAAGCGCAACAACACCAAACGATCAATTCATATCACTGCATTGGTACGTTGTTACGTACGTCTCGTCAAATTGTCAAAAATCCCTCACAAACAGGTCAAAATAATACATTTTGATTGTGATTGTATTGTTGTTGTGTCAGTCACAGCAAGTGAATGCCTCTGTGATTGTGTACGCTTGTGGCGACGTCAAGTAACGGATTTTATAATTAGCATTCAGTTAAGTATGTACGGATGTACGTGCGTGTGTGTGCGATTCAGTGAGTGCGTATCATTGGTACTTACTTATATGAATATTGATATGTTTATAAGTATGCTTGTGTGCCATTTATGCTATCAATTAATTAAATTACCTATTTTATTAATAAATTCTATCTTTAGTATATAAATATATGATATATTACCCACTAGCGCCATAAACACATTCACAATCCACTTGAAACATTGCACATTTTATTGACATTAAATTAAATAATTTATATAACTTAATCTCTTCATTGCTTACACAAGTACTATATACTAGCATATATTTACCATGTTCCTTGATCAAAATTTAAAAATACAAATTAGACTATCGATTGCCAAATGTATTGTATAACTTTCTAATTATACCTTATAGTATATCATATTGATATACATACTTCGTAAAGTTCACTGCAATTTCTTGTAGTTCTTTTCAAATTGATATTAAACACCTATGCAAATGCTACGCAAAATTTTTGCAAAATATCAATATCAACTTCATTTGTTGTACATATACTTGCTCAGAAAACAAACAAATTTGTACAACTTACCTTAAGCTCTTTGCCACAAATAGTTCTTCCGACAAAGTTTTCTGTGAAAATCTCTATATCAACTGAGACTTCATTTTTGTTATATACTACAACCCCATATTGCATAACAATATTGCAGTTGCATTATTTGGGGGCTTTCTTCTTGTTATTCATATGTGCATATGTACATATGTAGATGTCTAGGTAAATTTTAACACATGCTTTATATACGCACAACATATAACCTACAAAAAAATAACAAAAAAAAACCTTTTGAATTTCTTTTAAAGGACCGATCGAATTCAAATTTAGTCACAACAATCTTTACTAACAAGCTCAACAATTAGAGTATGTACATCCATTGTACTCCTTTTCCCTTCTCAGCTACTTTGTTGTGGCTTTATATACCCACAATATAGATGTATATGCAATTTAGCATAGAATTGATTTGAATATTTATGGGTTAAAGTGTCAAATAGAAACACAACTATTCTATGCAACAAAAACAAAAACAACAACAACAGTAAAAATCATCTGAATATTCATCTAAGAAATACCCAAATATATCAATGACTTACGTCTGTTAGTAAGCATAGCAACCAATTCCAAACCACATACAGCAGAAGGACAAATATCATTTCCAATTTTACATTTTTTGTAATAAAACAATTTGAATTGCAAAACAATAATAGTTTAGGGTAATGTCGCTGTATGTAGTTGCTATGATAATTTTGGTGTGATTTTCTCACATACGTCGATTTTGCTAGAAAGTTTTAAACAAATTGTAAAAATATGCGATACAAAAGAGGTGAATTCTGTGAAATAAATTTTTTTTCTTTTGACAAATATTGTAGTTGTTACTGTAGACGACACAAAACATAAGGCTTTCGTCCCTACCAACTGGTATTGTGCCAGTAATTTGGGCAAAATTATATGAATGATTATGGGCGTGACACTAGTACGATTTCAACCAATATATTTTGCATTAGAGATCTAGGGGAGTGTTGACAATTCAATACCCAATTTTCAACGCTCCGATTTTACTTTTAGAGTTTAAACCGCAAAACAGGGTTCCGTGTTTGTATATCAATGTTCCCACTTCCTCATTTCCGCTCGTTAAATATGGCAACAACTCCATCCGTTGCACGAACAAATTCAAGTGATCACGTACAAAATCTTACGTGATTTAAATGTCTAAAAGTATGCAATAAGTGATAAATTCGTTAGCATACATATAAATTGCATATTGCACACAGAGTTGCCATAACGACAATTTGATTATATATTTTTTTTTAAACAGTTCAAAACAGATCTACAGTAGGTGCTTTAAAATTTATTGTAAAATATAACGATAAATGTTAATTAAAACCACCAAATTGCATTTTTATATATTTATATATATATTTTTCTTTTTAACTACTACACTAATTAAATTTAATTAAAATTAAATATTCCAAATCTCAATTTAATTTATCCACATGTAAAATGTTATTATATTTTAATTGAATTATATATGAATTTAAAACAAAAAAAAAGTAATCCAAACCAAGAAAAAAGAACATTTCACATGCAAGCCAATAATTTATGTTCTTTCTAAATTAATGCAAATGCAAATATTTTTAATTACATACGCTACAATACACACACAATACACACACACACGCACACATATACAGTCATATTACACCACAAAATTCTTGGCAAACATTCCATCATCATGTCATTAAATTCGTTGCTTTCAGGTTTTTCTTTTTGGATGCATTACTAACACCTGCCAACGTAATTACAATACCACGTAAACGTATAGAATTTCACACGTTGTATATTTCGAGTAAGTGCAGAACAGCGTAACATAGCAGCGGTAACATTTACTAATTTCAACTGCCGACTAACTTTGATGCCAATTATCATGTAGATGTAGACGGTTGGCGTATTTGCGATTTCTGTTGAATTTGTTGTCATCATTAAAATATTCTATGCCATTGATAATGGTGCATTGTGGTTTCATTGCAGATTTGCTAATTTGCACATCGTAAGAATTTGCTGTTATTTTTATGATTTCCATAAAGCTTCTTCTATAAAGGATTGTTTGATTCTTGTTTTTTTTTTGTGTGTTTTTTTTTTTTTCATACACATTTATTTTACACATTCTTGCATTTCGCACTTAAGGTTATTTTAATGAAAATATTTTTGCTGAAAATATGTATAAAATACTTTTCAATAATGTGCTTCATTCTCTTTTATATAAAGTATTGTAGTATAGCATATAAAACTATGTATGTGTATATGCTCAACGGATCGAACAGAACACAACACAAAGAAATCGATGATGCGGAAATACAATTTTCCAAACGATTTTCCAACAAATTTATGTTTTTACGTAATCTCTGTGTAGATATTGTAATTATGTGTGTATTTGTGGTTAACACAAGCAGCAGGTGACTTCTCGTTTCTTCGACAAATTATAATTAACTGACATAGCAAGTGCTTATTGAAAAGAGAACAGATATTCCTGCAGATATGTGCTTATCGAACACAAATATGTAGTGACCTGCAGAATACAGAATACGTCCTTATATGGAGATTTTTACAAGGTTCTTTACATAATCTTTCATATAGCTGAAGTAACTTTTTTTAGTTTAATTGCATTAATTTAATTAATTAATTTTTTTTTTTAAACATTGAAACATTCCAAAAAATATCCAATTTAATTTTAAAGTCACTCTCTTGGTATTACAGTATCATCGGGATTTAAGTTTGATCAAATTTTTTAAAATCTTCTATCAACACTGGCACAAATTGTTCTTAAGCATATACAATAGAATATCTTCTTTTCTCTCTTTTTCACTCTTTCTCACACACACAAAAAAAAATTAAATACAATTTTACAAAAGGTGAATATCAGACAAGTAAAAACAGTTACCAACAAAGTGTTATGCATTTTAGGGCGCAATTGATACGCTGCAAAATTGCAGCAACACTACACAAAGAGCAACACAAAGTCTTTAGGAGGCGATAACATGAAAATCTAAACAAAAAATGTATGTATATGTAAAATAAGAACTACACAAAAAAAAAAAAATAAACAGAAAATACAAAATATACATACAGCAATCTTATAATATGAAAAGACAATTTGTTGATATCATGCCATGTGAAGGGATTTTCATTAGGCTAGACGGAAATTGAATAGAATAAATCTGGTATTGGGTAAATATTTCAAAAATGCCATTTTGAAAACTCCAAAATGATATGAGCGAAAATAAAATGCCAAAAAAAAATTACTTTATTTTACTTTCAAGACATAATGTATTTAACGGTAAACCCGTTATAATATGAGAAGGGTATTTAGAGAAAAACACTATCTGAATACTTACATATTACTCGTATACACGTCAAAGCCAATTCAAACCAAAGGAGTACACAGACTCACAACACACACACACAAACATAAACGGGCGAATAAACAAGATTGTTTGCGTTAGCGCAGTTCTTATTATTATAGTTTGTTCTTCTTCTTCTTATTCGTTCTCTCTTTGTGTTGGTTATTTTTATTTGGCATTGTTTTGCAATGTTCATTTTCTTTTTTGCATTTTTGAAACTTTTACTTCGTTAAAGGTGTCACACCAACTTCAAATTACAGATACTGCTCATTGAATACGGACGGCACCAACAACAGCAAACAGTCAGAGGTAACTACTATGACAAAGACAATGAGAGTGGCAGCAACAGCTATGTACAATAATGTTGCAGACAACGATGTTGACGACAATGACTTGAAAGTTTATTCGTAATTTTGCATGTGAACATTTTCACTAAAACCATAAGTTCTAAGAAGAGAATGAAAGTATAATATAATATATAAAAAAAAAAATAAGAATAGAGTGAAAACAAGCAAACAGCGTTAAATTATTTTGAAGAAAAAAATATAGAACAAAATATTTGTATACAATTTACTACAGTTAGCATTTTTAATCCGCTTAGGTTCTTCAAAAAGTACACAATCAACATAAATTTCCACACAAAGATCGAATACGCTGCAATTTTAATGCAGTCTCCGGTATTTAGAGATATCGCTTGAGAACACAAGAGGAGTTTATCGACGACACCAGCTACATGGGGTATTTCTGGTTGTCTCTGTGAAACTTTAACTTGGATGCGTATGTCAATCGCATGGCATGTCAACCCAGAGTACGTTGCAATGGGCTAAAAATCAAACATATTGAAGATCAGGAAATTCCTTATATTGCCCGAATAATTTAAAAATAAATAATCACGAATTTTTCCTAAAAATCCTCTGGAAAAACGTTTCCGTCAACGTTTCAGAATTCATAAAAAAAGGATATAAATGGAAAGTTAGAAGAAATAACATACAGTCATAATGTAAGCCATGTTTAAAAGCTCTATGTATACCGCACTGTAGGAACTATGCATATTAGATTGCCTCACCAAAAAAAAAGTTGCTGTCCATCAAAATATATCAACTCAATATTGAGCTGTTTTCAAAAAACCTTAGCACTTAGTAGTTTATATTTATCTATCTTGTGTAAATCCATAGAAAGCTATGTTTAGTCAGTTTAAGTTTAAGATCAGTAACCAAGTTTCAATATATGGAGATTATGGCATCTTAATATAAATGCATGTATGTTGGTTGTATTCTTATATGCACTTGTTATGAACAAATAACATCTTTATTATTATTTGAGAAAAAGCATTGCTCTTAAAATGTTGCAACTTTTGCACTTTTTGCAACTTTCTTTCGATTTTTTTTTTCTTCTTTTTCATCATCGTCATCTGTAACATCCTCATAAATTGTTTGGTTGATATTTTAGGCGAACAATCAACTACTCACACATACCTATGTAGCTATGTATATAATATAAAACTTATATACTGTCTGTTTTCTTCATCTAAAGGAGCAACTTTTTGAAATTTCATGACATCAAATAAACAACATATAGTTGTAACAACGTAATTGTCATTACTATTTATAGTTATTGTTTATAAAATGCATTTTAACAGCAAAATATTTAACAATATTATCATGACTTTTAGCTGATATCTTTTTATTTAAGAATTTAAAATATAAAATTTAAATGTATTGGTAAAGAGAAAAAAATAATTTTCTACAAGTTATATAAAGCTGTTCTCCCAAATCAAAATCAAGTTGGAATATAAATTTGGGCTATTCGGAAAGTTCAAACATTTTTCAATATTAATGCAAACATCTCTAAAAAAATGTTTAAATAAAATTGCTGTTAAATTAAAAAATGAATGAGCTTCTGACTGTGCGCTGCATGGGTCCTATATTATGAGTTCAAATTTCGATCGAAACAAATTTAGTAGCAGAATAAAAGTTGAGTTTTTTCAAACTGAAAACACAAACACAAAAAGCCGATGACATGCACGATGATCGACAATGTATTTAATGATAAAAACTAATTTTACACATATTTCTGCCTTAAAACTATTGAACAAATTTGAAAACCAACATATAAATGTATGTTTTTTCGAGCGTATAGAAATATGTCTGTCTGTCATAGTATAGATACTTCAGTATTACCAAAGTTAATTGCAAGTTTCACAAATTTATTCATATCGAATTTGTCTTGAAATCAACTTGAGTTCAATTGCCACCATAAAGACACCATTTAAGACATCATCAACGTAC
Organism: Megamerina dolium; assembly: GCA_963854835.1. Classification (NCBI taxonomy): domain Eukaryota; kingdom Metazoa; phylum Arthropoda; class Insecta; order Diptera; family Megamerinidae; genus Megamerina; species Megamerina dolium. Next base: position 2,072,256 of record OY978526.1, on the reverse strand, counting down.
CAAATTACATACAGTTCATACTAAAGTCATTCCATAAAAATACTTGTACGATTATGCACATTTAACAATACACTCACTTACAATGCGTATTACAGATATATAGGTAAATAAAATACTAAAATGTGTTACTACAATACTTGAGACCAAATTGTGTGTTTTTGTGTGTGTGTGTGTATGTGTGTGCGTATACATGAGAATGTGCAATAGTAGTCAAATTTATTGCAAACATTGACAGCAAAAACATCCTCTTTTAATCAGTAAAATACGAATACCATACAGATGCTTCACACACACATACATATATTTATTCGAAAATCCTTGTAATTTTGCGAAAGTTAATTAAATGATCTGATCTACATTATCCCCACCATATGCACACGCATAAATATGCCCTTGTTCGACTGGCAAATGGTAACAAGAACAACAACAAAAAATGAATCTAATCTCAATTACGAAATTGAAATGAGCAGTAACAGAAGCACCAGCAACAAAAGCAATAGTGGCAACAAACGAACTAAAGGACATACAAGTATGCGATTAATGTGAATGAATGTAGAGATGTGCTGCTTCTATTGGAAAATGTCAGTCTCAGAAAATTCCCAAAACGTATTCGCACTCAAATGTCAAACAATGCGAATCGAGTACGTGTAGCAGTGTAAGCGAGCTCAATGCTCAAGTAAAATGCATAGAAAACAAGATATATGTATGTATATGTACAGAGAGACAGACAAACAGACAGACAACGCCAAAAATCGTCGAAGGAAAAGGACACACTAACAGAGGCGACAAGCAAAAAGACACACATGATTTTTTTTTTTTTTTTTTTGTAAACCGGTAATACTCTTCGCACTTTACGAAGTATGTAGAGAGTCACTGTAAGTAGCTGTAGCAATTGAGGCATTTCATTAACAATTGCATATTGCAGCAGACATTTAAACGGTTTGCGTTGGCAAGCGAGTACATACTTGCCTGTTTTACTACTACTACTACTATCGAATCACAGCACGTGGGTGATTGGTTGGTGATATATGCATTATGCGTATTCTCGTCTTTCTCGTTCAAGAGGGTATGCCATGAAGCGCATACCAAAGTAAGCCACTAGTACTTTAAGTATGTACTATATGTGGAGATGATTACAAATCGACAATATATGTAGGTATGCGTGACACATAGAGGACGGATTGATAAATCTGTGATAGGAATTAACAGAAAACGAGCAGGTAACAAAATTTGGGGTACGAAAAAGCTATCGTCAAATTGAGTACCCCGGTTTTCTGATCCGAATTACTACCTCATCCACCCCATTCTCCAGACTTATGCCCCAGTGACTATTTTCAATTACAGAAATTACTATTAGAGGAGGCCTAAAAAAGTTGGAGCTTCATTGAACGAAGTAAGTCGAGCTAAAATTAATTATAAATTTTGTATATTTTGTATATCATAGACTTTTCAGTCTGTCTTTAATTCTTTCTTTAATTTTATCTATTTGTCTACTCATTTTTCTTGCAGTACATATTTGTGTATGAGTATGTCACTCTTAGACACTTCCAATTCCCAAAATCACTGAGCTAAACAAAATCATTGAAATTGCAATTTATGCTTTGACTACGACAACGCCCCCCAATAGGTTTAAGATATTTATTAGCTCATCATGACAATACATAGCATCATACACATGTACTTAGATGTACTACACTTGTGTTAGTTGTCTCAGCTATGTTTAAGCATACACTTGTGCAGTTCATACATTTACTCACACTATTCTATCTTCATATATCGACAAAGTAGCTAATTAATTAGATTGAATTCGAATTAACTGCAACATGTTATACATATGCATATGTTTGAAAAGCTCTTCTATGTATACGATTATTATGGGGAAACAAGCAGTTATACTATTTAACAGATTGACTTCATTTATGTGAGTATATTCATATGTCGGTACACATTATTATATTAAATTTCAGTTTTCATATTCTACAATGATATATACGAATAAGTATGAGTTTTTACTTTACACATTCTCTCAGATGATGTTTACTCTATACACGAGTACTGCATCATAACCTAGAAGTACGAAGCAAAAAAAATCGGATTAAATAATACTACTCAACAATATACATCGACGATATGTGTACTCGTACGAGAGCACACAGTGGGAACGCCCCATACGAAGGCATATCGCAAATAGATTTTCCAAAAAATTGTCTAACTATTATTAAAATTTAGAAATATTTATTTCAAATTTATACCATCTAATAAAAATTTGAAAGAATTGCATATTGTTAATGCCAAAATATTTAAGTCGCTCAAAACGGCTAAAACAACTCAACTCAAAACAAGCAAAAAAAATTTTGTTCACTTATAAATTATCAGAGTTGACGAGTTTTAAATTAGTTTTGAATGCATGTAATTAAAAACAAGGCGTCCTTAAGTAAACTGGACTTTAAAAAAATCACAAAATGAAAATGTTTGCAAAATGAGTTTATTTTACTCAAAATCATCACAACAATTTTTAGGATCAAAAAGCATGAGTAGAATGAGTGTTTTAGACCGTCTGTATGTATGTCCTTCATACTGATGGTAAAAGCTTTTTGGATGACTTCTACGTCCTCACAGCGCTTTCGTTTCAGGGGCAAATGTAATTTTCCAAACAAATACAAGTCGAATGGTGCACGATTTTACGAACATGGAGAGTGGTTGATGGTCGAAATGCGATTTTTTGTCATTAACTCCATCACAAGTGTCGATCGATGTGAAGGCACTTTATCATGCAACAGACGCCAACTCGTCTTTCTTGTACTGACATTGTAAACACACTGACACTTTAGGTGGCATATATATGCTTTTATTTATTTAATTGTTATGAAATTTTGACAAAATGTCAAGGAAATGTATCTTTCAAACATAATCACCTGTAAATAGGTAGCGGCAGTAATAAGGGCTATTTAACTTTTTACTTTGGAACACGCTTTATATATATTATTATTAACGAATACGTTCTAAAGCAATGATTACCAGTAAATACAGGTATCACAATATAAAAAAATAAATAAAACACAAATTGGGATAAAATGAGCATACATGTGTACAAAAGAAATCTAGTATTTTACTATATGGATAGATACGGACAAGGGTATTACAAATTCTAAATTCATTGACACAAAAATTTTATAAATGTCAATTATACTTATGTCTGTATGCATGCAAATTAACTCAATCACAAACTGTCCACCTGAATGAGACCTGAACGTATGTATGTCTATGCAGCAGCTATGAATTTAATCAGAGCAGCAGAAATGGCTTACTACTAGTTCAAATACTATGTATCCTACAGAAATGTAAGTACGTATATATGTATTATATAATATATACTTACCTATACATATCATATATGCAAACTAGGAAGAAGCTTTCAATATAAATTGAGTATACTTAAATGTGGAAAATTGTATATTCTAAAAGATCTACTTATTACACATATGTATCTTACTTACATACATCTTAATTTATTTAATGGTACCTACATTTTTTAAACTTGCTTTGTAATATACTTACCCATCTGCAGATCTATGTATGATATACTCATAGCTTCATATACTTACAAACGTACAAACGAGTACATGGAATAAATGCCAAGTAGCGCAAATAGTACTCAAGAAGCGGAATACAAATGCTTAACTCAAACAGAAAAATACGTACTTTTGTAGTAAGAGAAGATGATAAAGTAAAACCAAAACCATCATCCAAAGAAGATGAAAAATTACATTTGAAAGATTGTTGGAATATTTGTGCTACGATGAAAATCTAAAATACAAAATATTCATTCCCTCGTACTATTTATGAACAAACATACACAATTGGTATACCAGTTGCATGCCTATGATGACTATTCTCTCGGTACATGAAAATTACACTTATTGTATATAGGGCTCTTTATACTATATTGCCGCCAACACCTCGACATTGCAATCCCAGAATTTTGCATTCAACAACAGCAACGTGTTCTTTTCTTGAGCTTCAAGCAAAAAGTTGCATAAAGTATTGCAAAAAATGAATTCAATTTAATTTCAAAGTGAATTCAGTCACTTGAAATTTCAGAACTTTTTTTTTATGGGTTTATTTAAAGTAAATTTTTATTGTGAGTATAAGCTTCCTAAGCATACCAGCATTCAATAAAATAAATGAAATTACCGAACAGGTAATCATATCAAATTAAGAGTCCTTTGAATCACTTGAATTCATTTGAAATCAAGTGAAGATATATGAAATCATTTGACGTCCACTGAATGATTTGAAGTGAGATCAAGTGACGTCATATTGTATAAGTTACAGTGACTCCAAGTAATTTAGTGAGTTTACTTCAAATCGATAATTTATATGATTTAGAAACTGCAATTTTGCTTCATTGTGAACTCATATTGCATAATTTTACACCTCTGAGTATGATAGAACATATTTTTGGATGAATAAAAACAGATCAAAATACTGAGCAGAGAATGAAAAGCATTACAATATGTATCATATGATAATGCGAATAACAATGTTGAGGTGAAGACTGTTGTAAATAAATACAGAAAAGAAGTAAATGCATCATGTTATTTTTTTGTTAAAATAACATGAAATCACTCGGATCACTAAATTGTGATGATGATGATGAAAATTTACAATTTAGAAATATATTTATTATTTTTTTTTTTTATATTCATTTAATAAAATATAACTAAATAAACTCAAGAGACTTTTAGTTTCTTTCTACACATTCCTGTTGGAACAATTTAGTGCTTCCAGCACGGTTCCATACATACATTCTATATATGTATGTATATAAATATTTTGCTATTTTAATTAATTTCCACGAAGCATACCTAAGAGTAATACATAGTTTCAAATAAAAACAACAACTATTACCTACATTTCATTGCAACACATACAATAGTACTCTGCAAACCCACTATTACCACAATGATGAGGTTAAAATCAAATTGCATACACGCATACATACATACATACGAATAGATATGTACGAGTACATGCTTTTAGAATGCAAGAATATAAGAAGAAGAAGAAGAAGAAGAATAAGAGAATAAAACAACATTGAAAATTTATTATTCCCACTTTAATTTTGTAAATTGAATGAAAATATGGCAGCAAAAATTACAATAACACATACAGTCATACATACGTAAACAACGAAAGTATGTATATAAGTAAAATAAAAGTACATCAGAAAGTGTACACTGCATGCAGTAGTATACAACAAAAACAAAATTCAAGAAAAACATTGAATGTAAAGAAAGAAAAATCTTGGAAAAATGAAACGGAAGTTAATTTACAATATAACCCATGCCATAGACACATCCTGTTGTGGTGGTATAGTGATGTTACAAATAGTATTTAGTGTAGTAGAAAATATATAGACAATTCTTAAAAATTGATGCCAACACCATTGAACGCATTGACATTTATGCTACGTAAAAATTTGTTGGTATCAATTGTTTACAATCATGGAATGGGACAACATCGAAAATCTTATTGTTGTAGCTGGCCTACTAAAATGTAACATGGGAAAAGGCGATATCTTTCGGACGTTGCGACCGCTTGGCATCATTCGCTGGTGGAGTACGAGACCGTCAAAGATCCGGCCGTCCGCGCATTGTGAAAACTGCGAAAGCGATCTAAGCCGTAAGGAAACGGATCAACCGAAACCCTCTGCGAATACTAAAAATCTTATAGCGGGAAATGTAAATTTTGCAAAAATTCATGCCCGTAAAGATTTGGGACTCATCGCGTACAAGCGTCACACTAGACACCTGCTCACGGCCGCTGTGGAGAAAAAACGCAAGCCAAAATCGAAAGCGTTACGCGACCGGTACACTCACAGACAAATTTTGTTTACTGACGAGAAAATCTTCACCGTAGAAGAATCGTTCAATAAGCAGAACCATCGTGTGTATGCTCAGTCATCCAGAGAAGCATCGCAACTCATCCCGAGGGTCCAAAGAGGTCTCTGCTCCAGCTGATAAGGAAAAAACGACTCAACTGTGGCTAAAAAACAACATTCCGGACTTCATATCAACGGATGATTGGCCAGTTGGTAGTCCAGACCTCAACCCATTGGATTACAAGTTGTGGTCCGTATTAGAGGGCTCTACTCGACACCCAAATTGAGTCGCTGCAGCGAGCCCTTGTCCGTGCAGTGGACAATTTCGCCATGCGTGAAGTGCACCTCTTGATAGATGAGTGGCCAGACTGTCTCAAGTCGTGCTGGAACGCAATTGGAAGTCATTTCGAATATGTTGTTCTAAGATTTGTAGCCATTGAATAACCCAATAAAAAGAAAAAAAGTTTCGAAAATATTAATTCATTTTCATTTGGTGTCGATTTTTCTGTGTACCAATAATTATGACTTAATTAGGTAGTTTTAATTTAACACACAGAGAAATACTAAAAGTGTAGTTCAGCAAAGGTTTTTCGAAGCCTATATTGCAAAATAGTAAATTTTTCTCAATGGTGACTGATCAAAAATGTCATCTCAAACGAGATACATTAATTCAACGCCAACAGTAGTGTTGTAAAATTTGTCATAGGACCACACAATTTCTTCATCCTGATCAAATTTTCTTGTTTTCTTACCAAACTCAAAGTAGTACTTGGTAGAATACTGCAACACAATGTAGTAATGTATCATATATTCAATATTACAACTGATCATTATATGTTAAAAATTTCCGGTTGATTATTCTATTTTCTCTTTTGTACTGCAATCTGAAGAAATGCAAAACTCACCTTCAAAATCTACAATCTATATATGAATTTATATATGTATTTATACCTAAAAGATTTTAGACCATGCCATATTATTGTACAAATGAGATTTCAAAATGCGGAAAAGCTAATTTTTTTCTATCGAAATTGTTCACTGCAGCCACTGCTGTTGTGAAGACTACCTGCTGCACTCATTTCAATAACAACAAACGCAACAAAAACACAAAAAAAGGCTAAAATTATACGTAACAATAAAAAACGGAAGGAAGCACCGCTAAAAAGAACAACAACAATAAAATTTGAGGGAAATAAACCGCGAGCTACGAATACGAGTATTTGTTATGCGGCAAACCAAAAAAAAAAAATAACGTTTTTTAAATAAAAAATAAAGATGAGAGAAGGAAAAAAATGAGCAAAATAGAAACAAAAAATAAACTCCAAAAAATGGCCGTAAAATTTACGTTTTCTGTATAACACAAATGCATAAAAATCCCTAGACCGGCATTTATTTAAATTTATGCCGTTCTATGTAATTCCTATTCCACAATACGAATATGCACATATACACGTATGTAACGTAACGTAATATAATTTCGTATAGCATACAATGACGAGATATGGTGAAATGAGGAGATAGTAAGAGAGTGAGAGAGTACGAAAGAAAATAATTGTAATGGTAGTTACTGTTGTTGTGTTGTTACCTTTACAACTACCACTATCACTAATTTTGCAAATGCATTTATTTTCACATTTACTTTTATTTGAACTTTTCCATTATTTTTTCTTTAGTTTTATTTTATTTCATTTTTTTTTCTCTCTGTCTCTCTCTTTCTCATATTGTTTATATTTATTTATTTACACAACGAGTACATACAAATATGCATATTTTGTGAGCATTTGCAAAACACAAAATGGCTACAAATGCAATATAAATAGTATTATTCTGTTGTACTGCACATACAACTTTTCACTATCCCGTAAAAGCTGACACACTAAATCCAACCGACAAACACCTATTGTTATGCAAATAATTTAATTTGCATTTTGTGAACGTATCAGTTATTTGGAAAAGTGCTTTTAGAACACAAATGCACACAGAGCCACACATTGTGTACAAATAAATATCTTAATAATAATATTATTAAATTAGAAAAAATCATATTTTCAATATAAATCTTAATCATAAGCTATTCTAGTCCATTCCAAATTTAACACAAGGCTATAAGGCACATCGGTCATATGATAAGCAATTTGTTGTAGCCTAGAATGGAATATATGGACAATGGACAATGTATAGTTTTAACCAGATGGGCTATAAATCTCATAATATGAATACATTATGGCTCTATTGTATTAAAAATTATCGGGATGTAATGACGTCGTAGGCTCTTAGGAATTTTTTATATGATGTTACGTTCCATATCTTATGACAATGTCCAAACAACATATTGATCATAAAATTTGAATGATATATTCGTCCGTATATCTGGAAAGAAATTTTGTATACCGAATCCAGCAAGTACTGCAATTTGGGAAAAATTGCTACTTGTGTGGAGATCGGAACGTGATGTTCTGGGCGCACACAATTTATTCGCACGGAACTCGTTGAAGTACATAATATCAGCACCGCGGCAGCACAGAGATCAATTTCGGTTTTGGTGTTCAACTGTAGCCACGCATCGGTGAATACGCAGCAATGCTCATTGAGCCAACACATATCAACGCATTGGAAGTAGTCTCTTTTAAATTTGTACCTATGATTTCTGTCGCTATGCGGCGTGCTGTCTTCTCTGTACATATATATTTTTGTAGCTGCAGGCGTGTGAATCATCCCTGCGGCAAATATACTCAGTTGATAACACGTGTAGTTGAGTTTGGTGACAGTTACCGCAACTTTTCTTCTTCATTCCAGACCTTTACACCAGTCTTGGTCTGCGTCTACCGTTGCAGCTTCAACTTTTTAGCGTGGTACCATGCCATGTGCTGGTACTTGCTATTGGATACCTTATGCGGCGATCCATTTCGTGTTCTTCCGACAATGAGACGGAGGCTGAGATCGAGACCGATCTTGATGTCATAGTCGGTGATATGGTGACGCCATCCATCATCATTGAATACTCGAATTTCTTTGACATGGTCTGGGCGAACTTTAAATATTTACACCATTCAGCATATTTGCTATCCTAAAAGTTGCTCAATGTACCCTTAAACAGACCAAGACTACGTAAAGTAATACACAGGCGAAACGAGCCATATCGGATATGATGCGCTCCGGATTTCTTTTTGAGAATGGGCGCAAAGTTTTTGTAGTTGTTGTCCTCGTTGTAATGCTACAGTTTGCAAAAGAAGCTAATAGTCCTTTTTATGCTGAATCTTGTCGAACTTTTGCCTATTTAAGTCCAAATACATGAGACCATGGTAGAGCAGGTTCTCGTCCGGTTTCGCAGAACCATTGGTCACAAACAGGTAGCCTAAAGTGTGGTAAATAGTGGTTGGTGTCGAATTTTCCACACACCTAAGAAACCTGCAGATTCTGCTGTACGCGTGCAACCATATGTTGTTGTGGAAAAGTGTGGCATACGTGCGTGCAGCATCGACGTACCAATTTGATATGCTTGTACTGTCGTAAAAGAGAAAACCGTTCCTAAACAAATCATACTCGATGTCCAGCACATGGTTTTATCAGCTAACCTCCGCCACCACAACCACAAAGGACTAAACCTACCGGAGCAAAACCACGAAAACAGGAATTCGAGCAAATAGGTTTTGGTCAGACTAAAAGCCAAAATGACCCTTAGGAAATTGAAATAAACAGTAAAAATACAATAACAACAACAACATGAGTACATTCAGATGATGATGAAGAAGATGAGTAGGAAGAACAGTAAAATTTCAGTAGCAAGACGCGACGAGAAGACGAGTTATAGGACACTCATATACGTATATACATAAGATCGGGTCGCTCAAAAATACAATAAAACTTCAACAACAAGATACTAATTTTTAAAATCGAGTTTTATATACTAAAGGAATGATCAAAATCCAAAAAAATGCTTCTTGAATTGGGAGAAACTTTTTGAAATGCCCACTCTAATATTCATATTATTATGTATATACCACACGCATATGTGTATGGAATTTCTATCGTGTAGACATTGTTGTATGCAAAAGATACACACATATACTTGTATATTTATTTCTTCTCTTTTGCAATAGCAAGAAAAACATTATTCTAAAATTTAGTGGTGGTGGCGCTTTTGCATACAAACAGCAAACAGAAGCATCGTAACCAAAGTGGAAAATGAGCTTCACAGCAACAAGGACGATTTTTAACCGAAGGAAGTAGTTAGAGGGGCAATAGCAGAACTAGCAGCTAGATGACTCAAGCAGAAACTTATTACTGGAAAGAGAAAGTAAGTGTAAGTATTGAAACCAAGCAAGAGAATAAGAAAAACAAAAATAAACAGAATAACATGAAAATAAATATCAGGACGAAAGTGGAAAAGAGAAAAGAGTAACACAAAAATTGCACTTTCGCAAAACTAAAACGGAAATAATTCACGAAAAGTGGAATAAATTATACTAAAACGAAAATTGTGGGCATTTCTAGCAGCACACAATTGAAGGAAACAAGCTGTTTGTTGTTGGTACAGTAAGGCCAGCAATGGTAAGGTGTCGTAACCATATAATTTAAGATTTTTTGTTTCCATTTGCTACCAAAATAATATGTATATGTGGGAGACTAGAAAAGATTTGGTTTGTTTTCACCTTCTCCTCTTGAACAGGACAACTGACTGGCTGACTGCCTTCCTCACTGGTCTGTGTGAAAGTAACATATACTTAGGCATATGAATTATAAACATTTGAGTATTTGAGTGTGAGTTGCTTGTATGTATGTATGCTTGGGTATGAGTGTGTATGCGTAGGTTGTTTGAAACCAAATGCAATTGCAATTACATTTATATAGTATGTTCGCATATATTTCATTTCTGCATACTTCTCTCTTCTGCATACTTCATCCAGGTTGAGTGCCTCAAGTGAATAGAAAAAAATCTACCAAGTATAATTGAATTAAGAGGTAAGATAGGTTGAATGAAGTTATAAAGTTTGTTCGCTGAGATATGAGATTGCAGCACACTGTTGGTATAATAGTCTACCACACTAAGCTAGTCTAAATTAAAATTAAAGAGCCACACATATTCATAGATATTAATTTAAATTTTTAGTAATTTAGCTTTTCAGGGTAAGCTATTAATTAAAAGTGTTGATGCGATAGTAATGATGATGATGATATAAATGAGTAGGTAATGTTCTTATTAAATACTGAAGGTGTAATATATTAAATATTGTTCAAGGCGGTAAGTACTGGATGTTGAGGTAATTTTTTTTTTTTTTTGTTCTTTTTGTGTGCACTATTATGTTTAATATACGTATATTTACATTTCAATTCAACAAGATCAACCATACATGCTACTGTACCACTTACACTATTTACCTTCTTGTGACGATGGGTAATTCCAAAAAAGACACGTCCACTCATGCTCAATACCCACGCATATCCAAGTAAGTAAGCACTCAATATTTCAGCTATACATACATACCAACTTAACCCAGTGAGAGTTATTTCAAGGAAACGTTGTATAGGATTGAGATTGCACTTTTGATAAAAATTCTTGATTTAATTTGTGATTAGTTGAAAAAAATCGTTACTATCGTTATTGAATATAAGAGAAAATTTTGATATGTTATGGAAGTGTATGAAATATTAATTAAAAACAAATATCTTCATAAAAATGTAAATTTTTTAAAGAAAATCTGCATTGGGAGCATTGGTAGCATTGGTGGTCTATAATGGGATAAGCCAATGTGTACATATATATGTATATATTCTACTGCCTCTGTAAGAATGCACTTACAATTGGCATTAACAATACTATTTTAACATTTTTAAACGATTCCAACTGCCAATCTGAAAAAATTAAGTCAATATGAACGTACATATTCGATTATGCATACCTACAGACAGACAGACACGTCATTAAGTTGTTGTTGTTTAATTTCTGTTCATTTCGTTTCATTTAATTTTTTTGCTTTTTTTAATTTCAATCTCTTTTTTTTTTTATTTTCCTTTGAAATTTATTTTTCATTTGCAACATTTCCGCTATCATTGTTAAAATATTCACATGTAAATTCAAGTGAAATGGACACATACTGGGATTCTGTGTCAAGCACACACACAATTATCCAGGTACGTATACACGCATACCTGCATATGTCAAACAATCGATTTATACATTAAATAAATTAAACACTCAATTGCTGGAAATCATTGTGTGCCTGTATAATGAGACAAAAATGTGTATATACATACTGAAATATGCTCATATGTATATGTATATGTATACCATGCAAAACAATAATGAAACCAATGGGCGAAAGTACAAAATTATCTGCAATTCATTTGTATATACTGAGAACATATTGTAATTTCTGTCAAAGAATTTACCACAGATATTTCATAAATATTATGTGTACATTTATATTTAGCACAAAAAATCATTTATGACATTATGCTTGACTTTTTGCTACAAACACTTTTAAATAACTTTATAAGGTAGTTGTAGTGCCCTATATACACATCTGAGCTCAATGTGCAAATTAAGAAAAAAAAAATCTCCTTACAGTCGGCTGGGGCAGAGGTATATATAAAAAGTTTGCTCGTATATCAATCCTTTTCTTCCACTACTTTGTATAGGACCTACATTAAGAAGCAGGCGTACCTCACCAATTTTGGAGGATCAATTTCTGCCTATAATACTTAACTACATAGATTGCAATGGGTAGACCTAGGCGTATTAATTAGTAAGTTATGGGTGTTTTAATGTTTAAGATAAATCCGAGACTTTGTACGGAAGCTATATAAAGAGTGGGTGTGACGTATCTCTTTCTGGTATATCTAATTAATTTTTCAATATCAATCCACACCTTAAATTTGGTTGTCCTACGCTAAATGGTTTGTAAGTTATGGAGCTTAAAAGTTTTAGTTTAATTCCCTCGACTTTGTATGGGAGACCTATGAAGGAGTGGGCGTGGCACACTGATTTTCTGCCAGATTACTTCCGACTACGATATTAATCTAAGTGTCAGTTATGGTTATTTTAGGCAGTAGATTGCCGAAGTTACAGCTGTTTAAATTTAAAAGAATTTCAGTCATTTTGTATGAGGGCTGCAATAAACAGTGGGCATGGCGCGCCTATTTCTTATGAGCCTAGTTGCTCGTACAATGCTTATCCATACCTTAAATCTCGCTAAATGGTTTGTAAGTTATGGAGCTTAAAAGTTTTAGTTTAATTCCCTCGACTTTGTATGGGAGACTCATGAAGGAGTGGGCGTGGCACACTGATTTTCTGCCAGATTTTTGCCGACTACGATATTAATTTAAGTGTCAATTATGGTTATTTTAGGCAGAAGATTGCCGAAGTTACAGCTGTTTCAATTTAAAATTTGTATGGGGGCTACGATAAACAGTGGGCGTGGTGCGACCGTTACCTGTGAGCCTAGTTGCTCGTACAATACTAATCCATACCTTAAATCTCGTTGTCATACGCTAAATGGTTTGTAAATTATGGAGCTTAAAAGTTTATTTTAATTCCCTCGACTTTGTATGGGAGACCCATGAAGGAGTGGGCATGGCACACTGATTTTTTGCCAGATTATTACCGACTACGATATTAATTTAAGTGTCAATTATGACAGATAGAAGATTGCCGAAGTTACAGCTGTTTCAATTTAAAATTTGTATGGGGGCTACGATAAACAGTGGGCATGGTGCGCCCATTTCCTGTGAGCCTAGTTGCTCGTATAATACTAATCCATACCTTAAATCTCGTTATTCTACGCTGATTAGTTTGCAAGTTATAACCGGTAACATTTTTTTTAATTTCCGCAACTTTGTATGGCAGACCCAAAAAGGAGTAGGCGTGGCACACTGATTTTCTGCCATATTATTTCCGACTACCATGTTAATCTATAGGTCAATTATGGTTATTCTAGACAGAAGATTGTAGAAGTTACAGCAGTTTCAAAAGAAGTACAGACACTTTGTATGGGAGCTACACTAGAAAGTAGGCGTGGCTCACCCACTTTTGGCGAGGTTATATAGTAGTATAATATAACTCTATGTGCAAAATATTGTTGTCCCAAGTGGTATATTATGTGCGTTATAGCAAGTTAAAGATTTTGAAAATTCCGAGGTTAGTCGCATTGAATGCTTGGTGTGGGCGTGGCTATTGACCGATCATGCCCAATATCAATCCCCTCCGTACCCTTGGATCATAGGTTACTTGTGCCAAATTTCGTCGAAATAGCTCAATATTTACTCAAGTTATCGTGCGAACCAGCCAGGTGACAGACAGACGGACGGACGGACATCGTTAAATCAAAAATTTAATCGACGCTGATCACGAATATATATCTATGTCTATATCTCCGGAGATTCCTTCAAGTGGACACAAACATCTGACCGAAATGAATATACCATGCATATTGCATTATGCAGGGTATAAAAACATATCTTTCCGTTGGTAGTTAAAAAAATCTCTTTACAGTCGGCTGGGGCCGACCAAACTATACCCTGCATATGTAGATTTATATATAAAAAGTTTACTCGAATATCCATCTTTTCTTTTATTTCCACTTTTCGAGAAACAATTTTTGCATATACTACTAATTTAGACCCGAAATATGGTTGTCTTTGATGAAGTACTTTGTATGTTTTGAGGGTTGTAAAAGGGATAATTTAAAGGATTTTAAGATAATTCCGAGACTTAGTGTGGGAGCTATATAAAAAGTGGGCGTGTCTTACCTCTTTCTTGTAAATCCAATTAATTTTTCAATATTAATTCACACCCTAAATTTGGTTGTCCTACGTTGAATAGTTTGTAAGTTATGGCGGTTAACATTTTTGTTTAATTTCCCCAACTTTGTATGGGAGACCCATGAAGGAGTGGGAATGGCACACTGATTTTGTGCCATATTTTTTCCGACTACCATGTTAATCTAAGTGTCAATTATAAATATTATAGACATAAGATTGCAGAAGTTACAGCTGTTTCAATTTAAAATTTGTATGGGGGCTACGATAAACAGTGGGTGTGGTGCGCCCATTTCCTGTGAGCCTAGTTGCTCGTACAATACTAATCCACACCTTAAATCTCGTTATTCTACGCTGAATAGTTTGCAAGTTATGGAGCTTAAAAGTTTTAGTTTAATTCCCTCGACTTTGTATGGGAGACCCATGAAGAAGTGGGCGTGGCACACTGATTTTGTGCCAGATTATTACCGACTACGATATTAATTTAAATGTCAATTATGGTTATTCTAGACAAAAGATTTCCGAAGTTACAGCTGTTTCAATTTAAAATTTGTATGGGGGCTACGATAAACAGTGGGCGTGGTTGGCCACTAGGCTGTGAGCCTAGTTGCTCGTACAATACTAATCCATACCTTAAATCTCGTTATTCTACGCTGAATAGTTTGCAAGTTATAACCGGTAACATTTTTTTTAATTTCCGCAACTTTGTATGGGAGACCCAAAAAGGAGTGGGCGTGGCACACTGATTTTCTGTCATATTATTTTTCACTGCCATGTTAATCTAAGTGTCAATTATGGTTATTCTAGACAGAAGATTGTAGAAGTTACAGCAGTTTAAATTTAAAAGAAGTACAGACACTTTATATGGGAGCTACGCTATAAAGTAGGCGTGGCTCACCCACTTTTGGCGAGGTTATATAGTAGTATAATATAACTCTATGTGCAAAATATTGTTGTCCCAAGTGGTATATTATGTGAGTTATAGCAAGTTAAAGATTTTGAAAATTCCGAGGTTAGTCGCTTTGAATGCTTGGTGTGGGCGTGGCTATTGACCGATCATGCCCAATATCAATCCCCTCCGTACCCTTGGATCATAGGTTACTTGTGCCAAATTTCGTCGAAATAGCTCAATATTTACTCAAGTTATCGTGCGAACAAGCCAGGTGACAGACAGACAGACGGACGGACGGACGGACGGACGGACATCGTTAAATCGAAAATTTAATCGACGCTGATCACGAATATATATCCATGTCTATATCTCCGGAGATTCCTTCAAGTGGACACAAACATCTGACCGAAATGAATATACCATGCATATTGCATTATGCAGGGTATAATTAGCTGCAAAAAAATCTCCTTACAGTCGGCTGGGGCCGACCAAACTATACCCTGCATATGTAGATTTGTATATAAAAAGTTTACACGAATATCCAACTTTTCTTTTATTTCCACTTTTCGAGAAACAATTTTTGCATATACTACTAATTTACACCCGAAATATGGTTGACTTTGACGAAGTAAAAGGATTTTAAGATAATTCCGAGGCTTAGTATGGGAGCTATATAAAAAGTGGGCGTGGCTTACCACTTTCTAGTAAATAAAATTAATTTTTCAATGTTAATCAACACCTTAATTTTGGTGTCCTACGTTGAATAGTTTCTAAGTTATGGTGGTTAACATTTTTGTTTAATTTCCTCAACTTTGTATGGGAGCCCCAATAAGAAGTGGGCGTGGTACGCAGATTTTTCGCCAGATTATTTCCGACTACCATATTAATTTAAGTGTCAATTATGGTTATTGTAGACATAAGATTGCCTAAGTTACAGCTGTTTCAATTTAAAATTTGTATGGGGGCTACGATAAACACTGGGCGTGGTGCGCCCATTTTCTGTGAGCCTAGTTGCTCGTACAATACTAATCCATACCCTAAGTCTTGTTGTCCTAGGCTAAATGGTTTGTAAGCTATGGAGCTTAAAATTTTAGTTTAATTCACTCGACTTTGTATGGGAGACCCATGAAGGAGTGGGCGTGGCACACTGATTTTTCGCCAGATTATTTCCGACTACCATATTAATTTAAGTGTCAATTATGGTTATTCTAGACAGAAGATTGCCGAAGTTACAGCTGTTTCAATTTAAAATTTGTATGGGGGCTACGATAAACACTGGGCGTGGTGCGCCCATTTTCTGTGAGCCTAGTTGCTCGTACAATACTAATCCACACCTTAAATCTCGTTATTCTACGCTGAATAGTTTGCAAGTTATAACCGGTAACATTTTTTTTAATTTCCGCAACTTTGTATGGGAGACCCAAAAAGGAGTGGGCGTGGCACATTGATTTTCTGCCATATTATTTCCGACTACCGTGTTAATCTAAGTGTCAATTATGGTTATTCTAGACAGAAGATTGTAGAAGTTACAACAGTTTCAATTTAAAAGAAGTACAGACACTTTGTATGGGAGCTACGCTAGAAAGTAGGCGTGGCTCACTCACTTTTGGCGAGGTTATATAGTAGTATAATATAACTCTATGTGCAAAATATTGCTGTCCCAAGTGGTATATTATGTGAGTTATATCAAGTTAAATATTTTGAAAATTTCGAGGTTAGTCGCTTTGAATGCATGGTGTGGGCGTGGTTATTGACCGATCATGCCCAATATCAATCCCCTCCGTACCCTTGGATCATAGATTACTTATGCCAAATTTCATCGAAATAGCTCCATATTTACTCAAGTTATCGTGCGAACCAGCCAGGTGACAGACAGACGGACGGACGGACGGACGGACGGACGGACGGACGGACGGACGGACATCGTTAAATCGAAAATTTAATCGACGCTGATCACGAATATATATCCATGTCTATATCTCCGGAGATTCCTTCAAGTGGACACAAACATCTGACCGAAATGAATATACCATGCATATTGCATTATGCAGGGTATAAAAAGATTATGCTAACAATATAATTTCAATCACACAATATATATTTTCTCAATACAATGCATGCATTCTGAAGCTGTTGTATATAGCTGATATACATCCACAGCAGCCGTGAAAATGGGATCTTTTGGTATCCTACAAAAAGGCTGGTAATTTAACCATCGAAATCACTGAACTCTGTAACTATAACATACGAAATAGTTAACTGTAGTAAGCAGAGAAGAGATTTAAAATATAATAGAGTTAAATAAATAAAATCAATTTTCATTATACAGGTAGATACATACAGTTATGTACATATATGCAAGCGCATTCACCGGATATATGTATGTTACATTGCTTGTATGACATTGTGATGTACAAAACATGTGACATTGCTGCTACAGCTACTGCTGTTCGTGATCGCCTGACAGTGATTGCAACAATACGGTTACGATAATGGTTCTCATTGCTGCTCTACCGAGTACAGCGCTAGTAAAATGTACAATAAACGGAAACGGAAGTAGCGCCATTATTATTAATATCATTGTTATTCGTTGTTGCTACAATTGTTACATATTTTTTGCCCCCCGATCAAATATCTCTCTCTCTCTTTATCTCTCTCTCTCTCTCTCTGTCGCTCTTTATACCATCGTGTGTATACAAGGACTTGCACATATACATTTGCATACATTATTCTGCTTGTTAGTATTTGTATGCGCATATTTTTAATCGACATATCACAAAATAGCAAGTGCTTTACATATACGATACATACATACATATTTCACATATTCAAAGCTCTGGCACAGTCGTAAGTTGAAGTAGTAATTGTTTAACCACACTCTCGATATTTAGTATATGCAGAATTGTATTGAAAAACTGCAGTAGAGCAACATCAACAACAACAACAATATCAACAATATGAGCAACAATTGAAAATTCAATTAAGGCTTTATTAAAATTACACGCATCAACTGGTAATGGTGGTGGCATGTCGAGTATATTGTACAAGTGCTTGTTTATAATAGTGCATATACCTACTTGTATATTATATATATATACATATTATTGTTGTATGTATTGATATATTAAACCTTAATACATAGGCAGTTATATATTGAAGCATATTCAGAATAAAATTGAAATAAATAATATGAAAATTTAAATCGTAAAAACGAAACAAAAATAGAATCATTTTAAGGTTATAAGGGCTGATTTTTCAAACTTTCACGAAATCCGCGAAATGAAGATCATTTCTATTTCATCTTTATATTGCGGACAAATTTTTAGGTTAAGAGCAAGAGTGTATTGCACTTGTCTGAGAGACTACCTGCAAGAATAACAACATCAGCTTTGAAGCAACTTTAAATGTGATTGCCATTGAGGAACAATCTTTTGTCTTTGTTGCAACACAATTAATGAGCCATCCTTAAAAATTCCCATTCCCCATAACATACGACTTTTGAAGCATACAAATTAAGGCACATTTCCAAAGTGGTCAAGTACCAACATACAAATTTTATACCTATGTAGATCAACAATAAACTACAAATGCAAAGAACAAGTAAACAATAAAACAAATAGAACTTTTGTTCGTAGACACATAGTCACACAGAAACAGGCACATATTTATAAGATAAACAAACGTAACGTAAGTGAATGGAAAAGCATAGAACATAGACAAAAAACAAAAATACACAAGTGTTGGCAACCTCTTAGTATAACTAGAAATGTAGCTGTATGCAACACTACGTATATGCCTATTATTTGTACATTATATATCTGTAAGTATATGTTTTCGACAACAGCAACAGAACCAACTCCCAACTATAAGTACAGACAAACTCATATGGTTTAAGCAGTCGAGATCACACCTGAATGACAGAGTATTGTCCAATATATGTATACATAGTATGTACTTACACATGATGATAGGATAAAAAAAATGAAGAGAAATAGGAAAACAGTAACAATACTTGTACGGATAAGACTGAGTACATACAATGTACAATACCACAATGGCGACGAGAAAAAAAAAAGCTAAGAAACTACCACTTTAGTGCTGATGGCAAGTCTTCGCATTATAACACTCTTACATGTGCTTATATTCCATTGTTGATGTATCTTATGTCACTTTTGTGAACAAAGTGGCATCTTTTTTAATTCTAGATTTTATAATTTCCTTCTGAACGAACCACTTTACACACACACACACACATGCACACAATTTAATTAAAAGACAACAATATGATACCATTGTATTAGGCAAAATTGTAATGCTAGAGCCAACACCAAAAGCAGTGTAGTATGTTCATGGTAAACTCAAAAAAAAAAACAAAAAAAAAAAAGTCGACGTAAAACCAACATTGAAAGTCAACAGCAGCAACTATATACATAGTATTTTACTTTGATATTATCCAATTTGTAATTGCTAATTACTCATAACGATTAATTTGTTGACAACAATGTCGTTAATATCATTATAAATATCTAACACAATAAGTGACATGTCATGTCACATCAACGTAGTGTTAATAATAGAAGAGAGCAACTAATTGTTCGTCTCTTCCCTTCCATTTTCACAATAAACTATACATACAGAGATTGAGAAGTGGAGAGAAAATTGTAGAGTATTTATTTCCATTCGTCATGTTAACATTTTATTATTGTTTTCTTTATCCACACAACATTCCGGATGGCATTGTTAAAATGGTTGAAACGAATGAGTAATATATTACTCATACGACTGAAGTCTTATATATATACGAGTATATACCTACTATGATAGAATACATTATTGGTGTTTCTATTGTTATCGTTATTCTTGTTGTTGTTGTTCTTATTGTTGCATAGTCTGAAGTGCTAAGCATACATAAACAAACACATACATCGCTACTTATGTATAACTTCAGTCAAAACAACTTCAACTGCAACCCTCCCTCCCATATATAAGTATATATTCCAATGTATAAGCAGATATATATATAGATGCCTACATATCGTATATGCTATTACGATTTACCATTACTACTATTATAGTTTAAAAAGTAGCAATGACTACCTACTTATTATTACTCACACGTTACAGAATACAAAATAATGGCGTGCAAAAGTGCCACTTTAGCGTTCAGCGGAAGTGATTGAAGGTATATGTGTGTGCATAATATTTTCAAACACAAAAACACACATTAAATAGAGAGAAATAATGTATGAGAATGTACGCAGTTCAACATTAGAAATTCACAAATATACCTAAGACGCTTAGGTAGCCACACTAACCTCAAGTCTCGGTATTATTGTTGTTGCTTCTTTCTTTGCAGAGTATAAAGTGTGATTATTTTGCTTCCACTAGCTCCGCTAATACAACTGGTATTATTTCTATAACTACTATTGCAATAATTTTGAAGAATCGTTTGCCTTTTTAGTCACTTTTTCTTACTACATATGTTTTTTTCCTGTGCTGTGCTTTCATGGTATTTGCATGTGCGTAATTTTGTTCTTTAAAACACCTCGACCACATAAATAGATAATGGAAATGAATATGAGATTTAATAAAAATCTATCAAGAATTCAAACATCACCAATAATAAAATCAAGGATTCTGAATTTTTTGCTGGGTATACCAGAACACATAGTCATGTACATACAGGTATGTTTATGCAGGTATTTAAAATATATATATATGCACGTGTGTTACTATTTTACATATATGAATACATATACTATATGGATGTGTGTAATGGACGACAAATGTTTTCAATTAGCAACTCATGAATTGTTAAAACTTTTATGTTTTATGTGTTGATAAATATTTTACAAACAAGCAAGCAAGCAAGTGGTTGGTGTCTGCAGGACGGACAGATAATAAACAATACATGAGGTATATGTACACATTTGAATGAATTAAATAATCCATCATTTTTGCTGTTTTTACATAATTTTATACATAATAGATCATAGATGACACAATTTATGCACACACACAAACGTGTAATATTGAAAAAAAAGGTATATTCAAACATATAATGGTTATTTTGTTTAAACCAAGAATACAACTTAATTTAAATTGAGAATTGTTTGATTAATTTGAAATACTCAAAAGGACGTGAAATTGAGTAGAAAATTATATTTTTGTTTTTAAATGCAATAAAACGAAGCATAGAAAAATAATCAAAGACAGAAGCTGTAGTTCGATATCAACTCTGCTGCAAAAGTAAAAATACGAGGTGTAATCAAAAAGGTGACTTTATTTATTTATTTATTCATCAATATTTATATTGTCCCATTCAAAGTAATCCCGCTTAGATATAATACATTTGTGCCAGCGTTTTTTTCCAATCCTCAAACACTTTATATATTCTTATTTGAAAATTTTAATAGTAATAATTTAATAGTAATTTAATAGTAATAATGTCAACTTTTCTTTTTAAGGATTCGAATTACCGCCGAAACGTTATAAATTTCGCTTGATCGAAATACATAATTTCTTAAATAAATACAAAAATGTTTTCGTTCTTCTTGAAAAGATTAAACTTACTTTTAAACACATTGCGTTTCAACCAGAACATCTTCATTCACATTCCGCTTAATATGAAATTTTTGCCCCGAAATATTTTACACATCAGAAAGGTAAAAATTTGCCAAAATTATCAAAACTACTTTAAACTGCAATAACAAGAAGATTATGTATAAAATGAAAAAAAACAAGAAGTATTTATAAATGCAATTTTATAAAAGTTACAAATATGAAATCTTCATAAGTATCCACAAGTACCTAGAATATTACAAATATTCACACAATATTTGTTTTTAGTTTTAACACGCTTATTATTACTAATACAATTCCTATGTGACTGTTGTTCTTTTGATAGTATTTCTTTTAAAGAATTTCTTTCAGGTTTTTTTTCTACGAATGCGGAAAAAAGACAAACAAAAGGTAAAGTGCAACATTTGCAAATTGCATTTTAATGGCATATTAAGACAGCCGGTACATATGTATATATATATGTAGTAATATCATATCGAAACCAACCAGTATATAGTTGATGTTATAATTCCAAGAATTGTAGTATTGTTTTTATGTTGCTCTTTTGCTCTTTTCTATTGTATGTATTTGCTAATGTCTTTTTCGTTAGTGTGGTGTTGTGTAAACAAAATACTATAAAATACATTGTGACGCCTTACATTAGACCATTCAGCAGCAACCACAACCTATAACTAGCACACACACGTATCAAATGATTTTATAAAGAAATTTCACACACACACACACACACACACACACGAATACAAATGTACCCTCTCCACAATGTGCACCCACTTACAATATGAGGACACTTGGAAGTGTCTGCATTTCGCACCTACCTTACCATTTGCCTTCTTACCAGCGGAAAATATCGTACTTTGAACTTTATAAAAGGAACTTATTGAAGTAAGACAGCAAACAAAAACAAGCTATAGCGGTAGTTGGTAATGCACAACAACAATACAATGTAATATACAATCGAACAACGCTATGCCAATATAAGCAGCAACAACAATAGGAATATCAAGTGTAGCATTAGCTACATGTTCACACCACGTAGAGTATTTAGAATGCCCGCAGCAAAATTTTATAGTATACGTACACATACATATGTTATACTCGTATGCATACAGTGTGGCACATATCTATATATAGAATTGTTAGAAACTATTTAAAAAGCAATAGCATAAATATGAAAAAACAAAAAAAAAAAACAAAAACAGGAACAGCAAGAACAAAAACGCCTTAACGGAAATTCATTCGATTGGTAGCTGTTTCCGTTTTCCGTATAAAGACCGGAAAATGTTTTTCCAACATTCCAACAAAAAGATACTGACGTGTTTTTTTTTTGTTCTTCTCTTCTTGCCACTGCTACTTAATGTTTGTGTTATTGCTGTTGCTGTTATTGTTTTATCCACGAATTGACTTCTTTGTAGTAAGTACTACATAATTGTATGCCTTTTGTTTTCATTTTCCCTTTATACTTATACTGCTCTATTAAACACCTTGTACATGTTAGACGCCGGTCATTTAACATCACAACAACAACAACAACCAAGAAAAAGTACAATAATGTGTCATTTGTATCTTTGTATATCAGAGTTCTCCACCAAGTAGTGCAAAATTTGTAAGCCATTCGCTGATAACCGAATACTTTCATTCTCCGAAGCGCGGCTACATTCGAACATCCAAATAGAAACTGATCTCTGCGCTACGCAACGACTTCCGGACAACCAAATCCTGTTGGTAATGCCACACCGAGAACATGACCTACCGATCTCCACACAGGTACCAATTTTGCCCAAATTTCCGTACTTGTTGGAAACGGGATATTAACACCGGCGTAAGAATTCTAAACACACAAGGATTTACATAAGAACAGCTTATGTTGAATCTGAAGCACCGTACATGTAGAATCAAACATTTAATCGTTTCGCTTTTCAGGATGACATCAAGCCAACAACAAAACAAAGTGCAACTAAGCAATATACTGTGGTCACTTGACCTCCTTCATTCATTTGAAAGGGTTTAAGCTTAGCTCACAAGGATTTTGCTCATATAAATGTATTTGCCATTATGCATACATATTTAGGCTGCTAAGAGGATTAGGTACGACTACGCTCTTACTTGATGTGATAACAATCTCCGAATTATCGAAAATACTTTCAATTTGAGCAATTTAAACTATCGTGACTTCGTGTCTGTCACATTAAGAAAAGACAAAAATAGAATGGCATTCCATGTTGGCTACTTTTCGTTCAAGTTGATATCTTTTACTTTGTAATATTAATATTATTTGAGAAGGAAACTTTTTTTTTTCCTATAATGATAGTAGATTTCAAAAAAATAATAATAATCACATATTTAATTGTCAGAATGTGCATGTTCAATTTATATTTGCGTAAATAATCTCTGTTTAATTGTCAAGATTTTCCCACCATTGTGCATTAAACAATGGGGAGAGGGTGCACGTAAGTTAGATGCAAAGGAATATGATGTATGAAAATTTTAATTATCAAATAATACAGGAGTTCTTCTTTTTCTATGTATAAAGTTATGGTTTTGAAATTTCGAGCACAATTCCTTTTTCTATAGCAATATTTTTGCAAAGAAAATTCCAACTTTGGCAAAAGTTTACCAAAACTTTATTCTTGCACCTTTATTATTACTATTTTTCTTTTATTTTTGTCATACAACTAATCCTCTTACTAGTGATGTTTTTGCGTATGTACATACTTACATACGGTATACATACTTTTAAATATTCGTTGTAGTATTTAATATGTTAAATTGGTCTGATATTTAGGGGGCATATGTATAAGTATATGCTCCTATATCGAAAATATATTTTTTTTTTGGACGGTACCAACCTATCGGCATGCAATTCGCAATTCTTCTTCAATTTGCCATGATTAAATCTTCTCAGAGAGCTCTGTAAGAAAGCAAGTGGCTAATATAAATAGGTCCCTTCTGGAAGAGAAACTCGACCAGAGAGTTCTTCGGTGCCAAAAAATGTATTTTATGTAAAAGTATAAGCATATATTTATGAGTATTTCCAGTACTTACATAAATCTCTTAATGATAGCTTTCGAAAAGCTAATGATGAAATTTTACGTTTTAATTTTTTAATTTTCTTGCTTCTAACATACTTGTTTCAACATTTGGAGATAATAGAAGTTTTGATATAAAAAATGTATACAATTTATTAATTAAATAATATTTTATAATTTCTCTTGAAAAGAAAGTAGTAGCAAATTATAGTATATTTAGGCAATTTCAAATCATCCCCTCTTGAATTATTTGTGACTACAGACCTGGCACTATCCTAGACTTATAGAATATTATGATTTAATTTTAAATACACACGC
This sequence comes from Megamerina dolium, assembly GCA_963854835.1. Classification (NCBI taxonomy): domain Eukaryota; kingdom Metazoa; phylum Arthropoda; class Insecta; order Diptera; family Megamerinidae; genus Megamerina; species Megamerina dolium. Next base: position 2,046,794 of record OY978526.1, on the reverse strand, counting down.
ATGTGTACTCATTATAAATACGCGTTTCTCTTAGATCTTATTAATTAAATAATATAAATAAATAAAATAAATATGAGGCACTTAAAGCCCCAAAGGGTTCATTGGCCGAGCTTCTCTTCCATTACCTACTTATTTTAGCCGGTTCCGAACGGCAGAACACTTGTGACATCACTTTTTCTGAGCTTTGTCACAGAGTTCTTTTTAGAAGCTTTTTCATGGCAAGTTGTTACTGTCGGAAGAATTGCCAATTGCTTGCCGACAGATGGGTACCATTCGAAAGAAAAATCTTATCGATATTAAATTTGTTATGCATCAGTCGGGGATTGAACCACGACCTACAGATCAGAAGGCGAACACACTAACCACTGAGCTACGGCACCCACAGATCTTATTAATTACCAGGTTTTTTTTTTAATTGCTACTACATTTTTATACCCTGGCAATATGCAAGGTATATTCATTTCGGTCAGATGTTTGTGTCCAATTGAAGAAATCTCCGGAGATATAGATATAAATATATATTCGTGATCAGCGTCACTTAAATTTTCGATTTAACGATGTCCGTCTGTCCGTCTGTCTGTCACCTGGCTGGTTCGCACGATAACTTCAGCAAATATTGAGCTATTTTCACGAAATTTGGCATAAGTAAAGTATGATCCAAGAGTACGGAGAGGATTGATATTGGGCATGATCGGTCAATAGCCACGCCCACACCAAGCATTCAAAGCGACTAATCTCGGAATTTTCAAAATCTTGAACTTGCTATAACTCACTTTATATACCAACTGGGACAACAATATTTGGCACATAGAGTCACATTATACTACTACATAACCTTGCTAGAAACGGGCGAGCCACGCCTACTTTTTATAGTAGCTCCCATACAAAGCGTATGTACTTTATTTAAATTGAAACAGCTGTAACTTCTGCAATCTTATATCTACAATATCCATAATTGACACTTAGATTAATATGGCAGTCGGGAATAATCTGGGAAAAAATGGGTGTGCCACTCCCACTGTTCCTTGGGATTCCCATTCAAAGTTGCGGAATACTATTCAGCGTAGAACAACCAGATTTAAGATATGGATTAGTATTTTAAAATCAACTAGACTCACAGGAAATGGACTCGCCACGCCCACTGTTTATAGTAGCCCCCATACAAAATGACCAAATTTCTTTTAAATTTAAATATCTGTAACCTCTGCATCCTTCTGTCTAGAACAGTCATAATTAACACTTAGGTTAATATGGTAGTCGGAAATAATCTGGCGAAAAATCAGCGTACCACGCCCACTTCTTATTGGGGCTCCCATACAAAGTTGAGGAAATTAAACAAAAATGTTAACAGCCATAACTTACAAACTATTCAACGTAGGACAACCAAATTTAAAATTAACATTGAAAACTTAATTGGATTTACAAAAAAAGGTAATCCACGCCCACTTTTTATATAGCTCCCATACTAAGTCTCGGAATTATCTTAAAAACCACCTTTAAATTATCCCTTTTAGAACTCTCATAACATACAAAGTACTACGTCAAAGTCAAACATATTTCGGATGTAAATTAGTAGTATATTCAAAAATTGTTTCTCGAAAAGTGGAAATAAAAGAAAAGGTGGATATTCGAGTAAACTTTTTATATATAAATCTACATATGCATATCTACATACATATACAAATTTAATATCGAAAAGATTTTTCTTTCGAACGGTACCCACCTCTCGGCAAGCAATTGGCAATTCTTCCGACAGTAACAACTTGCCATGAAAAAGCTTCTAAAAAGAACTCTGTGACAAAGCTCAGAAAAAGTGATGTCACAAGTGTTCTACCGTTCGGAACCGGCTAAAATAAGTAGGTCCATTCTAATACTGTCCAATATTTAAGACGCACAACAGTAATGGAAGAGAAGTTCGGCCAATGAGCCCTTTAGGGCTTTAAGTGCCACATATTTATTTTTATACCCTGCATAATGCAATATGCATGGTATATTCATTTCGGTCAGATGTTTGTGTCCACTTGAAGGAATCTCCGGAGATATAGACATGGATATATATTCGTGATCAGCGTCGATTAAATTTTCGATTTAACGATGTCCGTCCGTCCGTCCGTCCGTCCGTCCGTCCGTCCGTCCGTCCGTCTGTCTGTCACCTGGCTGGTTCGCACGATAACTTGAGTAAATATTGAGCTATTTCGATGAAATTTGGCATAAGTAATCTATGATCCAAGGGTACGGAGGGGATTGATATTGGGCATGATCGGTCAATAACCACGCCCACACCAAGCATTCAAAGCGACTAACCTCGAAATTTTCAAAATCTTTAACTTGCTATAACTCACATAATATACCACTTGGGACAACAATATTTTGCACATAGACTTATATTATACTACTATATAACCTCGCCAAAAGTGGTTGAGCCACGCCTACTTTTTAGCGTAGCTCCCATACAAAGTGTCTGTACTTCTTTTAAATTGAAACTGCTGTAACTTCTACACTCTTCTGTCCAGAATAACCATAATTGACACTTAGATTAACATCGTAGTCGGAAATAATATGGCAGAAAATCAATGTGCCATGCCCACTCCTTTTTGGGTCTCCCATACAAAGTTGCGGAAATTAAAAAAAATGTTACCGGTTATAACTTGCAAACTATTCAGCGTAGAATAACGAGATTTAAGGTGTGGATTAGTATTGTACGAGCAACTAGGCTCACAGAAAATGGGCGCACCACGACCAGTGTTTATCGTAGCCCCCATACAAATTTTAAATTGAAACAGCTGTAACTTAGGCAATCTTATGTCTACAATAACCATAATTGACACTTAAATTAATATCGTAGTCGGAAATAATCTGGCGAAAAATCAGAATACCACGCCCACTTCTTATTGGGGCTCCCATAAAAAGTTGAGGAAATTAAACAAAAATGTTAACCACCATAACTTAGAAACTATTCAACGTAGGACAACCAAATTTAAGGTGTGGATTAACATTGAAAAATTAATTGGATTTACTAGAAAGTGGTAAGCCACGCCCACTTTTTATATAGCTCCCATACTAAGCCTCGGAATTATCTTAAAATCCTTTTACTTCGTCAAAGTCAACCATATTTCGGGTGTAAATTAGTAGTATATGCAAAAATTGTTTCTCGAAAAGTGGAAATAAAAGAAAAGTTGGATATTCGAGTAAACTTTTTATATATAAATCTACATATGCAGGGTATAGTTTGGTCGGCCCCAGCCGACTGTAAGGAGATTTTTTTTTACATATGCAGGGTATAATTTGGTCGGCCCCAGCCGACTGTAAGGAGATTTTTATACCCTGCATAATGCAATATGCATGGTATATTCATTTCGGTCAGATGTTTGTGTCCACTTGAAGGAATCTCCGGAGATATAGACATGGATATATATTCGTGATCAGCGTCGATTAAATTTTCGATTTAACGATGTCCGTCCGTCCGTCCGTCCGTCCGTCCGTCCGTCCGTCCGTCCGTCCGTCCGTCCGTCCGTCCGTCTGTCTGTCACCTGGCTGGTTCGCACGATAACTTGAGTAAATATTGAGCTATTTCAATGAAATTTGGCACAAGTAATCTATGATCCAAGGGTACGGAGGGGATTGATATTGGGCATGATCGGTCAATAACCACGCCCACACTAAGCATTCAAAGCGACTAACCTCGAAATTTTCAAAATCTTTAACTTGCTATAACTCACATAATATACAACTTGGGACAACAATATTTGGCACATAGACTTATATTATACTACTATATAACCTCGCCAAAAGTGGTTGAGCCACGCCTACTTTTTAGCGTAGCTCTCATACAAAGTGTCTGTACTTCTTTTAAATTGAAACAGCTGTAACTTCTACAATCTCTTGTTCAGAATAACCATAATTGACACTTAGATTAACATGGTAGTCGGAAATAACATGGCAGAAAATCAGTGTGCCACGCCCACTCCTTTTTGGGTCTCCCATACAAAGTTGCGGAAATTAAAAAAATGTTACCGGTTATAACTTGCAAACTATTCAGCGTAGAATAACGAGATTTAAGGTATGAATTAGTATTGTACGAGCAACTAGGCTCACAAAAAATGGGCGCACCACGCCCACTGTTTATCGTAGCCCCCATACACATTTTAAATTGAAACAGCTGTAACTTCTACAATCTTCAGTCTAGAATAACCAGAATTGACACTTAAATTAATATCGTAGTCGGCAAAAATCTGGCAGAAAATCAGTGTACCACGCCCACTCGTTCATGAGTCTCCCATACAAAGTCAAGGGAATTAAACTAAAACTTTTAAGCTCCATAACTTACAAACCATTTAGCGTAGGACAACGAGATTTAAGGTGTGGATTAGTATTGTACGAGCAACTAGGCTCACAGAAAATGGGCGCACCACGCCCACTGTTTATCGTAGCCCCCATACAAATTTTAAATTGAAACAGCTGTAACTTCGGCAATCTTCTGTCTAGAATAACTATAATTAACACTTAAATTAATATCGTAGTCGGCAAAAATCTGGCAGAAAATCAGTGTGGCACGCCCACTCCTTCATGGGTCTCCCATACAACGTCGAGGGAATTAAACTAAAACTTTTAAGCTCCATAACTTACAAACCATTTAGCGTAGGACAACCAAATTTAAGGTGTGGATTGATATTGAAAAATTAATTAGATATACCAGAAAGAGATACGTCACGCCCACTTTTTATATAGCTTCCGTACAAAGTCTCGGATTTATCTTAAACATTAAAACACCCATAACTTACTAATTAATACGCCTAGGTCAACCCATTGCAACCTATGTAGTTTAGTATTATAGGCAGAAATTGATCCTCCAAAATTGATGAGGTACGCCTGCTTCTAATTGTAGGTCCTATACAAAGTAGTGGAAGAAAAGGATGGATATACGAGCAAACTTTTTATATATACCTCTACATATGCAGGGTATAATTTGGTCGGCCCCAGCCGACTGTAAGGAGATTTTTTGATATAATTTCTTTAACATGAAATAACATAATGCTATTAGAGTTCTAAATAAAAATAATGGAAAAATGGAAAAAGTGAAAAAGTTGTCAGACATGTAAGCACATTTATTAATGTACTACTAATTCATACCCAATCTCTCTCTCTCTCTCTCTTTCTCTCTCACGCTTTCGCTTTACTAGTGACACGGTAACATTGTAAAATAGTCATATTAGCACTAGTTGTAACAAATTATTTTATGAAAGGAAAAACGAAAAATGGTACATTTGCACTTACATAGTACAAGCAACATAATATAAAGTGAAAATAATGAAAATTACATTAAATCATTACGAATGTACTCACATATATGTTATACACATTTGTACATACATACGTACATACATGCAAACACATGCATGCATCGTATAACTCTTAAGTTTCACATGCATAAGTCAAGCCACTTGTAAATACCTCTTCTAACGTGTTTATGCCACTTTATGCAAAAATAATTGCACAATTAGTTTGTTGCTACCTAACTTGCGTACATGCATATTTGTGTAGGTATATCAACACCACGACACCATACCCATCGTTCTTACTCATATAACATATTCTCACATATGTACAAGTATATTCGTATGCACACATACATATTTATTGTAAGTACATGTATGTATATGCTTGTACCATACGTGTAACAATAGCAATGTTACGATGACTTTCATTCGCCATTCTCTCTGCATACTGCATCCTGCATCCTTTATTCGTTCATTAGTGAATTTTGAATATTATTACGACACACTTCTTCGTTACTCTTTAGTCGCATTTTATATAGCTATGCACTTCAAAGCGTTTTCTGTTTCCAAGCATGTGTATGCTGCATGGATCTAAGTTCATAGCTACCTGATGTACCTACCGACTACTTTGAAAATGCGACAGGAGTAAATACGAATATGCTGTGCATATTTTTCTATTGCACAAACATAGGCCAGCACTTACATGCACAAGCCAAAGTACCACTTGCGCTTGTCACTATTGTTGCATATACCAAAAAAGGCAAAAAGAAAAGACAAAAACAAAAAGAATTAACTCGAGTCATTTTTTTCTGGTGTAAATTTCTCTGAAATTACTTCTCACACAAATGGATAAGAAACAAAAACCACACAAAAAAAAAAAAAAAAAAAAAAATTTCCATCCAACAAAAGCAAATAGTTTAGAATATAGCTTACTTAGCATATAATATACTCAAACTTTTTTTTATTAAATATATTTACCTAAAAATCATATTTGATTGCTTTTCTAATGCTTTTGCGTGTCTGAACATACACTTGTACGAGCAAATGTATTAATTTGATAACTTAATAACAGATTAAGCTCTAATCTACTTTGGGAATAGGAACAGACATATTAGAAGACACACGATAAAAAAGTCTTGTCCGCCAGACAAACTTAACGTTTTTGTTTGACTGGATAAGATAGCATTTCGTTCGTAACATAAAAAAATCATAAAAGTTGGAACATTCAATAAAATACCCAAAATCGGGCCGACCTCATTTTTGCATCCCTTTTCTGAGAAAAGGCTCCTCAGGAAGCATAAGAGGTGGAGATAAGAACCAAGTATATTTTTGAGAAACATTATTTCAGAAGAACTATTTGTCGCTTTTCAAGCGATTTTAAATTTTTTTGGAGGGGCATATTTAGGTAAAAAATTAAATATTAGACATTATTAGGGTTACTATATATTTTACCTCTCTATGGACACTCTGAGAGCAGTCGGAGCAGATTTATGTTATATTGGATGTATTTAGTATTATTCTTCGCATATACTGATATGAAGAGACTATAGCTATGGCTCCAAATGCACATCTCAAAGCACTTAAGTCAATAATAATAATTTACAATGGATCAGGTTGCCATTTTGACATTCATCTTCTACACATCCATTCGTTCGGAATGAGTTAATTTAAGTATTTTCAATTTGACATTAGGACTTGTATTAAATGCACAATTTTAATAGTGTTCCTAGCGTTTAAATGTTCCTATATAAGTATGATCATAAATAAAATACATACAAAAGCAACTAAAAATTATTTTACTTAAAATTGAATCCTCTCGAATTCAGAATTTTAATTAATAAACATTTTAGGTATGGAAAAAGAGACAAAGTTTAATTAATAACTAAATACTGCTATAAATATAAAATAAGTGTCTACGTAACATATATATGAGAATTGTCTACGTATGCTTTACCCTTTTTGATGTCGTTGTCATGTGGCCAAAGGATCATCTTAGATATACTAGAGGTAGCATATTGATTCTATAACTATTAACAAACCAAAATACATTTATACCTACTTAAATATAAACTCTGAACAAATGCACAAATCAACACAGCACATTCATGTCTACGATACAACTTTGGTTCTGCTTATGGCCAAAGGATTAAATAGATTCAGACTGACACATTGTCGTTGTTGAAGTTGAAAATTACGTCTCCCTTTCTCAATTTATATCTGTGTATATTCTAACATGTAGTATATATTTTGACCATATAGTAGTATATACTCTTTACTCACTACAACAAACTACTATATTCACTCAAATATTCATGAAATTTTGTGAAATCCATCGGCAGCATTGAATTCTGACATAAGAGCATTACATTTTATTCCTTTGGGTGCGTTTTATAAGTTTGGTTTCTTCAACCTTCTCTCCAACCCATAACCATGTCACACAATACTACATATTGTGTGACAAAGTGTTCTTCTAGCATTTCTTTGCTATGCTTTGCTTCAGTTCAGGTAATCTTGTCTACTAACGTATCCTTGTTTGTAATATTTCCCTCTAATGTATTAAGATTGGTTTTCACATACACACACACACACAAACAAACAGGTATCAAATCAGATTCGTTGTAATTGTTTTTGGCAATTTATTAAATGAGTAAATGTTCATATAACATATCAGAATAGGAAGTAGTAGTTTTAGCACACAATAATTATTCAAGCAGATTAACTTTAAATGAAATATATAAAAATCAATAAGAAATTAGCTTCGAAAGAACTTTCAAAATCATATTCTTATGGCATATGAACGCTGTTTTCATCCGATTTTCAACAACTACAACAATTTATAGTACGTATATTGTTACATATGAGGCATTCGTCAACTAGTCATATCTAAAATAAATAAAATTGCAAAAGTACAAAACACACCGCAACAAGAGTTGACACTTGTGTAATCAAATTTTATCATCCTCTGTAATTGAAAGTAGTTACATATTCGTATGCACGTGTGCGAAATGTTTTCGTATATAACTACAGATATTGTAACATGTGGTTTATTGTAATTACAATATATGTATATTAGAGCGGTACAAAAAAAATGTAATTCTGACTCGATTTTTAATCGAAATAAGCACCATGGCAAAGTAATCGTTTAGAGCAATGCCAGACACACGAATACTAAAACATTTGCATAAGTGTGTATGCCAAACTCACTCCAGACTACTCTCCAAAACCTGCGAACTAACCATATACAAAACATTTATAACTCCTCTGGCTACTTATGGCTCTGAAAATGGAGTATGATGGGTGCAGAGGAAGAGACCCTTTCTGAGGAAAATATTAGGCCCAAAACGCATAGCAGATGGGGAATATACAATCAGAAATAATGCAGAGCTACCAAAAAGTCATGTAAGGGAAAGACATAGTCAAATTTGTAAAATCACAGCGTCTTAGAATGAACAACACGAGAGCGCAGATACTAATTATGCAATATGAGCCACTAGGAAATAGAAACAGAGGTCGACCACAGAAACGACTAGTTGACGGAATAGAAGAGGATGGTGCGAGAAACTGGAGAACTCTAGTGAAAAACAAGGAAAAATGGAGGACTTTAGTGGAGAAAGCCAAAACCCACGCTGGGTTGTAGAGCTGAACGATGATGATGGTGTGTGCCAAACGAAGTGTGTGCTTGTACAGTGGCTATATAAAAAATGTGAACTGTGAAATGGTGAACAAGCATTGCAGCATATTGTCGTTTACTTTTGTGTTCATTGTTTTTTTCTTTTTTTAAATACGTGCAAGAGTCTCGGTTCTTCAAGAGTTAAACATCGACTGAGAAGCAAAAGCTTAACGTCGGAAAATTGGATTAAAAAATTGAATATAAGCATCGATGCATCGATTAAAAAGAACAAATAAATCAATTTAAACAATAATTATTTTTCAATTTAAATTAAACATTGCTCTGCATTGGTTCAAATTTGGCATGGTGGATATTGAGATTTAAAAAAAATGTTCTGGCAACCAAATCTTAAAATTTAGAACAATATCAATATTCTCTAACTATACGTGAGTGAACCATTCTAATGTATGTGTGTATATATAATATATAAATATTTATGTAGTTTAGTGAACGAGACATGTGAGATTACACATTCGAAAGTACACTCGAAAAAAAAAATTTTTTTAATATACATAATACCTTATATTATTATATACAGCAAATAGATAAGTATATAAGCTACACATTCAGAAATAATAATGTAAAATGAAAAAATATTTATAAATTTTTATATTATCACCATTAGCGTAAAATATTGATATTATGTTCCAAATTTCGGTTAAATCGAAATACATCGATAGTGACCATACAAAGTACTCAAGTCGTTCGTTCCTATTGAGTTCATTCAAGTGACAAGTCTACCATTGAAACCGCCTCAAAAGTTAGTATCGCCCATTTGTTAGTCTTGGCTCTTGCTTGGGTCAAATATATATATATAAACGAATATTAAATAGTTGTAAATTTAATTTGAATCATATTTAATTTTAATAATAGTAAAGATTCTAAATTTCTTAACACTCCTATTTTGCCTTTAGATAAGGAATTGTAATTAAATATTATAATATATACCATGCAGTAGTTTTCACATAACATAAAATAATATATATTTAAAGTAGATACTTATATAAAGCATGTATCAACTGTCACGTGTTTCTAACAAGTTTCATATTACAAATGTACTTAATCATATGCATAGTGTATGTATGTATCATATATAAAATATATATTTATATATTTATTTATTTTATTTACTTGATAATTATTTAATCTGTTTAATTAAGTTTGTGTGTTCTTAAATACAAGTACACGTCTACACATACATATAAGAAAATATGTAAACCAGATTTTTGTGGTATTACGTAAATACAACCGACAAAATTCAATTGCATAACCAATTTTAATTGCATTTATTAATTGTAATGTTTTAATGCAGAGCTTTGTGTAAATCGAAGTAATATATGTACAATATATTCAATATGCTATAAATTCTTTAGAAAGTTTTTTTTCGAAACGTTTTAATCTCTCTCATGTTTACGATGTGTCAAGGAATATACGTCAGGTTCTCACAAGTATGAAAAAATGGCTTGTATAAAAATTATTTGATATATTGAAATTTATATTTTTATTTGGATCTATTTTATTGAATTAAATTTTATACATTCACACATACGTATGTATTTATTTATTTATATGTATGTATACAAGTAAAATTCTTTAGAGAAATTTAGAAGAACGATCAGATCAAGTCTAATTGAAAGATATGCATTAATAAACAAAATTCAAATTATATAAATATATGGCCAAATGAATAAGCAAGTGTATATTTACGAAGTTGTTCAAATTCTTGAATGTGGCACAATATTGTTGCTTCCATTAGATGGAATAAGTAAAACTACATACAAATGAGAACATATTATTTTGTGAAGTTAAGTAGCATACAAAGAGAGACAGAACGGCGGGAGAGGGATAAAAGTAAAGAAAAGTTGCATTTCAAATGAAATGACTGAATTCCCAAAACACTTATAAATTTTAGCAACAATAATATTAACAAAAACTAATGCAAAGTAAGTCCATAATTTCACTTTCTTTCGAACATACGTACATATGTGGTAAAACTGAAAGGCAACACTTTCACTTAACACACTACGCAATGACACACATGCATTGCAAAATACATAAATACTTTCATATGGAATGTATACATATGTATGTCCGAAAGGAATGGCAAATAAGCACATATGTACGTACGACACATTTTTTATTTTGGTGGTTGTGATATTGTTGTTGTTGTTGTTGCTCTATTCTATAAATCCTTTTTACTAACAATTGTAGTTGCGGTAAAAGCAGTAGTAGTAGTAGTAGTAGTAGTAGTAGTAGTAATAGTAGTTGTTGTTGTTATCTAGTATTACATAACAATCCAAGATAAATCCACCCATATGTACATAAATATTAATCAATGCTAACAGATTAAAATTTATATCATTACTCTTATTGCTGTTGCTGTTTGTATGTTCTAAAATAGTTTTTTTTTTTCTTTTTCAACATTTTTCTCTTTTTGTTTGTTTTTAGCTAGCTAAATGAAGACATGTTATTTAGTTGAAGTTTTTTATGTTTACATTTCAATTTGTACTATACATACTTATATGTATATAAGCATAGAATAAAATAGCTAAATAAAAAATATATAAATCTAATAATTCACACAAACAGCAAAACAATAACACACACACACACATTGCTACTCCCTACATATAAATAGCACACATATGTATTTAGATAGGTATTTACTTATATAATGTTGACATATATGTATGTAGCTATACATAAGTAATATAAGTACATAGTAGCAAAGTAGTTGTTTTATGAGTCCAGTGAGTGCCATAATTTCAACTTATAAATCCTAGTACACTCAGCCAAAATGGTTTAAGTATGCTTAGTTGTTTTTATTTTTTTTATTTTTGCTATTTTTATATTGTACAAATATTAGATATGCCTAAAGCATAGTTATGATATAATTTGCCAAATTTCCATATATTGTCTATTGGACTTTTAATTTGCTCCTCCGGTATGGAACTGTAATAATACAAAAGTTTCAAAAATGTTTAATAGCTTTAAAATAATCTAAAGAGTAAATGTAGAGTTCTTCGAAAACTTTTAATTTATTTATAATTTCTGCAAATTGCCCACTAAGCATTTGGCGATTTTTAAAAAGGTAATTTTTATTATACTTGCTCCAATACTAGTAGTAGGCTGCTCCAATAAAAAAAATGGTAAATGATGCACGTATTTCAATTAAGTGGTGGACATATCACACTTTTTTATCGACCCACTGTAGTTAGTTTGTATACCCATATTGAGTTGATTAAATTGTTCTTGTGGTAAATATTGATTTTAGGAAGGGTGCTATACCCTATAAAAAAACACATATCAATGGATTATACTTGAAAAACTTGCGATTAAATTATTTATCTAAATTAATCTTTGAAAAATCCAAAATAAGGATATATTCATTCAAATTTTTCAATATTGTGCTGAATTAAAAATTTTTCTGAATACTATCTGTTGTGAATATTTTCAAAATCCCTAATAATCAAAATACATTTCTGAATATTTGAAATTCTTTTCAAATTTATGAAGCTATAGTATCATAGGTACAAATTTACATCCCATACTATGGCAAATATTGTAGTTGTGCGTCTCCACTACACATTTGGCTTATATATGTTACATATTTAATTAATGAGTGCACTATGTGCGCACGTCTCTCAGTGTGTATAGGTGGGAACAAGTATAAACTAATTGCAGGTTTTATATTAACTGTGCCAAAAACAGAAACAATAGCAAAAAGTGTAACCATTCAAAAGGATTTGTTTTCGTTCCGCAGAGTTACATATACATATGTATGTATATTTGTAGAGTAGGCAACTTCTTATCAATTATGTACGGTATAATCTGTAAAAATTTTAATTCAAACGAGATATCTAATTATATACACTATAATGAGAATAAATAATATTTGAATAGGACAACATCAAAAACATCTTCAATACTTTAACTTTTTCATCATTATTCTACAAGTATATGTATATACTTATCTAAACATTTTCTATACAGATTCACGGTTCATTCGTTCATCCATGACGGTTCTTAAAACCTATGACCCCTCTCTAGAACCTGGCCTACCTAACTTATGCCTAATATCGAAGGGTACGCCTACGACACCATAGCTTGTAACACTGATACCATACTGATACCTTCCTTCCTATCATATGACAAAAATCATTTGCTGACAGATCACAATCTATGAGGACGGCTACTACATCGCTAATTATTTACCACTCGATTTGATAAATAACAAAGAATTTTTGGGGTTACCTCCATATAAAGTTTATATAAATGCGACGCTTCGTCAAGAATATACAAGCTACTTAACTTTACAAGTTTTGGTACTCTTTTCATATGGATTTCCACTATGTAAAATTAAAATTCCTAGAATGTATAATTGTAAGTGTTTATTTGTTCCGAAACTAATTCCGAAAGTTTCGCTTAATACTTACATTTGTTCAGTATGAAAAACTTCTAATTCAAAAACAAAACAATTTTCAAAAATAATTTACAAACAGCTAAGCAAAAAATATTTCCTAAATAGAAAAGCCAGCCAGACCATTTGAAATCGCAAAAATAATTACGATTATTATCATATACAACATATACTCTGTCATAGAGAACAGCGTAGGACCTACTCCCAATACATTTTCCCACTATTGACCGTGTGTGCTATAATTTTTGTTTATTTAAACATTGTACATACAATTTTTGGCGTGCTCGCGAGACGAGGTGTCAGCCAGCACAAAGTGTTTATGAAAAATTGTGGTCATAATATTGAGAGTAACGCCAACTACCACTGCTACCAACCACCACTACCACCACCATCATAATCATCTTCAACATCATCATCATCGTATAACTACCGCCACTGTTATAAATAGTGAACAGTATGAGGATGAATATAAATCAAACGCGTTCAAGCTAAATGATGTGTGCTGGCCGGTTGGTTAGTTGTTGGGTAGTTGCGCTGTTACCAATGTGAGCCAATGAAGGAGTACTGCACACACCCCCAATATGCATGTACCTATACATATATATAAGTATATTTTACGCCAAACAAAAGCATACGTGTAGATGGGAGCTGTTATTTTATTATTACTCTCGTTATTGCCGCTTTTGCTCTTGCTGTTATTGTTGGTAATTACAATGTAACATTATAAATTTAACGGCCAAAACGGAAATCCATTCGCATACACACCAAAAACAAAACAAACAAAAAACAAATGGACACACACAAGAACACCCACTCACATAAATATTTACATACACATATTCATATTCATATGTATGCATATAAATGCGTTCTACACCCAGGCACGCATTCCTACCATATTGTATATATACTCGTACATGCGAGCACATATCAACATTCGTGTGCACGTGTGTACGTTGGTGTAGATGAATGTGATATGGAAAAATCACATTACATTGAGAAAAGTGAGAAAATGTTGGCAACAACAAGAAAAACGAAACAAAAAATATGTAATTATGTATATAAACACATTTGTAAATAAATAAATGGCGCGAAAATATTGCTTGGTCAGCAACAATAGCAAAAATGACCATATTGTTTTGGGTGATTAGTGAAGTTGACTCTTGGCAAACACACACAAACACATACTTTTCAGGCGAATATTTTGAAGGACCATCAATATAGTGAAGAAACATATTGAAAATGTAAAAAATGGATTGCCAATATGTTACAAGATGAAATGCTAAAACAAAAATCAAATTACCTAATATAAGGTAGATGAGGTTTAAGGTTTCGATAGTATGCCGATTCGATAGAGTGAGAAGTAGTGAAAATGAATTAGATATCTAAAATTATATATTTCTTTTTACTTCATAGAAAATGATAAAATATCATTCTTGTAGCATATTAACACTACTCTCATTTTGAAAGTTCTAAGTACTAAAATTAGTGTAATGAACCAGAACACCTTTCATCTATGCAATTCAATCAGCATGTTCATTAATTGTAATATACTTGCAGCAACTAAGTATTATACTAATACAAAATAATCATATTAAATGAGAAAAAGTCATTAATGCATAAGTTTAGAAGGCACTGCATTAAATACTTAGTTATTTATTAGATGTATAGATGAGGCAAACTTGTGAAATTTCACTGATCAAAAGATACATTAATAGGTTTTCTTTTTGCACCAACAAATATTCTGCAAATATTTTCAAACATATCCATGTACCGATTTATTTATTTTGCCCTCTTTTTCTTAAACACATTTACACAAACAACAAATTAAGCTCATGTAAATCATAGATTAATATAGAAAAATGAGGGAAAGGGAAGGAGAACTACTTAAATCATAAAAAGAAACAAATAAGTAAAAATGACTGCAAATAACTTTAGCACATAACAACATAGCAGCCTAACAATCCAGGCAAAGAAGAAAAAATCAAACGAAATACTATACATCAATGGTCAAGTCCATTTAACCAAAATATGTAAATAGATATAGAATTAATCAAAATAAATCTAGATTGAAATCAGTTTTGTGTTTTTCTCATTTCTCATATTATGCAAGAAAATCAAACTAAAGAAAAATAAATGAAATAGAACTACCCAATCCAATCGAATACCAGCATCGTAATATGGATATAGGCCGAGACTGTAGAAATTGGTATGTGTAAACAGTAGAACATTGAACCTATACATACATACAAGGTACTTATATATATATATATATCAAAGTTATTTGGTACGATTGACAACAACCACATACAATAAATACAAAGCAAATGTCCAATACTCGATGGCAATAAACAAAATATTTGCCTTAATTTACTTTGCAAATGTGAGAAACGTTTTGAACATTTAACGTAGTAGCACCATCAAAAGCAACACAATACAATATCATACAACATCAGCAAAAGTAAAATACACATCGATACCTACTTACAGATATAGTTATACACATCGTACCTACCTACGTATCCATATATGTTACAATATATGTAGAACAACAATGAGATGATGGCAAAACTGACCCGGCTAATTCCTTAAAGGACCATTTTACAAATCTCTAGACGAACATCATCAAACAGAACTCACAATATGGGCATTTTTTTTTATTGGTTGATTAGCATTGTTGTTGTTGTTGTTTGTTTGTTTGTTTTTTGATTATATTGTATACACATTGTTATACAGACACATAAATATGTATCGTATCGGACATGAAAGAGTATAAGATAAGTATGCGTTCAGATGCATGTGTAAACACAAATATCTATATAATAAGCGTTTTGTTTTGCGTGTAAGAGTACAAAAAAAAAACATTATTTTATTTTTCAACTCACAATTAATGAAGCTTTGATGTGAAGGCGACACATACACCATCTTTTCCATTAAAACACTAAATAATTTATTTCTAATGCTTCATCATTTTTTAAACAGAGGTAACACCTTCTATCTCCTTCAGAGTGGCCCACTTTAAGAATGTGGCTGATTCTTTCGATTTATAGAACTGACTAGGAGTTTCAGATATCTTCAGTCCATTCATAGAATTCATTTCATAGCATCAACAATTTTTAAGTATTAAATTCTGTTTTTCAAATAAAAAGTGCTAAATATGGTGACCTAAATATTAGCTCTTATTGTCCCAAAATAAAACCATGGCTAATTTATCCAAGCTGTCAACAGAGGATAGGTATATATCATACAGTAACAATGCATAAATCAAACGAAATGTAACATTACAAAAATAATAACATTGTGATGTAAACAAACGATTTTCATCAAATTAAATTGAATTTTTGGAGGAAATATAATATTGTCATCGTACACACGATATGCATATAGTAAATAAATATGTATAAATGAAAAAAAAAAAATTGAAAAATAGCTTAGAAAATGAACGATGCAACGCATTTTGTAGCCGTGTTATTGGTATTTTTGTTAACTGGAATACAATATAATTTACATATACAATTTACAAAATCGTACATGCATACATCCATCACCATCCGTGTACCAAATAAACAAACAGTGGTACACAGGATGTACAAGTAAGCAGTAAGCAAATACAAGTGTATGTACATGTGTTGTGAAACTCCTACTCAAATACATACCCGCCTATATCTAGCAATATACTCGTATATAATCTTTTTTAATAGAAAGGAAATTGTTTCCGAAAAAAAATCGAATCGAGTCACAAAGAAAAAACATGCAAATCCTTTTGTAAACGTCTTGCTACATACCCAAAGGACTTTCTAGTGCAAGAAAATATATACATACATACAAATACAATATATATGTATCTCTATTGTGGAATTATATGTACATATGGTTGTCACTAAAAATTCCTCACGTGAAATTGAACGATTAGAGCATTTATTTTTAGGTAGAAAATTCACTTCTGAAAATGCAATTTCTTTTAGCATTATGATCACAACATTGTTGCATATTTTGAGGACCTTCACATTTCTTAGTTCTCGGACGTCCTGGAAAAGTTAGCATGACGATTTGGTAAGCTTTTCAAGCTAAAAGGAGACTACTTAGATGAGAACACTGAGATATTTGTTTAATTACAGAATTCCGTATCGATATTGCTCTTTTTCCATTGACACACAACTATCAGTTTGAAATGTAGTATGGTGTCGTTTGACAGGTGACAATATAGTAGGGGTACTTTTTGATCGAAGTTCGTGTATTGACTGTATTAAAAAAGGTCATTTTGCCAATTCTTCTTGTTATTGCTATTTCAATATGTAGGTAAGCATAAAAATAAAAAATAAGACAACAACAATCTATACATACATTTGTTTGATGAATTCTACAACTCAAAATTTGTAAATATCGAACCCTTTTTCATTCTGTGTATTTTGGTATGTTGTTGATATACAAAAAAAAAAAAAAACAAACAAAAAAAGAAAAACAAAATATGGTAAAACAAAATGGAATCAAATTGCCGGAAATAAAAATGACAAAAACGACAACATCAATGCATGTCGATCGTTTTGGATATGTCGTCAATTCATGTGTTTATCTAACAGTCTAACGAGCAAATCGTGTTTGATAAATATTTATCAGAAAAATGAAAGCCAAAAACAATTGAACCACAAATCGCCATGCACCCTTCACAAACACTCACCTTCTATCACACAGGGGTGCAAACAATAAATAGGTAGACGATTTTCTCGGTTCGTCGCTTCATTGCTCTTCATTCTACTTATCCACCAACCTGCGTCATGCATAAAACATTATTTTTGTGCAACTTTTAGTACGTAATCAAGTCAATCAAGTAAGCTTTTTCACTTTTTATTTATATCTGAAATACGTATAAGGAGAGTGTATAGGGAAAAAAAAAAACAATTCTCACTTAAGAGAAAAACACTTAAAACTATTTTAAATCAATTCAATTCAAATTTATTTAAGAAAACAAAAATTGTTTATGTATGGTTAGGTGACTTGTACGTGTGATGTTTATTTAATGTGTGTTATTTTGATTTAATGAATTCTTATCCTACAAAAATGTAATTCGAAAGAACATATTTGAAAATGATTTTAAAATTCACATTCAAAATTTATATTCATTTTCCATTCAAAATTCATGCCACCCAGAATAGATAGAAACTGGAGAAATGGTCGGCAAATGGAGCACCCCTATAAATTTCCTCAGGGTGCCCCTTGAGGGATAAAATATATGATCTATCCTCATTCATTCAAAAATTAACATATTATTTATGATTTATTTTTTTTTAATACTTTAATATATTAACCCATTTGAAGCTCTTAAACGTTCTTTGCCAATGACATAATTCATCTTGTTCAAATTTCATTTATTTTTTGTTCATATTGTCGGTTGAAGTTATGTACGAGTATATGCAACTTTGATATGCAATTCAAAATTAATGAGCCACAATAATGTTGATGACGATGGTAATGATGATGATGATGATGCAGATGGGGATGATCGCCTATTTATTTAATGCTTTTAATCATTTGCAAGTATATCTATACAATGTATATGCGAACCATACTCAGAATAATTAAGTATATGTATGTATACATAAGCTAACTAACCGAACCATAACCCTTATACAAACTCGACTAGTATACTCATACTATGCATAAATATGTACCATATATGCACGATATGTATAAGGTAAAAATACAAATCAAATAACATGCATTTTATTAGATTGAATGTACATACATAAGTACAAGTAATTGTGTGCACGCGTGTGTTCATGGATGCGTATCGTGTTGAAAGCCTTGCAAATGTATGTACAAGTATGTAGATGCAAGTATATACGAGTATATGTAATTTAATTAGGATCGCAATTCAATACTCAAAAACAATCAAGTAGCAAGTTCGTAAAATTATTATCATCATCACCATCAGCATCATCATCATAAATCATTTCTAATGCTAGTACTATCATCATATTCATCATAATCATGATATTAGCTATGGCATCACTGCAATGGCGCCCGTGATGATTTGTTTGGTAGTCCTCTACTCTTTCTCGTCGTTGTCATCGTTTCTCGAATGTATAGTAAATATAGTAGATAGCTTATATGAAATTGGAAGAATATGGGTATTTCTACTACAGGTATGCTTTCAAAGGGTACTCACCTAACGGAAACTAATTGGCAATTCTTCTGACACTAACAATGATTACAAAAAGTTATGTCACTAAGGTGCTTTATTTAAAGTCCTTACGAGGATATTTTATGAGCAATGTAACATTGTTGAGGCCTACACTTCAGCATTCAGCATTCTCTGCAAATTTCTCATTATGACGACACAGAATGTTGTACGGAAAATCCTACGAACGTTCTTTGCAAGCCACAATCTGCATGAATTTTAGTTTTCCGGTCCACATGCATATACAATATAGAGGTTGATGTATACTTTATATATAGTACATTTCATCATATTGAACAAAATTCATATTGTGTGGTGAAGCTCAAAATTAATAAACCGGACATTTCTCTGACCCAGCTTTTTTATTTGTATAGGTGATTGTATATTTTTCTCTGATACCTTCTTGAAAAGGTTTCAAATACAAGTATTTTCATTCATACTCATTTCCGCATTATTTACACACATTATTTTACACAACATTGAACAACAATATGATGAGAAGAAGCAACAGCCACGACAGCAGCGACAAGTTACCTTGAAAATTACTTCTAGCCAAAAACTACTACGTATCACGTTGTTTATAATATAAAATTTAAAATGCTTTTACATACTATCTTCTGAAAGAATTTTTATAAGTAATGCAACTTGTGGCAACATGACGCTCATCCACTATTATTATTACCCTTTAATGTTGTGTGCGTGTGTGTATTGTTTAATTGAAAATTGTTAACCCTTTTGTTGTTGTTGCTATTATTATTATTATTGGTAAATCTGTTTTGGTCTATACAACAATAAAGATTGCTACACGCATTCATACAAACACAACAACAGAATGTACGAGTAATTTCCTTGAATTATTAAAATTGTATTGTTGATATTATTTTATGTTGCAATATAAAATCATATCGTACAAAATAAGTATAAAATACACCTTTCGTTGTTGTTACTATTATTTTTAATAGCATTGGGGAAGCAGCACATTGAATTGACTATAAGCATGTGAGTATAAGTAAGATCTCTACGTATGGATGTACGTATAAAGGTGGCATCAGGTCAACCGTAAGCAATGAAAATTTTAACAATGAATTTAAACGAAGGCGAATATGAGGGAGCGCTATATATTTAGCGTAGACTTATTGCAAATATATCGATATTACAAATATTGTATAACGTACTAAAACAAACAATGAAGTTGTGCATTATAGAATAACAGTCCGAGGAGCTGATCTTCTTCATATGCACAAATTAATAATATATACACCATATATACGTGTATTTTAGTCAAGAAATTTGTGAACGCTTTTTCATACTTATAACCAAGTTGTTCCTCTAGTTGTTAAACATCTCAAAATTTATTCAAGTGACATCTCAATTGACTTAGGAAGTTAGGAAGTATTCAATCATTCCTTCAAGCGGTTACCTAACATCTGTTCATCATTAATTATAGAGTATTATTTTCCAAAACATTTTAATTCTACTTAATTTATTATTATCTATAGTTACGCATATTACTGGTTTACCCTTTGTCTAAATAGCTTTAGACGAGCCCTGAAAGAGGGAAATAAATAAAAGAAAGAAACCGAATATATAATAAATTAATAATACTTACTCTACCTTAATACAAATTATACTTACCTTACCTTTCATACTTACCATATGACAACACAACTCTCCACATAAATTCACCATTTACGTTTTTGGGTTTTCGCGGCTCGTGCTACGATCGACCGATGTGTTTTTATTATCACATTCGGTGTTAGAGGTTCAAGCTATTCCGCGCTCTTTTTTCATCGAATATAACTATTATATTATATTGTGGGTACCGTAGCTCAGTGGTTAGTGTGTTCGCCTTCTGATCTGTAGGTCGTGGTTCAATCCCCGGCTGATGCATAACAAATTTAATATCGATAAGATTTTTATTTCGAATAGTACCCACCTGTCGGCAAGCAATTGACAATTCTTCCGACAGTAACAACTTGCCATGAAAAAGCTTCTAAAAGAACTCTGTGACAAAGCTCAGAAAAAGTGATGTCACAAGTGTTCTGCCGTTCGGAACCGGTTAAAATAAGTAGGTCCCTTCTAATACTGCCCAAATTTAAGACGCACAACAGTAATGGAAGAGAAGCTCGGTCAATGAGCCCTTCGGGGCTTTAAGTGCCACATATTTATTTTTTTTTATAACTATCTTAATAATTTAAGTGTAAATTAGTGCATGAAATATAAACCACCGTGTAAATCGGAAAATAAAATTACATATATATAATTATTACTTTTACCTGTGTTTAAATACCCTTTTAAGCTAAACATTAAGTTAAGCTTAAATCCCTTCACAGGAAGAAGGTCAAGTATCTATGATCGATGTCGCTAGGCGGCTGTCTTCTCTGTACATATATAATTTTGTAGCTTCAGGCACATGACTCGCCTCTGCCAAAAAAAATACGCAACTATTCGTCTTCTTTCGAGATATTTTCTCTCGTCTTGTCTACCTACTTGTAATTTGATACCTTAAACGGCATTCCATTTCGTGTTCCCCCACAATGAGACGAAGGCCGGGATCGAGACCGATCTTGATGAATAGTCGGTATTTTTTATTTTGCTTAAGCTCCCAGCATAATTATTTGCCTGCTACATATTAGCATATACAATATTATTACTATCCTTTTAATAATTGTATCTAATAGTTTTATAACATACATATAAATATAATATGTACATGTATACAGATTAATATAGATGTGTGTGGGTCCTTATAAATACATACATGCATTTATATTAACATTTATGAACACAAAAAAAAAAAATTATTAAAAACCAACATAAAGAGCTTGTCATAAAAGCAATCTTGCAATTTACGTCAATTTACTTTTAATGCTCACTCACCCTCCCATCCTTTTAATGTTGTTTATTTTTTCGCATTGCGAATAATGCAAATTTTTACAACGAATAAAAAGTTATAGTAAATAATAGTTTGGTAGAACTTTAAACTTCATTAAGCTCATAAGCTTAAACCCCCTTCAAATGGATGAAGGGGGTCAAGTAACCACAGTACATCGCTTAGTGGTACTTGGTTGCTTCTTCTTCTTTTTCATCACAGGGGGCTCATCGTCCTGAAAAAAGAAATGAAAAAGTGATTGATTAGATGATGTTTGATTATAAATAGTGCTTCAGTTTGGTCGAGATGGTACTAACGAAAATCTGCTTACTATTTTTCAGCATCAAATTTTAAAGAATAGTTTACAAAATATGAAATCGGAAAATTCTGGATCGCCTATAATGAATTATATCTTACATACGATCCATTAAAAATTGAAATATGTGGAAAAAAATATATGATGTTCGATTGTTGTGATTTTGTCACATAGATTGTCTTTTATTCCGAATTCATAAGGTGGATGCTCATATATTGTCGAACCATAAGGTTCCTAAGCACTGGCTTATACCACTGATGTGTTGCACATGTCGAAATTCGACTACATTTTAAATAGATTTGTCATAACTCGATATGGGTCACAAATCTATTATGCGATTTTCTGTTTTATTTTGTTTTCCCTCAAAAACTTCAATTTTATTATCAATGGCACGTGAACAAATTTATGCATAACACGTGCAAATATAAGCGCATTTATATTATTGGTGATTATTTTGTTATTATATTAATATATAGTAAATAACAAATGAGTATCTGAAATAAATGAATGAATGTGGAATTTATGTACATTGTAATATTATGTTTATTTACGTTTACATTTGTGATGAAATAAAATCTTTAAAATTTTTATTTTAATTAAAGCTTGTTATCGTACTAGAAAAGTAGTACACACGCACACATTCAAAGGTAATATTTATTTGAAAATCACGTCTCATAACAAACGCGCACATAACATTAATGCGAAACTATATTCTTATATTGTTATTAGGTCAGAAAGCTTAACAAAACAAAATAAAATAATTGATTAACGTACGAACAATAGCAGTGGTTGGCAGTGGTTCTTTGGATGGTCGATAAACAAATGCATGCAGATAGAATGCAGTACATCGTTGTATCAGAGCGCTAATAAACACAAGCAAATATAGATTAATGTGCCAACGCATTTCGAACACCGCATAATCGCTGGTGAGTTAACTGCGAATTCAATGGAAATTGTGGTATAAAACCATTTAAATTGTGGTTATGGGCAAAGTACATCATCAGCACCATCACCACCACCACAACCACCACCAGCAGCAGCAGCAGCACCAGCACTATTATAACACCAGCAAAGGAAAATGTATTCGCCGCAATGGATATATTCACTTGCAATTTCGATTTGTCTTTTAACCGTAAGCCATAAATCATGGGCATTTTTAAATGGCAACACAACATCGTTGTGTTCGAGAAGAGTTTCGCCCGTCTGTGCATCCAATCACACTCATTATACACTATTTTTAAATGATTGCGCATTGAAGGAAGTCAACGATAGAACAAAGAGTAGCCATGCAGTAAATCAATTAAGTAAGTGAAAAACCGTAAATAATTGGGAGTACTGCCTCCTAAAAACCTTAGTCAAGGTTTTTAAGAGGCATGTATCACAATTGGACAGTCAATGGACATTAAGCTAAAAAGGTACAAAAGAGTGTTCCTATTTTCATTCGTCATTCGATAATGGGTACATTTAATTTGCTTTTCAAAGATATTGACTTTTGTTACCAACACCAATGGAATAATTGGAAGTTTCTATAAATAATTCAATGTGAATTATCACTAATTAGATTTTTTGTTTCAATGAATATTTAATTTTTAAAGAAACACCTTTTTTATAACACCTTTTATCATTTACAGCCTTCACGAAAATGCCATTGAATTTCTGCATAAAAGATTGTCAAATTCATTGCTCCAAAAATTATCAGCCCATATGTTGTGTACATAACGGCACAGATGTACAACAACGTACCTTCAACAATGAATGTGAAATGATAAGGGATTCCTGTATGGCAAGTAAAGGTTTGTTGGGCAATATTGTTTAATAAAATTTTGATTAACAAACTGACTCTCATTCAGATTGGATACTCTATAAAAATGGTGAATGTAATCCACTGAAAAGTTTGCAAATGCATGCTAATCTAAATACGGAAGAGGAGAGTATGACTTTAAAGAGCCAGAAAAAGGCAATACCTTGTCCGAAAGTATTTAATCCCGTATGTGCTACGTTTGCTGGCGTCAGATCTACATTCATCAATGAATGTCTAGTTAATGCGGAAAATGTTAAAACTGGCAAAGGTATGTGATAAAAGCACCCTCTTAATCCAACTACATGTATTATAAATTTTTTAGGTTGGAAAATATTCTCAAAAGGTGTTTGCCCCGAGGATTATGCCAACAATTCTCATAAGAAAAATAGAACACCAAGAAATTACAGGTCAGCACGTAGTTACAGCAAACATACGTATGGTCCAATAAAACCCCCAGCATGGAAGCGCAATGATAATAAAGAGGTCTTTAAGGATCCGGAAGAATTGGAATTGGACAAAGGCGTTAGCTATATTTTCGCACCATCGTACTTTCAAACAGAATATATAACTGATGATGGTAATAATAATGAGTCAACAATTCATATTTTACAAGCTGATGATACAGAGGGTGTTGCAAAATCATCGCACTCCAGTGGAGATATCTCTAAATCGGCACAGATTACTACACGAAACTTGAGATCACAACAAATTATTGAACGTGCGCTCCAGGCAAATGGCAAAATGAAACAAAACAAATATCCAAAATTATCAGCATTCCAATCACAAGACGAAACAGAAATCGAACACATACCAGCAGATGAGTTCGAATCCGAAGAAGATGGTACGACACCAGTTCCGAAAAGTTATTCTATATCACGAATACCTCATCGTCTAGCAATATCTACAAAGCATCCCGCAAACCCTACGACATGCGATAGTTCCTTCAAGCTAGCAGATCATGGGCAAATTAAAAATGTTCAAAGAGCTGAACGAATAATTAATAACAAGCAAAGGCAAGGAATTGCGTTAACGCAATTAGAAAATATTAAAGAATTAATTACACCATCTAGAAGTCTAATATCTTATCGGCCTATTGAGTATGTAAAGCAAACAACAGCATCATCATCATCAAATAGAAATCCGTTGAAACATTTTGTAGAACATCCAAAGAGGATTACAAATTTGGAATTTATACCAAGAAATATTAAAATGTATACAAATCCAATCACTACTGAGGAACACCAAATCAAGCAATCGCAAAGGGTACCATACTTCAAATTTATACCAACAGGGACTAACAGTCGACAGAATGCAAATCCATCAACGCAATACGAAAGAAAATCTTCCAAAAATATTCCTCAAAATTTACACGCCCGCGCTGAGCACAAGCCAATAAAAATCGGAGACCCTTTAAACTTGAAAACCATTGGAAAGAAAGCTATACCCTGTCCAAAAATATTTAATCCCGTGTGTGCTTCATTTGCCGGCGTCAAATCGACCTTCATCAACGAGTGTCAGGTCAATGCGGAAAATGTTGAAACTGGCAAAGGTAAGCAAGCTCTTACTCGCCATGCAGAGTATGTATTTTTTCATCATTAACACGCTCTATATTTTCTTTTAGCTTGGAAAATAATTTCACCAAGTGTTTGTGCTGAGGATAACAGTGACAACTCGTACAAACGAAGTAGATCCAACGAATACTATAATTCTAACCTTTATAACACAATGGCTCCATTGGAGTTGGTTAACGAAGATATGAGCCATGAATTAATCAGTCCATCAGATTCTCAGACGGAATACGCAACTAATTTTGGACAACATACTGGAGGTTTAACAAATGCAATATTCCAACAAATAAATAATGATTTATTCAATACCGGATTTTCAAGAGCCCCAAATAATCAGCCAAAAATTACCGAACAATTCGAGTATTCAACTGATCCAAACCAAGATATCAATCATCATTATGTTCAAAATCCTAAAAACAGAGACTGGATTTTAACACCCATAACAGCGAGACGATTGATTCCATCAGACACGACATATCAAACGCAAATTAATAATGCCCAGAAGTATGCTCAAAGCACAACAGATATTACATCAGCATTACTCAATCGCTCAGGATCTAAAAGTAGTCTTCTATCCAATATTCTTAAATCGATAGAAGGTATTAATTTTGTGTTGAAACCTTCGGTCCAAACGGATACATATACACATCATGCACATTCTGCAAAACCAGTTGTTCCAACAAGATTCAAATCAACCAATGATAATCTAGTGCAAAATATACAATTAGTAAAGTCTGTTGGGAAATCATATTTAAGTAGGCCATCAACTACGAATCACAATATTCCAGAGAATAGAAACCACAACCAAGAAACCATACATGAAGGTCTAAAAAAATTGTCATACAAAAAACCGAGTTTTACAAAAGATACACAAAATTCAAAATATATACCAGACTCGGAAGTCGTACGAATGCAATCCGAAGAACTTGAAACAACAAATAATGAAAATCTGTCTGTTGAATCAGAATCCGCACCAAATTCAGAATATATCCAACAAAAATCGTTACGACCAGTTGAAGTACCGAGAAGAACACGGCAACCACAACACGAGCAATTGATACCAAGACAACAGCTTAATGTTGCAAATCAAGCGAAAACGGCTGAAAGTACAAACCAACTAAAATTAACAAATCTCTCAGAATTTTTTAAATTTATGGACGAGACAAAACCATCCCGAGGAGCCCCAGTAAATCCGCTGTCGTTCGCTTCATTGGTAAATTCACTGCAACCACAACCAATAGAGCATTTGGAATTTATGCCAGCACGTACTTTGGAATTTGCGCCGGAAACAAACAGATTTCAAAATGAGTACGATCCAAAAGGCCTCTCAGTAGATATAATACCATCATACGATATTGAATCTTCGCATGATTTAAGACCATTGAAAGGTGATATACTGTCAAAACCCATAAGCTTTTCGGAGAATTCACCTTTGGGATTCGCAGCATCGAATACTGTTGAAATTGCTAAACAAGAAAATCGATTGGCAAGTGAAAAACTGGACTTGGAATTCAATGAGACACTGAACGGTATTGAAGCAAATAATGAAATGAGTTCTATAGAAATGGAGAGCGGCCAATTAAATACACCACACCGGGAGCTTACACCTGAAGCTCCCATGAAAATCATAAAAACGCATGATCACACGCTTGAAATTTATACGCCACAGGAAGATGCAATTACACAGAAAGATACTTCTAAATCATTCGAAGAAAATTCAGTACTTTATCCAGAGTCCAGCACTGTTGAACCTACAGTATCTCCCAGCGATCTTCAAAGTAGAACTGATATGGAGAGCACAACTTTTCCGGCATTCATACATTCGACAAGTACAGAAGAACCACAACAATCGTACGCAGCAACTTCTGAAACGACACCGACAATATTTGAACAATTTGCAACCCTACCAAGATCTACTTTTGAAGCTACATACAAGGATATAGCGATAACTACTTGCAGATATGGTAATGTGCCAATTTGTGCCGTCTATCAAAATGAAACACGCACATTTGATAATATGTGTGGCCTGATGCTACGTAATATATTTTTAAATCAAAGTTAGTATCGCATTATTTGGATCATTCAATCAAAAACGATTTATTCATTTTATATTTTTTATATATGCACTTTAAGATTGGACCACAAATCATGAGGGCGCTTGTCAGAGCTGTATATATGATTGTGACAATAGGAAGAGAGCCCAATATGAGCCACTATGTGTGAGTCGTAACGGTGTGAATTACACAATAGCTAATCAATGTTACCTAAACTACAATAAGTGTCTAGATAAAGAGAGTGGTATGTATGCAACCTACAAACCTACAATTATTTTTACTACTTTTACCAATATTCCATATTGAATTATTATTTCCCTGCTTTTTATCAACATCATAATAGAGTGGAACTTTGTTAGCAATGGTGAATGTGTTAATATAATGGAGGAATCGGGAAATCTGAAAACACCATCAACAACTACGACAACGGTGACGACAAATGAACCACCAACAACAATCTCATCTATAAATACGCAGCCAATGCTATGGCATATGGTAAAATTAGCAGATACAACAACGGAGTCAACAACACCACCAACAACAACACCTGCCACTGTTCCATTCACATCATTAGCCACGCTCATCGGTAATCATGTACAACAAACAACGCCAACAAATATATATCCTATAGAAAAATCAAATAAATATGCAAGTAAACCGAAATATGCATCGTCTTCATATGTTCGACTTCATAAGCGTGCTCCGACATCAACATCTACAACCAACACTACTGAGAGGATGAAAGTACGCTCAAAACGACGTAAACCCGCAAGACTCTCCCTATATGGGGCCGATAAAAATTCCCAAATTATGCGCATGATATTGGCTAGACGTATGTTCAATTCATATTATTATTTTTTAACTTATTTAAAATTAATTTACTTTTTGATAACTTCATTACAGCTTTTTCATTGGAGAAACGAACAGGAAAATACAAAATAGAGCAGTAGTACAAATTATTTATTTTATAATTATAATTGTTTATTTAGTGTTTAATAAATTCTTTTTTTAAAAAACAATCATATATTTTTATTTGGGTTTTTTATGCATTAATTGTTTTTCCACTTCATCCTGTGCTTGGGTTTGTTAATTGACTTCATAATCAAATAATTTTCGAGTCTCGCGATTAGTTAGCAAAGGTTTGGAACTTTACTATAACAAATCAAACAGAATGAAACGAAAATAAACACATTCCATAAAAATTGTGAATTGGCATTGCCACCAAAGAAGAGGTGAAAGAAACAACGAAAATACCAGATGATTAACAATTTCATTTTGTTTTTAAATACTATGTAGAAAGCGGAAGAAATGTTTAGCAAATTGGCAGTATGACAATGAAATGATACGGTTAGTGTGCGGGCGTGTAAATGGATTGTGATACAACGAAGCATTGTGACGAAAATAATATGAAAAATTTGTAAATATAATCTAATGAAAAAGTAAAATTGTGATAAATTATATAATCTGTAATAACCCCATCACACTTGCACCATGTCGCACATTTCTCCTGTTGCACCACCACCACCCCCACCATTATTGTCGCCAGCAGCCAAAGGCGATAATATCCTCAATAATTTAATTGTGTCACCACCATCTTCGCCGGTACCGCCACCACCATCGCCATCAAAATCTCCAACAAAAAATCAAATTGACGAATGCCTATGGGCACGCGAATATCCCGAGTTACAAAAGGCATGCTATCTAGCACGCATCTGTCCAATGCGGCCACCAAACAAGTGTCAATATCATGACATTGCTGTCATACTACAAGAAGGACCCACTTGTGGTCTAACTGCACTCAGTATGTTGTTGGGCGGTACACCATCACCTCAGAAATTGCTAGCCACAGCCAAAGATATGCACTATACTTACAATGGCGAAATGTTCAGCGCTCGTAATTTGTTCCAATTAATTTACGATTATTTATTATTGCAAATGTCAAGTGTCAATACCAACAGCGATCGTCAGTCAACAAAAACGAAGCAGAACGAAAACGAGAACAATGTGGAAGACAGAAACGATTGTCGCAATGACATTCTAGCAGCTGAGAGAAACAAGTGCGCTGTAATTGATTGCCAAATGCATGAAGGCCCATTAAATTGTGCCAAGGTTAAAGAATGCCTGTTGGCCGGCGCTTACTTATTTGTACCGTATCCTTTTCAAACAAATTAAACTTATATATTGGATATTTTCACTTATCTGCTCGTACGTACTGTAATTGTTAATGCATTGCTAGACTCTCAAAATATTAAGGTAATTTCCAAGTACGTGTAAAGTAAAATCCAGTTGATCGTTTGTGAAACTATTGTTCATATAAATGCAAATTTGTCCTCAATTCAGTTAATATTTAAATGGTTTTCGGAATCAAATCTACAACTACGATGTCGACAGACTCAGAGTTTGAACCCCAAATCAGTGCTCTTTACATACATTTTTATTCAACCGATTCGCATATTTTTAATTATTAATTTGTTTCCTCACTTGACTCACAATCAATTTGATCGAGTTTGATGATTTTCAAATATAAACACAACACTTCTAACGCTTCATTCACAGTAGTGCAAGATGCGGGGCGATGTTCGAAAGCTAGAACGCAGCTGCTGTCAAATGCCACGAGACTCGCGACAAGAGCCGCACTTAAATAAGAAATTATGAACAAATCTCGCATAGCCAATTCGAGACAGCTAAAGGCCGAAATACTTAAAAAGTATGCAAGCATATTCATCTCTCAAATGTAGTTTCAGTTTTACACACATCTTATGACAGTGCGCAGATAAAAAGAATGCATCGGGCATGAATGCTTGATACATGTCGAATATTACTCAACTTTCAACTTTTTGAGGCATTTCATGCATTGCGATTTGACTTTTCTCTTTCTTGTAAATAAACATATGCTCTTCATGCTTGAAGCATACTTTTTATACATTTTGTATCTTGATACATCCATACTTTTTACGTATTTCAACATTAATTGTTTCACTTGCAGTATTCAATGTGCTAAAAAGTAAAATATATTATAATACTGTAATATTAAAATATAATTATATTAATAATAACATACTGTAACAACTCGCCCCACCATACCCTTATTATTCCAGTTTCTCGCACTATTATAAATATGCATATGCATAAATATGCATATGCAGCGAATGTTGTCGACTTCGAATTTGAATGCAAGTTTCGCCTCGCCCTGCTGTATATGAAGTAAAAGTAGCTTGTTGACAACATGGGTGCGATGTGGGTTAATTAATCAAATATTTAGTAAGGACATAAACCGGTCGGCTTTGTCTTTTTGTGATTATTAAATGTCAAATTAATTTTGACAATTCACTTTCTTTTGGGTTAATAATCGGCGGCATTTATTATTTAAGGTGATTTTATAAATTTCTCAAAGAAATTATTTAAAAAGTAATAAATACAATGGCAACCGAGGAAGAACAGGTAAATTAGTATAATATATTTATTTAGGCTGCAGTGGGTATTAACATTTGGTTTTTATTTGTCGCCTCTTCCTACAGATTCAAGTGATACCGGTCAAAGAACCTCTGGATTTAATTCGTCTCAGTTTGGATGAGAAAGTTTATGTGAAAATGCGAAACGAACGTGAATTGCGTGGTAGATTACATGTACGCATGGTTCTTATATATACATATATGGTTGTTGCGATTTTTGTGAAACCAAAAACTTTCATATTGCAGGCTTTCGATCAACATTTAAATATGGTGCTAGGTGATGCAGAGGAAACAGTGACCACCGTTGAAATTGATGAGGAAACTTATGAAGAGGTCTACAAAACAACAAAACGTAATATACCGATGTTATTTGTGCGTGGAGATGGTGTTATCCTTGTATCCCCACCAATGCGAGTGGGTTAGTCATAACCAAATGAAATGTAATATATAAGTCTTAAAATAATTTGATTGTAAATTATGTGAAAATATAATAAAACCATTTAAAATAGTTGAATATAATCTTTATGCATATATATTTGATAATAAAAAATATGCTCACCATTCACATGTATTATAGTGTAATGTTTTCCTTGACTTGAATGCGATTACATAGCTATGATCCAGATTTCAACCATTCGCCTTGTCTGAAGTTTGGCCATAAAGCACATTGGGCATTAGTTGTTGGATACCTCATAAGTGATAAGGATGAAGTGTGATAAATTCAGTTGAATATTGGGTTTTTATTAAAAGATATATGTTTTTTTTCTTTCAAGTTCCACGTTTTAGCACGCCATGGCAAGGCGAAAAATTTGGCTGTTTGGTCGTTGGCCGCTTTGAGCGAGAGCAATTCGAATTTAACTGAATTTGCTCAACCGAAAGGTTATCCGGACTGTGATTTTCTCTTACCGACTGGCGGTATTGGTGGTGATTTAGGTTTACGCGAACGTGCCATCATTGTGAATGGGTTGCCGCAAGATACCATCGTTATACGATAGCTTGATGAATATAAATAACACCAATTATAACTCATTTTTGTAGCCATAATAATAAATATGTGCAAAATAAGCTCAATTATACTTTTATAACTTCCATTGTTTTTTATTTTTAATAAACTTTTTTCATGTATTTATATTTATAAATTTTTTTAAATAAATAAATATTTTGCAGATATACCAGGAATAAGTTTTTATTACTCTTTTTTTACCCCAAATGTAAAATGAAATACCAGTAAATCATATGTAAGTATGTATGTATGTATATTTTTATTATAATTAAATAATATTTTTCTTTTTAGTTGATACAGTAAACGTTACAGTCAGTAGCAATTAAACTGTAGATGTTAAATTATATAAAAATTTAAATAAAATTCCTTTCAATTATTAATCGCATATATAAGAATAAATAATATTAATATAATTTTTTGCTTTAATTCTCACTAATTTTCATCACATAATTTAATCATATTTATGTATGTATGAATAGATGTATACTACTACAAATGTATGTATTTATAATTATATTTATTTATTTATAATAATTGCTAATAATTACTACTCGAAATATCTTTATCATATGTATCGTCTCCTTGTCTATCTGAATGTATTCATATCAGAATCTTTAAGTACAATATATTGCGCAAAATCAAAATGGATGATTGATTAACTTAAACGAATTTGCTGCATAGAATAAATATCTAATGTACAATAAACAAATGAAATTGTATCAAAGCTACCAATAACAAAAAGGTATATTGTTTTAGAGATGCATACATTCATTTTATCTACTTTTATATTGAGAATCTAACAACAATGAAAACAATACATGAGTGCTATAAGTATATGTTCAGCAGTGAGAAACAATGCTGCCGTGGCTCAGTGGTTAGTACATTAAGCTTCTGATCTGTAGGTCGTGGGTTCAATCGCCGGCTGAAACACAGCTTTAATATCGGTAAGATTTTTCTTTGGAACGGTACCCACCTGTCACCCAGAAAAAGTGATCACAGGGTTCTGCCTTTCGGAACCGGCTAATATAAGTAGGTCCCTTCTAATTCTGTCCAAACATTTAACAAGCACATCAGTATTGGAAGAGTATAGGTGTGAATTGAGAAATAACTATTCCATTAATAAATAATATCGATAATTATGATGCCTGTTACGCAAATCGAAATCAATAGGGCTGTGGAAGCTAATAAAATTATCGTTGAAAGATATTTTTGTCATTTTGCAAAGCCTGCAAACAAATATTTGATATTTGAGTTTTTATGCATTAGCACGATCGTGTTACATACATAGGAATATTCATTGTATAGTTTATTGCAAATTTTTGGAAAATATACTTAGATAAAAAATAAATAAAACTAATTAATAATAAAACAAATAAAAATGTTTATTGTTTTTCAAGTCTTTTTTTTGTTTGTTTTTGTTTTTGTTTTTTATTAAAAATTATCAGTTGTATTTTTTTGTTTTCAATTTTGCTTCTCTTTAATATAATATAATGTATGCAGTTTTTATATTTATATGAATTTCGCACAATTTAACATACAAATAAGTCTGTAATATAGTTAATTATTACATTTTGCATACTACTACAAGAAAACTCATATGCGAATAATTCAAATTGTATAGTATGTATATGTAGGATGTATATCATGATCAATATTATATTATTATTACACATATGTTTATTATATTTTGCTTTTATTTTTATTAATTAAAATCACAACAATCAGATATTCAATTTGATATACATAAAGTATATGCAATATTTGTCATTATACATGTAAGCCTGAACTTTTGTAATTTCCTAACTCACAAGAATATACTTTATATGTTCGTTAAATGTCTGTATTGTATTGTAATATACAATTTTTACGTTTTACTCATCCGATATTGCGATTGCTTAAAACTACAATACAGTTTATACTCTTCTTTTGAATATTTTCATCCAGACAATGTTACAAAAAAAAAAAATTAATGTGATAGGCTTTGATTACAGCATCAATTCCTATAAAATAGAAAAATAATAACGACACTTGTCTCATTTTTAAAAATAAATACAAATTAAAAGTAAAAAAAACGCTTTAAATAAGTAGTAAATGAATATTGAATAAGTAGTAAGTGTTACGTAGATACATATCTGTATAGTTTTTTTTTTTTTTTCTTCTTTCAATATAGTAATTGCTACATTATACGAAGCAATTACTTAGTTATATAGTATATATATATATATGATTACATTTTATATATATGATAATTTTACATATAATGTATAGTTATTATTGCTCATTTTAACAAACAACGATATTTAATAAAATTCGTTTGGGATATTTAAAAGTTACAATACGCGTTGCATACACATATATGTAGACATATATATGTATATAAGTATGCAGTAAACACAGAGTATTATATATATGTATATGTATGTATATATATGTATATGTACATACATATATATATATATATATATATATATATATATATATATATATATATATGTATATGTATGTATGTATTTATGTAATAGGTGGAACAAATTGTTATTTTTTTATTGTTTCATTTGTTTGCATTCTTTCATCAACGAATACATACATATTTATCTCTTGTATACAATTATGTATATTAATAATTACAAACAACTTCATGAAAATTTTATTCCAATTTGCATAACAAAAGAAAAAAATCATAAACACAAAA
This sequence comes from Megamerina dolium, assembly GCA_963854835.1. Taxonomy (NCBI): domain Eukaryota; kingdom Metazoa; phylum Arthropoda; class Insecta; order Diptera; family Megamerinidae; genus Megamerina; species Megamerina dolium. The sequence goes on along the minus strand of OY978526.1, from coordinate 2,011,492 downwards.
GCAAAAATTAAGGAATTTCATATATAGAATATATAGAATTGTTTTACGTAGCGTATTCAATCAATTTAAAATGACTAGGATATTTCGGAACAAGACATCATTGGTGTACAACCAATTAGAGCAATGGGAAAATTTTTAACATGCGTTTGCCATTGTGATGATAATTGGAAGAATTTAACGCCAGTCCATTCGGTGCCATCAATATAAACTGGAATTAAAGAGCCAAATTATTTCAAACACATCCCATAATAATAAATTTTCATATATTTACCTCTTAGTGGCACTGGATGCGATTGCTTTGGTGAACATATTAAACGTGCCACACCCTCAACACATTGTTCCTTTTCGAGATCACGATCCTTTTTCTTGCCAAGACGCATTACTGCAATGGGTGTATTAAAAAAAATATAGATTAGCAAGTGAGAAATTGAGCGTTCATAGACACAAACTTACTCTGCTTTTGTTTCTTTTCCTTGGTGGCAAAATTCACAGTCAGTCCATTTGACAAATCACCCATTTGTGCATTTTGTGGCAATCGCCACACTTGTAAATTCCGAAAAGTGCTCTTAATGCTATTCTTACCGCCCTGATCGCCACCACGTGCTAGACTCTTTTCCTTGACTGGATGTTCGCCAGGTCGTACAATTGGCCAGTAATCGACTTGTAGCTCAACCGATTCCGACACCGGTGGCATTCCACCACTGCCCGGTGTTGATGCTGTAAAGCCGTCACCATATCGATCGCGTTGCGATGTCGTCGTCGACGGCGGTGTCTGCAATGCTGAAGGCGGTGATGTTCGGCCCGATTGTGGCGGTGAACCGGATAGACCGCCGCCACTGCCACCACCAGCACTGGTATTTGCAAGAAGTAAATTGGTTGAGCTGCTATTGCCACTAACGGATATGATATTGGAATTTATGCCACTGCCAACGCCGCCACCACCACCAACATTAACATTTGCGGTCTGCTGTTGCTGCAGCATAGCATTGTGTGTTTGTGAAGAGATGGCTTCATCGAGATCAAGCGAAGCTTGTGGACCCTCCAAGTAGCCAATTCGTACATCCTACATGTACACAAAATATATAATAGATGATTATCGTTACAAAACGAAACACTACTTACGCTAACAAATGGCACAAATATTTGGCAAGAGTCTTCGTCCTTGTAATTGACCATGGCCTCTGCTATAGGTACTTGTGTACATGGCCCAGCCGCATGTAAATATCGTTGTACGCGCGTCACCAACTCCACAATGTCTGACTTATTCACTGTCGCCGAATCACCAAGTGTTGTGGAGAGCGCTGTAGCATTCACAGTAGTTACCGCACTCACGACAGCTGCAGTGGCGGCAACACGTTCGCACAGTTGATACCAATTATCGGAGCCAAACATTGCCGCATACGCCTGATCCATTTGGCTTAAATAACGCGTCATCGTACTATTGCCAATGGGTACAATGTAGAAACGTAAATGATTCAGCCAATCGGGTGGTCGTATACCCATTAAATCGACATAATGACGCAATGTGGCACCCTGTAACCAATCACCGCCAACAAGTAAAACTTTCACTGTATGCGGAGGCTTTGCGTTGGAGTTGCAACTGCAAAGAAAAAAGAAACGAGTCAATCAAATAAATCACTAGATGTTTTGCTTTTACTCACTATTTCTGTATCTTGCCCATGAGGGCTTGGAGCACAGCCTTCACCTCGGCTGTGTTGAGTGGCACGAATGCCGGTTTGAATGAGTTTGCAAATATTGGCGTCAGTTTTGGCAATAAACTACTACCACTCAACGCCTCTGGAGGACTTATAATGGTTACTACATCCGGTATACTAGTGTCTTCGGTGGCAAAAACACGGCTCAACTGATCCAAAAGTATTTTACGAGGTTCCACATTAGTCGGAGACAAACAAGTCTCTAATACTGAGCGCGGTTCAGCACTTAAACTAAGCGTTTGTTTCTTTTTGCCAAGCATAGCACTGGCGACACCACCACCACTACCACCACCACCACCACCACCTCCACTTGAGCCACCACCGCCGCCAGGTGTGTTACTTGATGTACGGAAGAGTCGTGAACGTTTCTCATTGGATGGGGGTGCAGTAGTTACGGATGCATTATTACTATTTGTATTCACTGGTGTCAATTGTTGTTGTGGCTGCTGATGATATTGATGCTGCAAACGCATATAGTCTTTATCGGTGCGTGGAGGACTGTTTTGGGGATCGGAAGTTTGACCATCAGTATTGGCTGCATTGCCTTCATTGCCCGAGCTATCATTGCGATAATCTGGAGCACGATCTGTGAAATATAATTATGTTCAATTGTAGACTGATATATGTAAATATGATACTAGAATTATACGAATATAGGGTACATAATACATAAATACACCAAATACGTAGAAAGGACTTCATCTAAATACAATCATCATATATTACTCAGTAAATAAATGACTTTAAAGAAATAAACAACAGCAACAACAACAACGTATTAGAAAAACACAACAAAAAGAATGTGTGATTGGCTCGGATAAGGTGTCAAGGTGCACTAAATAAATTATTTCATACAACCACAATAGCACAGAGAGTAGTCAAATATTTATTACTGTGCAACACAGTCACTAATAAATAATTGTTATCATGACCACCATGTGTGTGTGTGTGTGTGAGGAACAACTGTAAATGGGCAGTCAGCTTGCCAGACCACAGACACTATACTTAGCAGCTTACTGCTGAACACTTGGTTGATGTCTGGGGCGTAATTAAATGCAATACACAGACAATTAATTTATTACACTCAACCAAATGTACGGATAGATGATCGAAACGTATAAATTGAGACTTTCATGTATGTGAAATAAAACCAATGTTGCATGTGCATATAGTATATGCATTCTATCTGCCTCTCTATTGCATATGCATTATATTTATTTGTGAGCATGACAGCAACATTGGCGACACAATGTCAAGTCTGAAGTGCATTGGTCTGCAATAATAATCATAATAATACTAATGTAATAAATAAATCATATAGTACGGTGGTGAGCCCATTATAATTTTCAACGGCAATAGCACAATATATTGTACGATACTACATAGAAAATCATACAAAACAGGCGTCCTCCATGCCTCGCCCAAGAATAGTTGCTATTAATAACAGCTGAGCCCATACACATGCACTCACACATAACACACACACACACACACAACAACTCAATAGTAATACTTTTCATATAAAGAACAACAAATACTCGTATACTATAGAATAAAAATGTGTAAATAACAACGATATAATAAACAAATAAATACCTTAGGATGATAGGCTACCCTAGACCAAATAATGTATTAATCATACAAACGATTGCAAGGACTCAACTTACAACTTGAGGAGTGACTATGCTATTAAATATGAAAATTGAAAATTCAATAAAATAATCATTTTATTTACAGCGTGATTAATTACGAATATGTGCTTATATATGGCAGTAGTAAATTTCATCGTAAATCTTTTGTTGCAGAAAATTTGAATTTTAATTAAGTCGTTGTTGATTTATTCTCATACGAATAGGATTGTGTTTAAACAAATTTTTTGGCTTCATGAAAAATATTTTTCAGTTTTAATCCGAATCGAAAAATTACTTGTTTTAAGACAATTGAATCTCATTTTATATCTCAGAGGTCGGTCTCATCCAACGAACTCTATAATTCAATTTTCATGTATGGAAATGGAAATAATAAATAACTTCAAGTTAATTAAAAATCGCAATAGAGTAATTTAATACAGTTTCGTTACTTAATTTCAATCAATCTAAATTTGTTTCCACTTTTTTGAAGTGTTGTTGTGTTATTTGTATAGGAAACATTTATTGGCGCATAGATTAAACATCGTCATCATAGGTACAACAATAGGCAATCGAATGTCAAAAATTACATATATTCATGTTAGCTCTCTAGGAGAAATGACAAGACTCAAGACTTTAATCTAGGTACTTTTGTTTACACTTTAAAATATGGAATTATACAAAAGGATATAGTAAGGAATTTTAAATATACTTCGAATCTACTGATTATGGAGTTGAACTTCATACAATTTACAATTCAGCTACAATGTAGGACAATTTCGTATAAAAACTAATTAGTAATTAGTTGTGTCAATACACATAGTAGAAGAGAGTGGAGGAGGACAGTATGTGTAGTAAATTTATGGAACAATTACAATCATAAGGAATCATATTATACATTCTCAACTAACAGTAAATCGAATTAATACTTCAATGCAAATATAAATAAGCAATTAAAATTGGCTTAAGAAGAAAAAACCAAATATATGTACATAGGTTTGTTTAAATGAACATAAAAAGGACTTGTACATATAGTATTAAAAGATATTAAAAATATAACCCAAATAAATATCAGGAGATAGGCATGCATTGGTATATACATCTATACTTAAGAGGCACATGTGTATATACATTCTACATATATACATGGTATACATTGTATATACACATACTATAAACATACAACTAACTAAGCGTTAAGCAAATGAAACAGTATTCAACAGATAAAAGTGGTGGTAGTGGTAGTACAATAGTATCCAAGTAATAGTACATATTAGTAGTAGTAGTAGTAGTAGTAGTAACAGTAGTAGTTGTTGTACTAGTAACAGTAGCAGTAGTAGTAGTAGTATTGATCGTAAATAGTAGCATCACAGTATAGTATAGTAAATGATTGTATGTATAGCTATAGTATAGAGATTTACTAAAGGGACAAACATTCATTCATTTAAGGGCGGGAACAAGGAGCAAGTGTGTGTTTGTGTATGTGTGTGTGTGTGGATATGTATGTATACATAGTGTATAGTACATGATATAAATAGAAAATTTAGAAGAAAACAAAACTAGGAGTAAATTAAAGTGCGTGTCGCATAGAGAAAGAACAAAGAAAAACGCAAACAAAATACAAATATTAAAGTAGTGAATTTATAAAGAGCAATTTTTTTGGATTAATAAAATTTTATAAAAATTTTTAAATAATTAAAATAAAAATGCTTTTGTACATGTAATTGTAATTTTAGGTTTTTGATGGTTTGATTTGATTTTTTTTTTTTTGCTTTTGTTTTGTATTTTAATGTATACACAGACCTGGTGTTGTTGCCGAATTGTTATTATTGTTATTGTTATTATTATTACTGTTTGTTAAATGAATGCATTTTTGTTTGTTATTTTCAATATTGTAAGACGAATTGGTCAATGGGTGGTCGCTTTTATCCGATGATCTGCGTTCATAGTTGCCTGCAAAAGAAATTATTCAAGCCATGCAATTTTTTGTTTGTTTTTCTTTTTTGTTTTGTTTGAATTTTTTTAACAATTTATATATATATATATACCTACATATATGTATATTTGTATATATAAAATGTATTGTATATGTAAAGATATGAAAAAAAAAAAAAAAATAATAAAAAAAAAAATTAAAATATATATCTCAAGTAATTAATTTACTTTTTTAAATAGAGATAGAGTGAGAGCGATAGAGAGAGAGATTGATTTTTATTATAAATAATACATTGATTAGCAAGAAATAATAAGCTGAAAGATTTTAATCGTATATTCTTTTAATATTAATTATTTATGTAAGTAAATGTGTATGTTACTAATTAAATATATTTTAATTAACTGCTTAATTTTCAAATATATATAAATACAAGTACTTGATTAGTTTAGTTAGTCAAATTACTTTAGTCAAATACTGCAAAATGCAACAAGAAATCCATTAAGTATATTATAGTTAGCGTAATTATAATTACTGCCTCCATACACACATTACATATACATATAGGCTACAAATTATTTTCAAAAAATTTAATAAATATATTTTGAAATTTTATTATTTATATGTGCTTAGATCATTCTTACACAACTCCTCTTTTCCAAAGAGAAATTGAAATTTTTCACTCTTCTGCCATAATACTTGTACTATTCCTATCTATACAACAATAGTGGTCATAAAACGACCGACAATAATAAATCATCACAAAAATGTATGTTCATAAATTTGTCTTTCATTTTTCTCATTTCTCTTTTGTATATTTATGTCACACAATCCTTTGTTACTAATACTGCTAGTAGTCGCATACTCGATACAAATGTTACAGTGGTGTTTGCATAAATTGCAATATTTCTCACATTTTGTCAACACAAATCAACTCACTTAACCTTCAACCCAGGATTTTTACATTTGTTGATCCCTAACGAAGTTTTGTAGCGAATAAAGTCCATATAAAGTGAACTTTTCTAAAACATATCAAAAATGGACCGTAAAGAAATTCAAATTTCGACGAAATCTCAAAGGCTCATCTCAAATGGGTTTTCATACTATTTTACCTATTTTTATTTTGACTAAAATATAAAAATTCCCATCTATAAGAACTTGCAGTGAAGTTAATTTAAGTTCAACATACTTTAAATAATATTTTCCTTGATTGAATCTAATAATTTTAGCCATAAAATGCCTAGTATATTATTTATATGAACAATACTCTAGATGAGTATGCACAATGTGCTATATGCATTTGAAAATATGGCGATTTTTAACCTTGTTCACCAAAAATATTATATCTGAATCTTCGTCGTCATCATCAGTGTCGGTGTTGCTGTGACCCTGACCGAATTAAGGTCATTTGTTGACAACAAAATTCACAATGAACTGATTTTATTGCAAGGACGGTACGACCGACAGTCATACATACCAGTGTATGTGTAGACACATACATGTACATATTTTAGCTACATCCAAATTACTGTCAAATAAGAGAGCAATATTGTATTATATTGCATTGGCAATGACAGTGGCATACTATTGGATACAATTTTTAACAAAATTGTTTTTCTATAATACAATACAAATAATAAAATAATTGCATTTTGAATCAAAACAAATTCAATGTATAGAAACGATTGCATAGAATGTTTTCGAATGTTAATTGAATATACATAATTATAATTGGGATATAAATTCATGTATGCAAATTCAACAAATTCACTTTCTTTTCGCATGAGGCAAATAATTTATTTTAAATTCAATTATCTTTACGTATATATGCAGTGTGTTGCAAGACTTGTGTGTTTTTATTGTTCATTTTTAATTGGCATCAAGAGCCAAGACGCACAAAAAACCAAACACAAAGATATGTATGTGTTTTTATTCTACTTATTTGTAAATATGCAATATATACACACATATGACATGACAGCGGTCCCTCCTGAACGTATGAGCAACAATTAATTAAATGTTTACCAGCAGTAAAGAGAAGAGTTTTCAAGTGAAAATCTATCAAGTGAGTGTATGTTTATATGTATATATTTCTTTATTTTCTATTTTGAAACTTCAACGTTCGAATGTATTATAATTTAAATATTTTCTGAAAATTATTGCACAACAATATATCACTCATACGTATGAGTGATAATGAATTGCAATTTTTAAGCAACAAAATTCTCAGAATAGATATTATGTAAACAAAATGAATACACTCCCAATTTAGTATTGCTTCACAATTGAATTTAATTAGTTTTAAAGTTAAACAAAAACCTACCCGACACCAATATTGATATTGTGAATAATATTAATAATTATTGTTTACTATTGCGATTGATTTTGTTGATTATATGACCCGCATAAATGACTAAAGATCAATTTTATAGGTGTAGTAAACCAAGTATGTAGGTAAGGCAATGAAAAATATCAAAATCTCTAGAATTTCTTTATTTACTTATGTATAATACATGAAAAATGAAAAATGTAACAATAATACAAGTCGCCTACAAAAAAGTATGCATATGAATATGAGTAGTTTGAAAATTTACCTATGTCAAATACTTATTATTTATGAAAATCAAAATAAACCTACATTATACCGAATATAAACTAGCAAAATAAACTAGAAATTTTTATAAACCCAAAAAAAAAATAATACAACAAATTTTGTACTACGAAATCTGAAAAAAAAAACAAAAGAAAGAAATAAAATTAAACTTACCACCAGTAGCACCATTATCATGCAGCATGATGCGTGAATTGGTGAAAAATGGCCGCAACGATGGTTTCGGTGTTGAGCCAATTGACAAACTATCCATATCTGGCCCTGAATCATCACCCTCACAACATGATAATGATTCCAATTCTTGAAATAGTGCATCCAAATCACGTTCGCCACGTAGCGCAGCAGTGCCACGATTAACTTCACCCTCCAACTCTTCGGTGGCCTTAAAACGTTTTAGCAACGCCACAATTTTCTGCTTGAAATTACGTTGTTGCAGGGAAATTGTCTGTAAATGAAAGGTACAATTTATCAAATATTTAATTTTCTGTTTTACATTTTCACAAATGTCAATTATCTAAATTGCTTCGCAGATAACGTACGTTATTATGTCATGTAATAGTTTAAAGATGATTTTTCAATTTACGTGGTGTTTTTTATGAAAAAACTTGAAAAGGGATATAATTTTACTCAGAATACTCAGAGTGTAGATCAACTACAACGTATTTATTGTATAAACAAAGTGTCTAGTGCATCTAATTGCATTTACGAAAGAGTTTTATTAAATATGAGGTTAAGAAAGTATCTGTACCTGGCACTGAATTATCACTACGTCAGCACCACCTCATGGCGCCATTAAAGTAAAAGTTTATTTATGTTGAATACCAATACATTGTCCATAATCAAATTTATGAAATTTGATTTTAAAAATAATTTTTTCAATATTTTTAATATCTACACTAATGCTTAATATCACTGTTGTCAGTTGTTAAACCTTACAATGTTCATATATACGGTAAATTTGCTATCTTTTGGAGTCATATTTTATTTGTAGGCAAATTATCTTGTCAATTGGGTATAAATAATTAATGTATTCAATTTTCTTATCAATTATGCACGAAATTTACAAGCAAAATTTTAAGTGCATTTCTAAAACCTAAATAAAATAAGGGGATTCATTCAAATGTACAAGTAGGCAGTTCTTTGTGGTGTTGTTCATGAACGTGGTACTCCCTTCCCATATAAATTATTTGTTCAACTTTAAATCGAATAATTTACTAAAAGTTCTTAATGGATAACAGCTTTTAAATGAAATACAAGTGGGTGACATTCAAACAATCGCTCACTGAAAATCACGTTGAAAGGGGACCAATTTGGGGCAAAAGAGAAATTTTATTGAAATTTTGGTTGAAAAATGAAGACTACCTTTTGCTACTCACTGTAAAGCATCCATCAAAAATTAATATCAAATGAATTTGCAGAACTTATCACTTTCAACCGATACCTAGATGCTCTATAAGTGATTGCGTTACACAAATATATCTATTTATCCGGACCCTGCAAAGGACAATATTCTTAAAATGCACAAAAACATATTTAAATAGCTATAAATTTGCAACACGTTAGAAAATTAAGTGAAAATTTTACCAGACGATGCCAAGTCATAATTGATAATGACAGCGGCCACTTCGTACTAGGCACTTATAGAATTGTGCTTTCAAACTAATGTCCAAATCAAACGGTTAACTGTAATTGGTATACAATTTACTACCCAAATCGATATTAATTATTCATTCGACACTTGTATTAGTCGAATGACCTATTAGTCCTGTTAGTCGAGTGACCTATTTCTGATTTTTGTACTAGGTTTCATCTGTTTTTTTCCTTTTGCTTCTATTTTTATTATTATTAGTAAAAGTACATATATATATAAATCGGTCAACAACAAAAATAATAAATATATTAGTTTATTTAACATTATAATTACTAATTCTATAAATAGGTGAAAAAAATGAAAAACACCTGAATTTGTGAATAATTTGTTTGAACAAGAATAAACAAGAAACCAATAAGTTCCAATGTACGCACCTCATAAACCTACTTATTTTTATGTACATAGAATTGTGTATATTTAACAAAGTACAATTATAATACTATTTATGTATACATATACACTTTTGTACATGTGCTTTGTGACGCATTAAAATCAAGAATCCTTACATTAACGGCATGAAGAAAAAAGAAAAACAAAAACAAAAATAATAACAAATGAAAACATGAATGAACGTACACACACACACGAAGAACATGCACATTGAAGACGGAAAATTTTCAATGTGCTTGCTTGTCAACAAATCCGTGTACCCCCAATTGAGCTCAAGGCAATACATACTCGTATGTACTTCTGCTGTTCATATATGTACATATGTGTATGTACCAAACATGTGCGCGTACATATGAGAAAATGTACCGATATGCATACACTTGACACATATCGTTTAAAAAGTGAAACACATATTAAAATTGAAATAACAAATAAGAGGTTGATTTGAATATTTTGGAATTGAGTGCATCATAAATTTAGGTTATACACATTAAGCTCCAGAGAAACGAATTTGTGTTTAACGTTAGATGATTCTTATAATTAATAGTTACACGTAAGTTACGCACTGTAATGATAAGCGGAAAGAGAGATGGAAAGAGGAAAGAAAGTAATTTATCAAATATAAGCACATACAAAAATAAATAGATCATTTTTTGCTTGCAACAGCTTATATAGATGTTTATATATGCGCAAAGTTGGAAAGATGTGCTAGGTAATTCTTCATGTTCTGCCACCAAGTGTGACAATATTAATGACAGCTTTTCGAGTATGAAAATATACAAAAGTTCCTTTCCAATCTGCCATCTGCAATATTAGATACACTCAATGTGTAAAAAAGTACCCTGTATATACAATAGATAATTCCATATATTAAAAATATTCATAATTATAGTGCGGTTATGAAGATCTAATACACGCACAAGGAATATCCACTTGTCACGGAGAGAGAGAGGACAAGTTAAATATGCGTACCATGTAATTTCGTTTTAACATTAAAATGTTATTTAAACATCGACAACGGATGACGTTAAACCCTTTCTCCTTTTACCATTTCGAAATAGAAGTAATTTGAGGAAGGAATATAGAAATAGAAAAACTACGTAAATGAAAATTATATGGTAGGCAGCAGTCACGACAGACAGACAGAAAATTTTTCAAAAAAAAAAAAAAAAAAAACCGAATTAAATGAAAGTTGAAATGTATTAATGAAATTCTGAAACGAATGTCATCGAAATAAATAAGGGCGTTAAAAGAATATTATACTACTATGACCACAAGAATGTACAAGTGGATCAAATATATCACAATGGGGTGTCTGAAATGTCGTTGTTTTTCCACTTAAGAGTGCTATTGTGCTTCCAGAGTGGTATGTACAACATATACTACGAACATATTAGCAATTTAATGTAAACACAAGTAAATACAAAATCAACCACTGGGACCACCTTCTGTCAGAGCACATTTCATTTGATGTTAAAATAGATTTTCGAGTATATGTCTTTACAAATAGAGAGAGAGAGAGATAGAGAGAGATTGAAAAGTGTAAGCAAGATAAACATTTTGTGGTTTTGCCTCTCTATGATGTATGTTGCATAGATATTAAATACAACAACAACATCAACGACATATCAAGTTTGATTGATGAAATTTCTTATTTCATTAATTCAACTGTTCATGTTTTCATGCTGAAAACATCTGACATCCTCAAAGGGCATATGAGGAGTTACAATTTAATCATCGTTGCTGATATCGTTGTTGTTGCTGCTGATGCTGTTGCTGTAGGCTATTACTGTCCAGACATACATACACTTACATTAAACAATTTCTCTGAAACTTTGCGTTTGATTCGTTACACTGACTTGCTTCCATTGTTGTTGTTATTGTTATTGTCATTTACATAATACCATATAAATTTGAAATGAGAAACAAAAAATTAGAGTGACGAATCAATTGCAACTAAATCGTTTGTATTCTGTACATGTTCTTGCATATGTATATGTATCGCCAGCTTTGAGAAGTGTTTATTTACATCATCCCGATTACTCTCCCCTTTCACAGTTGAAGTTAATGATCAAGTTTTGTTTGTCATTACATCAGCCAAATAAATATAAAATTAGAAATATATTTTTTTAATATTGCTGTTCTGTACGTTATTTCGCATTAGTCTCGTTGCATATCCTTCAAAATTTGTCTTTTACTAACAATTAGTGATTTTTCCCATACAGGAAAAATACTATTGAGTATTAAGCTCCAAGTGTTAAGCTCAAGACGGTTCCATTATTTTCGTTCCCCATTAAAAAATATAAAATAAATAAAAATAAAGTAAGAAGAAAATATGTTAACAAGTTCTTGGAAATTTTACTGAGTAAGTGTATCTACTATAATAATAATACGAACAATAAAAATGCCGCAACAGCAGCTATACCAATAGTAAAAATTTGTGTAAACAAAGGTACAACAGACAATGCATGCGATCAATTTGTCATCTAAGAATGAGTCATTCAATTATAAACAGCGCGGTAGCAAAAATTTCTGGACCATAAAAATAATGATTTTGCTTTATTTAGTGTAAGTATGAATAAGTAGTGTTATAACATACATCACATACGTATGTGGGTAAGACATGATCGTAGGAGCCAGTCAACCACACCATCTGAACATGTATTTTACAATTGACTGAACTCTTCTTTTTTTTTTCTCTCTCTCTTTAAATTATATATCAGAGTGGTTGTCAGTGACTGTCATAAAAATAATAATCACAGTAATGATAACATTTCACTTTCGCTTTTTTGTATTAACTGATAATAATCATAATAATCATCAACTCCACCCACTAAATTACTTAACAAACTCTCTATTATTTTTTTGGTAATTTTTTTCTTGGCATTTACAAAATTTATGCAATTTGCCTCAGTACTTACCCTGCTAATTTTTGCACGCGATGAACTTTTATCCTTCATCTCGAATTCGCTATCACTATCAACGGGTTGTGTACTACCTAATGTAACGTCTTCAGCTTCAGAACGTTGTAATTTGCGATATTTACGCATATCATGCTTCACTACCGATGTTGGATTATAATCACGTTTCGGATCGTAACAACCAGGTATTCCGAGGTCGTTAGCCTCGTCGTTAAATTCGCCCGAACTAAATTCACCCTCTTCGTCCTCGTCAGAATATTCAGCCACACGATCTGCATGGATTTTAACAACAAAAAATTGTATATAATTAATTACATGAAACAAGGCAATCAAGCATATAAATATTGTTCATTCATATAATTTTAAATGCTATTTGTTGCATGTTATTGCTGAATTTTTATATGATAATTTTCATATAGAGTTTTGTGAATTTAAAATTTTCAGTGATTTTCAGTTAAACGAGTAAACAAGGTAGATACATATGTATTTATATAGTATTTATATAGTATATAGCAAACACGTACTTTTTGCAGCCAAAAGATAATAATCTTTATGGTTTATTCTCTCTGTTATTGTAAATAATGTTGCTTTTTAATATATATTTTTTATGTTTAACGGTGTTTTGTTTTTCAATTATAGTACATATATTTTATATAATTTTTTTTTAATCACAGATTTTATCAAGCAACAGCTTTTTAATTACAAGTTTTTTTATTTTTTATTTTGTTATGATTTGCTATATAACATACACACCGGGCACACACACGCATAAATAAAGTTATATATTTTTATAACAATTTATACGAATATTGTATAAAATGTCAAAAATAAAAATAATCATGAAATGCAAAACGAATATTATAAACCGAAATGTAACGCTTTGTTAATGCCGATACACGCTAGTTAGTTGATATAAACGAATTAAGATAGCGCAGTGAAATAAAAAACACGTTGTATCATTGTTGATAATCAGAAAACAACTGGTTGCTTCGTTGTCAATTCAATAGCCCAAGTAAGACAATCGACAAAAGACCGAAAATATTATATTCGATATTTTCGCCTTGTTTTTAATTTTCACATAAGAGAGCAAAAGCAAAGCACCAAAACAATTGTGTAGGTATTAAAATAGATATGAAAGAAGAAGAAGAAGACGAAGTAGAAGGTAAGAAGCAAAGGGTGTGAGAGTAAACGTATTATTGTATACAAAGATATATGTACATATAACACATCGTATGCATCGCGTATATACAAAATAATTTTTAAAATCAATACTATGATGAGCCACCACGTCGTCCACGTCGCCCTCAACACACCCAACAATACAACACACTGAAAATTGCACTCATTATTCACTCATTTGTGGCGCACATTGCTTTGATTAACAATGAAAAATTCAAAATGTTGATGAGAATAACAAAAAAACCAAACAATTGTACAAACAACGAAAGAAGCAGCAGCAGCAGCAGCACCAGCAACGAAAACAAAAATAATTATATAAATAATACAATACAACAACAACAACAACAAACAGTAGAGAAATGTAAGGGAAACGTCCGTATGTAGGCAAAATGACATAAAATATTACTAATGGTAATTGAAAATGGATGACTAGCCAATTTTGTGAAAATTCCAATGTATCCAAAAAACAAATTGACACATTTTACTAAAAAATTAATGCTATCAAGTGAGAAACTTTTTTTAAAAGTACAAAAAAAATTCTCTAAAACAAATTGGATGTGGAAACAATTTTATTTATTTTTTTTTTTTGCTCCATCGAAATCAATGTATTAAAAAATTTTAGGCCCTTTGTTTAGCACATAAATTTTACAAAATCATAACAGGGGGTCCACCTGTGTGAGCGCGGTATTTCGAACGCTTTTTCGGGAATTTTCGTTAGGAGAACTAATTCGAAAATAAGAAGTTTTACGTTATTTTGAAGGTTTGTGCTTATATTTCAATAGTAAATTTTTCCAATAGTGTAATCCGAAGGCTTGTACTCATTAAGGGCGTTCAAAGTGACCCCTTCAAAATGAAATACCGAAATTGTGGGCAAGATTCCGCTCGAACCAGTTATCTAAAACGCAAAAAGCAAAAAAAAATCTTATTTCTGTTTATATCGTTGAGGTACTGACGTAGGATTTTGACGAAAATTTAAAAATTGAAGAAATGGTAGTTTTTATAAAAATTATTCGTTTTCATGATTTTTTTCGATATAAAAACTGCTGTAACATTGAAAAAAAAAACATTTCGAAAAACCGCTACGTGGGTACCTTCAGTTATCTGTATTAATGAGTCTGTCAAAATTTCAAGTCAATCGGTTAAGTAGATTTTTTTTAATCATGCCCACAAAATTCAAAAATATGGTTTCGAGAAAAACGCTTTCAAAGTTTGGAAACACAACAAAACTTTGTATTATAGACTCACATTTAATTTGCAATACCAGGACCATAAACTTCCCCTTCCTCATCCTGTAGAAGCTCTCGTTAAAGATGCGAAAAATGTAAAAAAAATCGATTTTTCGAAAATTTTACACAGGTGGACCGCCTTAACAAATTTTTTCTAAAGAAAATATTTTTCGATGTACAGACAATTTAGTTTAGTCTGCCGGTTGAGATGGTGAGATGATTGAGATGATTGTGTAGAAATTAAGTAACAATGCCATAGTCTGGAGGTTTTTTTTAATTATTAGAAAAAATGTTAATTTAATCAGTTTGAAAAAATCGAAAAAATTTGTATACGATATGAATTTTGAGCTCTTTTTTAGCTAGGTTATTTCTTTTCACTAAAAATACAAAATACAAAAAACAAAATTAAAATTGAGTGAAAAATCGACTGTTCTATCGTATATGTAGTAAACACTTACCCAACATACGAACCTTTCACTTATGCACTTAGGTATACTCACTCACTCATTCGCTTACTCTCAGTCAAAATTTACTTAAACTCAATATCAAAAAAAAAAAAACTCATCCATTAAAATATACGTAACTCTCACTTTTAACCGCATTTAACTAGTATTATTATTTGGCGCCTTATTTACTACTTGTTTATTTTATTTGCTGTTAATAGACGCTTACAATTTTGTAAACATGCCATGACAACAAAAAAACGGCGCATTAAATAAAAACAACCGACAAAAATCGCTCATACGTACACATGTACCTACTCAAGGGTGGATGAACGAGTAAATGAACGAGTTTATTATGATGAATATATTATAAAATTAAATAAATATATAGTGATGATGTACATGCTATAATTTAGTGTTTAGAAAAATATTAACAACAACACATATTCATGGTTATTTATGTTGCATTTTGATATTTTTGATTTACACATGTATAGACATGTAGCTATAAATGTAAAATTTATTTCATTTTTTTTTTTAATGATATTACTTATTAATATTGCGTGGGTTTTTGCATGCTATCCGATAACACAATTTACCGGCCGGAAATATTCAAATGTCATTTATTGTCTGGAATCGTTGTCCACAAAACAGTGACAACGTACACATGCAATGGTTGCCTACTAGTCGCCAATGAATGACTAATATTGACATGTGGGCGTATGATTGGCACGATCTACATATATACGATATGTCTGAGTACACGCGTATTTTTCTATTATACAGTTTTCTTCTTACGTATAAGTATCTTGGACACATACTGTGTACACATCTATGAATAGGTACATACTCGTTTGTATATGATAATGAATTACAAATGAAAATACTTGGAAAATAGCATAATTTGCTTGCCTTGTGTCTAATCACTTTCAATGCGAATCAACCTTTTCTTATTAATAATCGGCTTTACAAATTCGCTAAGTACAATACTC
Organism: Megamerina dolium; assembly: GCA_963854835.1. Lineage (NCBI taxonomy): Eukaryota > Metazoa > Arthropoda > Insecta > Diptera > Megamerinidae > Megamerina > Megamerina dolium. The sequence continues at coordinate 1,994,803 of OY978526.1, read as the reverse complement.
TTTCCGCTGTCATTATTCGATTCATTTGAATTGTGAATGTCTACGTTTTTGTTTTTTTTTTTTTGGAAATCCTCCACCTATTATGGGGAAAATTACTATAGGACATTTAACAGAATAATAACTGGCTATTATTATTTGCTCATGCTTTTCGATGTAATCGGTGTGAATAATAATTGGATAATAGGCAAATTTCGACAAAACATAAAACGACAAAGTAATTTACTAATAATAATAATGGCAGACGAATTAAAGAACTGCAACAACAACAACAACAAAAATATCTTACATGTTGGCAAGTTTGGTATGTTTTATAAATGAAATATAATATTTTTTAAATAAAACATATAGAACAAATGAGATTGGAATCAATAAGGTTTAAGGTAAATGGAAAGCTGTTTACTATATATAATAAATCAAAGTTTTTTTTTTTAATTCGTAATAGTCAAAATTCTTCAAAATTCATAAGAACATTGAACAACAAAAGATCTGTTAATCTCATATAAATTTTTTGTCACACATTGAAAATTAGGTTTCATGGAAATTCAATTTTCTTTAGAAATTCTTTTGATTTCGTGTATAAGCATCAAATAAATATACACATACACACACACACACACACACGCAAAATGCATATATGTACATACAGAATATACCTACTCATACAGTTTGAATTGATGGCGTTAGTTGTTCAAAACTATAAACTATTGTACGCATGTATAACATATAAAAGCATATTGCAATTTTATCTACAATACTTATTCGATGTAAAGAAAATTCATATATGTAGCATATCATAGCAATGACGCATCAACATCATTATTAGAATCATTATCATCGTCCTCGGCATCATCGACTAACAGACAAGAGACCAAAGTTCTAGCACTCATAAATATTTGTAGATATTTGCTGTATGTATACTCGTACAAACAAAGAATTTCTCTCGAATTTTCATTTCAACAAATACAACAAATAGGTATATGCAGATATATAGACAAATGGCAAAATAGCAACAATAATAAAAATGAACACTGTAAAGTGGAAAACTGGCAACCGTAGTATGAGAAGAGGTAAACAAACTTCCTTATGAAAGATGAATTTTAGCACGATAATGCCAATATCCGGTAAGTAAAGAGGGGAAATTATGGAAATATGAATCTTATTGTGGACTTGGACATAGAAACTTTCATATCAACAAGCTTTATATTAAAGCATTCTGCCGATGATTTTTCTACTAGGTGCTTGCTTGCCTTGTTGTTGTTGTTATTCTAATCTTAAAATCAAAAATGCAAGGCATTCAGTAAGTTGTACAAAAAACGCTTAATTATAGAGTAGGCATGTATAAATAGATTTGAAGATGCATGCATAAAATTGTTTGATTTCTATTTTGTCAGACGATTTAAAAGCTAAGCATCTGTATATTGTGCAAGTCATGGGAAAAATTAAATCAAACAATTTAAAATAAATGTATGAGTAATACTTATATAATTAATTTCCAATGATGCGTATTTTTTGTTTATTTTTGTTCACACTGTCTCACCACAAGCAAAGTGAAAAGACTGAATTGTTTGAAAAATAAATGACATATTTGAATGTGTTTTTCTATTAGGAATTCTTTTTTTTTTTTATTGGTTTATAGATTCTAGTTTCTTATAATTCAGTGTAACCATTATTTTGTTTTGTATAAATCGTGGATAGGCGCGTCAAATTGTCTAACCTGACGCAATCAATCAAATTGGGACAACAATTGGAGACAATCAATCAAGGAGGAGGCGAGAAAAGTATATTGATCAATGCAATTGAAAAGTATTAAATTTTTCTCATACAAATATGAAATAATTCACTTTAAAAATATCCAACTAATACCTACTGATATGCTTGATGTCGGCATAATCACAAATATTTATGATTTCGATCATCTGAAGTTTCATTAATATCTGTTACAAACTAAAAAGTTCAAAAACATTATTATAAAATATTAAATCTTCCTCAACAATTCTCCAATTTACTAATTTCATTATCCATCTACGTATTTTGCACGCTGTGAAGGACAGCACAGTGGCAACATTTGAACCTCTCCATAAAAGTGTATATGTATTAACAAGTAAAAGCTTTATGAGAAATAATGTGAAAAATAGAATTTTTCCAAACAAAGTAAAGAATAGCAAATAGAGAAATATCCTTGAAATATTTACACAATCACATACCAACAAACCCGCTCAATACTAAGGCGGGATATGGATATACAAAAAAATACAGAGAAAAAAAAATTGTTATAAATTTATTTTTGTCATCAATGCTGTCATTAGCAACGTAGGCAACAGCAGCAGCAGCAAGAGCAATTGTGGCAGCAATAATAGCAACAATGCGTCCTATAGCTCTCCTCTGTTAACTTGACCAAAGCATTACAATAGGATCCAGCAACAGCATCAAGGTTTTAAAGTGCAACAATAGCAGCAAAAAAACAACCGCAATATACTTGAACATTAATATGAGTATAGCAACATCGCAATATATTAAATAGTAGTAGGTAGAAGAAGAATAAAGCAACACAAAAAAGAGACGACTACCTGCCTACACTACAGCATCCTTAAGAGAGGAAGAGAAAGCATAAAAGAGAATAACAAAAAAAAAAACAAAAACAAAATAACAAAAGGATAAAAAAAACAACATTAACGAATGAACAATGCCATACATCACTACCATCATCGTCACCTGCACGCTATGTGCCTACAACCACCTACATACGAGCTTGACACAATTTACGCATTTTGTCATTAAACACTTCAGACGAGAGAGTGGAATAGATGACAACAAAAAAGAAAAAAAAATACACACACACACAGAGACGCACACTTATGAAAGTGTCACAAAACGAGGACCAGCATTGTAAGTTGTTAACAGCAGCCGGTAGCAATTCAAAGACAAACTGTTGGCCATATATAGATATAGATGCTTATATGTATTTGCATATATATGCAATACATAGTATAGGGCTTATAAGCATATGTATATTTACAGAACAGCAACAACATTTAAGCAAATTTTTTTCATGATGCTAGTACACTACTACTATTGTTATTCTTTATCTCGAACAAGGACAATGATTTAATTCGTTTGTCGACACTGCCATAAGAAGAGGTTTTATGTTCTACGAATCGTTAGAATGTTAGTTAAATTGAAAAAAGCTTCTGCTATGTACGTATTTTTTTAGTTAATATACTAATCATAAAAACGTATATTGTTACATTGCTACAAATGAAGGCATGGATTCAATTTAATTAATAATGTATCAATAAGATAAAACCTATATATAAAGAGATATATGCATATAATCAATAAAATGAAGAAGAAGAAAAAGAACAAGTAGTCTCATGTCTAATACATAACTAATATTAGATATTACTTTGAAGCATACCCTTGTGGTAAATATAATTTTATGCATACCTCATATGTGCATTGCTATGTTTCAAATGTCAAATAGATTGACCCTCATCAAATTTTTACATGTGGTTTGTGGTTGTGGCATGAACAAGCGCTTCTTGGCATTATGCCTAAAATGCATATATGTACATCTACATATGTACAGGGTGATTTTTTAAGAGCCTTCGGATTTGATTACAAAAAAAAAAAACACATAAAATTTAGAAAAATGTATAAAATCTTTATTTGAGTCGATAGAACGATCTATATAATTCAATGTTTAAAGATGATTTCATGTAAATGTTGACTTCGCCTCAAATGGTTCATTCGCTGGGTTCAATTTTGGCGTACTCTCTCTCGGTATCTCACGAATAAATCGATAATTCACTGTCATCAACAACACTGGCGGATACAGTTGCGATATTTTCCTATGTCCGCACTCTACGTATGCGTGTTGGTGGTTTAATGTCCAATAATGTAAATTTGATGCGAAATTTAGTCACAAGATACCGAATAGCTGCCTCATAAGGTCGGCCAAACTGACCATAAAATGAATGAATGAATGAACCGAGCATGAATTTTGATAATAAAATTCAATAATCTGCAAGCGTTGTTCTTTTGTAAGTCGATTCATGGTTAAATTATAGACCAAACTGAACACTAACATGTTACACGAAAACAGCTGAGCTGCCAAAACCGGTATTGCCAAAAAGAAAGTTGCTAAAAAATCACCCTATATATGTATGTAGGTACATATGTGCATGTTGCATGTAAATTTGTACAAAATGTCGTATGCATAGCAGAAAAGGTTATAACGTCTCATCACCACACACACACAGCACCAAGCCCATAAAGGAAAAGTTCTTTAAAGGAAAGAAATGTGAAAAAACAACATTTATTGATTAAATTTGCCAATTTGCCAATGTGTAAATTCCATATATCGTCTGTATGTAGCTGTGAACATACATATATGGTGCCTTTCATGGCTATTATCCCAAATTCGATCAAATTAGTTTATCCATTCTGTTGAAACAGATGAATTTTTTATAGATTTTTTCATATTCTATCGATTGATCAAAACAAAGTAAAAAATGAGTTTATTTTATTGTTGTAATTAAAAGTAAATTTAATTTTTTCCCATTTTGGAACATTTTTATTATGTTCCAAACAATGAAATGTATTTACCATATGCATGTTGCTAATTGGCAAATGACACTATCCACTATATATTTGTATATACATGTAGAAGCATTATAAAACTTTCAAGTACCGCCTGAGGTATCAACCATGCCTTCAAAATATGCATTTATTCTTATTAAGAGTTACTTAGTTTATTCGCCTGCAGTGTGCTTACATCATACGAAGGACATAAAGAAATGCTAATTATTTTCTTTTTTTAAGCATATGTACGTATGTACAAGTTGATGATGTACAAGATGTTGATTAATTTCAAGAGATCCAACAAAAATAGTAGCAATGAAAGAAGTATACCTGCAACACTTCAAGATGTTTAAGTCGCTAATGCAAAATAAGTTGATGTAATAATAAAACAAATGAAAAATGATAAAAAAATGTATAAAAATTATAAATATAAGACTATAGTTCCATCGTTGGAAATCAGGTAGCGCAAGTAGGTCCCAATTGCTGCTATTACATTTAACACAAGCACAAGAGAAGCTCATCTAAACTCATAAATTAGAATCGTAATCCAAAATACACAACCATAAACTTGAAATCAACTACATGTAATGAGATAATCTACCTTTGCACCGAAATTTAAAGTAATTTCATGCATTTAAAAGGTTGAATATTGAGTACTATTGAAGAAATATATAACTTTTGAATTTAAGTTTTTATTTACTGTAACAAAAATTGTAACAAAAATTACGTATAACTAGTATTTCTAAAAATAAATCACCAAGTTCTAAAAACCAAATGAAAATCAAAGTCCAACAGAATCAGAAATACGTATACACAAAGTGGAAGGAATGCGTTTATTTTTTTATTTTTTCTATTATAAATAAATTCTCAACTATTTCTAAATTTAACTCATTTCACTTGCTGCTCTAGAACAAAAAAAAAAAAAAAATGCATTCATTCATTATAATAATGGCCACAATTATATTACAAATAACTTAAGACCACCAGATGTTAATGTTCGCATACCAACAACTTGAAATGCTTGAAATCACGAGACTACCACACCAAGAATATGTGCAGCAACACCTTCTCTTCTTCGTTTCTAACACAGTGTGATGGAATTTCTTACACTTACTTCTGTTGCTGCTGCTACTGCTTCTTCAACATATCTCTGCATCATTTTAAGCAGAATACTTTACACTTAGTCGCTCACTCACTTCCTCACCCACTTATTCACTCACTTATCTTCACCTCACAATGTGCTACAAATACTATATGCATACATATACATATATGTGTGCATACATACACAGTGTGGATATTTTTGTAAATGTGTGTAATACAACTTTTCCACTTATAGATTGTATTAACAGCAGATACATATACATATATATTTTTTTTTTTTTTATCCTAATCAAATTCCATTGAGAATATGTATACTTTGTACATTTCCTATTTCAGTAGCACTGCAGTATAGAAAGAAAAGAAACTGACACCAGCTGAAGTTATACTTCCTATTTGTACCCCCCCGCCTAGCAAAAATACTATTAGAGGCGATCTGGTGAGTGCTCACTTCCTTTCAAGGGTAAATAGAGTAGATACATACTTCTTAGATTGCTGCACGAGCATGTCTTTTCACATGTTCAATAGCAAATTGCAAATTAAAACATATGGGCGGGATGTATACATCATGAAGACCGAACTGGCACTATTTGAATACCGAAGTATGAGTCGAATATATCGATATTGTAGTTTTCAAAGCAAGTACATTCGTACAGCACTGTAATACAGATGTATGTAGTAAGCTATAGATAGGAGTATATGCATGTTTCTTTGCTTATATGTTTTCGAAATTATTCCAACACATTTGAACTTTAATCTTCATCACTTGAATGATTTCAAAATTTGCTGTGTTTGTACAATATCAAGCAAACGAATTATTATCATAAGCATAAATTTTAATTAGGCTATTACCAGCTGAAGTTGCCAAATCGAAAACATAAACGCAAATACGCTCAAAATTATTTTTAAATTTCGTATGAAATTTCTACAGAGTCATCTTGTGTGGTTAAATTGTTTCAGACTTTAGATTGAGTTTGTACAAACTATAATTGTGGTAATGCAATTAGTGTTTGTAAATTATATAATATTCAAACTACAAATAATGTGATGAGTGTGCATTTTACATATCAACACATTAAACAGACAATTATTTTATGTACGAGGGCGGATTGATAAAGATGCTACCTAAGTACGAAAAAGGCAGCACAAACACAAAAAAGAAATTGTGATCTGTCAAATGTCAGCAGTTAAAATTTCACCCAAATTCATCGATTAGTTTATTTGTTGTAGTCGTTTGAAGTAACCAACTTTTGTGTTTCTTGAAAAATGGAAAAAAGCGAATTTCGTGCAGTGATTAAACACTATTATTTGAAAGGGAAAACGGCGAAAGAGACAAAAGAAAAGCTCGATAAACATTACGGTGAGTCTGCTCCGTCAGATTACATGGTAAAATATTGGATTGCTGAATTTAAACGCGGCCTAACCAGCACTGCAACAATACCATCAACAGGAAGGCCAAAAGAGGTGGTTACTGAAGAAAATATCAAGAAAATCCTCGATATCGTTATGAATGATCGCCGAGTCAAGTTGCGTGAGATTGTTGAAATGGTAAATATCTCATATGAACGTGTGTTCAATATTTTGCATGAACATTTGCATATGAAAAAGCTATCGGCAAGATGGGTGCCGCGTTTGCTCAGTGTCGAACAGAAACGAGATCGAGAGACCACTTCACTGCGGTGTTTGGACATGATAAAGCGTAATCCTGTTGATTTTTGGCGTCGATTAATAACTGTTGATGAAACGTGGATCCACCACTACACACCTGAAATCAAAAATCAATCGAAACAATGGGTGGAAGCTGGTGGAAATGCTCCGAAGAAGGCGAAGGCAGTGAAATCGGCTGGCAAGGTTATGCCCACTGTAGTTTAGGATGCACTCGGAATATTGCTTATCGATTATCTTGAAAAAGGATCCACAATCACAGGAAAGTATTATCGTGCATTATTGGATCAATTGAATGATGCAATCAAGAAAAAACGACCACATTTAAAGAAGAAAAAAGTGCTCTTTCTTCAAGACAACACACCGGTTCACACAGCATTAGATACGATGCTAAAATTACGTGAAATACACTTCGAATTGGTTGATCATCCACCTTATAGTCCAGATTTAGCTTCTAGTGACTTTTTCCTGTTTCCAAACTTGAAAAAATGGCTCGCAGGAAAAAGATTCAGCTAAATTTAATTTAATTTAAACTAAATTAGTCCATGGTAGACCCGAGGCCAGAATGTAACACACTTCGACATCATAGGTAAGGACAGAAAGGGTTCTCGACTTCAAACAATACAATAGCACGGACCATTTGGTCACGAGGCACAGCCATATTGACTGGTTTTATTTCAACATCACGGATTATTTATATAAGACGGGTTTTTTTTTCAGAAACAGATTTAGCTGTTGTATTGAAAAATAGCGGTATATTCCGTTCAAGATTATAGATTTGTTTTGAAAAAGTAACAATTTTGTTTGAGGACATTGAAGGGAATAACAAAAAATACGATCCACTAAGTAAAATAACGCTTAAAGCCAACTTTGTAGAAATAGTTTGTTTGAAGTCATGATTAGCAAGCAAAACAGCATTGCTGGTGTGTAAATTATGATAACAACAACAATGTACTCAATTTTAAATAATTATATGGTATCACTACATGTATTTCTTCAAAAAGTAATTATATTCTATAGTTATAAATTGTTCTCAAATTTAACTAAATTATAATGTTTTCGATCGTAAAAATATGCAATAATAACTCTAAAAGTATATAGTATTGTATATACAGTATGTAATGAATGGCATTGATCTAGTTAACCTTCTTAGTTGATATGTTTATCATGGCCATTCTAAATAATGTACAATAACTCGTAACTCGTACATTGTAATCAAATTCAATTTGGCAAGAATGTATCATATTTATTTATGTTTACCTTTTGAGCTTAATTACATATTTTGATTATCAGAGACTCAATTAGAAGCATATAAACATTAGTTTAACGAAACTAAAGGTTATAAATATATATACATACGATTTTTACGCCACTCTACTTTGTTCTAACTCAAGTGCTACAAGTTTTGATGGTCATTCAATTTAAATTTTATAGGAAGAAATAATCATCTTAGAACTTCAAGCTGTGTCTGTAATAACTACAATGTTAATTTGATGTAAGTACATACATATAAGAAGACACCACCATATAGTATTTCCGACTAATCAATTAGTAACGCTTGGTATGTTTCTGAAAATTTCAACCATCATAAACAAAGCCTTTAGATAAGCTTCTGCTTATGTAAAAATAGTAAATTGGACAGCAACAACAATGCCATTTTTTTTTTCCTATTTAATTAACATTAAAAGTACATATATATGCAAATTATTGCACATGGATTCAATGACAAGCGTAAGTATATATACTACATAGTAAATATGAAGTACTCACCTGCTAAGAGTACACTATTATTATTCTTATTGTCATGATCCACTGGAATGGATGATACACGTTCGGCACGTAAACAAGCAACCGTTGTACCGGGACGACCATTTTTGCCCGATGCTATCAACTCAACATTCATATCCATGGATTTTTGTAATACAGCATCCATACGTATAATGCCCTCAGCAAGAGTTTTATAACCCAAAATTGTGCGAGATTTATATTTTTTACGCCTCTGCAGCAATATGACCAGTCTGTGTGAATGAGTGCGGAAGAAAGGCAAATAATGGTAAACATAACGTGTACTAAAATTTATTCATATATGTGTACATATAATTTTTTTTAATATTTTTATTTAAAGTTGTTGTTGTTGTTGTTGTTGTTGAGGTTGAATTTGTTGTCAATTTGTAGTTGTAGTCGTAGTAATAATAGTAGCAATAGTAATCGTACCAGTTGATGTATACATAAATGGTAGTGGCAGTCGTGGTCGTGAAGAAATAGCAGTCCGTTTTACACGCATAAAAACATAAGTAAAACAATACATTAACACATAATTGAAAATCAAGTAATTTTTTTTTTTTCATGGTTTCATAACTTTGGTTTTCTAATTTTTAACTCAAAAATATTTAGCTACAATACTAACTAAATGAATTAACATAGAATACTGTACAACAAAATGTTACTGAAACTTATTTTTAAAGCATTGGTATTAAAAATTTTAATTGCAAAATATTTCGGATTTTTTCTTTTGTTCAGAAATGAATGAACAAAATTATTATTCAGTTTAAACATTTTATTTTAATCCAAAAAATATAGTTTCAGAGCGTCATTTTTCGAGAAAAAAAACTGTCGTCAAAAAATCAACAAAACTCAAAAATTATTTCTTTCTTTGCAAAAATAAACTAACTCAACAAAAACTTAAAAACAAACGTGTTTCAAGCATTCAATGAAGATGATAGCACTAGAACAGTTGGTTCAATCAATGAGCATCAGAATTGTCGAAAAAATTTTTTTAATTTATTTTTATAATTATTCATTGTTGGTAATTTCGATAAAAGTGTTTAACGTTGTTCTTGTTGTGGTCGCGATACGACCTTATTGAGTACGCTTTGACATTACATATAAAAAAAATATCACTATCGGTATCTATTGAGTTACATCTATTGAGCTACAAGGATTGAATTATAGTGCGATACATACCTATTGCCATCACGTTTTATGAAATGAGGATATTGCAGGCTAAAGTGTAAATCCAATTCGGTCTCTGATAGCGGTACTGTTACTCCACCAGTATTACCAATACCAATATTACTCGGTGTTCCATGTATGCTAGCATTAAGTGAAGAATTTACACCACCACTTGCAGTGCCAGCACCAACACCAGCCACTGGTGAATTTCCCTGCTGCATGATGTTCATCATAACACTGGCACCACCACCACCGCCGCCAGCACCACCACTAGATGATATTTGTGCTGTGCCAGCTTGCTGAAAACCACTACTATTTATTGGTATCTCATGAGAGCGTAGTGTACGTTTTGAGCTTTGCATTTTTACAGCCAACGATAAGGATGTCATATCGCCGGGCAATGGCGTTAGTATGGATAAACGTGTTATTGTCAACGAACAGAGTCTATAAAAAGAAAAATAACAACCATATATAATCAATACTAATACAATTACGAACGTGTGAATAAATATGAATAGAACAAAGTATAAGTAAAGTCCAACTCCTGCCTGAATAAAATAGGATTACAAAATAATATCAACGGCAACAATCTCTTTCTTGCTTTTTTTTGTGCCACAAAATGGAATTTATGATGATGATATCAAAGTTTTCTCAGTGCAGTGTAGAACATATAATAGAATCAACATATTATTCTTTTTTATTATTTCTATTGTACTTTGATAGTATAATAAAAGTTTACGAAATACAGTGTATGCATAAACAAAAACCCAAATGGCAATATGCAAATGATTAAAATTTTAGGCAACATATGTTTTCAGCAAAGTTTTAAAGCCATTTTTACAATATGCTGCATTGCAACACAATTGAAGAGCCCACTTATGACTTTGAATCGCAAAATAAATCGTTGTTAACCTTTTTAACGTTAAGAATTTTAACGTTTTTTTTTATAGTGAGCTTTGACACTTATTCATTAACTTAATTATACTCATGTGGAATACTAAATTTACGTAAAAATACAAATAGAAGAAGTTTCAGTTTTCAAAATAAATAAATATTTTCTTTAACTACAGCTCGGAATAGCTCTTTCACAAAAAAAGTTAATTTTTCAAGAACTTATAAATTGTGATAGCCATCTTTAAAGAGTCAACAGTTAAGGAGACTTACCTGTGCTGGATAAAACAAACAAACAAAATAGACCTTCAAGGGCCTTCGAGGGAAAAGAAATAACCAACCAATTTGAACAAAAATGGAAAACTTGAAAATATTCACTGCATTTTTATCATTTATTTACAACACATAAATCACAATTTAGAATTTCGTTTGACACATGAATGTATTTACTATGTACATATACACGCATACTACACAAAATAGTTACGTATTGACATAATTCAATTTCTGCATATTGAACACAAGACAGCAGCAGCAGCAGCAAGTAATAAGAAATAACAGTAAGAAAAAAAAAAAGAATATTTACCACGCGTACCAACAACGTGACATGTCAAATTGACGTAAACAGTGTGAACGAACACATTAATTTCAATAAATTTTTTTCTTTGCATATGGGCATTTCTGCGAAAAAGTCAACGTAACATGAAACAAATTTAACAATTTTAAGTATACTGATACACTGCCGGAGTTGATAGGATCAGGATCAGGATTGGTTTAATTTAATTTAGACTTTTTTTATAATAAAATTCAAATATTTCACAGAAATTCTCCCTGGGGATTCAAAGTACTTTAATTTTGATATTGGCTGATACCTGGACATCAAGTATGTGTCTGGGCTTAATATTAGCTTTGTGATACACAAAATGAAAACATTGTTTCACATGCATCCATTTGTCTTTGTTCCTCTCTTCCATAATTTTTGTGGGTACTGTAAGCCTGAAAATGCCCATATATCTTTTTACTACACAAATGTATATATACACATATACATGTAGGCAATGTGTCCCTACATATAAATACGCAAAACGCAAAACTTAAATAAATAAGTATAGTACGAATATATTCATGAATAATATCGTAAGAAAATACTATTTCTATTTCGTAATTTGTGTCCTTTAACAATATTAGGTAAAATTTGTTTTTAAGACAAAAAAAAATAAATGACGCTTGCTGAAATATTGTACATTGCACTCGTATTTAAATAAAAAATTGTAGTGAAATATATTAATAAATAGTGCTCGGTGAACCTTAATGTAAATGATGTTCACTTACTGTTGATGGCTCCCTTAGTTTCTACCGATAATATTAATATTGTAAATGAGACCGGAAATTATTGTGAATGGCAATTAGTATATTTATACTTATGCATACATCTATTTAAATTAGTAGTATATACATTAAACGAAAAATGTGTAGTCGCACAAAATTGTATATCAAAATTAAAGAAACATTAAAAACTATTAAATTTGACATTAAAATTTAGAGCAAAATTTTTTGTGAATTTTGCGGGTTTGTATTTCTTTGGCATTTTGTGAAGGAAATATCTATTTACTTATCACCTTATTTTTAAAACAGCTTCATATTAAATATCCATTAAAATTGTCATTTGGAACTTATATCTAGTAATTATGAAAAACTCGAAAAAATTTAAAGAAAATCCACTTTAACTGTTTTTTTAATTTTCGTGTGCGCCTAATCAAATTTCGTTCACTGTATATGTGTATGCATAAGCAAAAAATATATTTTAAAATATGTATGTTGACACCTCCAACTGTCATCAAATGAATTCGTGATGGTTTTTTTTTTATTTTGACATAAGCAGATAATACCTTTTTAATTTATAGCTTGCTTGCTTATATTTCGCTTAGTTTAAATTACCTTCAGGATTATTAATTTTAGTTTATTATGTGATATAAATTTAATTTAAATCTTAAATAAGTACACATATACAGATATAGGTTTATGACACTTGGGGTATTACTACAAAGGCTTTAAACGCAGGTGTATACATAGTTCGCTATTAAAAGACATATATATGCTCAGTGTTTCACTTTTGACTGAAATTAACTTGGAAAACAAGTGAAAAACAAGTATTCAACATTTCAGTTGTCATATTTTTATTTCCATAATCCGATCGAATTTGAAAATTATTGCCTCTTCTACCACTCTCAGACAACATTTTTTGACAATATAAAGCAGCCAACAGCTAAATTTGTATTTTGTTTGAGCGAAAATATTATACTCTACATTATTATCAGTTTATCGATTAAAACAAATTTCAGAGGAAAATTTAAGAAAATTAAATCCACATTGAATTGAAGTAAATATATTCTAAAAAAGTAAAGCCATTCCAACAATCCAAATGCTTATGAACAAATTGAATGAATTTTTTCTACTATTACGTGTGTCAGTAGCAATTTAAAATGTAAACATATTTCTATTTGTGTGATATCTGTCTTATTAACGTCGTATATTGTTTTGATTATATTTCTGAAGAAGTAATATAAAACCACACAATCAAATAGCCAACCAGAGTAAAAGCAGAGCAAACAAGATTATGTGCGTGTATATACATATCATATATATAACATTAATACTAATACTCAGACATCTAGATGGATAATAAGAAAGACCAACAATAGTGTAATAACAATAAACAACATTTACTGCCAACAATTTACTGAAATATAATATTAAAATTTATGAACAACACCATATAAACAGCAAAACACAAAAAAAATCATAAGAACAAAAGAGTAACAAGTTTAAGCATAACTCCAATACCTAGCCATAGCTTAGTGGCAATCAGCTAATATTAGCAAAATGAAAAGAACAACATGCTTCACAACGTAGGTACAAGAATGTAATTGAATCGTATAGCTCGCATCGTACTTGGTAGGTGAAAGCAGCAGCAACAACTACAACAGCATCACCATTGACAGCAACGTAAACATTGTATAATAAAATTGATTAAATTTGCCACCATATATCTAAATAAGGGATGTTTGAAAAATATTCCATGTAATTTGATATGTAAGTGGGGGGCTCTTCATACAAAGGTGTTGTGCTCTCTCTGAAATTCAATATTATAACTACCTATAGGAGGTACCTGTATTGTAATGTGTTGGTGGTGCTTTTTCATCAAGCACAACAATTTTCATATTAGATATTTTACACTCTAAAATGGTCTTTTATCATCTAAATAGACATTTTTAACATGTTATATTCATTTAATTTATAATTAAGTAGGATTTTTGCTATAAGAAATCATCGTCATTATGCAAACTGTGAAGCTTCCAATTTATGTGCAAGTCATGAGTCATGAAATTTTTCTTATCAAAGTTAAATGTGAAAATCTTTGAAATGTTCTATCATCAATTAGATTTCCTGATCAGCAAACATTTTCTTTCAAATCAAAAGAAAAGAATTAAGAAGTATGTGACCCTTAGAGGCCCCGAAGGGTATTTTGACCAAGCTGCTCTTCTATTACTGTTGTGCTTGTTAAAATTTGGGCAGTATTAGAAGGGATATTAGCCGGCTCCGAACAGCAGAACCCTTGTGGCATCGCTTTTTCTAAGCTTTGTCCCTTTTAGAAGTTTTTTCAAATTGTTACTACCGGAAGAATTGTCAATTGCTTGCCGACAGGTGTATACCATTCGAAAAAAAATATTTTCGATATTAAAGTTGTGGAATTAAAATTAAACCCACTGCCTACACATCAGAAGGCCAACACATTAACCACTGAGCTGCGGCACCCAACACAACAACAACCAAAAGACAATATATTGAAAAAATTCAAAAGATTCACTTTCTTCTTTTTTGTGAACATTTTTTAAATTATTCGTCAAAGAAATATTTGTCATTTATCAAAATTTTATATAAAAATACAAGTATATGCTGTCTTTCGGCTGATGAGTCTGTGCAACTTTTTACAATTATTTCGAAAATATCTATGACTATAATTAACCGAAAAAATGTAGTTAAAATTCCAACATTTTTTACATTTGTAACATTTTTTATTTTCATCTAATTATTAGTAACGCCAGATTAAATTTAATTAAATTTGAAATATTTTGTTTTTCCTTAAATCGGTTATTATGCAAGGTTGTAATATTTTACACTACTTACATTGGTAAATAATTGGCAAATGTTAATAAATATCGATTTATATTTTCATTATATATGTTTGCTAATCAATTTGTCAATGTACTGCAGAATTAAATTTAAATTATCAATGCGAATAATTTCGTTTACATTTCCTTATTACTAGAGATTATATGTGAAAACAACGATAACTCCGGTTACTACATTACAAATTGAATATCCATTCAATATTATTTCAACATCTCTTTTATTGTTGTATTTTTAAGATTTTATAATTATAATCGATTTGATGTTATTTTTATAATTTATTATAGCATTGCACATATTTGATTCAGCAACTCATACGCTATACATACTACCAAATACAACATTTTACACATTACATAATACATACATATGTACTTCATTGTCTAATAGAGTAGAAGAAATTTAAGTGCCTTTAAACAATATGTAATTATAAAATGTTTACGGTAAAAGAGGGACAGAGTAATTTTGCTAAGAAAATTCAATTAAAATTGGCACATCATCATGAACGAAGTCATGTTATTGATGGTAATGATAATTAAAGTTGCAGCCTGTTGCTTTTTTTTTTTTTTTTTTTTGAAGAGCTAAAGAGCAAAAGAGCGAGATACTAGTATAGCAAATTAGTTTAATTACAGGAAATGCATATTCAACAGACTAGCAGATTCAAGCAGTCAAATAAAAGTAAAGGTTATTATACGATATATATAAGTAAGTAAGAAATAGAATGGACATGCTGAATCTATCATGAAATTTGGCATTACAACTTCAACAGTAGACTTGTTGGTTGGATAAGTTGTATGATCAGCTAAAGTTAATTGCGAAATCCGTGGGAGTTTTTCTTTCTTTTTTTTTTTTATTTACTCCAAGCAATTCATTTTAAAAGCTATAAATTATTTTTATTTACTATATTCCAATGCTTATATATTGCATGCTATATATGAATTTTGCAAATATCTGTCTTGGGCTTTACGGACGTTTTCTTTTTTTTTTTTATTAATTTCTTTTCTCATATATAGAAAAGTTGGTTAACCGCTGAGATTATAAATGTAAATTCCATATAAATTTAACAACTTGAATCACTTTTTAAGTTACATAAAAATTTCCAGACAGATATGTCAATTAGTTTAACCTTGAGAGCCATTGAAAAAAAACACATTTTTTGTCATCATATTTAAAATATAACAAAAAAAAGTAAAAACCAAAAAAGAATATACAGTTTCTGTTGTGTCTTACGATATCTTGAAGCCTAACTTCTGTAACATCAGAGGAGTCTCTTTAAACAACTCATTTCTAATTCTTTTCCATTTATTTTCCCTAATTGTTCAATTATAGTTGTCAACTCTTATGATGTACAGTATTGGATAGTGTGTATATATTTACAAAATAATTCACATACTTAGTATTCATTTTCATTTTCGATTAAGATTTGCCATAATATTATCTTTCTTGATCTGGTTGATTATTTTTGCAATTAGCATTAACATTAACATCGTAGGGGGTATTCGAATAGTCATACTCTTATGTACTCATACAATTACACATAACAATCAATATGATTATCTCATATATCTTATAGTATTTAAATGATCATAATCATGAAACGATTCCATATGAATACAAATTTTGTTGAAATGCGCAATTTGGTGTACATTTACTAAATTAAGACGCATGTCGTTCACATTTAAAACGTAGTAGATGAGTGATTGACAAAAAATGTAAGTATATATAATTCATATTTATTATATTGTTTTCAATTAATTCATACATCATTTATATCAATTAATATATGCGCTTATGGAACAATGATAATTAGCGAGACCGATAACTAAGTACACACTTGTCAATGATATCGTGATATAAAGTAGTAGCAGATAAGTACATATATATATGTAGTACTCCTACACATATGAATTATATATACTTACATTTATTTACTTGATTTTTTAAACTTATGTACATATGTGTAAATGTTTATACTTTATTTTTATTCATTTCATTTTGATTATTTATTTTAATCTAAAACTATATGCATGTGTGAGTATATAATTTTTTAGAATGATATCATCGTGTGTGATATCATATTTTTGCACTCACTCACTCACTTTCTTTTTATTTACATTTTTTATTGTTTTACTTTCATATATATTTTGTTATTATTATTATTATTATTTGTACTTAGTGGGTGCCGTAGCTCAGTGGTTAGTGTGTTCGCCTTCTGATCTGTAGGTCGTGGGTTCAATCCCCGGCTGATGCATAACAAATTTAATATCGAAAAGATTTTTCTTTCGAATGGTACCCACCTGTCGGCAAGCAATTGGCAATTCTTCCGACAGTAACAACTTGCCATGAAAAAGCTTCTTAAAGAACTCTGTGACAAAGCTCAGAAAAAGTGATGTCACAAGTGTTCTGCCGTTCGGAACCGGCTAAAATAAGTAGGTCCCTTCTAATACTGTCCAAATTTAAGACGCACAACAGTAATGGAAGAGAAGCTCGGCCAATGAGTCCTTTGGGGCTTTAAGTGCCACATATTTATTTTTTTTTTTTATTTGTACTAATATTATTATTTTTACTTATTGATTGAAATTGTTTATCAACTAATTACGTTGTGTGACATTCTTTTCCTATTTCATTCGATTCAAGTTAGTAATATTTTATCCATATTTATAATATAAAAAAATATTAAATAAAGTTTGAAATACTATAATAAAATTTTTAATTGCTTTAATTTTAATTAAAGATATTTATGTGAAATTTAAAGAAAAAACAGGGCACTTACAAGCCCTGAGGGGCTCTTGGGCCAAGCTTCTCTTCCAGTATTGTTGTGAATGTTAAATTTTGAACAGTATTAGAAGGAGCCTACTTATTTTCCGAGCATTGTCCCAGAGTTCTTTTAGAAGCTTTTCCATGGCAAATTGTTACTGCCGCAAGAATTGCCAATTATTTGCCGAAAGGTGGGTTTCATTCGAAAGAAAAATCTTTTCGATATTAAAATTATACGTCAGCCACAGATTGAACCCACAACCTACAGATCAGATTGCCAACGCACTAACCACTGAGCTACGGCACCTAATTTTTATTTATTATTTCAGTTATGTATATTTCCGAGTTTTTTAAATAGAATTCACGAACTCATCCGCAACATAATTTAATCTCAAACTCAATGTACCCCAGACTCATTGAGTGTTGTGGTTATAGTTAGATACTTGTAAATTTTATATAGATTACAATTAGATGCTTGAATACAATTTTCTTTTAAATTTAAAATTGAATCTAAATTTTTATAAATTCCTTGATCAAAATGTTTTACATCAAATAAAATTTGATTCAAAGATATATAAATTTTTAGTTTCACATTTTATATATTAAAATATAATTATATTGTAATACTTCAAGTTAACCACATAGAAAATAAATATAAAAACAATTATTTGAGTTTTTTATTACATTTGCAATAAACTCACATCACATCATATGTTAGTTGTCACTATCGTTATTATTGGTAACAATTACTCATACACAAATGCAAAAAAAAATCATTTAGTAATTACTCGCGCTTGCTTTTACGTGTGCTGTGATTGGCCTACATTTCTATAAGCATACTTGTGCATATATACATACATACATATATACATACATATATACAAATAAATGTAACGATTGAATAAGTAAATTACACGATGTACGATTGAGTGATGATGATGATAATAACAATCAATTTCCTTATTTTTATTGCTAGCGCTTGTTAGCTAGATTTTCCATAATTTTTTTTTTTTATGCACACGCATGAGTATGTGCATGTGTGTGTGTGTACATGTTATAAATTTTGTTGTCATAACACAGAAATTTCGCTTTTTGCCATTTATTATCGTAATGTTGATTTGCCGGTAAAATGTAGCAGATCACAAAATGTTTATTTACGTTTTCAGGAAATTTTCATATATATACATTTCATTGTTTGTGTAAAATTTTACATACATACATGTGTACACGAAATTATTGGCAACAATAATGAGGAAGCATATAAGGTGATGGCGTTGATGACGATCAATAATGACCAATACAATGAATCAAGTTCAGTGAACTATTTTGTATTTCACGTTTTTTTTTTTCTTTTTTGTTCAATTTACTTTTATTTATGATTCAAAACCAAGAAAAATATATTAAAAATACAATTAAAGTAAATTATTTTCTTCTTTTTAGTTACAGAAACGTTTTCACCTTAGTGGCGAATACAATTCAATGTAAGAAATTGTCATCCTACTAATGTTATTTAAAGAAAGCATGACAATATGCATTTATTTAATATATTACTGTCGTTAAAATTGTTCAATTTTTAATGAGATATATTTACATTAACCTATTAGTACTCGCATGAACTTCTTGCGTTTAAATTTATTTATTTGAAAGTATTAAATATGCATAGAAAATGGTCACAATTCAATTCAAAAGTTCAATATACCAGCAAAAAATTTATGATGTAAACAAATGTGCATATTAATGTTCATGATAAAGAAAAACAAATTTGATTTCCTTCATAGTACAATAATATTTTTTAATTATACTGTCATCGAGTAACTTTTACTCTATTTATTATACCCTGCATAATGCAATATGCATGGTATATTCATTTCGGTCAGATGTTTGTGTCCACTTGAAGGAATCTCCGGAGATATAGACATGGATATATATTCGTGATCAGCGTCGATTAAATTTTCGATTTAACGATGTCCGTCCGTCCGTCCGTCCGTCCGTCCGTCCGTCCGTCTGTCTGTCACCTGGCTGGTTCGCACGATAACTTGAGTAAATATCGAGCTATTTCGATGAAATTTGGCATAAATAATCTATGATCCAAGGGTACGGAGGGGATTGATATTGGGCATGATCGGTCAATAACCACGCCCACACCAAGCATTCAAAGCGACTAACCTCGAAATTTTCAAAATTTTTAACTTGCCATAACTCACATAATATACTACTTGGGACAACAATATTTGGTACATAGATTTACATTATACCACTATATAACCTCGCCAAAAGTGGTTGAGCCACGCCTACTTTTTAGCGTAGCTCTCATACAAAGTGTCTGTACTTCTTTTAAATTGAAACAGCTGTAACTTCTACAATCTTCTGTCCAGAATAACCATAATTGACACTGAGATTAACATGGTAGTCGGAAATAATATGGCAGAAAATCAGTGTGCCACGCCCACTGCTTTTTGGGTCTCCCATACAAAGTTGCGGAAATTAAAAAAAATGTTACCGGTTATAACTTGCAAACTATTCAGCGTAGAATAACGAGATTTAAGGTGTGGATTAGTATTGTACGAGCAACTAGACTCACAGAAAATGGGCGCACCACGCCCAGTGTTTATCGTAGCCCCCATACAAATTTTAAATTGAAACAGCTGTAACTTCGGCAATCTTCTGTCTAGAATAACTACAATTCACACTTAGATTAACACGGCAGTCAGAAATAATATGGCAGAAAATCAATGTGCCACGCCCTCTCCTTTTTGGGTCTCCCATACAAAGTTGCGGAAATTTAAAAAAATGTTACCGGTTATAACTTGCAAACTATTCAGCGTAGAATAACGAGATTTAAGGTGTGAATTAGTATTGTACGAGCAACTAGGCTCACAGAAAATGGGCGCACCACGCTCAATGTTTATCGTAGCCCCCATACAAATTTTAAATTGAAACAGCTGTAACTTCGGCAATCTTATGTCTACAATAACCATAATTGGCACTTAAATTAATATCGTAGTCGGAAATAATCTGGCGAAAAATCAGCGTACCACGCCCACTTCTTATTGGGGCTCCCATACAAAGTTGAGGAAATTAAACAAAAATGTTAACCACCATAACTTAGAAACTATTCAACGTAGGACACCAAATTTAAGGCGTGGATTTACATTGAAAAATTAATTGGATTTACTAGAAAGTGATAAGCCACGCCCACTTTTTATATAGCTCCCATACTAAGCCTCGGAATTATCTTAAAATCCTTTTATTTCGTCAAAGTCAACCATATTTCGGGTGTAAATTAGTAGTATATGCAAAAATTGTTTCTCGAAAAGTGGAAATAAAAGAAAAGTTGTATATTCGAGTAAACTTTTTATATATAAATCTACATATGCAGGGTATAGTTTGGTCGGCCCCAGCCGACTGTAAGGAGATTTTTAGTATATAATGCTGTAAACGTAATTTTTTTGTATATATTCTAAGAACGGTTATCTATCATACATTTTGCTTATGGAGAAAATGATACTGAAAGTAAATGTTTTAACAAACACATTTTAAATCAAAGCGTGAATATTTGAAACATATGCTTGGAAAAATATTTTTTTCTAGTATTATTCCATTCCGATTTTGAACTCTTCATCTTGAAAAATATTTTCTACCTAATTTACAATATCCTGGCTATAAAATTCACTTATACAATATATCATATAACTAAATAGGTGCTTGAATTTCAATGTCAAATATTATTTATCTGGAAAGATTTTATTTGTTGTTTTAGATGAAATTAAACTAAATTGCATGCATTCGTTTATATGTACATAGAGTATAGTTGTGAATTTTATTAAATAATTTCATTCATACACTACCATAAAATTCATCATCAGACATCCTGTCTTCACCGTTTCAAATTAGTCATACATTAGAACTACCCCGCTGCGTGTATCTGGATATATAGCATATACGTGCATATGCATATGTTGTTATTTGTATGTAAGCAATTTGCTACTACTGCTGTCTTATGTATTATAGTATTAATACAATACATAAGCACACATATTTTCATACATATTCGTATATTTATATATATATATATATATATATATATATATGTATATATTTATATATATATATATTTATATATATATATATATATATATATATATATATATATATATATATATGTATGTATATATTTATATATATATATATATATATATATATATATACATATATATAGATATATATATATATATTCATATACATATATATATATATATACATATATATATAAACACACACATATATATATATGTATATATATATATATACATATATATATATATATATATATATATATATTTATATATATATATACATATATAGATATATATATATATATATATATATATATTTATATATATATATACATATATAGATATATATATATATATATATATATATATATATATATACATATATATATATATATACATATATATATATATATATATATATATATATATATATATATGTATATATATATATGTATATATATATATATATGTATATATATATATATATATATGTATATATATATATATATATATATATATATATATATACCTTTGATGGAATTGACCCTCATCATCACAATTAGCATACGTTTATATATTCTGAATTTCCTCCATATTCTTTGCTCTGCGTTTTTTGCAAGCAATTTTTCTCCCAACATTAGAATACACATGACATACAACACATCAACCATTTAGATGGGCTAAATTTATTGCATCATTTGAATATCATGTCGCGTCGCATGTAGCGTGTATTTACATATCAATTGACTTGTAAATGGTTTTCAACACTTGAGGTACGTTTTCCACAAGTTCATTTAACGTTTTTACTACTTTCGTGACGGTTTCTCACTTTGTTGTTTTCAGTTATTATTTGTACCCTCCCCACCCATATTCATCTTAAACTAATGAATTTAATGTGTTTGCATTTTCATTTATACGCATATACATATGTAATATATAGCTCTAGATTTTCATGTATGTACCTATGGCATCGTCTGCACAATGAAAAAAACTTATTTAATGCTTTGTGATTACTTCATTAGATATGTAGGTATGCGTTCAGAGTGTGTGTGAGTGTGTTTGTGTACGGTCTATGTTTGTTGTACGATGTAACACCATAAACAATTTGCTACAATTTATTGTTTTGCACTCTCGTTACCATAACTATACTATGTATGTTACATGCATATATGTATGTATGCATTAAAAGGTGCATACAAGTTTCTTGTGCACACACATTTAGTGACTACATGCACGTAATGGTAATAGCATTGATCATTCATCACTTACCATAACTTCATTGCGACAGATATGTAAGGTGTTTAATTGTAAGCTAAAAATCACTGTACATATATACTATGTATATGAAAATTGATTATAAATTATTCGCACATACACATGCTTATAGGCACACAAATAAGGATATGTTAAAATTATTAAATATATTAAAAAATATGTAGTAAGCATTGACGACACTTAATACTCCCAGATTATAGTGGTCGCCAAATTTTCTCATAATATTTAATATGTTTACCATTGGCATTTGCTGCACCATAATTTGGGTAGAAACGTTTTTTCCAGCTTCCAGCATTCTCTTCATCATAATAATAATGATGCAGATAAAAAACGCAATACCTTTAACCCATAGTAGTACCAATAATATTTCAGTAGAGCCTTTTAGTCCTTGAATTTTGTTCATTTTTTCGAGTGTGGTTTTATTTTATTACATTGCATAACATAAATTAAAATAATCTACGCCTGTTTATGCTGACGAGATTATTGTTGTGGCTCACAACAAATATTATTTATTCATCTCTGATGTAAAATAAAGAATTTGTGTATATATATGCCACTATATATATACGATAATAGTATATACTATTCCATGTCAGCATTAAATTTACGTTAAATTTCATTTATATCTGACACTGTGGAAATATGTATTACAATATTTGATTATAACACCCAAAAGAAGATAATTCATAAATAAATAAATGTTATTACACAATTTAAGGTTCCGCTTTTTCGAATATGAATAATAAATTATACAAATATGTCATGCAAACAATACAATTAACATCCGGATGCATTGTAATTGTAGATGTATTTAATATATTTATGTATATATGTACATATAGTACTATAAATACATTTTTAATTAGTACATATGTACATTCACCACAGTTACGATTGTACGTATAAATACCCTAGTGGCAAATCGAAAGCATTTCATTAAATTTTACCTGAAAAATTAAGTCATAATGAAAGTAAAAGTACCTATTACTATTACTATGGCTACTTATGAGGTCAGCACACCCACAGATATTGTCATCTGCATAAAATTGGGTTATGTGAAAACGACGAAACATTTCACAGTAGAAGAAAAATATTCAACACGGCCTACCTTAATCTGTCTGACATAAAAATTGCTTCAGTTTTACTTTGCTTTCATTAGGGTAATAGACAGCCTTTTACCCCACAAATGTTCTGCTGCTTGACTTTTCAAAAAAAACCAGTTTACAAACAAAAGCATGAAAAATTATTAAAATGAATGGATCTAACGTTTTAATTGAAAAACAAAATTTTCAAACATTTTTCAATATCAGAATTAATCCACAAAAATTTGATAAAAGTAATACAAAATAATCTCAAATAAAATAACTTTCCATTGAAGAATTTTGAGACTATTTTGAGACTATAATTTCCCATTGGGTATATGTCTATGTGTGGACATTTGTAATTATAAAGAAAAATGGAAATTTATATCATATCTTTACATAGCTATTATACGTAAAATATATGGTGTTGAATTACACTAATTAAAATAACAAATTTAATACGTGGTATAATAAATTTAAGTAAATCAGTACATGTTTGTATGTATGTAAAAATGATGTAGGAGTAGTTAAATGTATTTTTAGAAAATCTATGATATTCTTAATAATAATTGTATAATTGTAATAATTGTATATAATTATTTTCAATACCTATTAATAAAGACTCCCTTGACAAATAATATTATTAAATCGCTTATCATCATCATCACTTTGAAAGCATTTATTAGATTGAATATATTTATAAATCTGTTGAAAATTATTGAATATTTCATATTTCACGTTTCATGCAGAAACATACAAAATATTTACAGTTTGTCTTAATTCTTAAAAAATTTCTTCCCGGGGTTGGGATATCAATGTGAACTTCTCCCTACTATCAGAAACAATGTATGTCGGTATATGAAATATAGAAATATATTCAAAGGAATAAATGAAATTATTAACAAATCATAGTTTGTTCATATTTGAAAATAATTTAATGCATATGTATGCTTAGAATATAAATTTTATACTTGTCCACACGTGTATGTCATATTATGCTACGATATGTGTCGTACATTTTAAATTAGTAAACAGACACATCAAATATGAGAAACTTCAATCGTTAACTGTAATAGTGATACAACTCAAAAATACTTAAAACAGCGGTATAAATTATTCATTTTTCACTGATGATCATGACATTTCATATTCTGACTTTATACAATATTACGATAAAAATTAGTGTAATTTTATGTTATGTCTAAGTTAAACTTTGAAACGTACGGTAGTTGACGATTATTTAAAATTTAGTTTACTTTCAAACGGCCAGCTGGGCCTAACTTTATTCTAATTCGTAATAAAGAACAATAACAACACTAATGCTTTTCTTAGGATTTGTAAATTAGTACAGTTTCGGGAAACAACAATGGAATACTGCACAAGTAAATTGTAGAAATACGTAACAATTATTTACAAATATCAGGTCAGTCCATAAGTTCGAGCTTAATTCCTTTAATAGTTTCACAGTAGGCGCTTTTTGCGTGCAAAAAATGATTCGTGGGAGATAACGGCACTATTTTTATTTTCTCTGATGTATTGTGCATTCAACAAGTGATTTTAGTCATATAGTATAAGAGTCATATTTTGTATTATTTTTTATAAAAGTGGAAAAAATGCAACAACTGCTGCTGCAGAAATAAACGTAGCTCATAGGGAGAATACCGTGAGTGTAAGGTCTGCACAAAAGTGGTTTTTCAAATTCCAAAGTGGTAATTGTGACGTTGAGAATGCCCCACGCTCTGGTCGTCCTGACGTCTTTAACTCCGATGCCTTGCTGGTACTAGTGGAAGCTGAGTCGATATGATGAATTTACAGGCACCTGGTTCAATTGAGCAAGGTTGCAAAGCTGAGAAAATGGGTTCCGCATAAACTTTCCATCGCAAACCTTCAGCAGAGTGTGAAAGTGTGTTTTCAGCTTGAAAATGAAAGTTTTTTCAACAATATTGTTACTGGGGACGAAAAATGTGTCCTTTACAATAATCCTTTTCGCAAACGCCAGTTAGTTAGATAAAGATGAGACATCAGAACCAACCCCCAGAGATGGCCTCCTGTTGGTGGGATATGGCCGGCACCATTTATTTTGATCTGCTGAAACCAAACCAGAGGATCTCTACTGATTATTATTACTATTAACTATCCAAACTGAATGAAACACTTGACAAAAATCGACCGTCTTTAGTCAATAGACGCAAAGTTTTGTTTCACCAATACAACGCAAGACCGCATATCGCAAGACAGACCTTAGGCAAGCTGAACGATCTCAGAGGGGAGTTAATGCCGCATTCACCATACTCTCCGGATATTGCACATTGCGATTATCACCTTTTCCGCGGACTTCAGTCCCATTTAAGTAATAAAAACTACACCTCAAAAGAAGCTATAAACTGGGATATCGACGCGTATGTTGGCTCTAAGGACAAACAATTTTTTGAGCAGGGAATTAAAAATTTGCTCAAACGTTGGGAAGACATTGTAATTCATATATTATTGAATAATAAATACTGGAAACTGCTTTTTTTATTTATTTTTAAACCACCTAAGAAAAACACACGAACTTATGGACTGACCTAAAACTATAATTAGAGAAGACAAGTTTTTTTATACCTCTAATGATAATTTTAAATTTTAAAAAAATTAGAGTTAGATTAATAGTGATGTAACAATTAATGCGTATTTATATTGAAAATATATAAAATCGTAAGAAAAAAAAATCCATAGTTGCATTTTCAAAAGATGCTCAACTTCCACGGGACACCACAATAAATTTAGGTACTCGTACTTATTATACGTATGAATAATTCATGTAAAATCTATTGTATATAATATATAGCTATAGTATTACGGTTTGTTAAATCTATTTCAATCGAATCGAATGCATAGTTCCAATACATATGTACATTTTTCGCCAAAACCAAATTCATATTGAGTAAAATAAAACAACACACTCGAGGCTTTGTATTGCATAGACACGTGCCGCTAATAACACAAATCTGCATAGATTCCATGAAAGACCTATCCACACAAGCATATGTAGATATTTATTGAATGAATGGTGTTAACAGAGAGTGAAGTACGTTCATTTGAACACACGCAATCATCTTCAGATGCAAATTTATTATTCAATTCTGATTTTGTCACAATCAACTTTTTCCAAGTTGTTACTTTTTTTCTCTTTGTGTATTGATTTTTCTTTTCTCATTTCAAATCAGCACATTTATTTGTGCGTATTTTTCTGGAAATTTTCTAATATTTTCATATTGCTTTGTTTTTATTCATACCTACATATTTGGATTATATCCAGAATATAAGAAAATACAATAAAATATATACATAAATGATTCAAGTTGAACCAATGGAAAAGACAAGACCAAAAAAATATGTACTTATGTCGGTACCTTATGTACATCAAAAAACAAGGAAATTAGTATTTAAGCCAAAAAGGATATGAATCAAATTGGATGATTTCATGGCACGTTTAGTTTGGCAAGGCAAAAAAAAAAAATTATACCAAACAAAAATTGTGCCACGAATACGAAATATAATTTAAATAACATTGCACGCAGCAGAGTTATTGAACATACAGCAGCAACAAACTAAGCCGCACCCATGACAGAGGAAAAATATTAATTCGCATGAAATTCTTTGAATTAAGGATAGTAAATAAATATGGTATGAATATATAATAGACATGGACGTATGGTTATCCCATACAACAGAATATATTGTAGCCCATTAAATTCGATAAAGAACAAAAATGGTGTTGAAAAAAAATTCATTAAACCATTGCCAATGGGAGGTAAAATATAATTAAGCTTTTGCCATATTACAAACAATATTACAACAAAATGGTGTGGAAATTTTTTCCATTTAAATGTACGAAAAAGTGATTAAAGTTGTTAACAGAAGTGCATATTCGAAACAATTTTTATTATTATGTTCTTTCTTCTTTGTAATTATTATTGTCTTCTATAAAAATTCTCTAACGTGACCTGTTTTGCCACGTATTTTGGCTGCTAGGCGCTTTCTATTGTATCTCCCTCTCCCACTAGACTAGCCCTGAAGACAGCCACATAAGCTTTCTATGATCCTCTTTTTGTTTGCGCGACAACTGCTATTAAAACTTTCTTAATCATAGTCGAGCATATATTTAATACTATCAAATGCTTATGTACACATAACTAAGTACATTTAATTAATTTCATTTTTAAGGCTTCATTAATTTCACTTCATTGCTTTCAGCTCTTTAATCAATCGTCGTTGTTTTCATCATCTCAACATTGTCGCATTCTCCGAATCACCTTATTGATACCACACCAAGGAATATCAGTAATATAGCGTGTCATTGGCGATTTTTCAACACATAAAGGATTTGACAAAGAAAGAATAATTGTGTGCTGACCAATCATATTCTCATGCAGAAACTTAATCATATAATATTCATTTGTAGGAACATACAAGTAAGTGATCGCAAAAGAAAAAAACTCCATCACTTTTAATACACTTCATGACTCATGACGTTAAGCAGCTTATCGTATGTGTGTGTGTGTGTGTGTGTTTATGTGAAAAACTGTGGAAAAATGGTAGAAGCAGTAGGAAACAGTTTACCATTACTTATTAAATGTACTCGTACATACATACAACGCCGACTGACTGTTTAATTATACACTTGGCGTTGAATGTGACGTTTCATTGTTAAATGACTTACAAGCATGAACATAGAAGAAAAGTTGATTGTTGATTGGTATGTTCGGTTGATTGTATGTTAAGAGAAACAAACAAAATGTAATAATACAAAGAACTTGAAATAATGAAGATATATGTATGGTCTGGTCTGTCTGTCGTCTATGTACTTTTGTAGTCATATTTACACAAATACTCTTCTATAAGCTCACTTAAGTTGACTATAATGAGTTATCAGGCATGAACAACTTATGAAGAATCGTGATAATAGAAGAAAGCCTGTTGCGTTAATATTAAATTCATATTTTGTAGTAAATTTTATTACATAAATTGTCAAAAATATTACTTAGCGCTTCTTAGAAATATGAATTTGTATAATTATTCCAATATTCGTACAGCATAATTTATACGATATTATAGACACATCACAATGGGCTTTACTTGGCCCAAGTGAATCAGCGCAAGCGGACAATCGACACACTCTAGAAAGTGCGTGTAAAATTGTTTTAAAAATGAATATCATTTTCATGTAAATTTAACCATCTTGACTTCAGCTTCAACTTGACTTTTAAAAAACAATTGCTCACACAGAGATATCACCTTTCGCATATGTTCGTGTAAATAACAAGAACTATAAGGACCGTTTCATAGAAATTAGCTTACACTTTTCGTCTTCTAATAATACGAAATTAAAAAAAGAAAAAAAAAATTTATGCAATGATTCGTTTGGGGAAACCACTGTGCATACGTCGCCATATAAAGTATTTCGAACATAATTGCTTTTACCTCTACTTATTTATTGGAATGAGAATGCATATTTTATCGAAATATTTGCACATGGATATAATTGGAGGCTAAATGAGTTTATTCAAATATATTATTGATTTATTTGAACTAAAAATATATGCACAACAACAGTGTAGATTTGCATCAAGTACAGACTAACTTACAATCTAAAATGCTCAGGGGACAAAATATGGTAAAATAACGCACATCTAAATGCTTACAATTCAGAAATGCTCAATATCACAATTGTGCTCTCAATATGCTTTTTCTTTCATTTGCCTACCACCATCATTATCATTATCCACCTACTATTAGAAATAGGTTAAAATTTCTTGCATTTTAGCACTATCATTAAAGCACCCAAAAATACCCTAAACTAACTATATTCCAAACCTTATATCTAATTCATTTACAAGTCAATATTGTTGTGACGATTATTCAAGCGGCGCTAAGTATACGCCTATTGATACATAGATTATAATTTCTAACTTGGTTAATTGCACGATATCGTAAGTATACGAATATGTAGTATAACAAGTAATGCCATTATAGTTCATATAAATATTGTAAATAATGTCAACTTGATGACAAACCATAATCATTAAGAACGTGAAGGCAATTTGAACATCATGTGAAAATGACGTTCGTTTTAAGTGAACCGACGATTCAAATGGGAAAAAGGGCCAAGTGTTAATAGAACAAATTTATTGGAGCGTATAAATTATGGTACATGAGTTCAGCTACAGCAATAGCTGCTAGTTAATATGTATAAATTAGAGAGAGAGAGAGAGATATGTATAGTGAGCGAATGAGAGGAGGAAAAGAAATTATAAACATTTTTAGTAAAGCAAGTAAAAATCAATAGCACTTAAAATGAGTTATTTATTCTTGCACGAAAATCAATCGGTAATGAAGTACGTACGTAACTACTTATAGCGTGAACGGGGAGGAAAAGGAATGAAGCCTTGAAAATAATAATCAGTAATATTGAACAACTGAGAAATTCTTTGCGACAAAATGCTATGCTTCTGAATTCTTTAGATCTAATGTGAGACTTTATAATTATATTATCATTCATCAACGCATAATATCACGCGTGACACACCCCCAATAATTTTAATCGCTTTTAAAGGCAGTTTACAAGCAAGTTGTTGATTTTTTGATTATTATTTGCAATTGTTTCTATTTGCATACGATTTGTAGACGTATGGTATACGTGCTACTAATGTGTTATGGTAAGTGTTAGTGCGACGAAGTCATATTTGTATTGAGTTTAATAATATTTAAACAATGATTTGATATTTTTATGAATAATCAATTTGTAATTTGTTTTCGTACGCGGTTACTCGCCGGGTGCAAATTCGCAAGCAGTCCGTCACTTGAACGGTGCGAACAAGACTGATGAGTGCTCAACATACGATATTATTCATTAATAGAGATAATATACAGATGCAGTTCAAACTCAAATAGAATAAGAAATAAAGCAAATAATATATGTAATTTGTGTATAATTTGAGCAAAGTATTTATTACGGACTCATAATAGTACAATAATATGTTCTCACGTTGTTAAAGGGGGGCTAAAAGAAAGGCATTTAAAATCGAAAATAGAAATAAATAAAAATATATAATTGTAACATTAGTGAGATTTTGTTATACTTATGAGGTTATTGTCTGCTCATAGTCATTCTATAAATAATTTGTTGCACAACCACCAGTTGTTCAATTGACAATTGACTACCTGCATGGCTAGTTGTCGTTCAATCATGACAACGGTCGTCACCCTATTTGAAATGTGACAATTTCTATGACCACCATCTACATAAAAATAATAAAAATACATGCGCATATATGTAACGTATATTTACATTAAAAATAAGTATAACATGAATTGAATGTTGTCACATCGTCATCATATTCATAAATTATAAATTAATATAAATACGTACGTACGTACGTTGAAATGAACATGTTACGAGTATATATATAGTGTAGTCAGTCAATACCTACAATAAGTCAGTCAGTCGTATTATAGAATGCAGAGGTTAATGTCGTTCATTCACTTATTGTCATACAATTATTTATTTACGAGACGGCCGTAGACGATAAATACAAGTAATTAAATAGTAACTACCTTTAGTTGAAAGGAAGTTAGTTGTTTAACCCACAAGCGCATCTCATTCTAAATTACATTGAAATCCTTTATGTCTCATTGTATTTATATTTATGGGACAGCCTTTAAGGGACATCAAAATATGACACATAAAATTCATATACTATTTAAACATTGAGTCAAAATCTCTCGTGTAAAATTGTACAAAATAATGAAAATATAAGAATCTTGTTTAAAAAATTGTGTCAATTTGACACAAACAGCACTTGAAGGTTAAGTATTGTGTGTGCCATGTATGTATATGCCATTTCTTATCAATTATTAAATATGAAATTCATTGTATTTATAGTCTAAAGAATAATAGACGACAATCATATAATTTTAATGTGAAACGATTGTTTTTTTTTTTTTTTTTTGCGTACTATTAATAGTAACAACTGAATGAATATAATAGGGACGTTGAATATTAATGATTACACCACCTGTATTCAATAATATGTACATAAATTATATCATTCTACTGTAATGACGCTAAAAAAACAATTATTAGTAAATAAATATTAATGTTGCAATTGAATTTAGTACAGTTACTGAGTAAAATAAATTTATTCAAATGAATAGCGATCGAATAAAATTCGAAATTGATAAACTTTTAATTTCACTTAAGGGGAGGTTCTCCTCTTTTTAGCCGAAAATGAAGCGAAATTTGATTCTTTACTGTCGAATAATGAAAAGACATACGAACGAACGGTTTTGATGGTTTATTAAGACAACTTTTAAAAATACAAAAAAAAATTTTGATGAAAAAATCTAATATTGCGGCCTCAAAATGGCGGATCGTGTCATGCTTTGAAAGCGAGGAGTCGTTCGATAACGTCAAGGTTGCAACCACTTGTAGTAAACTGAAATCAAAAACTTGTATTTTATATTCAAGTTAATAAAATTTCCTATGACTTATACCTATTTGTAAAGAGTTTTCAAGAAAAATTATCCAATTTATGCATAGTTAAAGAAAAATTTCGATTTTACCCTCTTCTCTTAAAGTTTTTTTTTTTTGTTTAACGACAATTATTGAACAATTGTTTATGTTTATTTTAGGTATAAGTCATACGAAAAACCATACTCTTTCAGGAAAATTTTAGATGAAGTAAATCTGAGCAGTAGATCATGAGCTATGCTTGACGCTAGGATAAAAAAAATGCTTTTGAGATAAACGCGTTTAAAGTTAAAATGCTACATTGTACTCACATCAGCATCTTAGCATCAGAGACGTTTTAGTGAGATAAATATGTTGTGGATCGAAAAATACGATTGCGCAAATATTCTAAGCATTTATACCTTTCATTTCATCAAGAAAAAAAAAGTCGATTTTTTGAAAAAAAAAAAAAAAGGAGGAGAACCTCCCCTTAACGGTATTAAGTGAGTAATCAGCTGATTATCTATTTACTGTGATGTATTAAGAGCAAAAATCAGTAGTGTTAAACGTATTAAAATTTCTCTGACAGTATGAATTTTTTCAAGACGTCTTTTATTATTAAATATAAATAATAAAAATAACGGTTAAAATGGAATTAAAACATATACAAGTGAACTTGTGCACATACCAACATTATCTTCTTAGAGTTCAGATAGTGCTAAAATTTATAGAGCCTACACCTATTGGGTTAAAACATAGACTACATTGCACAAAAGATCTCATTTGGTTGCGGTGCATCTTAACCTTTAATAATAATAATTAAGTTAAGCAATCCCAAGTATTACTCACAAAAACGGGCATTAGTGACCGCAAATGTAATACATTTTTTTACGTATTAGCCCACCGTTCGAAACTATGTAACACCCCTACTAAAAAATATATTGATTCTTATTCATGTCAAATGTACAAATACTTGGTTTACATATGTAATACTATTTTATTTTATATGTGCGTATAAAATTACACAAACAAAACACCACGATGAGTGTCCATGAAAAAATGAAAATGAAACAACAACAACAAAACAAAACAAAATGCATTGTTTTGTAAATTATTTTTACTTTCATTGTTCAAGTCAGTCACAACCCATAATGATACGAGTAATGACAAGAGAGAGAACAAGAGAAGAGAGGATGGATTGTGTTAATAAATATACAATTTGCTACGCAATTTCATAAAACAAAAGATACTTATTTCATCAACGTGTTTACAATGCACAATGAAGGGGACTTAATATGCAAATGGGAGGGGGAGTAAAAGAAGACGCGTTCACTCGCACGTACACAATTGTATGCATTAAAAAAAAAAAGCTTTAAAGGGACCACTGTTTAATTATAATACAAACAAGTGTTGTGGTCGCTATATTTTCTTTATACATTTGTTGCTGCTATGGCTTTAATCAGTTATTCTGATAAGATTGGCTAGCTGTTTGACATATTTATTCACTTTGTTGGGGGTTTTTTCTATACCCGTCACTTAAAGAGTCAAAGGTGTATTGATTTCGTGGTGCAGTTTGCTAGAGCCATTAGAAGGCGCGATAGGCACAGAAATTGAAATCACCTCATTTGAGCCATGACTAGGGGTTTGTCTGTATTTTCTAGACAATTATCCAGATGAAACCTAGACTAGAAGGTAAAATTCAAACAGGCGAACACAAAAATGAACATATTCAGTATAGAAAAATAAAGCTATCGAACTAAAACTCGATAAAAATATCATCTTCAACTATCTAACTGTACGAGCTGAATAAAACTTGCTTGATATTGGTAATATAGATAACGTAATCGCAAGAAAAATATTATTGCGAATTTATATTTCTGAATGTAGCGTATCCAAGCTTCGATATTATATTGTTCATTTTCAAATTTAAACATATTTAAAATTTTATGGAAAAGTTGAGAAAAAACTCAAAAAATCCATTTGTTTTTAGTTATAGATTTGCCATAAAATAAAAATGTAATTATAGTTAATAAAAATTAACAACTTGAATTTGTAAATTCGTATTTCATATTGTATTCAAATCGAAGAAAAAACCAGCCTCCATTAAGATAACAACCATTTTTGGTATAAAAAAATGCGCATTTATACAGTAGGTAAACTCGTATCGTAGATATCTATGTAAGGCGAGTAAAACAATAAATTATTTTATATGATAATTTTTAAAGTGTAAAAACAAAACAACAATGCTTACATATGTAGATCTACAAGTGATGAAAGCGTGGGATATCTTAAGCTTTGGTGCAAACTAATGAAATGTTGTTGTTTCACCCCGACAGCAAATACACCGACTATGACATGAACACCAACGATTAATTATAATTATTAGTCATAAAGATAATTTGTACGAATAAATAAAAAAAAAACTAATCGTTGCCGCCATATATATTATTAATAATATGTATAATAAAAATGTGTGGTAGAAAATTACTAATCTAATATTTTTATATACATATATTGTACTAACAGAATTTACAATGTCACTTGAATGAATGCACTGAACAACACATTGCGAAAAATATATAAAATTCCATTACTCATGCGCTAAAGATAAATTTATTATTAAACTTATTGGCCAAAAAAAAAAAAATTGTACAAATTTTCAATTAATATTCAATTGAAAGTGATGTTTACAAAAAAAAATTGTTAAAGATTACTGATTAAATTAATATATTTTCAGGTATATGTAGTCACACCCCTATATCTCGACCAACACACACAGACAAATAATGTACCAACGCGTAAATAAAGATCAGATATTTGCACCACCAAACAATCCAAGTAAATACTATTAAAAAAATATATACACACATTCACTTACAGTATCATGAAATGGTGAGTAACTCCATAAAAAAATTACATATACATAAAATCCTGATGTTACAGCAAAAATAAGAGAAAAAAAAACAATGCAAGGAAAATGTAACGACAATGAACCGGCAGTAAAACTAAGAGGAGCAACTCCAGCAACAATATGAAAAGAAATATGATAACACAACAACCAATTCGAAATAATTACTTCCGCACATGTACATAAATATTTAACTATAGTTATAGTTGTGATTATATACCTTATACAGGTAGACATAAATACATAAAAACCCATCCAACATGACTTTAAGCAAATTGCATGTCAAATCCAATTAAAAACTACTGGTCAAATGTATGTAGATAATATCACGATAACAAGAAATTCAACTTAAAACATTGCAAAAATTCAAAATGTTTCCACAGATGAAGTTTAAAAGCTTTCTATCATTCCTCTTGCTTTAATTCTATCATTATACCTTTATATTAACAAATCTATATATACATTTTATTTGTGTGATATTGGATGTATTATTGGATAATATATATTTCGATCTACTAACAACACGAAATATTCAGATAGGGAGTCATGTCATGTGCTACGAAAATTGTGCTAAATGTAAAGAAATAAATAGTGATAGTTGGGTCTAAGGTCAGAATTAAACGCTGGATGATCGGTCAATTCGATTTGAGTTCTCGAAATCCAAGTCGAAATTTGAATGGGAATTAATTTTAAACTCATTATTGTGAGATGTAAGATTACGTGTGTTCTTTTTTGGTATTTATCCGAGATAGGTACAAAATCTTGATAGTTCCCTTATTTAAAATGTTTTCTTTTTTTTTTGTAAGGGTTATCGTATAATTTAAATATGCATCACCTGATTGTTAGCCGTCGTACTCAATTCCGTACATAAAAAGCAACCACTTATACTGGTGAAGCAAAAGATAGAAAATAAAATGAATTCAATATTTGATAATTAACATTTTAAAAGTGTCAAAAAGACCACCAACCATCCATGCTGGTATTACTTAAAATCTTCAAGAGTACTTCTGCATCCCATCATTAAGTTGAAGCAGCACAGTAGAATAAGAAACTACTTAATTAACTATGCATTATGTGAAATGAATGATATTTTTCTTCCATATAGCACATATCAACATGTCAATTAAGAATTAGTTTCAAGGATAAACACTACTACAATTTTAAAAGGGACAAAACAGAGCAAATAAAATTTCAATCCAAAATAAGAAAAAACATATAAAAGGTGTTCATTTTCAAAGTTCTTTAAAATAAATTTCTATTTCTCTCTTATAATCCATTGCTGTTGCCATTTCATTTAATTTGTTCTTAGAAATTTACTTTAAATTATAAAAAAAAGAAGAAACAGAATACGAGAGCACTGCCAATTATCAGTACGTACAATTAATTTATATTATAATAATACAGAAATTTAGCACATACATACTCATAGTAGCAACCAAAAAATAAAAGAACGAATTAAAAAAAAATAATTTTCTATTCATTTTGTCTTTTTATATTTCATATAAAAATTGACAATTGAAAAGCATTTGTGTTTCTAGTGACAACAGCGATAAGAACAACGTTGGAAAGCACGCAACCAACCAAGAAACCAACCAGCCAGTCAGCCAGCAAAGAAGTAATCGCGACCAATGCCAACTAACAGACATTCACAATCATGATACTACGTATCATGACCCTCATGAATGTAATGAAAATATATGGCTTGCTGGGTGACTAACAACAAGCAAGCAGCTGTTCTTTGTGTTTGTGCGCTCTTTTCTCAAAAACCTCAAAATGAACAAAAAAAAATCTCACACGTATGTATATATAAAGAATATAATGTAGTGAATACTTGGAAACCAAGTGAACAAAAATAATATATTGTATATATATGCAGCATTCTTTCTTTATTCCATATATTTGAATGGAAATGTTGAGACGCCGGCCGCACGGCACACTTTCTGTATGTTCCATACATACACTTATAAACAAATGGGGGAAAAAAAATATTACAAAATTAAAATAAAAAAAAAAATAATCATTTATAAACAAGCTACTCATATCCATGTGTATATCATATTTTATATGCTTCAAAGTAGAACACATACATACATAGATGCCATTATTTATTAATGAATGTTTTTTTTTTTTTCATTTTTTGCTCATTATATTTATGTGAAATTAATTTCCCAAAAGAATATATCTGCACTCTAATATATGTTTCTTTTATTTATTTTGAAAATAATATATTTTTTATTTTATTTTGCACACGCTGACTTTTAACTAAACAAATATTTCTGACACTTGTTAACACACTTATAGCCAGCCAACGGCATCACATAGTACTTAATATCATATCAATCTTTTTTTTTTCTCAATTACTTTACGAAATGAGTTAATGTTCTGCATTACTTAATGTTTATCTCTTCTAGAGGTATGTGAGTGGATGCTGTTGGACAGTGTTTAGTGTGTTGAATTTCTGTTCAAGAAATCATTTGTAGATCTATTAAAATATAGGACACATCAAAAACACCCTGCACTTAAATTTGGCTGTGAAATATATCTCACATAAGTTCTATAGTTTTTTCCAACTTTTTTAGATATTTATTTGTTATTTGCGACGGTCAGATCAACTTTTAATTTAAGTACTTTATATCGATTATAATGAGATTTTTATAGAAAATATTTATCCATTTAAATATATCATTTGAGCGATCGCACCCATTTTCTATACATTTACACTTGAAGGCCTTAAAGTGGCGAACATCATATATCGTTGATCTGATATGATTTCTTAAAAATTTTTCCCACACATGGTATGAAGCGAACCCATCACAAACCTTTGCAGTCATTGAATCTATTATCACGACTTAAATGTGACAACTACTTACTCTATTGTATTTATTTATTTTTACTTTGTCAGATTTTTGATCAATTTTATTTACCTGTAAAGAAAAACAAGAAAAGAGCAAAATTAAAACACAAATAAAATCCATTGATATTACAAGTATTATAAAATTTA
This sequence comes from Megamerina dolium, assembly GCA_963854835.1. Taxonomy (NCBI): domain Eukaryota; kingdom Metazoa; phylum Arthropoda; class Insecta; order Diptera; family Megamerinidae; genus Megamerina; species Megamerina dolium. The sequence goes on along the minus strand of OY978526.1, from coordinate 1,955,829 downwards.
TATATTTATTATTTAAATAATAAAATAGATTATTTAAATTAATAGCAGATATTCATAGCACATACAAACACATTGATCAAATGAATTCTAATTTTCCATAAACAAACAATAAATACCAAGTATAGGCGGCGATCGCATCATAGAAAACAAAAGTTCAATGGCCAATAAATAATTTCAATGATTCTCTACTTGATATGAGTATCACAAGCAACAACAACAAAAACCAATAAATAGATATTTATGCTACAAAATAAAAACGCACAAACAAAAATTAAACAAACAAGTCTTTAGATGACAATACAAAACAAGCCTAATTGATTTTATTTTCGTTATATTTTCAAAAATTACATTGAAATACCATTGAATGTCATTGCTATCTAAACTTAAAATTAAAATTTTACTTTTTTGACTTATATCACTTTAGCGCTCTTGCCACTGTCATTATATCGTATTTATACTTATATACATATATGTATAATCTACTTAAATTAATAAGTAGACATAAATATAGTCACATAATAAATTTACATACATACATATGTACTATGTATCGAAAACAAGCCATATTTAAAGCCCACACTATCATCCTTCAATAGAAAGAAATCTGCATTTGTATACATACATACGTATACAATAGAATTCCATTAATGTCATTCTTGTTCTTATTCTTAAAATTAATTTCTCTGCCTCTTCTCTGTCTAGCTGTCGTTTTGACAATTCTGATACAATTCATAAATCCATTATAAGTTTCCAAAAGAATGTAGAGGAAAAATCCGTAGCTAGGTTAGGTTAGGTTATGTGGCTGCCCATTCTCTGAGAGAACACACTTAGTTAGGCCAGAAAGGCCTATTGTGATACCACCGAGCTTCTCTTCCAATATTGTTGTGCGTATTAAATTTGCACAGCATTATAAGGGACCCACTTATATTAGCTTGTTCCGAACGGCAGAACCCTTGGGACATCACTTTAACTTAGTTTTGTCACAGAGCTCTTTTAAGAAGCATTTTTGGCAAATTGTTACTGCCGGAAAAATTGACAATTCTTGCGGCAATTCTTGCGGATTGAACCCACGATCTACAGATCACAAGGCCAACGCACTAACCACTCAGCTACGGCACAGAGACGGTTCTTATGATGGACGACGACTGCATATCCATCATTTTCTGTCGGAAATATTTTTCGATTTTTTCTATATTCCGTTTGTATTTTATTTCATTCAAAGGTAAATGTGATATACAAGAACAATTTAGAATACATTTTGCAGAAAATAAAGTTTAAAGCATACTTTAAAATCTACCTCAAACGCAATGGGTGAAACAATGGCGTTATCTATAGCCTGATATTGTTCAGATGTTTCTTTACAAGAAGAAATATTTTAGGACTGACTCTAAAGCACACTGTCTACAAGTTTAGATTAAAAAATAAAATTTTTTTTATTAATTTAACCTTTATCACGGATTTTGTTAACATAATTCAGGTTTTCTTGTGTTACCTCAACTTACGAATCATATTTTTTAAAACCAATGTTCTACAGACGTTCAACAAATTAAACCAATAATCGGTCCGTTCCAACCTATCGACATTTCCTGTACCATTTACTGCATTCGTACATATACAAATACATTTTTCTTCAATTAACGAAAGCACCACACATACTCGTATAACAAAATAAATTGCTCTTAAATAGTTTTCACTACAATGAATTGTGAAAATGTTGCTGTGTTGTGTGACTGAGGTTTACAAAAGAGCAACAGCAATAACAGCAGCATTCATAATTCATATAGGCACAACAAATAAATCTTTATGCTGTTGTTGTTGTTGTTGTTTTTGCTGTTGCTGTTTTCACTACATTTATCTACATTTATATATGTAGGTACATATAAGCAACGAATGCGCGTCAACCTCGTCATCGACATCGACATCGACATCGCCATCGCCATCATCATCATCATCATCATGATCACTATAATCACTGTAGCAAGCGCTGTTGCAATAGCATCAATGCTCGCAGCAGCAACATCACTAACTACAACGATTTGACCGCATTATTGTATGGAAAATAATTTGTATTACACACACACACACATACATACATACACTAAGTACCTACGTATGACTCGTATATACTTTGAACGGATGACTAACGTAAATGTGTAATTTTTCATCGACACATTTTCATATCAACGTTTGCCAACCACATTGTATGTATGTAGTAAGTATTACACAGTTAACATTTTTTTTTGTTCGTAATGCCTGAGATTGCAATTTTCCATTTAAATTCAGATTTTCAATTGTAAAATCTCCAATATTTTTTTTTGGGCAATTTGACCATGAAATATAATTTATTATAGATTTATGATGTCATAAATGAAATTTTAATAAAAACTACAAATTATTCAACAAATTTAAAAATTGAACGTATACGTTATCAATATTTTTTAGTCTTTACACTCTCAAAAATTTTATCTCCATCTTCAATTAGAAAAAACACAAATTTTTTATTTGTGTGCTTTTTGTATGATCTTATGCAATAATATAAATAAAATTCGCAAGTCATGAATTGCTTGACAGAGTGAAGGAAAAAATTTGTCTTAATAGTATTAACGGTTTTGCAATTTCGTGTTTTGTCTTTTTTTTTCTTATTTTTTATTATTATTATTGTGAAAGTTAATAACGATAAATGACATAAATAAATCACAAAAATTTAAGCGGAAACATTGGATGACATGACGGAAGAAAGCAAATTAAAAATAATGGATTTTGGTAAATAAGAGGCGCACCTACGTACTACATGTATGTATGTATACACATTAGATCAATTTCGTCTTATACTTGAAGCAATTTGGATATTTAGGAAAAGGATTTGGATCCATTAGACTTGTTCAAAATTTTGCTTTCCATATAGATTTATCGATTTGTTGAAAAAATATTAATTTTTGTACGAAAAATGTATTTTTTTATGAATGCAAAGACTTAAAATAGCCTACAGAGTACTAGAAAATAAGATTCAAGAAGTTACCGAACGATCAATTCAAAAATATTAGCACCTGTCATACAGTTGTACCGGTTTGTTTAAGAGTGAACATGAAAATTCTATTAGGAACTATGATTATTAAAGACCGAAATAACGTAATATTTTGTGCAGAGTACCATTTTGATAAAAAATATAATGATACATTAAAAAATTATGATAGCTACCATACAATTGTACAGATTTGTAAAGAAAAATTGAACATTTTGTATGGGGACTACGTTTATTTATGTACGTAATGACTTTAAATTTTGTGTAAAGTATTATTTTATTGAAAAATTAAATTTACAATGATGCTTTCGAAAATATTCACACAAATTTCTCGATTTGATAAAAGAAAGTGAACATTTTGTACTGGGATTGTATTTATTTAAGAACGAAATGACTTCAAATTTGGTGTAGGGTTATATTTTAGTGAGAAAATGAGATGCACGAAGTTTCAGAATGATGTATTAAAAATTAATGATACCTTCCATACAAATGTATCGATTTGTGAAGAAAAATTGAACATTTTGTATGGGGACTACGTTTATTTATGTACGTAATAACTTCAAATTTTGTGTAAAGTATAATTTTATTGAATAATTAAATTTAGAATGATGCATTAGAAAATATTCACAAAAATTTCTCGATTTGATAAAAGAAACTGAACATTTTGTATTGCGATTATATTTATTTAAGAACGGAATGCCTTCAAATTTGGTGTAGCATTATATTTTAGTGAGAAAATAAGATTCATGAAGTTTCAGAATGATATATTAAATATTACTGATACCTTCCATACAAATTTGTCGATTTCTTGACATTGTATGAATTATGAACGCAATGACTTAAAATTTAGTCTAAAGAAGCGTCGAATCATAATATTTCTTTGGATTATAAAATCATAAATTGCTAGTACTTTGCTCATAATTTGCTCAGGGTAAATACACAAAATTCAATTTCCGTAACTTATATAAAATATTTTATTTATGTTTTACTGTACGAACGAATAATTCAATTTTTGATATCAAACCCATAACTAGGTGACACATATTGTTTAAGGAATGGTTTTTGTTTGAACTCTCAATCTTCGTAGTCAAATGTAACTACATATTATATATCTCTGCTCCGTCTATACTTCATCACATGGATGCATACAAACATATACACACATACACATACATTCATGCATAGTTATTCATGTTTGGCTTTTTCACTATATATATAATCAGAGCTCATTAGTTATTTTGCGACACCAATAATTGCAACTGCATATATATATTTTCAAAATGCCATACACAAATTCCGTGAGTGCTCATACGTACACTGTAGCATATATGCTTGTAGGTGTGTGTGTGTAGCACCGATATCAGTAAATGTGTAATAAAAAATCATGATGAAAGTAAAAAAGTGAAAGATAACAGAACGTTGCAAAATAAAAACTAATTTCATATCATATACTTTAATGTATATACTTTTACTCAATTATTATCATCATCATCATCATCATCATCATCATCATCATCGTCTGTTATATTTATGTATGCTTCTTCTGAGTTACACGCGACACAATTTGAATTCCATCTAAGCAAGTAAAGCAACTTAGAGTATTTCAACTGCAAATATGTACTTGCATACATACATATAGTTTAATACATATAATTATAAGCATTCGAAAAGTTTGTTGACATTTAACGCTCCAGCTTCGGAGGTATTTGCACATACCGTCGATAATATTCTAATAGAGCATAAATGTAAATTGCAATTTCAGATAGCTACACATTTCGACAAGAGTTTTATTTTATTCATCCATATATCATAAAATATATATATTTGTGTATCTTAGACTGGCAATCACAAAACTGCGATAGCCAACCCTATTGAAAATTTATGGTCATAGGAGGAAACTTCGAAAAAGCGTGATAAGCAAAGATATGCACTGTTGTAATTCCTACTTATGCTATATTGCAATTACAGCGACTTTCTGACGCATGTACTTATGTAGCCAGTACAATGTATGCCAGTGCCGGCCACACGAATACGGAGTGTGTGCTTCTATAGCAGCTGTATAAAAACTGTAAACTAAAAAAATTTTGTGTTCACCGTTTTTTTCTTTCAAACATGCGCAACAGTCTCGCTTCTTTAAACGTTGAGTGATGTAAAAATACGAAGGGAAGCTACACAATATGCAACGTCATGGCCGGCATTGATATATACTATAATTACTATGGTTACCAGAGAAGTATGTTTAGAGTTGGCTGAATTAAATTGAATTTGTCACAATATTTCTGCGTAATTATTTTCTATTAAGTATCTCTAATTATAATAGATTTTAGAATTGCATCTACACATCATTTCATGAAGCGTTATAAAATTTTCAAGTCATAATAATTTTAAGTAATTATATCAATTTTATTATTCACCAAATGTGCTCATATTTTAAACTTTTACTACTTTATAGGAGAAAATTGGGTGGTGCACTTCTTGAATACTAAACTAATTAAATACAATTTGCAAATAAGAACCACAAAGCACATAAAACAAATATGATCTCACGATATACATATGTACACATTTTTATCCAATTAAAATCCATTAAAATAGCATGCTGCTAACTTGAGTATGAAGAGCTCATGGGAGATGAATCGAGTAAATGTGCCACGGTATTGCGAAAAGAATAAAATAGTTTCACAACACCTATATTTATGTACGAATGCAAGATAAGTATTATAATTGAATTAATTGCAAAGTGGTAATTATGTTTTAATGACACTTAGGCATGTTCTACTTCTTCTCTAGACTCATTCAACTACATACATATATGCTTATTCGTATATATGGTAACAGTAGGTCTTTGAGGTATGAAAATCGCACGTTATTTGATTATAAAACTATACGATTACATGTAACCATATACTTAATACATACATATATACAGAGCTCTTATTTATGCATTCAATTTAATGAGTACAATGCTAAATGCGTACAAGTGCTTGAATAGTTGCGAAAATAAATTTACAAAAAAAAAGTTAATTTCTATTCAAATAAAATTTATTTTGTTAATTAACCACGATTTCAATAAATTGACACAATTTTAACCCCTTTACAAGTGCAACAAACATTGACATGTTTCCATTTGTAAATGTATATGTAGTAATGGTATTAATTATATGCCATCAACAGTAGTTATTATTATTATTATTAACTCATATTTCTACTATATTAGTTTACAAATTTTCTATTGTAAGTATATACTCGAAAAACACAAAATATCACCTATTAGATACATGCAATTACTTAGGCACATACTCGCGTATACTTAGTTTGACTCGATACTCAACACGTAAGCACGGCCACAAAATGCCAATGACACGAATATAAAACATTTTTCTAATATCAAATAAACAAAGTGTTTAGTTGCTAAATTTTTATGTGAAGAAGAAGAAGAAACGGCGAAATAAACGCTATGCATACATGTGTACATACATGTATGTACTTGAATAGACGATTTGCAATGCATTTGTCGGTACTTAGGCATACATACAAACACGCACATATACAAATGCCATATCTTGTAGACATTGTGTACATAACAAGTGGTCATATGAATGAACTCGATGTACTATGTATAATCAAAGCAATTGTGAAATGTAGCGCAAGGGGAAATAAACAAGTGCCACAAACACACACATGCACACGTAACAGCACATATATATAAAATGTATTTGCTTATATGAAAAAACATGCATTCATTCACATACTTGTGTCTAACTATATAATCCAAATGCAACAATTTCCACAAGTACATGGTTCATAATACATAGATAAATGTAGTGCAAATTTAACCCATTTCGTACCAAGTGATGAGCTACCAGGTCACATTGTATTACAATACTATGAATTTCAACTGACTGTCAAACAGTCAAATAAGGAAATGAGCGATGGACACTTCACATCCAATAATCTATAATCTTCAATAGCCCACCATCTGGCATATTAAATGCTTACAACGCTTCGAAAAATTCGATTTTTGTGCATAATTTTAAATTCTATTTCATAGTACATACATACAATTGATTAGAACATAGGGTGAGAAATCGGCAAATAAAAAATGTGCAACACTCATTCATTCATTCATGACAACATGCAATAACAATGACCAACATGTATATACCATGCAGTCATTCACACACTTACATAGCTAATGCTTAAATAATATATGTAAAATGCCAATAGCAAAAGTTGCATAAACATGTAGGTAAAAAGTAACAAACTTTTAAATGTCTGTTAGCAACTGATGAGACTATAAATTTCCCCAAACCCGAAACCGGTTAGCTGTTAAACACGCACCCACTTTAATTAGACAGAATACTGTATAGATTTAACAATAAATTCGCACACGCAAGCTTAAAGTGTAGCAATATGTGTATGCCATATAAATACTATAGTAAGAAAAAATATATGTAGAAGCAAATGTTTATTGTGGTCGATCGGACATACGCACTTCACACTTGTACATACATTGCTCATATATGACTATATACGCATGCAAATGTTCATTATGAATTAAGATTGACGTTGACAATGTGTCTAAAAACAAACAAAAAATACAACTAAACACAAAATACTATTATACTAAAACAGTTTCGCGCAAAAAGAAATTAAAAGTTTTGTATGTGTAGGCAAAGAAATACAATGAAATGGCGAAACATATGCTGTCTAAGCCCACCACAATATGTTACCACAATAACCACAAACCATGCGCTTCACAAAAAGAAATTTCAACAAAGTCGATGTTATGGTATATGTAGATATCTATGCGATATTGTCACACTCACGCATAGTGTTAAGATGTGTTAAATAAAAGTTATGCATATTTTTGTGTGCTTGTTCAAAAGATTCTTATAGAACAAAAAGCAAGAATTGGTAAGAAAAAAGACATATTTTAATTATAGAATTATCATTGGTAAATATCTCCGAGTTATGCTCTGGTATAAATCTTCTAAAGTATAAAAGAAAGAAGGAAATAAAGAAGGTGTAGAAATATGAAATTATCGGTAGCACAAATTTGGCTCTACAGTTAAAAATTATTATGAACAAGCGCTAATTTCTTTTTTTTTTTTTTTTTGGTTATGACATCTGTCAAACATATTTAGTAAACAGTAAATCATTGTGCAAACAACATTGTATTTATTTGAAAGTTAAAAATAAATAATTTTGTACCAAAAAATCATCCTTTGCGGGAAGTTTTATCGTATTTTTTTTTTTTTTTTTTTTTTTTTGAAGAAAAATGCATCTGAAGCGCATCGAACGCTTATCGAAGCTTATGGTGGTCATGCTCTTTCAGAAGCAATACGCAGAAATTGGTGTCAACGATTCAAAAGTAATGATTTTGATTTAAGAAATGAAGAACATGGAAGAAAACCGAAAAAGTTTGAAGACATCGAATTGGAAGCGAAAAAACACTTGTGAAATTTTGCTTCAATGATAAGAAAGAAAGACTTTTTTGCATCGACTTGTGACTGGTGATGAAAAGTGGATTTATTTTGAGAAACCTAAAGGCAAAAAATCATGGATTACACCAGGCCAACCATCAACTTTGACCGCAAGACCGGTCGAAACTGTTATTACTGATCGCTATCGACAACAAGTGATCAATTTTAACCATGCACACACGATAAGGTAATTTTGCTCCACAACAACGCACCGGCACATAAAGCAAAACCGGTTCAGGATACGATCAAATCGCTTAGGCTGGGATTTGTTAGCCCACCCGCCGTATTCACCAGACTTGGCTCCTTCCGATTACCACTTGTTTTCATCGATGGGTCACGCACTTAAGGAACAGCACTTCAAAACATCTGAAGAACTGGAAAATTGGGTCTCTGAATGGTTTTCATCAAAAGACGGTCAATTTTTTTGGCGTGGTATCCACAAATTGCCTGAAAGATGGTCAAAATATGTGTAGAAATCTTTTCTTTTTCTTTTATCTTTTCACTTTAAAAGAAGCGTTTTGTTTTCTTTAAGAATCGAGAATTTCACCTTTCTACAGCTGTATAGATGTACTCAAGGATTTCAATGCTACGATTTTTTCTTCCTTTTCCTCTTTTGTTTCCCAAGAAACATAATAAGATATGCAAATATTCTCTCTCAATCTTTCCTGTGTTTTTTTTTTTATTATCATGATTTTTATCTTGTTATTTGTAATGTTGGAGACACCTCAAGCTACTGTGGGTAATAAATGGAATTTTTTTAAGTATCACATTAAATCATTAAATCAAGTCGCTAAAATAATTCCACAATCGAAATTTGAAATATTTCCATTCGAATAGTACGAATAGGCTCCTCAAACACCAACCATTCGTATTAATCATAAATACAATTGAATAGAGTATACATATATCAGAAAAATAAATTGAAAATTTAATAAAACTTTCAGCATTCCATTTGATTTTTTCCTCCACTCTCTGCTTGACTTATCTAAAGCCTTCTTTTTATCATCAAATGTTAAATGCGTATAATGTATCCATAAAAAAAAGAATATTTACTTCTTCTTATTTACTATTCACCCAAAAATTATGTCAATTCCGATGACATGATTCATGATTCATTCTCGAAAAAACGCCAACAGCAAAACAATAATAATTTTAAGGCGCCACTGTAGTTAGCAACAAAATTCAAACTACACCATAAGTATCAGACGAATAGTAGTAGTTACTCAGTTCATAAGTGAGTGAACTCATTTCAACATACATACATACATACATATTTACATACACGCTAAACGCACCGCGTATGTCATCAACATGAAATTCCTCAACGTAGTTATTACTTATTTAACGATTGTTCGAAACATAAAAGCGTGATAATCGAAAAAAAAAAACAATATTCTTTAATCGTTTAATCAATATGGATAATTTCAAAAGCGAAATAGAGGACAAAAAAAATATACAAAATGATAGGGCGCAAAAAAGAATAGATAAATTCAACTTGTTAATTAAATCACACTAGAAAGTAAAGAAAGCTCTATACTACGAATAAGCCAGCCGGCTACTTATTGCTTCAAACATAATAATTTTTTCGTTTTTATTACACTCACAGTTCTAGTGTTGGAATGTACCGAATTTTGTTTATTACATAAATGACAACACAATAGATACGTAATAAATGTTATTGGGGTTTCTTTATTCGGCATATCGTTTGATGTTAAACGTATGTAATTTAAGATAAAACGAAATAAATTATGGTCATCCCCATATTAATCCAAAATGAAATTTAATTCAATTTTTCCTTGCAGCACAACGGAAATCTTTTTATGATTATTACATCATTATAGGGAAATAAGGTACAAATACGCAAATTCAATACCATGAACTTATGTTATGAGAAACAAGGCTGGACTAAAAACATTTTAAGCAAAAGTGAAAATGTTTAATGAACTCGATGGCAAATGAATATATTAAATATAAGCGTATGAGGAACCATGGTTTCGTGCAATTTATCCTTTTTGCAAAAAAGGCATTTTAAAAAGCAAAGTTTAATCTTGGGTATGCATAGTACATAGATAAACTTGAAATCTCTGTTGTATTTTAGATTGAATGAGGATCTAAAAATGGACCTACATTAATCATACAAATAATCTTACTACGTCTTTTTTACTGCACTGCAAAATGTCAACTTAATAAAAGCTTCTTATTTTAAACCTCTTACTACGTCAAGCACATAATTAAACTTGGTTGTAAATTATTTCTTTTTTTCAAATTTCTTTTCTCAAATTTTGCATTGTCTTTTGAAACCAAAGTATTGGATCTATGTATGTCTTTCTCTTTTCGACTATTTACCATATTTGTTTTCAATTGAATTTACGGTAAAGGTGAAGGACAACATTTTTATTATACTGGCTGGCCAAAATGACAATTTATATGATAATAAATATAGTTCTTCGCATTGAAAAAGAAATATTGCCTTCTGGTTGTATGAGTGTAGAATAATATATAGTTACATGTTACTCGATATGGATAAATTCGTATGAAATGTACATTGTATAAGAACTAAATATGTCGAAAATGCCAAAACACATACAAATGGGTAGTAGTAGTTAGTTAAATGTAAATCGAAATGAGTAAGTGTACTCGTATGTATTCTTAATTTTTATACGATACTAATTATAATATGGTAATATCAAATAGATATCAAGGAAAAATTACGAACAAAAGCTGTGTGGGACAATATTGACCAATCAAATGTGAATATAAAAACTTTTCGATATGAGTTCATATTGGACGTTTTTAAGTACTTAGATTTTCGGACAAAAAGAATCCATTAACCAACCACTCACATGTCAACGACAAAAAAAACAAGTATATTTACATATTGTGGTTGCACTTTAATATGCATATGTACATACATACATATCTACATATAGTCCTAGGCAAATTTATGTATCGCCTATTAAAAAGGCAACAACAACAACATCAACAAACTCCATAGTATACGGGTAATTTTGCAATATTTATAGTTGTTGAGTGTTTGTATGTAGTTGCTTGCCAAATGCAGCAAATCAAACAGCAGGCATATTTACTGATGGTGGTGGATTAATTCACATCCACATCCACATATTGGTAGGTAAATAGAAAAAGAGTTGAGTCGATATAAATTGGTTAGAAAGCAGAGATACATACGAGGGCGGTCCCAGAACTACCCGACCCAACAAAGAAAACAACAAATTTGAGACAATTTTTCTTTATTTCTCAACATAATCTCCTTTTAGCTCTATACACTTTTCCCAACGATATTCTATAGCATGAACTAGTCTAGTCATTAAAATAGCGATCTACCGCAGACTCCACCTCTTCATTGTTTGCAAAGTAGAATCTAGTTCGGCTTTAATATTCGTTGGATTGAGACCTTTCAAATGAAAGTAGTGAATTACATAACGTTGACCAACTTTTTCCATGGTTACAAATTCTCTGAAGTTGTTAATTTTCGATGGCTCCAAAAAAATACTAAACAACGTGGCGCCTTGAAACTTAAAACATATGTTTTATAAGATTGCCACTTTTCACCAAAGTAATTTTTTTTAAATTACTGCCGCCATCTATATGTCAGGTCGGGTAATTCTGGGACCGGCCTCGTACATACGTAGATCGGAAGGTGTACAAATGTGAACATATGCCGGTAGGTAGTGCTGTTAGATAGGCTGTTCGACAAACAATTTAAGCTAAATTCAAACTGAAGAAAAATTGCAACTTTTATTCGACTATTATGCATTTACGTACAATACAAATACGAGTGGGTATTTATTACAGATTTGACTGAGTGGGAGTCACCATAAAAGTTATAGATGCAAAAATATATGTATATGTGAAATAAACTACATTTGATAAATCTAAAGAATTGCATAGTAAGTATATATATATATATATATATATATATATATATATATATATATATATATATATATATATATATATATATATATATATATATATATATATATATATATATATATATATATATATATATATATATATATATATATATATATATATATATATATATATATATATATATATACATAATAAATACTGTGGCTTTCTCTTCCTTCTTATTGGTATTCGTATTGCATGTATGTGCCTACGTACCTACTTGTTCATGGAAATTCGTGCATGTACATAAGTTCATATATTGAGTACACGTCATTACTTATTTTGATTTTAAAATGACTTTATTAGATATGCAAATAGTTAGTACATGTTTTGTGTGTGCTACATATATCATTTAGTTTTTTGTTCTTTTCTATCTATTTTTTGTTTTCAACCTAATTTTTATGCAAAAGTCACCATTTTTATTTGACATTTTTCGTAAAAGTAAAGCTTGTATAATACGGTAAACATAGTAATCGTATAAACAACATACTGATTTATTCTTGATTAAACATATAACACATTGCTTTTGAACGATTTGAATATAAATTCGTGAAAATATTGAAGAGAACTTTAATAAATTTCTATGATTTAGATCATATTATAGTGCTGTAGTGCAAGGTATTAGATTAAGTCCTACAAATCCTTGCTAAATATGAGAGCGATGTTCCTCTAATATTTATAAATCTCATATGTTTTGTATGGTTGAAATTTACTCATATCTCTCGGCCTCCAAAATAAAAATTTTTTTTTGCTAATCGATTTTTGGCCGCAAACATAGGCTCTACACAAAATTTCAGAAAAATTAAACAACTTTTAGGCTTCTGCCACTAATGGATTAATATGTATTTTCCATATTTTTAATCCTCAGGTAATTTCCCAGAAATCAGAAATCTATATAGAAATAATGTTTGTCATTGATAAGTGTGAGAAGACATTGAGAACCAAGAATACACAATTTACTCTACTGGAAGATAATAATGAAGCGTGCGCAACATGTTGCTAAGTGACAAAAACTTCAATACACTATGAGATTTTTATAAATTTATTTTTAAACCGCATATAAACGTTTCATCTGTTAACACGGTTCGGAATATTTTATGTGTAATAAATGTCAAAAAATATGTGCTTTGGCACCAAATCTATTTATATTAATTTTGAATAAATTAAATGCATGACGTTCGTCAAACAATATTCAAAGCATATAGTTATATATTTTAGTACATCTTAATAATTATACATAATATAATATATATTTAAGAGGCTAGCAACAAAATATTTGTTGTTTATATTCGTTTATACCCAGAAGAAAAAGGCGTCTTCGAAAACGATCGCATACAAAGATTTTCATCAGATATGGGATTAGTTGATGCCCTACACCATACCGCCGAATATTGTTGTTTTGCAAAAAGCAATGATTAGAAGAAGAGAAAACCAACGAATATCCATCATATGCTAGGCATTATCAAAGACGGATATTAACTCATTTTCCTTTCAGGTGTATTCAAGTACATACCGCACGCATGATATGTACGCAATATGTATTCTATATAATGAATATAGTATAAATTTTGGGTGCCGTAGCTCAGTGGTTAGTGTGTTCGCCTTCTGATCTGTAGGTCGGTGGTTCAATCCCCGGCTGATGCATAACAAATTTAATATCGATAAGATTTTTCTTTCGAACGGTACCCACCTGTCGGCAAGCAATTGGCAATTCTTCCGACAGTAACAACTTGCCATGAAAAAGCTTCTTAAAGAACTCTGTGACAAAGCTCAGAAAAAGTGATGTCACAAGTGTTCTGCCGTTCGGAACCGGCTAAAATAAGTAGGTCCCTTCTAATATTGTCCAAAATTTAAGACGCACAACAGTAATGGAAGAGAAGCTCGGCCAATGAGCCCTTTGGGGCTTTATGTGGCCACATATTTATTTATTTTATTTTTATAAATTTTAATATTCAGTTTTTAAAATACTCGTAAAATTTGAAAAGATTAAATTAAAAATACCTTAAAATAATATAAAAACAAAAATAAATTCTATTTTTATTTATAAATAGTATGCCCTTGTGATCGTACATACATATAATATGTTATCATTTTATACCAGCGCTTCGATTGTAAAGAATATATGAATAGACTACTTTCAATTTCATTATTGAAATTTCTTTCATTCTTCTTCAACTTGATATACAACATAATGTATGTAGATAAGTAGTGCTCAGTTGAAACCACTGTAAGGCAGCGCAAAGTGTAACGATGCGCAAAATAAATCATAAAACAGACACCTAAAGCAACATACTGGCATACATATGAACTTATAATTAAAAAAAAAAAACCATGCCCTCTGTGCTCTTGCGTTTTATCGTTTAAACAAATATGTACCTTACATTCCTACATACATTAATATAATATTTGCTTCTCTTCATACATTCATCTAGGTAGATACACGTATGTATGTATGTACTTTATCATTAATGTAAATATATACACTGATTATGTGCATAAACCATATTGACAGGGGAAACCAACCAACTACCTACTACCACCTCATCTACCGTCACCCATAAAAATCATGAAGAAGATTTCATAAATAAATAAAAACTTGTGAATTGGCCCAGATAAAAGCAAAACAAATACAAATACTTGGGTACTTTTGCACTACACATTTGTTTATCTGTGCATGTGTGGCATCAGTGTTATTTAAAAATAATCACAATATTTATTTACAGTCATATTTTTCTAAATAAATACCGATTTATATAGAAAATAATTTTCACCAAACCCCAATAATTAAGCATATCATCACAAATTGTCTATTGACTATATCGCAGGTAAAATTATTTTATAATAATAGACAATTATGATAAAAAATAATAATTTCATGTCTTTTGGGTGTATTCTAATACGACCTAATATTCAATAATAAAATCAAAACAAATGAAATAATACAATTTTCCGATACAACACTGTTTGAATGAAATAATAATACTATAATTGTATGTGACAACGATCAACAACAATACACTTTGTTCACCGTCGTCACCACAATGTTTGTTTGTTTGTTCATTAGTATTGTCATTTTAGTTTTTTTTTTTTGTTTTTTTCTTCTAACCTTGAACTTTTTCAACAACGAAAAAAAAAAACAAAACAAAAAAAAATCAAATGATAGCTATGCATAGTATGTATATATTTTTTGAAAAATGTTTATACATCACAACAATTTTAATGAAATGTTCATCGTTGTTCGTTCTTGTTGTCAATGCTCTTTTATTTTGTAGATAAAAATATATTTTTATGCATTGTGAATATGTGAATACCAATTATCATCATCAACATCATCAGATGCTATTGCATAGAAGGTACTGTAACAATACATACGAGCATGAAGTGAAGAGCATATAAGTTCTGTTTTTTTTTTTTTGTAGCATTTTTATGCAACTTACCCGCTTATATATTATTAGGTGTGTGTGATCACTGAACATGTGCATTTAAATAGAATAAATTAAATGTCGCAGCTCAACATTATCAAAAGGAATGCGGAATAGTCAAAAGCATATTTTGAAATTATTTTGTATTCATTTTGTTTTATGATCCGAAAATGATTTCATTGTAAATATATACAAACTGAAAAAAAGTTGTTTAAAGCAAATAATTTTTATAGAAAAAAGTACCTACTAAATCCTTAATAATATGAAACTATAGGATAGTGAAGCAATAATCTTTAAAAAAAACTTTTTAATTGTTCCCCAAAAATTATTTCGCCACTATAATTGCAGTATATAGAAGGTTTGGCAATATTTTAATGTTAAATAAATTAAACTTTTCATAATCGTCGTCATGCAAATGGCTATTGGCTTAAAAACGAACAACCTTCGAATGGTTAGAAAAAAAAAAGCTTAGGAATTCACCTATTGTATTGTTCCCAATGAAAAAAAAAATCATATATTGGGATAGAAATTGTTGCCATCATTTGGGTAAAAGAGAATACAAATGCAGTTGTGCTTCCAGCAAGTATGTTTTTTTTTTCAACAATATCATAAATGTATTTATTTGTACAAAATTCCAATATACAAAATAGATAAAAAATACCCTTCTCAAATGTTTGATATGAAATGATATGTTAAATTATAATTAATCAGATATTTTTCATCATTTCCGGCAATCAAAAATCCCATAACAGTTGAACGAGGGTATAAATTCAATTCATTCTTATTCAAAGACTACCAAACCACATCACATTAGTCCTAGCCCTAAGCATATTCCTAAAATCAACCTACAAACTGAATAACAATAAAATATGTAATCAACTAAAAATTGTACTCTTCATTTTTTTCTGTTACATATGTAGTACACCAAACAAGTCTTAAAAAAAAAAATAATCAAACGATCCCCAAACGAACAAAAAAAAAAAAGAAATATAAGAAAAATTATAATAAACCCTTACCAAGCAAAGGACGATATTACTACGAATCGGAAACGTAATTATTTGCAGATAAAATGTGACCAAGGAAATGTAAGGGAATCATGTTCAAGAGATAAGGAAATGAAAGCCGACACACACACACATACACACTTACTGAAAAGGGACATGAAAATAAATGAATACAGAGAAAGAAAAAACTTACAACATACGAGTATGTAGACACAATGAAAGTAATACGACAAAATGACAAATTTTCATAATATTCGAGGGTTATCGATTAACCCACGACTGATATTAATTAAACTATGGACATTATGTAATTATGTTGATATGTATATATGACAATGTGTGATGGTCAAACAACAACAACAATGTGTTACATATTATTGATAGCTTGGCTAAAATATTTCGAGTTTATCGATAATCATTGTGATATGGACCGTTATCAAAAATTGCCATAAAATTATGCAAGCCTCCTTTATTGATGATAACGATAGTACCTTAATACTCATAAAGCCTTTGGTTGAAATGTGGAATCGACCAGCTCAAACTGTATAAACTGTTGTTGCAAAGTCAAAAAAACTTGCCATCAAGAGCTTTTTTGATTTGATGACATAGAATAAATCGACCTAAAATCGGTTCGTTGTATGAATGATATCCAATACACATCTTAAAGGGAAAAATCACCCCTTTCGACAGATTTTGGAGAGTGGATATAGGAGAATATTAGATATGATAGCGACTGAAGAGCTGAAGAGAATAAAATACTACGGATGTTATATTTTGCCTGAAAACAACAAGCATACTCTTGGCTGTGTACAATTAAAAAGAAAAACAAATGAGCTCTTTTGATTGGTTTGAAATAACCTAAATAATAGAAACATTATAATAGAATAAGACCTAAGCTTTATATCAACTCTATTGACCATATTAAAAACAAACAAACAATGAAACCTAAAAATGTACGTAAATTGAAAAGGTTTTGCGGTCACGAATATGAAAGCGTTTGAATATTACAGAACTAAAAGAAATAACAGTACGGTAAATTTTAATTTCACTTTATTACGATATTTTTTGCGAATTTTTCCTTTTGCACAACACACATAAATTTTATATGGCAGATTGACCAACAAAATCTCAAAAAATATTTTTTTTTTGTTTATTCTTTCTTAACAACACTATTGTCATTTACTGTTAACAATGACCTTTTGTACATAAAAATATTACCAACAAAATTTCACATTTTGTATTTATTATTGTACGAGTGTACATACTTCCAAAGAGAAAGAAAACTGGAACAAAATACCGGCATATACTAACAGACAAAATACTATAAAAAAAAAACAACAAAAACTATTAATAATAAATGTATATAAATGAGCATACAAAACCAGAATATTATGTATTAGCCAACTTGCTGAGCTTTTAATAAATATACATATATACGAAAAAAAAAAAAGAAGGCAAATCTTATTATTCATAGATCTTCTCAATTATCTCCGTATGACACACAGATGATAGAAATCTTGGATATGATTGCGTGATTCGCAATTAAACAATGAACAAAAGAATACCAAATGAACGCTGTTTAATAAAAAGACCACAGCAATAAAGTACAATAAAAAGCAATAAAAACATAAACCAAATTATAGAGTTAAGAGAAAAAATGTTTGACAGCATTTTAATTAAAGATAAATGACATAAATGACATAAAACATTGTTTGCAGTTACAAAACTATTAACAACTTAGCATGTGTATACAATATTAATGCGTACTTGACTGATTTACTATGCAGTTTTGTGTATTAAATAAAACTAACCTTTAAAAGCTAACAAAGCTGAAGAAAATTAATTAATTAAGTAGAATTTTGGTAAAGAAACCCCATTAGTAATGCTTACAAAAGCAATTGTAGTATGATATTCTTCTACAAAATGTTGTATTGATGGAAATGATGTTAAAATACACTATTTTCAAAATAAATTTCCACATTTGGACGTATAATTATTTGCAACTTCCTATAAATACATGCATTTGTACAGAAGTTGCAATGCTATGGTTGTGATTAGTCCTAAATTGTGAGCCTATTTCATTTAACTAATTAGTACCCATTGTAAATTTGTCAGGGGACAACATTTCATCTTTTCTATACTATAATATAGCACATTACTTAATTGTTCTTATCTTATGTAGGTAGTATTAGTTTGTTCAATATTTATCACAGATTTTTTTTATACAAATATACCGACTGCAAGCTATTGTTCCACCAACGATATGTGAGTTTAGCCTAGCTAAGTATATTCTAATTTTCTAAATTGCTACAATACATTAAATCAAATAATACAATATATCACAGATATTATTTTAATAAATGTTTAATTTTTCAATTAGCACAAATATGTGTGCGAAAATATGTACACCAAGTGGTATGTGTGTACACGCTTATTATTTCACAATATTATTCATTCTATAGAAATACAGTCTGTATGTACAATAGCATGTGAGAATTAGTTTAAATATTTCTCTTGACAATCCATTAATTATGACAAAAATTGCAATTAAGAAAATTTCATCTCACACAAAGATCAATACTTGTATATTATAATCGAATTGATGAGTATGCAAACGTTTGGAATAAATGGACGTGAGCTTAATCATATACAAATATGTGGATGCTTTGAAATTAAACTTTGTGGAACATGCAAAATATTTAATCGAAGTATCTTTGTGGGTGCCGTAGCTCAGTGGTTAGTGTGTTCGCCTTCTGATCTGTAGGTCGGTGGTTCAATCCCCGGCTGATGCATAACAAATTTAATATCGATAAGATTTTTCTTTCGAACGGTACCCACCTGTCGGCAAGCAATTGGCAATTCTTCCGACAGTAACAACTTGCCATGAAAAAGCTTCTTAAAGAACTCTGTGACAAAGCTCAGAAAAAGTGATGTCACAAGTGCTCTGCCGTTCGGAACCGGCTAAAATAAGTAGGTCCCTTCTAATATTGTCCAAAATTTAAGACGCACAACAGTAATGGAAGAGAAACTCGGCCAATGAGCCCTTTGGGGCTTTATGTGGCCACATATTTATATTTATTTATTTTATCTTAAAATTGATTGTGGAATAGTCACATACAAAGACACCCTCAGCCATGGCCACATGATTTTTTATATGCTTCTTTTCAAGTGTCACAACCAAATAAATTGTGTATGAAAACTAGCAACGTAATCAAATGTCGTTGTTTATTCTTTCGACTTGTTATTGTTCCTCATTTGATTATAGTTGATTGTAAATAAAAATATTCTAAAAATAAATTGTAAATTTGAATAAAATACTAAAACGTCAAATGAAAAAATAAAAAACATACCTACATACATATACCAAAATGAATGAATAGGGTGAATTGTGCTACATTCGCGTGGCGATTAATCCCCATCTACAGATAAATGTTGCATACAAAAAGTCAAAATATCAAACAATTAGAACTAGGTTCTATTCTTGATCTGATTTTGATTGGTTGCTATATCAGGATTAATTGTCACGGGAACACAGCGATTGTGTCTAAATAATCAGATCATCCAACGGACCATAAAGAAAGTCAACTAAACCAATAGTAACAATATTAAGATTCATATTATTCATGCATGCATTAGCGACAATCACTCACCTTGGTATGCAATTGGGTGGTGTTCGATCCACTTCCCAAGCAGCAAACAATTTCATTGGTACTGGTTTTTGTCCATTCTGTTGCGATTGATGATAATGATGATGTGGATGATGATGATGGGCACAACTAAGACTACCAATACCACCGACTCCACCACCACCGCCTCCACCACTTCCGCCTCCAC
This sequence comes from Megamerina dolium, assembly GCA_963854835.1. Taxonomy (NCBI): domain Eukaryota; kingdom Metazoa; phylum Arthropoda; class Insecta; order Diptera; family Megamerinidae; genus Megamerina; species Megamerina dolium. The sequence continues at coordinate 1,935,128 of OY978526.1, read as the reverse complement.
TATTTGACATCATCGATGTGACACCACTGCCAGAACCACCAGTAGCAATATTACCGGTGGCAGCACTTATATTTGTAGCGTATTTATCAAGTTTTGTTGATTTATCGACCATTATCATGTGTAAATTTGAGCGTTCTTTTCTTATTGTTGTTATTTTTCAAGTATCATTTATTTTTATTTTTATTTTTCTTTTATCGAGTTCAAATATTCAAACTTCCACTACTATTGCTATGTGTTGTGTTGATATTTTTACAAAATATATATATTCATATACATGATGATTATTTCTAATAATGTTGTGTAAAATAACAAAAAAAAAAATTGAAAGAATAAGAAAAATTGCATACATTCGTTGTTATAGTTTAATTTGGAATACAATTAGATTTTTTTTTTTTGTTATTGTTGTTGTTTTGTTGTGATTTCTTTTTTAATTTCAAATGTATTGATTTGTGTCGCAATAAATTTTTTATGGGATTGTTCGGAACTGTTAGAGCTAGATATGAGCTTCTGTTGGGACCTATAATGTTTAACCTAATTTTGTCAATATGCAGTAGCAATTTCAGACAATACCGACATTACATCACATTGAAAATTGATGTAAAATTGATTGAAATAACGCTGTATCAAAATGATACAATAATAGGGTGTTAGTACTGTTGAAATTTAACACACCCACAAACTGAGAATATTCAACATTGTAAGTATTATTATTACCATCGAAATACAAGGCAATACTTCCTCGAATAATGGAGCAAATAATAAACCACTTATGAGGAAATAAAGCGAAATTTTAGACAAAACTCCCATGTACCAATAAGCGGTCAATCTCCACATTATTATTGTTGTTCAAATATACCTATGCATGTATGTGTGTATAATATGTTAGGAAGCCACAACAACAACAACAATTGCGAATTCTCCGTATGCTCTCAGCAAACAACATCCATCACAATAGCAACAATAGCATATAAGGGCGTGCCACTACACCACATTTCAATGCTGGGTGTCGTTGTGATATTTTAATGGCTGTTGTTATAAATTGTCACAGCACGAAGTTGGAAAATGTTATTTTTTTCTAATTTTTCATATTTTTGTCTATTTCACAAAGATGATGGATATATGTTATGTATGTACTAGATTCACTTACACAATCCCATATATAAATTTTTCTTTGAAACAAACACAAAGACGAATAAAAGAACATCCAAAAGCAAGCGATATAATAATGAAAAATTGAGTTTACATTGTATAAGTGGTTCTTCTTTGTTTTTAATTTTATTCTCATTTTCAATTTTTTGTTGTACACTCACGAAACAAATTGCACCCATTTGGTGGATGCTTTATTCCACCGACCGCAGCCGCGTTTTCTATATGTATATTTATATTTATGTAGATTTGCATAAGCGCTGTGCAGGAGCTATTTCATTTCAATATATCCGTTATGCTCCAAAGTCACCGACCAACTTATACAGCATTTCAATTTCCAGCACTCAATCGGCTCTCAACACAAGTCAACCAACACTCAACATTGGATGGGCAAATAGATGGATACACAATTCATAACAAAAACAACAATCACACAAAACCAACAACAACGACAAAATTCATTATTATCATTAGCTGCTTTATTGGTGTTTGCCGCGCACTCTCATTCGTTATTATTTTATGCTCTTTACGTTGTTTTCCTTTCTATCTGTCTTCGCTGTTCTCCGTCTTTCTTTTTTATCAAACAAATCAATTCAAGCGATAACGTTGCCATATTTTCAAGTAGATCTTATTTTAGCACGAAAACAATATTCTTTATTCGACATATACCTACCTAACATATATTTTGTTAAATAGTCGGTGTTAAAGCAAAAATGTCAGGTGGAGACCGTGAATTTCCACTGTTAAAACATGTCTTAAAGAAAACTTTAACATTACTGTCTTCACATCAAATGTCATTTCGTAGTCGGGCAACTCAATTTTCATTTAATCGCGCTATTTGCATCAATTGAATCAATTTGAGCGAATTATCGAATATTGTGAAATGGAAATAACCACCTAGATATGGCCTAGATATGGATTCGCCCATAATTGTAAATGTTTTCTCTCCATTTCTGCCAATATTTTCAATTGTTTTCGTGATTTTAATGAGCGAATTAAATGTCAAGACAGCATGTTGGCCACATAAGAAAACAGTACAAAGTTAAGGCATAGAAATATCAGACGTTGGGACACATATAGTGGCAGGTGTAGATGTAGGGTTATCATTCTGCTATTTATTCAATCCGACAAGATAAAATATAATTTAACTTGAACATTATTCTGATTTTACACATATTTGTGCTTGACAATAAAAATATTCATAAAACATTGCAACCCATACAGATTTTTCAATTCTTCTTTGGAAGGAAAAGCAATGTGAAGAGAGATCAACTTACTAGTTATCTCAAAAACAGCGCATTAATACTTTACCACTTTGTTTATACTTGTTTATACTTAAATCAAAGATAAGTAGAAAAGCTCAATCTGCGACTGTATTTCGCTAGACTTTTAAATTTGACTTAATGTGTAGGTATCAGCGCATGTAACCCAAAGTCTCTCTAGTCCAATTGAATAAGTATGAACCCACAAATTACGTAACGCATTCTCTATCGTTTGAGTCGTTTGAGTTTCTAAATAAACAATTTTCCCAAAGATGTCATTTCTTCATGTTACAAATTTATAATATTTTCACATCGCTGATTTACACACTATTTGTCTATTTATTGTAAAAATTAACTTTTTTAAGTACACAAAGATCGAAAAACAAAACAAATCTGCAGCTATAATAAGCCAATATTTATTTCTGTTTCAACTATTTATAAATATGAGGATTCATGAATATGTACATATATAGCTGACTATGTCATGTGAAGAATGCCAACTTAAATCCAAAAAAGTAAGGTGGCAACACTAAGAAAAATTGTAAATATATGAAAGTTTGTGCTTATTTCCTCTTCATTAATTCTCCATGCAACTGATAGAGAGTACATTTTTCTTGAGTAGCAAAATACTAAAAATTTAAAGTAACAAATTTAAAACTGACAGATAATGATTGTTATATAGTAATTCAACGATAAAAATTTTCAAATTTACTTTAATCGGGAAGGTAGTATATCTAATCTAATCGCAATTGTCTGCAAACCCAGATACAATTTTTATTATCAATCCAACTTTGGGAGAATTTCAATGCTATTTGAAAATAAAAAAATGTTCTCACTCTACGTGCATTTTTATTTTACCAAGTATGTACCTACATAATAGGCTCACCATATTTGACGAAGAAACTGGATATAGTAAATGTAGAAAAAACAAAGAAGGGTACACCATCAAACGGGTTGATCATATGCTCGCGCAGTCTTGTCAATTGCAACACACAGTTGTTAAGAATAATTTCAATATTATTTTCTCATGCAATTTTTGCTTACTAAATTAATTTTCAAATAATATCTCTGGTTTACACACAAAATTTCAAATATTCAAACTAAGTACATCCTTGTTTAGTTTTGCACCACTGAGTTGTTTAAGAATTCACTTCCATATATAGATGAATAATTGTAGAAATGAATATGTATGTACTCGTATATGATTCACATTGCAAAAGAATTAATAAATCGAAGAATCAAGTATTACCGGTATTTTTGCATCAAAAATATGTATGAAACAAAACATTATATGTAGATTCAGTAGCAACAGCAACAATAACGAAAAATTTGCTAATATTATGTGACTGCAGCGCGTTTCTCAAAATAGACCGCGTAGCACTTCACCCAAATAATGCTTATTGTCCGCTCAACACTAGTACTCGATGCACTGAATGGCTGTCTATAATAGCACTCGCTTTATGCTATTCTCAATGCATACATATATGATATTTTTAAATATTTTACACTTTCTCCACTAACCACCCCGAAAGAAACAACACACACAATCACTGTGACAATTGAGCAACATACTACATACTAGAATATGTAATATGCAGGGGATACAATATCTGTACAATCTACCCTATATTACAGACGTTAATATTTACGAATGTATACATATTGATAAACATAAACAGTATAGCAAAGGGTGTTTTATCTCCTCAGCTCTAGATTTCAGACAATCTAAGCGGGCACATTTGCTCATAAAATACAACATTTGAGCAGTGGTACAAATTGTACAACAAATTTGAGTTCGCACATTCAGCTGTTTGAATTTGCATTAGTAATGTGCCCATTCATACCCATTCTAAAAAATTAACAATATTGGCGGGTATACTGACAGAATGTTATATGGAAATGTCAAAACATTCGATTATATTTTTATTTATTTTAATGCACCAATGTTTTTTAAAGCCACTGCTAGTCGATTCTTACTCTAAAAATGAAGCAAAGATCGTTTTGATATACAAATGTATGAGAAAAGCTTCATAGCTGAGGGTTTTCGTTTAAATTTCGAAAATCAGAATTTGAACACTGCACGATGTAGAATAGCAGGAAATACAACATATAGTTACCGACTGCTATTAAAATAGATATGTTAACAGCGAGGGAAAATTGGTCACACTGTGGTCACACTGTGTGTAAGCATAATCTGAGAGGAACGTACGGACAATATATTCTCTTAGCTTTCAATCTTTCTCTATACACAAACGTTTCCAACACTCTTAATTTTCTTATTGTTATTGTTACCGGGGTTTCTGCCTTTGTTTCGACGACGACCATTATCGAGTTAAATGCGTCGACGTTGTTTACGATGTTTATCTTATAGAATTTCCTTTGAATATAAATAAATATCACATTTAGAATACTCAAATACAATTCACATCATGCTTTCTCCACTTTAGTATCACCCACGAATTAATTTCACTGGTTACAATTTATATACAAGCACTTTATTAATATTCATCTCTCCTTCCAATTCGCTTTCACACCACTAATTGTACTGCATGCCATTCTCGTTTCTTTGTCTGAAGCCAACACAGAGTTGTATTATTTCAATTGTTTTTCTCATAACGCGCTTTTTTTTCTTAGTAATTTCACAATGTTTATTTTATTGAACACTATCATCTGTTATTGGCGTAACTTTACTAATGAATTTCATATTGTTTTTTGATATGTATATAGAATTTTGCATTTTTCAAATAGACATTTAGAATTTAATGAAAACAGCACACTGAGACGAAGCGCCTCATACTTCTTTAAGGCTGAAATTCATAAAAAGTATACATGCATGCTCATCTCTCAAACGAAGTTAAATAAAATATACGCACTCTTATGAAAATGCGCACATAAAAAATTGACAGTGATGCTTAATGCATGCCGAAAATTGCTCAATTTTATACTTTTTGGAGAATTTCATGCATTGACGTTTGATTTTTTCAATCTTGTGAATAAACATATGCTCTTCATGCTTGAAGCATACTTTTTATGGGTTTCACCAAGTGTTGTTACATTTTATGTATTTCGGCCTTTATTATTGTTCACGACACTTACCATTTCTATTCCTATACAATGTTGTATTTTCACGTGTAACAATTTAGCATTCAGAATTACCTATTTAGTAGCGACTTAACAAACCATATTTCAAATACAAGAACTCCTAAAAAGCCTTTACTAAATTCAAAATTAGCCTAATTTTGATTATAAGTACGGTCCAATATTTTCTCTGGTTTAGTAATATGTATGTATGTTTATATAACACATCAGATGAGAGAATGCTCCAAGTTTTCGAGAGAAAAATTCTACGCAAGATCCAGTGTAAGCCGACATTGATATAGTAAAGCGCATCAAAATTTAGAGGCTGCGTCATGTCGAGCGAACGGAAGAAACACTCCAGCTAAGAAGGTCTTACATTCGGAACCTAACCTCCGGTGGAAAGACCAAGTACTGGTGAACTTGACGGCGTTTGGAATTTCTTACTGGCGCCAGCAAACGAAGAAAAGAGATAACTGGCGGAGCATGATAAATTCAGCTTAAATCGATTTTCGGTTGTGAAGGCCACATAAGAAAGTAAGTATATACCTATAACAATGAACAGCAAATGAGATTGATGTCATTTGTCTTAAAAGTCAACATTTCAAAACATACTTTAGAATTAGAAGATTGCGCCCATCAGAGAAGATTTGTGAGCGCTGTGTCATAACACTTGCGAGAGAAATGACAAAATTGCGAACAAATTGTTTTGTAATACGTTAAATTATAAGTAAAGTTACTAAAGTAATTATATTAAGGATAATTACTTTCATTTTTCTCAAACAGCCCAATCATTAATTTGTTCTTTTTCCATTTCTGCTAATTTCCGGCATTTTTATTTTGTTGTTCTTAACAATAATATGCTGATTGATTTACGGCCTTAACACGATTACTTGTTTGGTGCGTTCATACAACAATGCATGTAAACCATGTAAAATTTTACAGTTTATATGGTTATGCGATTGCATGAATACCACTATTAATTTATAGCTCTCTTTATGTATGAAAACGTTAACTATTCTGCAAACCACGTCTTTGAAAATAATTTTTGTTTACAAAATTAAAACAATTAGTATGTAGTTTCTTTGGTAATTGCACTTTATCTATTTTAAGCTTTCTGTTTAATTTATCATAACATCAGCATCAGTCCCATTGATCCTGACCATTTGGTATGTAACTATTGTCACTCCATGTCCCACTACGCGATTCATCCAATTCCTTATCGACATCCTTGTAAGATCTCTTGCGTCCTTCGTAGTGAAATGTTTCTGAACGACGACGATTATCCATATCCATTATATAATCCACAGCACTAATTCGCTGTGATCCACCAAAACCCGATTTTAGATTAGCATATGTTTCCGTTAATTCAATAGGATCGTCTTTAAGACATTCTTGTAGGTGATTTATATAATTGATGGCAATGCTATAAAATAGAAACACAATACATACAATAAATTAAAAATATAGGTAATTATAAAATATATTATACTATTTTTCCAATACTATTGAAACATTTTTCCCCAATACAATTACATAAAAATAATATACAGTAAAATAGTACATAATATAAGAAATGATGGTTACAACTTACCGAAGACTTTCAATCTTTGAATATTTTTTACCATTCGGCTTTGATATGGGCAACTTTGAACGTAACAGATCGAAAGCGCGATTCATATCACGCATTCGTGTGCGTTCACGATCGCAGGCAGTCTTTTTGTAGTCTGAAATATGGATATATATATGGTTTTTCTAGAGTATATGGATTACAATTATTGATTTATTTATTCTCTTTTTTTTCTTTTGTTTAGATATATGTAAATTCCATAATAATGACTAAAATAATTGACTGGTTTTGACATAAAATGAGAGTCCAATGTGGCGCCATCTGAAAAAGTCTGAGATTCGACTTATACGCTGCACGCGTAATATGTTTGCACTTTTCATACTTATTCATTAAACGAGAATCACCAAGACCAAAAGAATTAATTCGCGCTAGGAATATCTATCCATGTTGTTCATATTATAGAGAAAAAAAAAACTTATTGGCTACTTCTTTATTAAAATTCATGCTCGGTTAAGAAAGTGCATCGTGCACTTTCTTGTGTTCAGCGACAAATCTCATTTCTGGTCGAATGGATACGTGAACAATCAAAATTGCCGTATTTAGTGTGAAGAGCAGCTAGAAGCATTGCTAGAACTGCCAATGCATCCCGAAAAATGCACCGTTTGGTGTGGATTATGGGCCGGTGGCATCATTGGACCGTACTTTTTCAAAGACGACAATGGCAGGAACGTTACTGTGAATGGCGAGCGTTACCGTGCGATGTTTACAAACTTTTTTTGCCCAAAATGGAAGAGGTGGACTTGGCTGACATGCGGTTTCAACAAGACGGTGCCACATGCCACACAGCACGCGAAACAATGGCCCAATTGAGAGACGAGATCGCTAAACAATTTATTTCACGTTTGGTGCGGGTCAATTGGCCGCCTAGATCGTGCCAAAAGTTAATGTCTTTAAACTATTATTTTTGAGGCTATGTTAAGGCTTATGTCTATAGCGACAACCCCAAAAAAGTTGACGCACTTTGAAGAATTTATTCGTGAGATGCCGGCCGATATGTTGGAGAGAGTATGCCAAAATTGGACCCAGCGTGTGAACCATTTGAGGCGTAGCCGCGGTCAACATTTACATAAAATCATTTTTAAACATTGAATTATATAGATCGATTCAAATAAAGATTTCATGCATTTCTCTAAATTTTATGTGTTTTTCTTTAATCAACCTTTTTCCATTTGCAGGGCCTTTTCTTTCCATGTCGGATTTGACTCCTTGACAATCGTATGTTCACGGGCGCCCACATATGAAATGTACATCGGTATTGGTACTACTCCGATGTCAGATATTGTCTTCTGTCGTTCCCCGTCCGTGCTTGGTGGCCAAGAGCAAACCGTTTGTGGTAAATGTGGCGATGAATATCCACTCAAATGAAGTGCACTAAGTGAGTGATCGGTCATTGATGAATGATGCTGATGCTGTTGTTGATGATGAGTGTAAGGATTATTGTACAATGATAAATGTGTTGGCAATAATGATATGGCTTGATGTTCGCTGTTTACGGTTGCAAAAACATCTTCCTGTTGTCCCTGTTGTTGTGGTTGACTTAAATGCATATCCAATGGATAATCGGTTGAGTATACCGATGTGGAAATGCTGCCATTATTATTATCAACTGATGCTGATGTGGGTGTACTTGATGGATTTATTCTTGTGCCCAATTCTAAAATTATTGGATTTTCCGTTTCACCTTCCGATGGATAATCGACGTTAGTGTAAGTGGCAGTAACTACATTAAGTGTGGAGCCGTCGGCACTTGTTGCATCGGCTGCTGTAGCAACTGCCGTCGGCTCATCATTATTATCATCATTATTATTATTATTATTAATATTACTCAATAATTCATCACTCATATTAGCATGAAATTATTATACCTCTATTGAAATGTATATATATGTATATATTTTTATACGCGAATATTAAATTTCGCAAAACAAAATTATGAAACTATCGTTTTATTTTTAATTTGATTTCAATCCATTTTAATTCACTATAATTTCACGTAAATTAATATCACACACCGTTGAAGTTAAAATTCGAAAATTTTTTATTTTTTATTTCCTCGTAGGTACGTCGTTTTGATCATCACTTCTCAATCGATCGACTGATCGTTCTACAGCACAACCGCTGTACTATATGATACTGCTCCACAGCGCAACAATTTCAAACCAGCAACTTCAAATGTTTTCAGTGAAATGTATTCAAGATCAATTTTAATCGACTCCGTGGTGGCTCGACAGTAACACCTTTCGGTGAAGATCACTTTCGTTTTTAAATTTTTCATATGTTTTTTAAGCGAAGCTTATGTACTATATTTGCTCAGGTATTTGTATAGAACGGTTACACCTTCTTAACGTATGTGGCTACAGCTACAAACTTCTATGCAGATGTGTGCGTGCATGTATGTGGTGTGTATGCATATCCCCCAGCAGGAAAAAGTAGTTAAAATACGTATACCTAAACTTTCAGCAATACGGGGATTTTGACATTAAGGTATCCTCCTCCACGCCAGGAGTTAACAAGGGAGTCAGAATTTTTTCAAAAAGTGCGGCAATACATGGAAATGCTTTAAAGCATTTTTTAGAAATCAAAGTAACAATTTTGAATTTGACATATTTGGTAGAATTTGAATTTATTGTCCATTTAATATTCAAGTATTTATTATTCAGATTTCCTGCCATAAATTGCTTTATTTAACCTTGCAACACAATAGTTTTGGCCTACCACATTGTTCGGTTTGGTATTGAAGTATTCTAACTGTTATTTAATAGTTGCAAAATATGTTGAAGAAAACCAAATTATGCGTTCGACTTTCACATAAATATAATGTATTTAATACTCAGTGACGTTTTCTTGAAATAGATTATGTATTTCGTATTTTCTTTCTGGGTGTGATATACAATATATGTATGTGCTGCTGCGACTCTCCCTCACGCATATTTATATATAAATCGAATGTACATAAATATGAGTGTGTGTATGTGCAACTGCTAAGTTCTGTTTATCATGATAACTTGGATTATTGTGATATTGGCATTAAAATAGTATTAAGTAAATTTCAATTAATAAAAAAGCTTCTTCATTAAATAATCATAGATGCACATACATTTAAAGGGAATAATACTGCAACTACATAATTGTCATATATGCCAATTTTAGGTATAATCATTATTGAAAATAGAATGTCTCGAATGAAATCTTATGCAGTCTTATGGCAAATTTTAATGAAATCGTTATTGGTCGGCAGAAACAGCTCAATCTTAAGGTTAAATAATAAAATATTAACAAATAATAAACAATTTTGTTTAAAAAAAAGTTTGATTAAAAACTGCGAATATTCCCAATGCCTCTCAATATTACTGATTGCATGCTCCATTGGAATCAGTAATAGATTTATGTTTATTTTTTAAGTGTTACCATTAAAAAATTCAATTATATATAGAATTAATAGAAATTTTTATGTGAAAAAGCAAGTACTTTTGGTAAAAAAACAAAACTCAAATTTAATCTTATTTCTAAGTACGAAATATTATCAAATTTGGTCTCCAGTTCATATTATGGCTACAGTTTATTCTTAATGGAATGAAAGAAACTATTTTCATATATATTCATATACATGTATGTGTGTATGCACCACAAGAACACACACACACACACGATCATAGTCAATTAATTACAATCATTAATTTATTGTCTGCATCAATTCATTAGTTAAATTTTAAACCTCTCTCTCTCCCACTTTCTCTATCTTCCTCCTTTAATATTTCTTGCTTACGATGTCACGTTTTTTTCTTCGGTCGCATTCGCTACAATATCTTCTTATACTACCTAGCCAACTGTCTAGTTTATTACACGTACTTGTGTCGCTTTGGCCTATTTGTTCGCTTTTATACTGTTACGGCCATCTCATTCATCAACAATTACTCGGATAATGATGTTAAGAAATGAGTACATAAGAGGAAAAAAACAAGGATAATAAAACATTGACAAAACGTGTTTAAATAAAATATTTATGGCGATAATGAACATTGCATTGTCACCGCATAATTCACTGACGAATGATACACCGCTGTTGGCGGTAGTATTATTTAATAGATAGTGATGATGAAACTTATTCACTCTCACATCGGTGGACTTAGTAGGTCTTAGTAGAATTTAGCGACCCATTTTATCATCTATTAAGGTGCTAATGAAAATTGCTTCATGATACGCTAGAAAGCCGTAAGAATTCTTCTTAAGCACTGGCAATTGTATACATTTGATATAAATAAGCAATGAAGCAATTTTCAATGGAACGCTTGACGTTTTGACAACATATACGAGTGAAATCTTAGGAACTCGTAATCCTCCAATTTTGAGATGTATCGTTATTCAGAAAATATGCGATATCTATACATATATTTATATTTATATATATATTTATACATATATTCGACATCATCATTATCATCGTTATAACCTTATGAAATTAATCTCATTCGCATATCGTACCACACATTCAATTCCGCTGTATTAGTAATAAATACTATATTATTGAATTCAATTTATTTTGGAGATTTTTTTTTAATACAAATAATAATTACTCTTTTTTCTTCGGTAAACACAAGTGTTTTACATTTTCATATTTTCCATTTTTTTTTTTTTCAATTCCATTTTCATCGTTAATTGAATGGTGCGATGTGTGTGTGCGATGAGTGTTTTACCTTTTTATTGTCGTTGTTGTAGTTGTTGTTCTCATTTTAATTGTTGCATGTTCTTAAGAGACATACATACATGTATACGCATTAAGTACTGAAAAAGCCGATTGACGGTACATATATACATAAATATTTATGTCACATGTGAATATGCCATGAAGGTGTAAATTCATGTCCATTGTGCTCTCATTATTTTCAATGTTATTATATTTTTATGTAAAACTATTAAAAATAAATATCAAATTTCTATTCGAATTTGAATATTTATTTATTAAAATTAAACATGTTAAGGGTATAAGACTTGAATGTTATCAAATTTTAGAATATCAAGATTTACTGTTAATGGACAGAGTTTTAACAGAACCTCGGTTTTAGAATGACTGTTATGAGATCTCACTGATGAGGCTTGATTTATTTTCGAAAAAATATAAGTTAGAAAAATACGGTAATTTTAAAAAGAAAATAGCTCACTATTTAGCACAGTAACAGATTGGTATTTCCATCACAATTTTCTAGCTCTAGATATTGTCTTCTGCTTATAATTGCATCCACGATTTGAGTCGATTTTCTCGTTGCTATTTCTCTTTAACGCTTCTTCGGCATTTGAATCTTGTTTTAATACAACATCTAAACGCGTGGTAAATCTGGTGACAGTTCGTGATTCGTAGCAAACTAAGCGCACTTGAATTCTGGCTATAACGAAACAGCTCAGAACAACTTTCCCTTCCTCTGTAGCCAGTTTATTTTTCACCTCATTCATCGTGATAAACAATCCTTAAATTAAGGGATTGATGAGGGACACGGCAACGGTTTTTGAATATGAAACTTATCTCGTGGCATCTTCGAAAGGTTCCAGATCTAGCAGTAAATCATAAAACAGTTCAAATATTCGTCATTCAAGTCACAAATTTTGCAAATGTCCACAATATATCGTTTGTTTCGACAATTCGATAATCGATAGTATGAAACCATCGATAGTGATGGCGATAGTATCGATAGTGTTCCAGCTCTAATACGTAGCTCATACAATCGATTTGAATCGGTATTGTCCACATATTCATTATTCATTAAATTGTCATGGAACACAATTTTGTATTTATTAAAATTTATTTGTTTATAATAATTCATTCTTATCAAAATGTTTTAGCTATAGAAACTCTGTAGGTATTCCGCTATTAATACAAAAAAATACATAATACTCAATATTAATTCTGGGCTTTTTAATAAAAGCATATAATAATGGATTCATTGCAAGCATAGTTTTTTATTAAGTCTAATTATTTTTGAAATAAATAATAAAATGCATTTTTTTTTAGGAATTGTGACACAGAACTGTAAATTATAGTTAGTGATATTCGAAATAAATTACTAACGTCATTTTTGTTAGATATAAACATGTTTAACTAGTAGCGAATTTCAGAGGACGTATTTCCATGTATTTATCTAAAACCTCATCAGTGACCAATTTACGTGCTTTTTGATGTTCTTCCACAATTGGTGTAATAGTCTGAGAGATACAAATGGAAAATATAATAGTAACAAGAACTTCAAAGAACTTGAATGATCAACTCACCTCTATAGCTAATTTCTTAATTTCACCAGTCAACATTTCACCTTTGCTGTAAGCTAGACGCACTTCTTCCAATTTGGCATCATCCTCGAGGAAGAATTTCAACAATTGATATGCTACATCAATTTCAGGAATACCACCAAGTTTACGATGTTCTTCAACGGTTACCCGACCACCAGAAAATGCATATTTATTAATTTTATTTTTAATCTGCTTTGGTGTATCCAGCAATGTCACACAAGAATTCTGCTCACTGGCAGACATTTTGGATTTTGCACCTTGCAGCGCAGGAAAAAAAGCTGAGTGCATTAAGGCACATTTCGGATAACCAATACGTGGTGCTACATCACGTGTCATACGAAAATATGGATCTTGATCGATGGCGCATGGTATAAGGCAATGTACTTTCTTATTGCCAAAGATGAAGGGAAATGTACTCGAAATTGCTGGTGCGGCTTGGGCAGCTGGAAAGCCAATTTTGCCAATAATATCCGAATCACCAAAACCGAATATTCCTTTGACTTGATTAAAAGTCACACATTTTTGAATTCGTATAATATTCTGATACATTGCCGTGCATTTGCTATATAAAGTAGAAAGAAATATGAATGTAAATATAATAATGTATGTATATCAATATACAGTCAAATTTCTTTCACTTTTTACCCCATAAATTCCAAATTATTGAATATGAATGTTTTATCCAAATCAAAACCCATTGCAACAATATCTTTAGCATTTTCACGTGCCATTTTTATGGCAGCTTCAATTTTTAAATCTTTCCATAGTGATTTCTCATCATCAGTCAATTGTATTACTAAAGGCACATCAAATGTTTCTTGTAACCATCTGGAAAATATCAAATTTGCATCGATATTGTACTATGTACATGTAAGCTAAATCATACTTTGTCATTATGAACGGTATTAAATGTCCCAAATGTAATGAGTCTGAGCTTGGACCACGGCCAGTATACAAATAAAATGGCTTGCCTTGCTCCTTTAACGTGAGAATTGTATGTAAATCACGATGAGAGAAAAATATGCCTCGCCGTATAAAATGATGCGCTGGTTTTCCAGTGATTTTCTCGAATCGCGCAATCAGCTCATCATCAATTTTCGATGAACCAAAACGCTCTAAAATATAAATATACATTTATAGTAAACAAAATATACAGCCATTCCCTCATACTAACTTATTAATTTATCATAATCGATGCCTTCATCATTGGTGCTTGTTACATTCCATGGATTGACAACGTCATCTGTTTGGTTTTGCTCATGAACTTGATCCATTGTAGCAGCTTCTACACCAGTGACAACATCATCCACTCGACTACCATTATTTAGCGTCAATGCATCAATACCTTCGGCCACAGCTTGATTATCTGTCATTTTCAAAAGGATTTCCTTTCACTATACACTGTATTTTTAGTATTTGTTTCTTTTTTTAATGCACTTCTAATCGGAATGGACATACATTCGTAGGAAATGCACGTGTATGTGGCAAAAATACAATCACTGCTAATATGTACCATGAAGTGGAACTGTATACTTGATGGCAATGTAGCTTGAGTCACTCGGCTGTCAAATAATCAGCTGGTTTAATAAGAGTTTCATGCACACATGTACACTTTAAATATGCGGTAATGCAATTGAATAGTACTAAGTACACAACGAAACCTATATAATACGAAACCTATTGTATTAGTTTCCGCATAGACACGAAGACATTTACATGAAAAACAATTTGTTTGTTAACGATGGGATCACGGGTAAGAGAAAGGTGTTTTTGTTTCACGTACATGCGACACGCTTTGTGCGCATTTTTGGTCGTGTAAACGCTAACGAAACATCAAAAGATAATTGAAAATGTTTTTCATGCAAATAATCCGAATAAAATAATAACCTGACAGACCGCAGTATTGCGAATTAACTAAACGGCTGATTGCTGTTTTATTAGGTCTGTCCACTTACATTACTATCACTATCAATTTCTGACGTCTATCACTCTCGATATGAGAAAATCTACAAGAAGTACGTGAACTGAAAACTATCAGAAACTTGTAAATTGACATTCACCGTTCGTAAATGACAGCTGGATTTATTTGTTCGCCAACACTTTTCATGTTGAAAACTGTTAACAATTGTTGAAAGTTTTTTGTTAGCGAACATACCTAATATTTTGTAAAATGGATGGAGAAAAATTCACAATAGACAATTTTCAGCAGTGTTGCCATAGCAAATTGCCCTAATCCTCTTTTATTTTGAGAATTAACTCATAGAGTTTATGCGGATTAGCTGCAGTTAATGCCCGAGTTAATTCGAATTAACTCGGTAATCCGGAATTAGCCTGCCGTCTGTCTAGGCTATAAGCCGATACGATTCGATATGTTCGCAAAATTGCATAATTGAACCATAAGTCAAAAAATTTCACATTAATACACCGCAAATCATACGTTGCTTCTATATTGTCTGTCTATTAAACCTCTATACATGTAATTGTTTTTATTGTTCTTCATTGTTCAAATTTTGGTATAGCAAATCAAATTTATACAATAGATTTCGAATATCTAGGATATTCCTCTTGAACTCTCTTTTAATCAGAATAAATTTCGAGTCTATTGAGTTGTACACACACCCTAATATCGATATGTAATGCAATCCTATTTCTTGTTTATCTCTTGAACAGCTGATATGACAATTGGGTGTTTAGTGAAAATAATAAATGCGGATGATAAATTTCCGTAAAAAATAATTATTGAAGAAATTTAAGAAAAGAAATGAAATAATATTCAACAAAATGCCTATTATGTATAATACAGGAGATTGGTTCGTGCTGCGGCCGGACACTTACAGGTAAATTTGAAATAAATGAACAAGAAAAAAAATTAATAACAAAAACACCACAAAAAAAAAAAAACAATAGAAAATTAGATTTACAATTACCCGATTGGCCAATTGATTTGGATTTAGAGTATATGCATGTCATTGGAGCTCCATTCGGTGGTCCTCTTGCAATGATTAGAGATCCACAACAAATTGTTCCTGTGAAAGGTACAGCAAAGCCGATTATACGCATTTTTGACACTGCGGGTCAGGAATTAGGAAAAATATTGGTAAGTGATGATTTGATGCTAGGTGGCTAAAATAAAGAATGTAATGAATATATATTTATAGTGGAATCATGGAAAATTAATAACAATGGGTTGGTCTGACATGGAGGAATTGATATGCGTGCAAGATGATGCGCTAGTATTTATATATAATATGTTTGGGCAAGAGAAGGAGTCATACAGTATGGGACAAGAAGCAAGTCTAACGAAGGTATCATAATTATTGTATATGAGTATATAGTAGCCGTGAGTTCGAACCTCTACAGAGACAATTTTAATAGATTTATGAAATGGCTCTGTTTCGGAGGAGACTTTCACAAGATTTCTAACGAGCGGAACCAGTTACTTACAAAATTTAACAAGCACATCTGATATATACATATATAATTACATATAATTTGAAATAGATTGTCGATGCCAAAGTATTTCAATCGTCATCTGGTACAGGAGTAGCTGTTTTAACAACAAGTGGGCGCATTTTCCTTAAATTAAATAATGCCAAAGATTTTCGTTCCAGACAATTGCCAGAAATACCAAGTAATATACATACACAGAAAAACAATAAAAAATGTGATTTATATGATATGATTTTTTTCAAATTTATTTTGTTTAGAATCTATGTCTGAATGTTCATGCTGGGAGATTGTAACTGAGGATCGTAACAGTTATTGCTTGCTGGGACGTGATCGTGAAGTTATAAGATTGTTTCCAGGTGAATCTGTTGGCACCATCACACGGAACCTCTTTGACAAGCCTTTTGATCGTATTTTATTAATGTCCGTCTCGTATAATCATCAATATTTGGCAATATACACCAATACTGGCCTCCTCTGGATGGGCACGGTGGATATGAAGAAGAAATTTTGTGAATTCGATACTGGACGTAAAGATATACCTCGACAAATTGAATGGATTATGAATGCCGATAGTAATAATAGTGGTGATGCTGATGCTGTTGTGATTGCCTATCCATCATTTTTACTCATTGTCAATCGTAATGGTGACAAGAACTTATTCTCGTATGATCCCGCAATATTTCTAATAGCCGAAATGGATGGTGTACGCATTTTAACATATAATTCACATGAAATGATCCAAAAACTACCAAAATGTGTTCACAACATATTTGCGATTAACAGTCAGGAGCCATCGAGTTTCCTATTTGAAGCACAAAAGAAATTCCAAGAGAAATCACATCAATCTGATGAGTATTTAAGTTTGTTTCGTGATAAAATGGAACAAGCTGTCGATGAGTGCATTGAAGCGGCTGGCTACGAATTTTGTACGGAAACGCAAAAATGTCTATTGCGAACTGCATACTTTGGTAAGGGTTTCATACCATCGCACAATCCAGATGAGTACATTCGAATAATGCGAATACTACGTGTGCTGAATGCACTACGCCATCCGAAGATAGCGATGCCGCTTACTATAAAACAGTAAGTTGACTGTGCGTTGCTACAATATTTCATTTCAGTTTGTGAAACTCTGCCATTTTAGGTTTTCACATCTAAAAGCCGAGGTGATATTAGGACGACTCGTTTTCCGAAAGCATTATGCCCTTGCCATTCAAGTAGCCAAACACTTGAAATTACCCGAATCATGGATATTAGAACATTGGGCATATCATAAAGTGATTAATGACAAAAGTGGGTAGTATTTTTAACATATTTAATTTTTTTGGCGTTAAATTATTGTACGCTTGTTTTCTAGACGATAATGAGGTAGCACGAAAAATTACTGAGAAATTCAAAAATCCATCAGTCGAAGGTATTTCTTTCTGTAATATTGCTGAGAAGGCGCATCTAGTTGGTCGTGATGAATTGGCTATAAAGGTTTTCCGAATCTGCATTTGAACTCCAAAACAATATTTTGTTAATGTTTCCTCCTTATCCCTTCAAGTTATTGGAATTGGAACCACGTGCTTCTCTTCAAGTACCTTTACTACTGAAGCTAGGCAAATTCGATCGTGCTATACAGAGTGCTACTCATTCGGGTGACACCGAATTAATTGCCAGCGTTCTTTTGGAGACTAAAAAAACGATGATGTTGGGCAATTTTAATGTTAGTCTATTGTCCATAGATATTACCAAATATCACTAATCTGAGTGCCTTTCAATTTCATTAGATTATCATACGTATTTATCCAGTAGCTTTAAATATTTACAAGAAAATGATGCGTGAATGGAGTCCTACTGCGCTCTATGATATTTATAATACCGAAGATGATCAAAAATCAATTGCTGAATATCAGTTTCGTAGTGCAATCGAATCAAATACACTCGAATCAAATTTAACTATTATCGCAAATAGTTATACACAGGGTCGCAGACATGTAGAAGCTGAATTATGTTCAGATATGGGAAAAATTATGAAGTTGCAAAAGGCTTTCGCAAAAAAGTACATATATTAGGGGGTATTAGTATAATTACCTAATTTTGTATATTATATTTCTAATTTTAGATATGCTAGTATTCATGGCAATATAGAATTTTATGGTATGTCGGTACATGATACCATTTTGCAGCTTTTACAATTGGGGGAACTGAAAGAAGCAGAAAAGATCAAACATGATTTTAAGGTGCCAGAGAAAAGGTTGCGAAAATCAGATGACATTTCACTTCAACGAAACTCATTGATTTGCTTGTTTTATAGATTTTGGTGGCTGCGTATACGTACTCTGTCAGAAAAATATAAATGGGATGATTTGGAGAAATTTTCCAAAGCCAAGAAAAGTCCCATTGGCTATGAACCATTTGTGGAAGTTTGTCTCAAGCAAAATAATCTACATGAAGCACGAAAATACATTCTACGGTGTCGTGATGACCGTAAAGCCAATTGGTATATGCGTGCTGAGTACGTACTACATACATATAATAAATTCTTAATATACACAGATAAAATTAATTTTTCAACAGATTATTTGAGGAAGCAGCAAATTGTGCATTTGAACAACGTGATATAAATACCTTAGATGTGGTACAAAAGAAGGCCAATATGATGGGCAATCGTTCGCTGGTAGAGAAAATAACGACATACATTGCGCTGTTGTCAACAAAAAAATAAATTATATATAAGAATATAGAGGATTTATACAAATATTCCATGATATAAAAATATACTGACGTATTAATAAATTAAGCCATATTATATACATAGAATGTTTTATTATTAATCCTTGTATAGTGTTTTCTCGTCAAAAATATATTAAATAACAAATATATCCCCGAAACATTTTTATATATAACAAGTAAATTTTAGGTTCGACAATTTTTATAAACAGCTTGTAACTTATATCTTAAAAACTCACTGAATATTAAATTTAGAACAGCTGAATATTTCTCTACCTATCGACTATCACGATATTAGTCTATTATAAAGACATTGCCAATAATTTATAGTGAACTATGAGATAAATATTTACCTTATTCCAAAAAGTCTCTTGCGCTTGTAAACTCCCTATATCACCAATCACTCCTTATGTCACCAACTCTTTGTGGACCAAGCCAATATAAATAAAGTTGTTGTTGTAGCAGCAAAAATAGGGAAATGCTTTATTTTCTTCCAATGGGTTAGCCATTTTGTTACTTCCTCACCTCTCAAACAGTAATTTGCAAATATGTAACTATATAGTCTTTTTACTTGGGCGTATGGAACTGTGCCGTCACAAGAAGCCATTCTGAAAATGCCCTTTTTTTTAACATAATTCCTATTAAAATGTTGAATTCTAAATATCACACATCATACTCATATTAAAATAGAAATTTATCCGATATCCCGAACTTATTTTATAATTTTTTTTACGTCATAATAGTACAATCAGCTGTTTTTTTTCCACAAGCTTAGTTTTAGGAATAATTAACAATAAGGCACAAAGAAAGTCTTAACAATGTTTGTTGAAAAGCATGTAGAGCTTCGAGAAATTGGAACCAAAAAGGATGAAAGGGCTAAGAATTTCACAAATACGATTTAAAGCCCGCTTATGTAATGAATAGTTTTTTTTACCGAATGTAGAAGTATTTATATATTTCCGTCTACTCCAATTTGAATATTTAATAATACATAGAACAAATATGCATAATTTCAAATATTTATGTTTTCAGAACATGCAGTATTTGCAGATCTGGCAACACAGCAGATTTGATGATATTGGTATTGATATGATACTAAATTATCAATAGGCTTATTTTCGAAAAATGAATCGGTTTTTGAAAAAAAAACAGTTTTAATTTATATTTTTGATAATAACTTTTAAAATGTGAAAAACAGAAAATTTGCTAATTTACTTATATGGGCGCTGCAGACAAAAAAAAAAATTGTTTTTTTAAATTAATGGAAAGCAAAAAATATTAGAGAATGGACTCAAAGTAAATTATTACCTCACGCAGTTTCTATCCGGTCATGGCTACTTTAAAAAATATTTGCATCGTATGGGGAAATCAGACGACCAACCACGATGTATATATTGCGACACAGAACATACGTTTTTTAAATGTGAACGGTGGCGTAATGAAAGATATGCGCTAGAACGGGAAATCGGAGCATACACGACTGGAAATATCATATAGAAAATGATGTCAAACGAAGAAAATTGGAATGCGGTAGCAAACGTGATTAAAAAGAAACGGCGAGAAATGGAAAGAGCTCCTGAATATCATCCTGACGTAACATAATACTTCTACGACATAACCCTGCAACAATTGCACATCAGCGACACAAATATTATAAAATAGAATGGCGACCCTGGACGTAGGGAGAGTAACAGAATTTGGAGTCCTTCCCAGGACGCCATCTTGGATCTCCTGCCCCGAAGTAATGCAATAGTACTCCCGGGGCAGGTAAACAATCCAGGAGCGGAGGAGAGTTTTTTAGTGGATACACCACATACGTAGGGACGACGGCCCCTATATGGTGCGAAGGCATTTTTTACCCCACCTCAACACCAAAAACAAAAAAAAAAAGAACGCTGTCCTGATGAACGACGCTGAATAGAAGAATGGCATCGTAAAACACTTGATTTTTGCTGTGCTGCCATATCATTTCTGAACGTTCTGATGGTCCTACAAAAGCAGTTTGCGCATTTTAATGAATTTCCGAACACACCACATTATATTGTACAAATACAAGGAAATAGTTGAGCCGTGTTATTTTGGACTCATTCTGCATTTCTCTAATGCTTGGACAATTTTCACCATAAATTAAAATATTTTTTTTGAAAGGATCAGTGCTTAAAATTTCCAATGAGCGCCATCAGTTGGTTATAATTACCAAATAAGTAAAATTTCCCCTCGAGAAAATAAAACCCCAAAAATGAAATCCGTATTATGTTAGTTGTTTTCGAAGGACATTTTTATTGTTTTCCAAATAATTCATGTATAGGCATACAAATATACATGTTGCAAATGCAACACATGTATACATGTGCATAGACACATGTATGTATGGATATACGTTTGTAGATCACATAAAGCAAACAAAATAAAAGGGGGGAGGAAAAAAGAAAATATTTTGCTAACTCCTGATTTCCTCCTGATTACATATTCCATATACATATCTAAATAAGTAAGTGAATAGAAATATGTGTATATGCGTATGTATATATACATAAAATATTTTACATCAATTTAATTAGTACAATTATACAATAGTAATATGTAATTACTAATAAAATATCTATGTATTACAATACAGTATACTACTTGATATTATTTCTAAAAAAAAAATATATATATATTGTATGTACGAACAAAAAACAGCAGTCTTATATGAGATGATTTCTTTTTTTTTTTCCTTATTTTTATTATTTTTATTACTCTTAATTTCAGCCAAGGTATGAAATAAATTTGAATAAATTATACTCAATCGATATATGTATAGTTAATTTTACAACTTGTAGGTAGAACTAACAGAAATAGAGTTTAAACAATTAGAATAAACATCGATTGAAACAGAAATTACAAACTAGGCTGGTGATAATATACATAAATGGCAACCTAAAAAAATGATTTAATAGATGGATTATTTACACGATATACAAATGTATGTTTTGCGTGAAGCTGTGTGTATCGTGTTTATTTTTAAGAAATATTTACTTGTATATTATAAAGTAATACATTAGGATGTACGACATACAATAATTATTGTAATCATTTTGTTCAATTATTCTTTCTTGAAGCGTTTCTCTAAGTTGGGTACACATATACATACATACATACATTTACATAAACAACATTCATTAATTATTATTAATAATAATATTACTATGGTGATAAAGATGATGATAATATAATTCATTAATGTTTATTTATTTTAATGTTAATTTATGTAGGCAATACTATGTGTACTTTTTATTAGGTAAAATTCTTATTTTAAAATGAAGCAGAGGAGAACGAACTTGGTTATGCTTTATTCTTAATTTTTTTTTTATATATATATTTTTTTTTTTGAAAACTGCGTAACAGCTGTAACAAAATGACAGACAAACAAAGAGAAATATGAAACATTTTTCAAGTTGCATGTGTTCGTACCACATAAATTTTCATTTAAATTGTCTAAATGACAAAAATCTTTAACAAATATATTATTAGGAATAAATCTCTCTCTGGCAGACTGTCCAATTGTTACAAATATAACACAAGTACATATGTATGTATGTATACTTTATTATTAATTTCCATTATACATATCTAATATAAACGCAAAAAAAAAAAAAAAAAAAATTTAAAATTAGTTTATCTACAATAGTGACTAGTCGATGATGAAAGAATCCAATGATTCGTTTTCTTCAAAGTTTACACATGCATTCACATATATAGTACGAGTACATATATGTGCTTGTGATGGTTTTCAACATTTTTCTAAAACAAAATTTCTTGATCCTTAATAATATTTATCTACACGTATGCATTTTCTAATGTAGAAATTATGATCTAAAAATTTATTGTTAACGTTGTTAATGCTGTGTGGGTGAATTTGAATGAAAGCAAAGTAGGTTCCCGGTTTTTATGTTGCCATTAACACTATATGGTTCACCAATTTCAGAACCTACACTTCACACCTATATATATACGTACGCCAATACAACACCACAATAATTCTGTCAAGCGTACCACCACAGGGTGTATGTGAATGCATTTGAAATTGGCCAGGGACGTTTGTGTAATTTTCTTTCTACTCTCTTCATTATATTTTGACTTTTTTTTTAAATTTATTTATTTATCATCACAACCACATACCCTATTATTCTTATTTGCGCTGTTATATTCTACCTTTTTTTTATCGATATTACTACATATTACATATTTTTATTGTTGCAGTAATCGTTTTTAATATGTATGTATGTATTTCTTCAGTTACATTTTTACAAATGTTACAAATTTCTATTCTAATTATTATTATTATTATTTTCTATTTCAGATAATTTCATAAAATACTCTAAAGTAAAGCTTTTGCTGTTTGCAGCAAGAAATAAAATGTTTTAACAATTATATGTGAAAAAAGTAAATTTGAAAAAAAAAATATAAAATCATAATTGAAATTAACAACAAAATTCAGTTGAAAAGCATATACAATTTCGTTTTCTTTTCTTTTGTTTGTTTTTAAAAGTTTCAATTCAATTGTTAAAACAAACGAAAAAGTACTATAGTAATGATAAAATAGTAAAAAGAAAAAAATCTGGTGCGCCCGTGTATCGCTCTCACGAATATGCAAGCTTCACACTGCCATAATACACAATTCAATCCCTTAATGGATGATGGGGTTAGGGGGAGACTTTTTCAGCAATTCATCCACATCCACAAATTCATCCTCAACACTCCCTTCTTTTATCTCACCCACTCCTCAGCAATGCAGTGTCAGTTGATCGTTTTTTTGTATAAATTTTTGAAATTTTCATTTAATTGTTGTTGTATTGAACATAATTCACCAACGGTGGAACTTATTAAATTACCACCACAACCACCAACGCCACCACCAACAGCATTATGACAACCTTCACCAGCAACAATGCTACCACCAATATGTCGAGCGATACTCTCGTCAGCAGTAATATTGCAGTTGCCATTATTATCGCCGTTGTCATTAATATGATTACTATTACTAGTAAATGATGTTTGTTTTTGTTGTGGATGTGCTTGAAGACTACTCGTCGTTTTATTGTAATTTTGATTATTACGTAAATTTGCCAAAAATTTCTCTTTAAATGTATTCGCCGAATATTTATGCTCAATGAATGTTGGTGAAATTGTTGGGGGAGATGTCGCAGTTGTTGGTGCGACAATTGGCATTACTCCTGTCACATAATTATGAGTAAGCGGCAACGAGTGACCCATAGTACCGAATTGATGCAATTGCTGTTGTTGTGGTGGATGCAAAAGTGTTGGCGCTGGTGGTGGCGGTGGTGGTGGTGATGTTGCAATTAGATTCACCGGCGCTATTGCTGACGTTGTAGTTGGTGCTGCAATTGCTGTTGATGAAGACGAAAGCACATTAGGACCATGAAATAGAGAGGTTGCTGGTGGTGTTGCTGTTGTTTCTGTAACAATGAGAGAGATAGATAGAGAGAAAATAAAAAAAAAAAACACAAAAATAACAAACAAACAAAAAGAAACACAAAAACCTGTAGAAACTGAGCTTAATTATAAATGGAAGCATGGAAATATATAAGAGAAATGAAATGGAAATGAGCCGATGTTTGTGTGGCAGTCAGTTTTGTACGTTTTTCTATAAATTAAAAATATTAACATTATAGGAGTAGGTAGTAGAGAGAAATAAAGTAAACAAAGTAATGTTTTTGAATATTACAATCTCTCCCTCTCTTCCATCTCAATCTATCTATCTCTCTCTCTCTCTGCATCTCTCTTTTAACAATAACAATACCTAGGTGTGATACCATAATAACGACAATGAAATCAAATTACAATGTTTTATGTTTTTGTTCAAAGTTCTATGTTTTTTCAATGTTGTTGTTGTTGTTGCTGATGTTGTTTATGTACAATTTTGATAGAAGCAAAAATAGACTAATAAATAGAGAAATTTTACAGTTTTTCTATACATAAAAAATACAATAATCTGGTGTTAATTCAAATAAATAAGATACATAAAATACAGAATTAATATTATTGCACTAAATATATAAATACGAATAATTATACACTGTGGTGTACTGTGTTGGGGAAATAACTTATGGGTATGTTAAGGCTTTCAATGTTTTGCTGTCAATATTTCTCACATTTTTCTCTCAATTTTTAAACTGATGCTATATTACACGTGCAATCATGTTCATTTCTCTCCTTCACTGAATTCATTTGTGAGTACATCAACAATTGCATTGGTTCGAGAGCAAAGCATTGAGAGTGTATTATCCCGATTATTCTTAGTGTGTATGTTTGTTCGTGCTTTCCTTTCGAATTACAACAGTCCCGACATATTTAGTGCATGAAGTAATGTTAGCAATTACATTCTGTTAAATTTGACGTAACAGAATGTTAAGACCATAATGTTGAATTCCAGCTCTCTCTTATTCAATTTTGGATCAAGTTACAAATATAAGCAGCACATTTATGTATTATTAATAGAATTATTTCTTCTTAATTACATTATGAATGTATACATATATTAAAATATTTTAAGCGTAGCTATCTAATTTTTATTATATTAGGAATTAAACTATAAAATAATACTTGAGTTAGATTGAATATAGTACATATATATATTTATAGTAAATACATATATTCTGCTATATTTTTTTTCAATTTATTTTGTTTTTCTCTTCTTTCTTATTATCTTGCACATTCACAAACACTTTGAAAATAAAGAGTTAATTTTTTTAGATTTGATTTTCGAAAAAAATATTAATAGAGATCAATTATTATCGAATTATGCACATCGTCATAATATCGTACGTAGAAACTTAATTAGTTACTAAATAAAATGTTAAATTAAAAACATAAAATAGAATTACATATAAATATAAGTAGTCTATATTGCACAAATTAAATATAAAACGCAGTCTAAATATTGATACTTTTAATTTCATTGCGCAAAATATACGCTCGCTCTGCTATGTGTTCGTGGTATTTTGTTCGTCGTACAAAACATAATCAATAAATTAAATTTAATATAAAATAGTCTGTAAAATGAATTAAATATATAGAAGAAAATAATTTCACTGGAAATCGTTATATTAGTGCCCAAACTAAATTCAAGTTTTTATTTTTTAACGTGATTTTGCAAAATATGTTAGATGATGTTGGGTTTTTCTAAATTAAATTTAACTATATTGAAACATATTCAAGCATTTACACAAGGTTAAACGCACATTGAACGCACTTCAGTATGATCACAATGTGTACGATGCTGACGATTGTTGTTGTTTCATTCTATAAATTAGAGAAAAAGCAATGCATTTACCCTCTCTTTCCCCTATATTTCACGATACTACTTTAAGTAAATGCGTGAAAGTAATTTAATCAAAACGTACTCTTCCAACCCGTCAATGCGCTTATGTACATAAACATAGAAGTAATGAAAATTAAAAGCAAACATTATCAATATCTAATTAAAAATAAATATATGTAATACGAAATTCTAATTTCTATTATAAGGAGATTTTGTTTGTTTGTTTCGTTTCACACTTTGTATTGTATCCTCACATCTAGCGAGTATTATGCATGTTGATGAGAGTCGCAACATTATGAAAGAATACTCGCGAACATATTAAATTTGCTCGTATTTAAGGAACTAATAACAGCGCTAGGCGTGTGTGTGCAAGATTGTAACTCGGGCTATCGTTATCAAAACAGCAAGTCTTTCTAACCATGATTGACAGATTGGAATTACTCGCAATGTGAAAAGAAAAGAAAAAAGCGAAATACTCAAGTGTATTTCGCTGGTAATGGATGTATATGTGCTGTAGAGAATTATTAGCGCGCAACGGCAGCACAGCAAACTGGTAGTGCTGCACGTATGGTTTATGTTTTCGGTGTTGTTGTTGTTGTTTTTGCATCCTATTTGAATTTTCGTCGCATTAATAGTTTTTTGAGTATAGGCTACGTTTCATCGTTTATGGTGCAACTGTTGGCATCGACAGCGGCAACACCAACACCAACAGTAACAACAGCCGATGCTGTTGTTGTTGCGACAATAACATTTGGCTTTGCATTGCCAACAACACCAGTATCATTTCCACTACTGGCAATACTGTTGCTAAGGGCAGTATTGTTGTTGTTGTTGCTGCTGTTGCCACTATTGATACTCTTGCTACTACTATTGCTACTACCGCTACTATGATTTGAAGCTGAAACACTTGTCAAATGAATACTACCAAGTATATTTGATTTTTTCAACTGCAATGTTGTTGCCAATTGCTGTTGGCCATTTGATTGTTCTATAAGCACTAAATTGTTTTTATTGTTTGATGAATTATTCGTATGCATGTTGTTGTTGTTGTTGTTATTATTACCATTATTATTCATATGAATATGGTTATTAGTATTAGTATTAGTGGCATTACTGTTGCTGCCAACAGTCTGTATTTTTTGCTGATGCAATATATTTGCGCCACTGCTGGCTGACCCTGGCGCTGCTGTTGTTAAATTTGTTATTGTTGTTGTAAGAGTTGGCTGTTGTTGTTGTGATTGTTGAGATTGTGTTTGTGAGAGATGCGATATTGTTGCCAACGTCTGTGCGATTGGTTTTGTTGGCGACGTGGCCGGCGTTAGAATGCCTAAGTTGACCAAATTCGGAAGTGTTATTTTCGTCGGTGTAGATGTTGAAACGTTTGATGTGGTCTGTTGTTGCAGTATCAATTGCGGATGTTGCTTTTGCTGCTGATGCTGTTTACATGTGCCATTATTATCGATTGCCGTTGTGGCCGCTAGCTGCAGCTTATGCTGTGGTTGGTGTTGTGTCATAGTGTCAACATTCTGAGCATTAGCTGCTGCCGCATTTGCAGCCGCAACAGCAGCAGCAGCTGCTGCGTTTGTGGCCAGTTTTAGAATTTTGCTAGCCGCCGCATTGGCAGCCAACAAATTTGTTGCTGCAGTCGTTTTCACTGCTGCTGCCGTTGCCGCTGCTGCTGCAGTGGTTGTAGCAACATTGTTATTATTATTGTTAGATTTAATGGATAATAAACCGATAGTGCTGCGTACTAAATTGTTGTTGTTACCTGGCGTTGCTGATGGCGTTGCAATTATTGTTGATGCTGTGACACCATGTTGTAACTGCTGCTGCTGCTGTTGCTGCTGCTGCTGCTGCTGCTGATGATGATGATGATGAACGTTATTGTTGCTAGTGTTGGCAGTAGAATTGAATTGATGTGAATGGTGATGTAATTGCTGCTGTTGTGGTTGTTGTTGTATATGTTGATGTGGCGCATGTTGCAAACTAATAACACCACTACCGCCACCTCCACCACCACCACCATTAACAGTAGTTGTTGCTGCTACGGCTGTTGTATTTGCAAGACAATTCGAATTACCCGTGGTACTATTGCAGTTACCATTCAATGCACCATTTGTGAGATGTTGTAGAATATTACTTGTAGTGCCGTTATACGTAGTAGTGTTACCAGTGAGTCCACCGCCACCACCGTGACAACTACTAGCACTGCTTGACATGTTGCTGATACTTGAGGGACTAAGCGAACCAAGAGATTGTGAAGGTGAAGTACTTCGCTGGTGCATCAAGAGTCCCGCTCCGCTGCTGCCCATGACACCACCAGCAGCACTGGCACTGCCCACACCAACGTTGGTAATCGGTAGGGTGTTGCCAATGCTTGCAACATGCTGCTGTGTCAAAACACTCTCGGGCGATGAGTTGTGTGCAACCAATGCATGACTCTTCAGACCCTGTGCCGTCTTATAGCTTTTGCCACAATGACATTTATAGCCTTTACGAACTCTATTTATATACATACACAGACATATATGATATACAATTGAAAATTATTAGTATTAAGAACAAAATTTGATGAGGCGTACATAAAATAGGCTTGTACTACTCACTTGCCGTCTTTTTTATGCCCATTCTTCGAATGATATTTGATGCCATTCACATTTTTATAACGTTTCTTGCATCCCGGAACTGGACACGCAAACGGTTTCTCATTGCCCGGTGTCCCATTGCTTCCGGATCCGGAATGCCTTCACAACAATGCATATACATGTATATATATATAAAATTTTTTAGAAATTTAGACAAAAAAATTGGTTCTTGAGCAATCACCTGCTCCCGTAACGCATTATGAACTCTGAACTGAATTCCTCCGTTGTCCATGAATCATTACTATCCTCGGACTCGGAGACAACCATTTCATCTTCGTCCATTTCACTACCTGCAATCAAAAAATGAACAAATGAACGATTTTATGTTGGTAATTAAAACGAATAAATTGTATTAAATTACCGGTAGGTGTGTTGCTGCGATTCGATGATGACATGCTGTAGCTGTGATGTTTTATCGCTAACTTCCGTTTGAGTTCAACACCCGCAGCATTTGTTGTCGCAAGAAATGGACTCTCCTTGCGTGCATCGTCCGATATAAAGCGTAGTACATAACTCAATGGTAAACATGCAGGCTGTGCCTGCTCCTTTTGTTCCACAACTTTAGGATCATAATCTAAGGGCAGCAAAAAACATATTTTATAATTACAATTCAGTTATTCTTTGAGATTATTATACTCCGCTTAAACATTTGCATTTGTAAACACAACAGCATATGAGTTGTGTATACAGTATTTACATTCGAATAATATGTGGGTAATATACATTGATGTTACCCTAATGCACTTTGTATTGATTGGGCAAGATGATAACAAAGATGCGTTGTGGCAAACATTTACACGTACAAAAGTGACTACAAATATGTCTTGACAATTCGTATTCATTGCTTTCACATTATTCATTTATGCTAAAAATTTTCAAATTACCAGCATACTGCTTATAAAAGTTGCCGTCTCTATTGCTTTCTGCGCTGTTATCATTCATTATCCGCATATATTACAAATATAAATATTTGAATAAAAAACAATTATCTAATCATAATATAAATAATACTTTGAAATCATTTCAACTTCGAATCGAATTGAAAGACATCACATCATGGGGGTGGTAACACTAATTTCACTCTGTACTGAAACCAAATTGTTTGCCGTCTTCTCTTACACACTCCCTACAGTAAATTGAACTACGTTTATTTTAATTCAACTAAAATCTGTATTTTCATATAGCTCTAAGATTATATCAAACGAACCAAAAATAAGAATTATTAATTTTTTTCTATAGCTGCCTGCCATTTTTTGTTTGTTTTCGTTATATTTTTTCATTGTGTTGATTTCGTTATCGTTTTATTTCTTGTCGCTATGCATTTAGACGAATATAACAAACGAATTTTCTAAGATTTGAATATAATTCATATTTTATGCGCAAATTTAATTACAGTTCTCAAGTGTTTACTAATTTGTCAACTTGAATATGTGTTATTGTTTTTTGAATTGCAATTGCAAAAGGAAAAGCTTCAAGTGAATTTACAAAATTAATATTTATATATATTTTATTGTAACAAAAAAAAAACTTACTTGTGTCATTATAAATCTTTGGTACGATCAATTGTCATATTACAGTAAATGTTCTGGCATAAGCATTGAAATTGAAATGTTCACATTCAATTTGCAAGCATACAGTGTGCAAACAATAACACACAGAATAACAACAAAATTGTCTGTATTAATTATAGATTAGATGTTTTAATTCATTCTAAATGTTCTTAGATTGCTATCGACCCCAACATGCAACGTCCGTGTTTAGCTTGTTGGAAAAATCTTCAATATTTATTTATATCTCGCATTATATGGTCTAGGTAGTTTGTACAAAAGAGGGCCGTATAATGAATCAGTTATTGTAAATACGAACAAACCCATACAAATTCAATTAAACCCATTCCAATCTCATATAAATTAATATTTTAACATATACACGGTGCGACAATTATGTATTAAGACTGCCTCTAGAAAACACAATTAAAACACGATATCTGCTAATTTTTCTGTATATTTATTCGAAATATTCTCCTTCAATACACTTGTTACATCGATTTAATAGTGATTCAAACGCGTGCTCCAGCTCATTTTTCGGACTTGCCTCCAGTGCCCTCGTCGAAGCCTGTTGTATGGTCTGAATGTCATCAAAAAAGCATCCTTTCAACTTCAATTTCGGTTTTGGGAACAAAAAGAAGTCGCACGGTGCCAAATCAGGTGAATACGGCAGGTGATTCAACACACAGACCAGATTCCGAGGCAAAAATTGACGAACGAGTGCTGTGTGACTTTTTTCTCTCTTTTCTCCATGTTAAAATTTCAGCATCAAACGAACACGTGTTTTGTAAAATGAATTTCAATAAACACACAAGCGTTTTGAAGCTTCAAAACGCTTGTGCTCACACATAGATGGCGTGCTTGGTTGCTAAGCACCTTGTATTTTTCTTTTCACGATTTATATACCAGTATATATATCAGACCACTTATCTGGGTCCCTTTTCCTCCCTCAAATCGTAAGTTAATTATTTGTTTGGTCCTTCCTCATAATAACATCACGCGTTATTTCAAGCATATTTTTGTGGGGTATGTTCCACATTTCGAGTTCATCAATAAATTGGCGACCCAGTGTGGACATCCTTCTGCTCGCCAATGCAGGACACTGGCACACTATGTGCACCGCTGTCTCTGCCTCTCCCATGCATATCTGCAAAAGTCAGCATCATCCCCTTCAACAAAACCTGTTGCTGAGGTGCAGTCAACCAGCTTAGAGTTACCGTCCTATACTGAGCGCCCCCCCCCCTTTTCACTGCCCTTTGATATCCTCAACGAAGCCTTTGCCTGTCTGCAAGTACATAGATAAGTTC
The DNA here is from genome assembly GCA_963854835.1 of Megamerina dolium. Taxonomy (NCBI): domain Eukaryota; kingdom Metazoa; phylum Arthropoda; class Insecta; order Diptera; family Megamerinidae; genus Megamerina; species Megamerina dolium. The sequence continues at coordinate 1,902,745 of OY978526.1, read as the reverse complement.
TCCAAACTCGTGAGATGGAGTTTCTTTATCCACTCTTCGACCTTAGCCTTCACCGTACCGTTGCTAAGAGCAACTACTGGTTCCGGTCCATAAAACTCAGCTTCAGTGTTCTGTGTAACTTTCCAGTCATCTTTAGCCTATCCATTCCTTCTATTAGCTTTTGCGCCTCCTTTACACTACTATATAACAGTGACAGGATGCTGCTGTGTCCTATCTCCGTGCCGAATCCATACCAATTATTGGTTGTCTTCAGACGTAATACTGTTAATGCCGCCGACTTCATAATTTGCAAGTTACGACTTGCAAATTACGACGACGATTTCTTATTCGGGTGCATTTTATACATTTCGAAAATTTTTTGTAATAATGTCGAAACATTTTTTGCCACTTTTACAGCAAAAGTGTTGAGAATTTTATTTAATTATTTCATGGCGTATACCAGAATTGTTTGGGTCGTGAATCGAAAAAGTGCGATAATTGAACAATATCCTATAGGTGTAGGTATAGGTGACTTTTGGAATTCTGAAATTTTCTCCACTTAAGTGTTCATAATTAAATTTAAAATATAAAGTTAAAAATTTACTTTAAAAAATACAGGTTTAGATGTTACATATTAATTGACCCTAGATACTATGGAGCCTAGGCTGAGCTGGTACTCCAATCCAACATCACTTTTCCAGTGTCTTGTCATAGAGCTATTTTCGCAACATGTGCATGTGAAATGGTTTTACTCTCTTAAAAATTGTCTATTACCTTCCGACACCTTCGCATCGTTGAAAGCCCACAATTTTGTATATCTCTAGAAATGCTATTGTATTGACCAAAGTAGTAATCAAACCTTATATTCATATTCGTCGTACATACATATAGACACAGATCTAATTAAACCAAGTGTTGCTCATATCACAATGATGCCTCTTTTTATTGGCGTTGACGTAAAAATAAAACATTACTCATTCTCATAAGTTTTGTGTTTTTATTATTATTATTGTATTATTAAAGCCCTATTTTTTGTTATTGTGTTCGTATTTTTAAAACATTTATGAAACTGCATATTGATAACCTTTAATTGTGATGTCTATATTGCTTGCTGCAGAATTTTATATACACCAATAAATACATTCATTTTGCTATAACCCAACGGGAAATCGAGCGCACCCCTTTCATTGTGAATTTTCTTGTATTTTAACATTTTATGTCGTTGGAGCAAACCGCTGCCTTTATGAAGATGTTAAAATGATTTACGTGCACTTCAGTTATGAGGAAAATTTTTGGAAAATTTTGGAAGACATCATTTGTTATTATTTGAAAATGAATTTTTTAGTCAGTTGATGGAGTTTCCAAATCATCTATTTTCATCAAGCAGACAACCACATGTACATCAACATGTTTATAACGATTATTAAACGTCAACAGAACAGAATACAACAATTTCCAGCCACCCTGTATGAGCATTCGTACATCATAACTGAACAGCAACAGCAAGCAATAGCAATAGAACAAAGCTAAATATAATAATAATAAAAGAAAAACGATACTACTACACATCACCACTTTAACCAATGTATCGTACATATTTGTGTATATAGCAACCATGTATTCAAAATATATTAAACACACGCTTGAAATAACCTTTTTGTGGTGGCAATATGTACTCAGATACATACGCATACACCTATGTATAATTGCACTCCCCATCAGCCCACCCAAAATGTTACTTAATATTGTGTGTTATGCACATATTCGCTTCGACCGCTATTACACATACATTCATTCATCCATCTAACTAACCATTCACCGGTTCACTCATTTAACATTCGTTCAATCATTACAATATCTACTATGATCTCTGGACTATTCCACTCTTCAAACTCACCATCAAATACGTTTCTATTCAAACGAAAATACATACATATATAGATACAAATGTGTACATATGTCCAATTGTAGAGCAGACAAAATTGTTAGGCAGCTTAATTTTATTGATTTGTTCAATTTCCAAATTCCATTAGAAATGAAGGTACATGCATATGTACATACACCATTAGATACAAATAGAAACGTATATGTGTGTGTGTGTGCTATACCGTACATAAAAGGTAAATTATGTATTAATATGTGATAAATATATTTTAATAATGCTTAACATAACATACCATACAATGTACTTGTACTTGCCGATATTGAACGATAATACTATTTATTATATAACTATTTATTTACATAGATATTTTTTAGACAATCATACCAAACTGATTTACTACAGCTACATATTTCAGAAACTAACAGCAAAAGTAGTCACATCCAGAAACATTTTCGTAATAAGAGATGTCCATGCCAGGTTTAATCAGGTTAATCAATTAGGTACCTTCTCGATGTAATATTATTCAAATCAATGTTTTGAGTACAAATGTACTAGTTGTATAAATGAAAAATATGGTAAGAAATATGGCCAATTTAGTGCAATTTCCGAATATATACAAATAAAATTAATTTTATACCGCTTTCAGCACAGCTTTACCAGAAATTTGTTAAATTTCATATCCATAGTAACAATAATTTAATATCTTTATTTTGAAATATATATTCCATCTCGTTTCGACAGCTTCGAAATGGAATGGAAGCTGATTAGCCATTTGACTAATTTGTTGTCAGTCGCCATATACAATTTGTTGACACATATTCATATCGAAATCGCATGTATTGGGCAACTGAAAATTTACACACCAATTGAAGCAGATATTTACACTGATGAATCGTCGATTTGGTGTACAGCAGCAAACAGAACGGTGGTGCGCACAGTAAAACACCCACAGCTAGCTTCATGTTTACGGTGCCTTTTGTGAACGTGATTTTGTTACATTATCGTATTCACAACAGTACCGACTGCCGAACGTATGTGTTATTTGTGTCAAAGTGCACTATTAATCACCGCGAATAATTTTACGGCACAGGAAACCGTGACTGGCTTCTGTTGAAAGACAATAATCCAAAACACAAATATCGTTTGTGAACCGCATAGAAAGGGCGACATGAGATTCATCAAATGATTTGGCCACATCGCAGTTACTAGACTACAATCCAATTGAAAATGTTCGGGCCGTCATGAAGACCAGCCTTCGGAGAAAAACATTCACACATTTAAAGCAGCACGACGCATACATTGAACACCAATGGGGCAATTTTCCACCGGGTACCGGTTATAGAGTATCAAAAAGATTTGATAAAATATTGATGCTGCATTAGCCAAGGGAACAATAAAGTATTTTATGAAAACAGATCCAGTAGAGTATCATTATTTCATTACTTCCCATTGTATTTTCTACCGTGAATCACACTGTATTTTTTCAGATCACCACCATGTCTGCGGCAACCACATTACCAGGTAAATTCAAGGGTTGATTGTGAAAAAGTCTGACCTAAGGTTCGAAATTCTTCTGTTTTTGAATGAAATACAATATATTACTCGAATACAATTCGGAAGCAATATGTTATTGATATGCCTATATTATGATCACAATGAAATGGATAAACCAAAAAAGTATTAATGGTCGCTTTTAAAAGCAAACACTTTATTCAATCTAAACCAAAAACATTATCTTTATTCACTTTAAATTATTACAAATGGTTCAAGTAGAGTGTTCATGTATTCGAAAAATTTGCAATGGGAGAGCAAAATCGAGAGTGTAAAAAATAAGAGAAAAAGGTAGCTGCAAATTTCTACTATAGTAATACTACTAGTAGACACGCAATGGCAACTTCTGCAAACCCGGCAGAATACTGCTTTGCGCATCATCACAGGCTGTCATAATATGGCGCATGAGAATCACCAACATCGGGAAACGCGAATGCTAAAAGTGCGTGAACATAACGAACTGCTTTCGCAGCAATTTCTTCTTTCCTGCCACCTTTTGTCACAACCCCAACAACCGTTTAATGCAGCTTGCCCCTCCCCCGCGTAGCATCCGTGGTGGCTTACGGTCATTTGATGGGCATGTGAGTCACCTGCTCAATGATTTGAGCTCTAGTACGCATAGGGCGGCTCTGAATTCATTGCATCAACGCGCGGTGGACGCGGCCATTGAGGGTCATGTTCATAACTTCGTGCTGGGGGATCGCCCACAGCCAATTGACCAGAAGACCTACCAGTTTGGCCACCTCTGCCCTGTGGACGCACCTCGTGGAGGCTGCCGTCTTCCTGGAGCTGGTCGATGTGAACAACAACTCAATTAACTGGCATACATACCTATTCGTGATTTCGAAATCGTTGTCTGTTACAACAACAACAATAACTATTAGTAGTAACCATATAAAAAAACAAGTGTCAAAATCAATCGGTTATTTGTACACTTGATATTCTTACTGCTTTACAGTTCTCTCGTTGCTAATTTTTACATGAAAAGTACTTCAAAAAACCGATTATTATCGCATTGCTAGCAAGACGTTTTTGAAATTACTTGCACCAGTTGATAAAAATCAACAATGGTAAATAGTCCACTTTAAAAACGGTAATTTCAGAAAGCCACAGAAAACATACATAGGCCTTGTAATAAAATTAACTATTGGTTTGCAATTGCAATAACTCGAAATATATGAATCAATTGAACATATGAATATGAATCAATTTAAAACACACCGATAAGTTATTGGTTATTCTTTTTAAATCCTTATAGAATAATGTAATTTCACCATATTTTTAGGGAACTGAATCATATATTTTCTTCTAAAACAAAATGGTGACCCAAAATAGATGTGTACAAAACTATATTACGGAAAATAGTAAATAGGTATCCAATATTTTAATCTATTAACGAACCACCCATTTGTTGTTCGAACAAAATTAAAGATTTCCTCGCGATAGTAAATATAATACAAGAAAATTGAATTGTCACAGAACTTTTGGTAAAAGAAATCATGACCATATGCCATTATTTCGTTCCATTACTGCCGATTTTTTTTTTATAATAGAGATAGATGGCTCGTATTTTATATTCAGATAGATGATGAAAATATATCATTAGACCACAGTAAATGATCATAAATAGCGCAAACAATCAAGAAACCGGCTGACAACCCTCCTAATATATTGATTTTTCAATATAGGGGAACATATGTACATACAACATATGCATATATTCCGTCTCACTCACACTCTATTAATATACAAACAATCAGCTAACCAGTACGACAGGTAAGTACATACTAGGCACCAGCATATTTAAACCCCAATTCGTTGCACACACACACACACACAAACACGCACGCTTACGTTGCTGTTACGCTATTTTTGTATGCACTTTAATTATTACACGGCGATATTAATGAAATGTGATATGTCCATACTACGAATCACGAGACACATATTTTAAAAACAGAATAAATAAATACAATACATTTGTATCATCTCCATTATATTGTATATATACATATATTGTGTGCCACTCACCAATATGTGTATCCTCAATATGTTGTATTAAATCTCCTAAACTTGGAAATGTGATTCCGCAGCCATTGAATTTACAGATGTTTATTAAGAACACGGCCATATCCCTTTGACGTATGACTGCGGAATAATGGTGGTTGCGACGATTGTTGCTCTGTTGGCTTTCGCGCTCGCTCCAATGCACTATTCAACACCGAATGAGCATATGCACACGATATATACACACACAAACTCCTCGAAATGGTATATAGAGTAATTGTAGCTATCTTCTTCTAACGCTTATAATCGATGATTAAATACTGATAGGTTGGCTGGTGTGTTGTTTAACGATTCTCTACACGACTTACAATTTCTCCTACTTATATGATACAGCTTTTCCCCCTCTCTTGATTTCTGTACGAATGCAACGCAAAGCTTGTTTGGATGTGTGATGTGTGTTGTTGGTGTTTTGTCACTACTGCGATGTCAGGTTGATGTTTCAATCTATAATTTTTGCGGTCCACCATTCGACTGTTGAAATACTTGAACAATTGTCCTTCTGCTATTGTTCCTCAATTATTTAATGCATTTTATATTTAATGTTGATTAATCCATTTGAACCGGTGGGGACCTCTTTTTTAAGCATACGTTGGCAATGAATGGTAATTCCGTCTCACTCTACAACAAAATTCACTTGGAAACTAAAAACAAACACACACAAAAAAAATTACTTTTAGCATTACCATCTACTAGAATTTATTCGCTGGAAAAAAAGTACTATTTCATTTTCATACCAGTCTTGCCATTTAAACCGATGAATATTACGAAATATTATTTGCTATTCTAAAATCAGTATAAAAAAAAAATTGTATCACAATGTTATTAATTTTCCATAATAGAACCCATAGCACCGTCTTACGACTGTCCTAATTGCCAAGTTAATTTCCGATGTAAATGAAAAACAAAAAAACTTTAATTTTTACACGACAACACTGGTAGGTATTTTCTTGCTAAATATGTATATAAAATTTACTCCCATTTTTTACATACATATATGTATATATGTGAGATATGTATTTACCTTATTCTTTCCTTAAGTTAAAATGATACATTTGCTCATATTTAACAAAAATGTTACTACTTAACAAAACATTTCGCAGTAGAACACTTTCTCTCTACAGCCTTGTGATATTTCTTGTCTCTGTTTCTCTTTATATTGCAGCCAGGTTGATCATATGGACAATATGGAGGGATTCTCTGAAGTTGCACATGCTATCTCATTTACCAATAGGCAGAGTTATCCGTCTTTCTTACTCCTTTGTGGTGAAATTCATATGTACTCTGACTCACTCACTCACTCACTCACTCATACACACACACTAATGCTGTTATGCAATTTTTGGGGGGGCGACACTCTACCAAAACGAGAAATGTACTAAACTGTTCAACAAAATTGCCATGAGTTTCGTGCACAATTCAATTAAATACAAACGTCATTGGATTTGCATCGTCCTTAATCCACTGCTACTCCATTATTATTGCTGTAATTTGGGCGTTCACTTACTTAAAAACATATGCGAACCGAAGCGATGTAGACCACCTTACAACGACGCGACCTCTTTGCTTACGATTGGCGATGTAGGAACAAGTGTGTTAGTTAATAATATACCTCTATTAGTGTTGCCAGGTTATTTTTCTGAAATATCCCTCCTAGGGTTAAAAGAATTGCAAGTTTTTATAAAATTTTCCTCCGAATTTCCTTCAAACTGTGTTGACAAGAGGTTCATCTACACTAAGACATAACAAATCGATGCTATTCAAATTGACTTCGCAAACTGCATACATTTCTTAAAGCAATTCAGCAATTTATCGCATAATTATTGATTTTTGAGTAGACCAATTTCGATATATCATACAAAACGAAACAAAAGGACTTGCAAAACATTTACTGCAATATGTTATTTTGAATTTATTCTTACTATGACATATGATGTTAAACATATCAAAGATATAACTTCCTTGACAACGAATTTTTATTGATTTGAGCTATTTCGGCTAGTGATCAATGCTTTGCTGTCAAACCATTGAAATTGTTCATGGGTTGAGAAATTACCACAGCAAAAGAGAGGAATGAACAGTTCACTTCAAACGCGAAATGAATCGATAACACGTCAATCAAAATGACGTCCCTTGGGCAGAGCTTTCGCATGCGCAAAAGTTTCAGCAATTGTCGACTGGAAAGCGTTCACGTAACAGAGAATCCAAAAATGTAAGCGTAAAAATTAAAAAGAACTAATAATTTATGATAGAAAAAAGTCCAACTGTCAATTACCTACTGTGATTGTCAATTTGCAAGTTTCTGATAGGTTTCCGTTTTCGTAATTTCTGTGTATTTTCTCATGTAGAGAGTGTAATTTGTTTCTACTCTCTCAATGACAGAAAGTGATGGTAATGTTTGCGAACAAACTTGTAATGAGCATTGTACAGCATTGACTATAGACAAAATATAAAAAAACATTGACAGAAAAATAATTAAGTTCAATATTCCGGGCATAATTTTCATTTATCTGGTAACGGTCGTTTGTACGGGTATATATATATATATAATATAAATATGTATAAACGAATGCGTGCGGACCAAGGTGAATTTTAAAATAAGCTATTACGTAGGGTTGTATTGTTTTTATTATGATGTGGGGATATTACACCATCAATGTTTTACTGTCTGCGCCAATGCAATTGCTGTATAACAATTGAATTGGTTTAACAGAAAAACATGATATAATATCACTAATTGTGCTATTTTACTACTTTTGTACAACTCTAAATATAACACAAACTAAATTTAAAATGTAAACAAACTTTTTACACACAGATGACGTCCATTCATCAGCTGATTTTTCTTACAAAATGGCGTATTTTAAAGTGTCCTGATCTGTAATAATTGGATCATGGTTCTATACCATGGAAACATAATGAAAGTAGAGCCAGATTCCTCCTGGCTGCGCATCATAATGTCAGAAACTGGCTTCTTCTAGTGTCAAACTAGTGTGTTTGTTGTTGTCTTTTCTATTTCTGTTGTTTCCTTTTCTACTTCTTCTTTGAATTGAAAATTAAAAACCTCAGGTTAAGAAAATTGGATCTAGGCATGCTTGTGTGAGTGAATGGAAAATGATATTGAAGTTGTAACAAACAAAAAAGCGAGAAAAATCTTTCTGCATGTTGCCGCCATGGTGATCAGACGTGTTTTGAGTTTGCGCAGCTGCCGATATAAAATGGCTGGCTATCGAAGGTAAGAATTTTTTGCGAAAATTATTTAATTGAAAATATTTTATTCAGTGTTGTTATTAATGAATGCGTAAATAATTTTTTTTACGGGTGTGATATGCTATTATATAGAAGTACGTAATTAATGCAGTATTGTGCGGTTGTTAAAGAATGTGTAATTTATATTTAACGGGTGTGATATGTGTATTATATGGAACTAAATAAATTAATTGACTTACAGCATTGATAGTCACAACGTGCTGTTTTCATTACGCTTTATAGCTTTGTGCATGTTTTTAATATACATCTTTTGTTTTTACATGTTACATTATGGAGATGTTACCCTTTTAACATTTTGCAGTCAATGTTTTTCTGCATGGTCTATTTATTACAGGTTCTGAGATTACCGATTGTTGTACAGGGTGATTTTTAAGAGCCTTCGGATTTGATACGATGGGTCCAATTTTGGCATACTCCCTCGTGAACATGTTTGACAGTAACATGTTACACGAAAACAGCTGAGCTACCAAAAACAGTGTGTCCAAAAAGAAAGTTGCTAAAAAACCACTCTGTATTTGTAATTGAATTTTAGAGAAAAGTTCGTGATATTTGACGCACTGCTTTTGAAATTTTTCGTTTCATTTACATTTCATTCGTATTTTACATTATCGTTTAGATTTGTTAACTATTTGACGATTACAAACCTTCTATCATGAAAACCATATTTTAAAACATTTTTTCTAATTTTCAAACAATTTTACTTATGTCGTATTGAAATGTCGCAGTGCTGCAGTCAGTTTGTTCGTCTACATAAGAAGCCTATGTTATTCAAGTATTGACATTTGTTATAATGATGCAGACAAGTCTATGACCCGTAGTTATAGTCAGAGGTAGATAATATTATAGTCGATTCCTCAACTGTCGGTTAACATTATCGAACCGATAAAAGTTAACTTTGCATTTGTTATAATAAACTTTAATAGCCAGCAAATGTGCTCGTTAACTAATATCCGTTCGATAGCGCAAACAGACATCTTGACATATTTACCATAATAGAAATTCAGTCAAGAAGCCGATTCAACTTTAAGATGATGTAAACTTTGACCATAACTATGATCTAATCTGTTGACTCTTTTGATCACTCAAATATACTACACCAGTAGGGATACGTGGGATCAGCTAATATGTACTACGATATATTTCGACTAATTGCATTACAAATGATTCATGATGAAAGAAAAGCATTTATGCAAAAGCAAAATAAGAAAATATATCTCGTGTAAGGTGCGCATAAATCTAAAATCACCACTAGCGAAGGAACTCGCTACTCGTTATCATTCAAGGGTTTTTTCGTTCTAATACCACAACTGACAGTTGAGGTGCTATAATCGTTTTCATTCGATATTTGACCACTGTTGTGGGTTTGTTCGAAGTGAGTACACGCATTTATAGGAGTTTTCTCTGCTCAATTTATTTAATCCAACTGCCGCTGATTATTAAATAATCACAAGAAAAAAGAGTGAAAAGAGAATATTCTGCGGTGCTGCAAAACAAAGTGATGCAATAGAATGGGGATCTTAAACGAACGTTCAAAGAAGGAGCTGAAAGTTATGGGGTGTTACTTTTTTTTTGGGGTTTTGCATAATATGGCAAATGAAAAAAGGAGAAAAACGTGAACGTGTGACGGCCATCTTGACGTGTGCGTGTTGAAGATGAAAGAAAAAAATGTCTACCACGAAAGCCGAATGCGCGTGCCGAGTTGAATACGAAGTGAATCACATATACGAAAAATAATTGTCAGTGGAATTAAATTCTTCGTAACGTTACGACAGCGGCTTAGCAGCTCCTCATCAAGACTTTTAAAAATTGTAAAATATATATATTTTTTTTGTTAGTAATACAGTGACTTGAAGTTGCATTATTTAGTAACAGTATAAAATTGGTCATAATATGGAAATAGAAAATTTATATTTTTGCATAACTTAGTAAAGTTACGTATTCTGCTTGCAGTTACGTAACTTTCTATCAAGTAGCACCCAGGCGGCAGCAGCGGCAGTAGTTCTTTTTTTTTTTTATTAATATATATATTTAATATTTCTATCATACAGTTTTACATTTTATTTACACATTCTCATCTTTTAAACTTTCTTACAGAGCTCCGTGTGTGCGCTAGCTTCAATTTCTCGTTGATCTTAATTATCAAATCAAATCAAATATAAAAATGTTCGTGTCAACAGTCTCCCGTATTGCCCCAATTGCCAGGAGTGCTGTAAGTTTGAATTTTAATATTTGTAAATTGGCTAGAATATTTGAAGTATTTCGTTATATAAGTTATAAATCTATCAAAGAATCGATTTTTTAGCTAGGTTTTTTTTTTTGCTCTTGAATTCTACGAGGTTTTGTGTGGTGAGCTTCCAATGACCGCGGTGAAAATTACATTTTCGTTACATAAGATTTTTTGAGGTTATGTGATAATACCGCATCCACCATCAGAGGTTCCATTTATACAAATGAGTATTTCTTTTAAATTATTAAGGATCTTAATTATTATTAATCAATTGTGCATTGTAAACGTAGACATTTGTAAAAATTACCCATGAACAGGTGAACTAAGAAAGTTCCTAATTGTATAACAAGGGTACATTTGACATTAATATTTTTAGGTTAGGGCCGGCGAATGAAAAAAAAAATATTAATAAATCTAATTTTAAACCGTAAACAATTGTTAAGAAGGGATTATCAAATTTATATTTTTTAATTAAGCATTTTTTATCGTTGACCCTTCTTTTTACAAGAACTAGTAAACTGGGAATTCTTACCGAAAAAAAATTTGGATTCAACATCAAATTTTCTTCATATTTATTTACTTACCTACGAAATACTGGAAATTAATATTTTTATGTGATAATTACACCGAGTAAGGGACACAATCGATTATTATGTAATTTTGTTTTAATTTAAATTTGTTCAATTTACCATTGGTTACTAATTTTTAAAATTTAGTTTTGCGTTTCGAAAGTATTCCAAACAATAACTTTTATTTATTTTTAGCTCCTCAACGGTTCACAGCAATACCTGCGACCATTAAGCAGCGCAGTCATTAGCCAAAGTCAAACATTGGCTGCCCAGAACACAACCCCCGTTGCGTTACTGCCACAAATCAGGTCATTCCAGACCTCTCAAGTCACACGTGACATTGATTCCGCTGCCAAATTCATTGGTGCTGGTGCTGCAACAGTCGGTGTCGCTGGTTCCGGTTAGTATTGGAAGATAAATGATCAAAAGGAACAAAAGATGCTAAAAAAATTGTATTTGCCAAATTCTTTAACATTTTGATGTTCGTTTGATTTTACGCTTATATTGTTCAATAATATTCCTCCGAACTTGCATGTATGTACTACTAGTCAGTTGCAATCTAGCATCTGGGGCATACAAACGAGTATTTCTTGTTCTTATGGCGAGAGCAGGATGTAGATTACTCTAACGAAGCCTCGGGAAGGTCTGAGATTTGGCCAAAGTTCAAGACAAACGTGCCCCTTGTCGTGGGGCATGTGAACTTAAACCAATATATTTTCTAGCAGGAAACTTGTGTAATTAAGAGGCGAAGGGACAAGAAATTCTACATGTGAAACATCATGACTTCGGGAGTGTGTTTTGCGTGTATTGAAATCTTTTGTGGCCAGCAATTTTAGTGCGATGTGCTTGCCGTCCACCAATCATGAAATGATTGATACGGAACTCAATTCAGACTAATCTGTGATTGACTACCACCATGCATACATGCGCATGCGGATGAATATTATGCGTATATAGTTGTGAGAATTTGCAAATTCAATTTTCTTGGCAATTTAACTCTTATTTAAAAAAATTTTAATTTACTAATTCTTGATTATTATATTTGCTTTCATTACATGTTCACCGATCATTTTTGTGGCAACTTCCAATACCAACAGGTGCTGGTATCGGAACAGTATTCGGTTCCCTCATCATTGGTTATGCCAGAAATCCATCATTGAAACAACAATTGTTCTCATACGCTATCTTGGGTTTCGCCCTCTCTGAAGCTATGGGTCTTTTCTGTCTTATGATGGCCTTCTTGCTACTTTTCGCTTTCTAAAAAGTGTTTGCTTGTGTGTCATCGACGTTTAGAAACAACAACTCCACCATCTTTATTGTTTTTAAAAAACATCCAAGAAAGAATATATAAAATAATAAAACACTTTTATTTAAGTTTAAAACGAGAGAATAAAAAGATACTACTATAATATACTAAAAATTAAAAGAAATGTGCAATTGCTACTTAAAAACGAAAAGATAATTGCGAAGAATATACGAATGCGAGAATCAGAAGCTAGCACTGCGAATGTCGATCGAGCCCGTCTACAATAATGCAAGTAAATAGTTTAAAAAGCCGAAAGTAGTCAAAATCACAAAAGTTACCAAGAAACAAATGTAGGCTGAATCTGATGAATATAATAAATAATTAAGCGAACAAAGAAAAAAATCGCAAAATTGCCGCAGTAACACGAAAGATAGTGGTTTTACTCATACACTTTAATCGTTTAATTATAAGTCAGCTGGGAACCCACACCTACAACACCTCTCCGAGACGCGAGAAATTGAATTTTGCGCGCGCTCTCCTGAATAGAAAATGCAAAATTTCATGTTCTTGGTGAAACGGCGTAGGTATAATAGAATGTGGCGAGCCGTGAAACCTTTTAATTTTCATTGTCCCATATACTCGAAGTTTCATTAGTAAATACGTGACTGCTTTTATTAATATAGAAATTTCTACTCAAGCAATTATTTTGTTGTATTATAATTACGTACAGATCAATGTATAAATAAAAAAAAGAGTAATCACTACAATAAATGGAGAACATGAATAAATAACTGAATTGTTGCTTTTTGTGGGTGGTAAAGCATAATACATTTTATTACTTTTTTTTTGTAGGAATTTATACCTTCCCACTGATAATGGAATATCAGGTGCTTTGATATCAACGCAAAGCGGCTCATTTCTTTTTCATTTTGTCGCTTAATACAAAATTGAAATTGTAGATGGCGCTCATAAACTAGAATTTATTGTCAGTTCAAATTATATATACAGGCTATGAGAAAAGTTTTGTAACTAAAGTGAACGCTTTTTCCCATCCTACGGTTGGTGAGCATAAAACTAAGGTGATGTCAACAACATAACCTCACTTTTTTGCTTGTACAGGGCATCATTTTAACTTACTCCAATGGGGGCTGAAATTATGCCTTTCATTTACTCTCTTCATTCTAGTTTAATTTGGTACATATTGTGGTATAAGAAAAACCAGGTAACCCGACGTCTCGACACGCAACTGTTAAATTTCATTGAAAAGGATGGCAATATTATGCTATCGTTTATTCGTTTAGCAAATTAGTACGCTGTCAAACAAACAAAATGACAGCTCATTCGATCGCAGCATGTTGGCAATTTATTAATTGAAATATCTCAAAACATAAAAAGCCAACTTGATGCAATTTGCTTTCTCGAAAGATGATGTGCTTGAAAATGGCACTAGCAAGCAATCCAAAATTGCTTGTCGATACGCCGAGTAAACGACAACCATGTGTGTAATCTCTGCCTAACAATTTTAAAAGGTTTACGAAAACAATAAATATTTAAAGTTTAGATTGGCAACACTGTCTTAGAAAAATTCACCTTTTGTTTTAAACACATGGTATACGAAGCGTATAAACAACACATCGTTAATTAATTATTAGCGATGGATTTTGCCAAAAAAATATTGAATAAATATGGTTGGAAAGAAGGCACAGGTTTAGGGAAGAATAATGATGGAATTACAAAACCATTAAAAGCTAATCTAAAGTTTGACAACGCTGGTTTGGGTGCGGATCAGGCGGCAAGTGATTTTAATAATCACTGGTGGGAACGCGTATTCAATGAAGCTGCTCAAAATGTACAAGTGGAGGAACAACAAAATGGTGAAGTTATTATGAATCTGAAAGATCGTGATGATGCAGTAGAAATATCAACAAAAGGCTACTCGCTAAAGAAATTGAAAAAAGCCAAACAAGCCACAGAAAATGGCGATCATAGTGATATGAGTGGAGCGCATTATAATAACTTTCTTAAATCGTCAACGCTTACCAAAACAGGTGATGAAATTGAGAATCCACACAGAATTATGGATAGCGATATTGCTGTCAGCCAGCACAAGATTTTGAGTGATGACGAGCTATTTCGTGCATGTGGTGGACGAACGGCGCATAAAGGAGCACGGCATGGATTGAAGCTAAGTGGGAAATTATTACGTTTGGAACAGCAAGAAAAGGAGCTATTATCACGTATGCAAGTCGTTGTACAAGAAAACGTGAAAAGCGATGCAGAAGCAAAAACAAGACATAAAAGGACAAAATATACCACAGAATCTGATAATCCTATAACTACAGAAAATACAAATAATGCACCTGAATCCGAATGTGGTAGGAAAAAGAAAACGAAGTTAGGCATTGAAATGGTTTCGGATTCCAGTGGATCAAAATCAATGGAAAAAAAGAAAAAGCACAAATCCAGTAGACTAGTTGAAATAGCAGATGTTAGCAATACAACGAATACAGATAAAAATGGCATGGTCAATGAACAGCGTAATTTTAAAAACTCTTTGGAGGACGTGAAAAAGGAAAAGAAGAGTAAAAGGAAAGAGAGAGATAAATTGCTGGGAAATCAAAATAACAATAGTGAGAGAGATACTCATTTCGAAAAGCCAAAAAAGAAGAAGCATAAGTGTTAAAATAGTATAGAATATTATTCAACTAAAATATAATTGTATATATGTATGGTGGGATAATTGATACGGACCCGTGTTGGGAAATATATTTTAAAAAATTTTAGGTGCGATTAATAAAATATGGAACAGGTGCAGAATACGGCTTCCTAAGGAAAAAAATAAAAATTGTCTAGGATAGAGCTTATTTTTGTGAATAAATAAATAAATCAAAAATTTGTCGGTGGCATATAAGGCGTGGCTCAATGTTAGAGTTCAAAATTGAGAATATGGACATCGCCACCGAAAAGTTTTTAGTTACAAGGAGAAGAATAACCCGTATTTCTGCTTTATCAAGGAGGCCGTATTCTGCACTTATTTATTTATCCGTCAATTTCCGTTTTGTTTCATATCTGTGAACTGAGTACGTCCGTTCCCAACGCAAACTGTTAACTTAAAAAATATAAAGCATTGCTAGCTTGCGCTTGAAAAATTCCAAATAAATTCAATCTCAATACAACCGATTGATTGTGACACTTGTTGTTTTTTTTTTGTTGCAAATTTTATTAGTGTGTGCAGTAGCTCAGTAGTTAGTGCGTTGATCTTCGAACGGTACCCACCTGTCGGCAAGCCATTGACAATTCTTACGGCAGTAACAATTTGCCACGGAAAAGTTTCTAAAATAACTTTGTGAAAAAGTGATGTTACCGTTCGGAACCGGCTAAAATAAGTCGGTCCCTTCTATTACTGTCCGAAATTTAACAGACACAACAGTAATATAAGAGAAGCTGACCAAAGAGCTCTTCGGGGCTTATATATAAGTGCCACATATTTATTTTTTCCTATTTTGCTAGTAGAAACTTGCAGCAACTTATTTCTCTCTCATTTTTCCTCGTAAAAACCAGTAATATTTTGTTCTAATTTGCAGTAGATGAACAAACTTAATGTATTAATGTTGATTGCATCTGGTAATACTGTACCGTACGTTTGACAGATAATACACAAACTACTTTTGGATAGAATCATTGAAGTCTGTCCAGTGTAACGAAAGTTGTTGGTTCCCAAAAATGAGTGAAATTTCCGACAAAATTCGTTGCCTTTTGGAATTCTACTACGATAAGGGGAAGAGCGCATCGCAGGCCCGGAAAAAAATTTGCGCCGTTTATGGACAAGATACATTATCACAAACAACAGCGGATACATGGTTCAGTCGCTTTCAAACGAGAAATACTAACATCGGAAAGTCGCATAATTCTGCTTCAGCTAAAAGAGAAGAGCAAGAGGAGAAGTCACCAGAAAGAAAGAACAGTAGTAGTGACGAAGACGCACAAATTGAAAAACCCAAAAAGAAGAAACTAAAGCAATAAGAACGTGTACCTTTTTATTTTGAAACTAAAATATAATTTTATATACTAACAGTGCAACGTCTACTATATGTATTCTATTATTTTTTCGACTTGGCTTTCATACGTCGTGATTTTCCAAGACGCTTATTACCACCGACGCCGGGTTTTGAGTTACCTTTTCGGAAATTCTTCACCTTCTCCAAACCAGCCGACGATGATTTTGTATTACGCTTTAAACCCTTCTTTTTGCCACCGAAACCAAATTTGCTATTTCGTTGTTTTCGCTTATCTGCCGACTGCTTTTTCTTTGATTCCAGCGCTTTAGCATCCTCAAGGAAATCCAAGTTCTTCAATTTACCCTTACGGAATTTTTTCAGTTTATCAAGCATGTCCTTCTTTTCCATTTCACGTTGTACTTTTGTTTGCTTTGCTAATAATTTGCCCATTTTTCGTTGTTCACGTATTTGTCGTATACGTTCTGATTTCGCTTGGCCTTCTTGCTTAGCCATTAAATTCGAGCGTACCTTTTGCATATGTTCATCCGATTTGGCCATTTCAGCAAAATAATCATCTGGGCGGCGTGTTGCTATCCCAAGTTCATGTAAACGTTTGATGCCCTCTATTACAGCAGCCTGCGCTTGTCGATGGAATAGCATTTCACGTTTGAAATCATTTAGCACAGGATCTTCTTCGGGACGTACGTACGGTATTTTAGCATTGCCCTTAAACATATTTACACGCTTCTGTTCGTGTTTTTCCAATTGTACAGCCATCTCTGGAGCTAATGGTGCAAGTTCATTTACCATATCCATTCGTTCCAACCACGGCAAATCTGATTTAAGTTCATCGACTTTGGCAAGTATTTTTGTCTGTGAATGAGTAATAAATATATGAAAAAACTGAACAAATACCAAATTAAGGTGCTCACTTACAATATTATTCACTTTACCCTTTCGTGCATTGAATTCAATGTTTAATCCAGGTTTTAGATCGCCACGAGCAAAGGCTTCTTGAAGCTGTTAAAAGAATGAGCGGTATGTACAAATACATTCCAAGTCTTACATTAAATATCCCATATTTACCTCAACGTCGGAATTATCATCAGAATACTCTTCTGAATCTGAGCTTTTCATATTGAAATCAGTCATTCTATATTCCCAAGTTCCAAATATATCCTTGTAATTTGCAAAATATTAATTAACGAAAACAAAATCCTACACGTGCAGCAATAGCAGAAATCTAAAATTGACGTCAAGCCAAATGTACAACCGCCAGTGTTGCCAAGTCAAAATGTATAAGAGACAAACATCATTTTTATATGTCAACCTAAATTACATATCGCAATAGCATGCATATATTATATATATAAATATATATATATATATATATATAAATATATATATATATATATATATATATATATATATATATATTATATATATATATATATATTATATATATATATATATATATATATATATATATATATATATATAATACAATATAATAAAAAAATAAACTTCAAAGATTCGTCATTGGGACTACGATCTGCTCAGACTATCATTCTTATTTTAATTCTATGATGTTTATGCATTAATGTGCCTTCAAAATGCACAAGCGTTGTACATATGTTTCAGCTGAGTAAGTATTGAACTAAACACACTTCCAGGAACCGATGTGAGTGTTTCAAATTTAAATTTTTTCACGAAAACTTGTTTTTCCTTGTCTCATAAAATAGCATCTGATAAATTTTAGCATCCCTGTTATCGCATTTAAGATTATTATACACAAAAAGGTTATTATGTGTTCAGACCTTAAATAATCAATGACATGATCGATGAATAACGGAGTAAAGTGAGTGACTGTGAATGGTGAAAAATTTATTTATGCGAAAGGAATTTGTGATTTTTTTTTTGTTATTCTTCATCAAGTAAAAAATTTTGAAAACTAAAAGTGCACAAAATTGGTTTAATACACTTGTATGTAAGTGAAAATATTAATTTAAATGTTTATTTAATCGGATCGCAACAATAGTTGTAACACATTTATGGCAAATTAGGCCAAACGTGCTTAATCGTTTTATTTGCTCAATAAAATATAGTCATATGCAATGAAAACAAGAAGAAATTATACCTTATATCTGTGGAATGTCATCATCATAGTTCGTGTATATGTATTATTGTTTCTTATTCTGCCATTGATCTTGTTACATATCTACATCTATGTGTGTTTAATGTATTTTTGTATAATTGCAGGATAATAATCATATTTTTGGTTAATGTTTGGAGAATTTTGGTAAGTCTAATCGTTAGCTTCGTTAACAAACCCAAGTTAATCATGTAAAATCGAATATAAGTTATGCAACAGGTGGGAGAAGTCTCACTTGTAATTTGCAACCCTTCAAATTACGAGAGAGTGTGTGTACATTTGTAATTGCCTAAATAATTAAATATACGAATATGTAATTTAATTATAAGGAAGTGTTTGCCAGCAAAATTCAAGTTTTGAATTGCCTTTAATATATTTAATGTGTTAATTTGAATTAATATAAAATGTTATGCATTTTTTAATTTTTAAACATTATTTTTAATAATAATTATATTTTGTTTAAAGAACAATGTCTGTAATGAAACATGTTTGGCGATAGCAGCTGCACAGAACGTAAGCCGGGCTTTTCCTCCAGATTCCTGTAAATTTGTAAATTTCAATAATTAAAGAGCGTTCCAGCTATAAATTCTTACCAACATAAGAATGTTTTCGCAACGACAGATGGGTTCGCGAATGAGCAAAATCGGATGCAAACCATGCCTTCCCTTCCTCCCACATAGAAGTATGATGTTGAATATGTGTTTTCACACTTTGTGCGCAATAATATAAAATAATCGACATAGGAAACACTAAGCATTAATTTTTAAATGTGGGTACTTGTAAGCGCTCTTCACAAGGAGGCAGGTTCACTCCAGAATCCCTATATAAACAGTTTAAAGCACCCGTTAAATCTGGTTTGAACAGATTATAGGCTTTTAGTACATGAATTGTATTCCAGACAGTGTAAGCATATCCTCAAATTGAATGCACGATTGAAATATGAAGCGTTTTAGTCACATAAGGCTCGTTGAACTCCTTTGGCCATCCCTTAGTAGAGCCAAGTGCTTCCACCACTTTATTGACGCAAGATGAGAACGAAGTTTGTGACCCAATAATACTTAATACATGTGCCAAACGTAAATTTACGTTTATCTAAATTAAGTGACATCACATTTGAAGAACGCCAATACGAGAGTGCATTTACATATTATGAATAATGTATAATGAAAAGCTTGACATCCAGGCATCTTGTGGCGTCATCAACATTTTTAGAAAAATTCAAAAGCAATCTTCAAAGCTATGACGAACACGTTAGTTATGTACAGGGTGGGCCATTTAGTGGTTATTGTTCTTAATCAAATGTTATTTTTACAGTGATAGGACTTTCCCACTGGAAATCTTGACATAAAGTCAGTATCACATCTCCGCGGAACAAAATCAATCGCTTTACGGTTGAACAACGTTGGAAAATAATGCAAACTTATTTTCAAAGTCAATGTTGTGTAGCACAAATAGTGCGTTTATTGAAAAGAAGTTTCATCTTAGCGTCTATATTAACATGCAAAACTGCAGCATCGTCGTGTTATCAGCTGTCTCGGCGATATCAATTGGCCGCCTTGGAGATGCGACTTTGCGCCGTTATACTTGTTTTGAACAACATTAACGATTTAGATCCTTGAGGCGAATATCTAACAAGCAATTCGTGACATAAAGCCAGAAACTGTCACCAAGGTCTTCGAAAACTGGGTTAACAGATTGTCCTACTGCGCAGCCAGCCAAGACAGCCACATGAATGTAGTCCTGTTCCATAAATAATGGGAAGATTTGCCATTTCAAATAAACCATTAATATACAGGGAAAAATTTAATTTTGTTAATATTTTTAAATTTTTAAAAAGAAACTTGTATATGGTCCAACCTGTATATGAACTATTCATGTTTTAATAAATATATCCAGCTTTGTTGGCGCTTTACTAACGAGTTAATCTTGCAAATGGATGTGTCATAGAAACATAATGCTAATAATTTCGATTAAACATAATGTAACCAATACGTAACTTCACTAGGTCCTTTCTTTGAACTGTAAATATATTAAATATTTTGTATTGAATTGCACTTGTATATAATTTTCAGTTTACAAAACACAAATTGATTTGAAATTAAATAACCAAAAAAATGTCGATTATGCTGAAGCGTTGAGACGTTCATATGTACAAGTGCGTACATAATAAAAAAGCCAACATTCAATTCGAATATTCAAGGTTGCTGTTGTTGGTTGGTTGTTATCTAAAACCAAAAAAAATAAATTCAATGAATACCAACATTTATTGGCAATACAAACGCAGCATAATTACGATTTTCAGTATATGTTTAATTTGGCTTCCTCTGATGAATATGTATTCAACTTGGACTATTATGATATTACTTCATGCATAGTTTGCTGTAGTTCAACAGAACATGACTGTGTATTTCATTTCATCTCAATGACGAGCACTTTAGTTTTTGATCAAATATAACAAAAATGATTAATAATACAACTAATATCTACGTATGTATGTATATATGTAATGATTTACTTAAAAGTTTATGAATTTATCAAATATTCTGTTTTTCGTTTGTTTACATTTTCATGTATATATGTACTTATATACATATTTAGGCACATACATATATATGTATATATGTAAATACAAACAGGGAAAATGAGGTCAATCACCTGTTTTGTTAAAAAGTAAAACAATAACAATAATTCTGCTGTTGTATGTATATACATGAGAACGTTAACTTGTATATAAGTATGTGTATCATGTCCATGCGTATGTATATACAATCAACCCTCCTTTAACGCGCTGTTCCGTTTCCACGTATAGAAGACATGTCATTTCTTGTATACGAGGGTTGTCTTTTATATTTTTTTTAAAAAGTATGAAAATACGTTTGGTTATCCCTGAAGGTTTATACACTTTTGCATTCGCCCAAATCAATTTTCAAAGCACTTTTACAACTCCGACTGAGACACCTCCAAAATATATTTTTTGTTGGATTTGGTTCGTCTTGGACCAGCCCACACGATCGATGGCTCATACGGATATATCCTTGATTCGTTACCTGTCGTAATCTTATAAACGTCTTTCGAAGCACCGTGATCGAATTTTTTCATAATTTCTTTGCACGAATCGACACGAGCTTTTTTTGAGCGATTGTTAAATTATGCAGGATCCAATGAGAACAAATCTTTCTGACAGCTAAGTGTTCATGCAATATCGAATGCACAGCGGTGTGTCACATGACGATCTTTCATGATCAGTTCACGCACAGCATCGATGGTTTCTGGCACAATGACAGATTTTGGACGACCTTCACGAAATTCGTCCTGGAGCGAATGGCGACCACGCTTGAATTCGTTAAACCATCGCCAAATGAAGATTATCAAAGCAATGTTGTTGAGATAATTCACTTCGAATACGTAAAAAATCATTTTTTGATCGCGATGAATTTTTCAAGTCACTGTAGACAACACAAAAATAGTTTATGCTAAAAAATGGTCAAACTTTCCAATGGAATCGACGAAAGCGTACTAGATCATACTTTTAAAAAGTTCAGTTCAGGTATGTTGAGACAAATTTATTTATTTTGTTGTTGTTGTATCAGCAAAAATACGGAAATGCTTTGTTTTGTTCCCGTACAAAGTATTTCCATATTCTGAACAGGTAAATGGACTTTGGTCGACCACGTGGTCCGGAACGTAGACCCGTCCATTCTTGGGAAGCCTTTTTTTTTGTATATTCTATTTCTTCTAGATTGCTCATAACGCTGGTTAGCATAAGACGTTGTATGAATTAATATGGATTTTGCAAATTTCTATTTTCATATAACTTAGTACGATCCAATCACGTCATATGAGGGCTGACTGTATAAATATATTTATTAAATTAGTTACTCAAAAGATGGAAATGGCGTCGTAATAGATATATGTACAGATGAACGTACATTAGAGGTGCCCAAATATATAAAGTTGTTGTACTTTTTGATTTCCGGTTTTTAAATTTTGTTTGTTTCCCTCTTACAAATAAGAATTAGGAATATAAAATTTAAGCGTTTTCATTGTATGTTCAGTGAAACCCCTGATTGATTAATCGAATATTCATATATGCGATGAAACAGCTGGGGATATTTGAATTGATCTTTGAACTGACAATTTCTATCAAGAGATCAAGAGTATTACAGTGACTTTATAAAAAAAAAACATAATTCAACTACTGGCAAGTATGACATGTCAAGGTTAATTCGTGTTAAATGACCCAAGTATTTCATTTGAAATTCTTGGATAAAATAAAGAACGAAAATATCCGGAAATTGATAATTATACGTAGAATAATTTAAATATTTCTCATAATAGCTTGAATACCTTTAATGTGTGTAGTACGTAAATTGTGGATGAATGTATTAACAAAAAAAAAAGTTCTGCACAATTATACACACGAAAAACATATACATATGTACATATTTCGTATTAATTTTATTGTTTATTAAAACAATTTACAAATACACAAGGCTTTGTACGTATTCAATCGTAATAAAGGAGTTCAAAAGAGAAGAAGGAGAAAAAAAGAGAAACAACAACACCAATAATAATCATGCTTATTTATTACAAAAGCAAAGCACATTTTAATGAAGGTTGCGAAATGGTACTGCTCTCTCTCTCTCTCTCTCTCTCTCTGTTATCATGTACACAATATATTTTTAATATATGATATTAATGTATGTATGCATTAGAGTGGTTCTTAGCTCTATGCAGAATTGCGTATAATTAAGTTTTGAAAATTATGCTCACTCTATATGTATAATTTTGTGCTTAAAATTATGTGCATTTTTTTTTTTTTTTGAAAAATATTTAAATTTAAAAGTTCCACATCGAACTCCCAAATTGTAGATATTTTAACATTTTTAAGCATATTTAAACATTCCTATCTTCAGATTGTGATTTATAAGAGCCAATTTCGATCAAATTCGACATGCTGACTACAAATCTGGCGTTGAAAACGTTTCTAGGAGTATTTTCATTAAAAAGTTGTATTTAGGAATTTATAAATTTAAATAATTTCTATGTTTTTTTAAATTTTAAGAAAAAATTCTTAATTGAATTCGAAAGCCGATCGTTAGGTACCACTTTAGTGTACTTTATATTATTACATATATTATAATTACATTAAGATGCCTTACATCCATGCAAAAAAAAAAAAAACGTTATTGCTGCTTTTACCAGCGAAACATAAAGTAGAGTTTATTTTATGATGCCCACCAAAATATTTGGACTCAATAGAAAGAACGTTTTGAAAATCCTTCTAAAATCAAATTTTCTATGAAAACAAAAAAAAAACATTGATTTCAACATTTTTTCCCAACAAGCAGAGTTAACAGAGAGTTAACAGAGGTAACAGAGTACCAAGATTAGCATACAAATTTTTAGAAAATCATCTGTCAAACACAAATTAATGAGACTTTTTTAAAATCTTTTTTTTTTGTGAGGCTTCCTAATGTACATAACATATGCATTTGTTTGTCTGGCTTTTAGTCTGTTCGTTTTTCGGTATATGTATCGTATGCTTGTGGATTTGAAGAATGACAAGCGCGGCAGATGAGTTGAAGGTCATTCGTTTCAATACGTCTGCCCTATGTTCGTCAAAGGTTAGCATGCACTCAGTGTTGTTTCCTTATTTATTTGTGCGTTGCAATTATTTTCGAGCCAAGCTCGTAGATATATACGGGTAATAGTAGTAAATACGTACTTGTAATAAATCAAAAGAACGAAAGGTTAATTTTTTTATTCAACTATCAACACACACACACACACATATATACATACATTTATTTTCCTGCTAAATTGGAATCTAGTTTTTGTTTTTTGAGACTATTTTTTATTATTTTCAACAATTAATTCATTTTAACCTGTTAGTGTCTAGTTATACAAAACGTATGTGTTCAGTTCTAAATCTAAAATCATTATTCGTAAGTATAGCATAACATTTGGCATTCGTAATGTTGTTGTGTGTTCAGTAGATATTATAAGTATGAGTATGAGTAACTTTTCATGATATTCACATGAGTAATACTTAATGATAATCGCATCATTACTTGCATATGCATACTGTTCGTATAATCAATTAAGATTAAAAGATCTCTTTCTAGAATACACTCGCTCGTATAGGTGTAAATAGTTTTAATTGAAAACTAACAAATCATTTTATTTATTTTAGTTTACTAATCAAGGTACCCGTTAAGAATTAATCATTTCTCTTACTATTATTATACACAGACTTATTCCAAGAGGTGAACAATATTTAGTCTTTGGTTAGCCCGAAAAATGAATTACTCTTGAAAATATCGTCCGTCAAAATAAACAACTTATTTTTTTTTTGTCGGTCTACGAAATATAAAACATTTTTAGGTACATAAACTTGTATTAAAAAATATGTTTACACTATGTATCTATATTTAGAACAATTTTGTGTATGCGAGCCTTATGTCATATAAATGCAACATTGATGTTTGCATTTAAATGTATGGCAATTACAAAGGCGACTTTTTATTTACCTACCTATATGTACAACAGCAATATCATTGACATTCTAATTTGCATGTTACACGAAAGTGTAATAACAGGGTGTGTATGGTACGAATGACAAATTTTAGCTAGATTTTCAATATACATACATATGTACAGGGTGATTTTTTAGCAACTTTCTTTTTGACAACACTGGTTTTTGGCAGCTCAGCTGTTTTCGTGCAACATGTTACTGTCAAACATGTTCAGTTTGGTCTATAATTTAACCATGAATCGACTTACAAACGAACAACGCTTGCAGATTACTTTCATTTCATTTCATTTCATTCATTTATCGGAAAATTGTCTTCAGCGACGAAGCTCATTTCTGGTTGAATGGATATCTGAATAATCAAAGTTGCTGCATTTGGTGTGAAGAGCAGCCAAAAGCATTGCGAGAACTGCCAATGCATTCCGAAAAATGCACTGCTTGGTGGAGATTATGGGGCCGTTGGCATCATTGGACCGTACTTTTTCAAAGACGACGAAGGCAGGAACGTTATTGTAAATGACGAGCGCTACCGTGCGATGATTATAAACTTTTTTTTTTACCCAAAATGGAAGAGCTGGACTTGGCTGACATGTGGTTTTAACAAGATGGTGCCACATGCCACACAGCACGCGAAACAATGGCCCAATTGAGTGGCGAGTTCGATGAAGATTTTATTTCACGTTTGGGGCCGGCCTTTATATCCTAGACAGACGGTAGCTTAATTCCGGATTACCGGCGCACTTAATCCGAATAAAATATTAACCTGACAGACGGCAGTATTGCGGATTAACTAAACGGCTGATTGCTGTTTTATTAGGTCTGCTCACTTACATTACTATCACTATGAATTTCCGTCATCTGTCACTCTCGATAATGGAAAATCTACAAGAATTACGTGAACTGAAAACTATCAGAAATTTGTAAATTGACATTCACCGTTCGTAATTGACAGCTGGATTTATTTGCTCGCCAACACTTTTGATGTTGAAGACTGTTAACAATTGTGGAAAGTTTTTTGTTAGCGAACAAACCTAATATTTTGTAAAATGGATCGAGAAAAATTCACAATAGACAATTTTCAGCAGTGTTGCCATAGCAAATTGTCCTAATCCTCTTTTATTTTGAGAATTAACTCATAGATTTTATGCGGATTAGCTGCAGTTAATGCCCGAGTTAATTCGAATTAACTCGGTAATCCAGAATTAGGCTGCCGTCTGTCTAGCCTATTAGACTATTTTAAGCATAAGGCATATGTTAAGGCTCATGTCTATAGCGACAAGTCCGCAACGGTTGACACACTGGAAGCCAATATTGAAGAATTTATTCGTGAGATACCGGCCGATATGTTGGAGAGAGTATGCCAAAATTGGACCCAACGTATGAACCATTTGAGGCACAGCAGCGGTCAACATTTACATGAAATCATCTTTAAACATTGAATTCTATAGATCATTCTATTGACTCAAATAAAGATTTCATACATTTCTTTAAATTTTATGTATTTTTTGTTATTATATCAAATCCGAAGGACCTTAAAAAATCACCCTGTATGTGTACGTAATAAAATGATCATAAAAGGTTTAGCCAAAATCAATGTTTATTTAATTTTGCTATCGATTGAAATTGTTTTGTACCAAGTTTCTCTACAGCCCCAGTCCAGTATTTATTAATTAAATAAAATATCTGTTCAACCAAGGCATATTGAACAGTCTTGAAGATTTTCTGATCCATAAACGCGTCACTTTTTGCTTGTTATTTAAATTTTGGTATTTTTACTTGATTCGAAAAATGATAAGCACACGGCCAATTTTATAGAAAAATCTTTCGCATTATTTTTTCAAATATTTTTTTTTATATTTCGTATTTTTTTTTTTGTGCAGCACAACTATTATAGTCTATTATTTTTTTTCCAATACTGTAGAAATATATGTATATAAATATTTCTTTTATAAATTGCTCGTGTTAATAACTTTCCTTGAAGGGCATTGACTTTGATTCGGGAGAAGATAATCAAGTAAAAATAAACATAATCTGCATTTATAAAAATATCACATAAATTTATAAAGAATAAATATAAAATAATAATCAATAATATTGTACCACATACATACGTCGAGATTTATTAATATGTTGTATTATATTATGTACATTTATGCACATATCAATCAGACAAAAGGTAAATAAAACTTCAGATAATCATCACCATCAATCACATTTCTTCTCTCATATGGGTGTGGCATCAGAGTTTTATAATGTTATAAAGAAAGGAGGAAATTTATTACTTTGTCCAATAAGTGCTTGCTTTAATATCCTCGGGTTCGTTTCGTTCGTCTCGTAGTGTATGTTATTTACTATACTAATAGATTTTCTTTTCATTATATGTTTGTGTAATTATCATATACATTTTCTCTTTTCACACACATTTACGTATACATATATTGTATGTAGCTATACAAGTATATGTGTATCTATTTATTCCTTGAAATTTCTGTTATGTTGTTAATGAAAGTGACAATGTACTATCAAAAATTAAATATTGGGTGTACAAGTAAGTTGTAGAGGATTTTTTCATGCCTTGAGCTTTATTTAAACAAACAATTGCTACAATATATTTTATTCAAAGTAATTTCCTTCGGAAGATACAACTTTTACCCATCTTTGGGGCGTGCATAAATTTCATTCCAATAAAACCGATCATCTTTTAAGACCAAGAACGTATCCATGTTAATGGGATCATGCTGGAAAATCAATGACTTGTGTTTGATCGCCCATTCTGACCGGTTTTGGTTCAATGCTGACTTCAATTTGTGAGTTGTTGTCCGTAGCGTTCCCCATTAATGGTTTCACCCGGTTTTAGCAGCTCCTAATTCACCATACCCTCTTGATCCCACTAAATACACAGTATCACCTTCGAACAATGAATATTCAGTTTTGGAGTCGATTTTGCTGGTTGGCTAGATCTCACTCCATTTTTCGTCGGTAGTAACGATACGATACAAAAAAGGCTTCCCTTTGTACCGTTGAAACGGCATTTCAGACATGCAATCACATTTTGATGTTCCATGTTCTTTAGATACAATGAAATGGTTTGTTGAGTTATCCCCAGAGATTCAGCAAGCTTCTGAGTTTGACATGAGTCTTCGTCCAATAAGGCCTCCAATTCAACGCTTTCATGCTCTTTATCGCTTGTATCAAAATCACCACTTTTAAACCGTATATACCAAAATGCACAAATTGAAATTGATGCTGCACTTTTCCTCAGATAAAACAAAAACAAAGCTTCCCGCGAATGAGCTTTTGTAAGCACAAAAATTGACATAAAAAATTTGACATAATCGGACCTAAAAAATATGTTGTTTATACTTCGAAAAAATGACACATACCGATTTCAACAGCTTAATGATGCCACTTCAACGTGACTACTCTTTAAAACCCTTTGAAACTTACACCCAATATTAATTTCTTTATATCTTTATACCCGTAAATATTATTACGTTTTTATTTTGTGAATATTTAATTCTACTCGAATCAACCCTGTTCGATCACTGGATTCTGTCAATAATAATTACAACATTTATTTTGTATTACTGTACCACGGTGTTATGTTGCCTCGATCACTTTGGGCATTGAATTGAATTTATTTGTCAACAAACTCGTCCTATTTATACTCTGTGGCAATACTCGCAAAGTCTTCCTTTATTGTAATCTTTGGCTTGTAATAATTGGCTTGTTCAGGTTATCGTCTATTCCTTTTTGTTGACATTCGTTTCGATGCTACCATTACTCGTCATTGTCCAATTACATAAGGTCACTTAATAAATGCAAACAAAATTAAGTTCTGAAATCGCGTCACATTTTAGTGTCATATAAACTATAAAGAAAGAGAACAAAGAACGAAAACAAAATAAGTGCGGCTGAGCCAACTGTCATATCGAAAAGGTTTTTCTTTCGAACGGTGTCCACCTGTCGACAAGTATCGTAAATGGCAATTTTTCCGGCAGTAACAACTTACCATGAAAAATGCTCTGTGACAAAGCTCAGAAAAAGTGAAATTTCAAGGGAACCCCCTGAAATTTCCCTTCTAATACTGTCCAAATTTAACACGCACAGCAGTCGCGGAAGAGACGCTCGGTGGTATCACAAAGGGCCTTTCTTGCCATAATAACCTAACCTAACCTATTCTATCAAATGGTACAGCAAGCCATTGACCAGCAAGCAATTGGCGATTCTTCCGACAGTTTGACCTGTTTTTCCAGAAGGAAACATTGAACCGTATTCCACTGAGCAATTACTTTTTCTATGCATTGACAAATTTATAATTTTTTCAATATGAACCCTTACACGCAGAGATCGAAAATTACTCTAAAATTTTCATTCAAACGGGCTTCAATTAATTTTTGTTTGTTTGTAAATTTAGTTTGGTATTTGAAAAGGTTTCAATGTTGTTCACATTTTCGCTGTTATGTATAGCTTTGACTTTGCCAAGAAACGACACTTTTTCGATACGATACAGGTTCGTATCGTTCGTTCGTATAACAATCATGATTTTGACACTAAACGAATGTGGTTTTGATTTTATCTTAAAATAGTTGAAATAACTCACCTTTGTCAATTGTTTACTTTTCATATTTTTTTTTCCAATTTCAATTTGACAATAGCATACAGCAGATCAATTATCGATTAATTTTGACAGCATTACCATATTGAAATTGCTAAATTCTATATAAAATCACACTATCTTCGTGCATTTATGCCAGAGGTAATGCGCATTTAAATGGGGTTAATTCACTAGCTAATGCGAATTTAGGTTACCGTCTGTGTAGAATACTTTACTACTACGTAATTCCTTCGTGATATAGATAGGGTTGCCTAACCAGTACTTCATGTGATATTTGGGATCACTTAACAATTAATTACTGATATCAATTTCAAACTCTATCACTTGTTTGGGTAAAAATCGACTCTCAATCATTGTAATGTTACCTACCTCATTATGCCATGATTGAGTACTCTACATATGTATGTAAATATGTAGTTATATGAGCATGTACTCGATCACATGTGAGAGTAACAATCAGAAGCGTTCAAGTAGGATTATGTTATTATTGTCGACACTTATATTATTGCGTTGTTATCACATTCTCTTCACCAAAGTGAAATGAAAGGTAGAGGAATTCGTTGAAAATCCACATTATGCTTCTTTTACATTCGCCCTCGTTTACTTAATCGTTTAATAAAACAATCTGATTAGACGAATTCATGACTAATCAAAATAAAGATTATTCGAATTATGATTTTCATAAAAGAAACAAATTGCATTTTTTTTTTTTGTTTTCTTTGTTTTAATAAACAATCAAAATAAAGCGATAAATTCACTTTATTTTGATAATTGTTTTGACTTCATAACATTGTGTAGACTGAAATTGTGTAGTTTTAGTTGTCAATCGCAAATTAACATTATCTATTAAATGTACTTAATATTCAACATTTTTATAACTAAGTACACCATATTCACCACGCATTGAATATTGCTCTCTTTGCGCAGTCTTTTGTATATCGAACATTGTCTCATATGTTCTACCTTATATTGCCTTCTTATTATTCGACATTTTTTCATAAATGTTTCTTTGGTTTACAAATTCTACGAAAAAATACGCTCTTGATTGTATTTTTTGTAGTTTATCTGTAAATCTCATGTATGCATGTACAATGTCTAGCTGTGCTTTGTACGAATTATACGACGTATATGTACTTGTATTGTATATATGGATTTATGTGCATGGTGATTTTTTCATCTCATGCATTGATTATAGGTATTATTTTGTATTATCTTTTTATTCTGGCAGTTATTTTCTACACTGTTGATTATGCATACATCAGGTTTTGCCACCCTCTCCACAAGTCTACACAGGTTTTTCTACTGACAGTGTGTTGGCTGTACAGATTTTACTTTTGACATTTGATATTTTGGTTTTAAGTACATATAGTTTTTGAGTATTATATGCTAGTCATTTATTATTTATTTTGCATATTGTTTGCTATATCATATATATGCAATTTATGTAAAAATATTATATATTGTATAATTATATTTTTAATTGGCCTTTGAGTTGCTGATTTTCCACCACAATTATCAGCGCTCAATATATTTTAATGTTGTCTACTCTGTAGATTATTTCGTCATTTAGTGTGGTGAATAAAAGTATTTTGCCTTTGTTATATTACTTGTTTCGACTCGTACAAATGCATTCATATGTATATGCATAGCTCTGATATCAGCCTGGGGATTTCATTGTTTGCTTTCGTTTGCTCGTTTTACCACATTTTGCTTTTCTTCTTCTCTATGGTTCATACTCTGCTAAACTTACCATACTTCTATTCAACATTAATTGAGTATATAGCTGTGCGTGTGTGTGTGTTTGAATTTGTACAGGGCAGGGCGTGTGTTAATTTCTTATTTGTGATATTCTCTATTTTGTAGTTTTACTTTTATATTTTCTGTTTCATTATTAAGTATTATTTCTGTAAATCTGTAAATTATTTGGTCTTGTACATCGATTGCTAATGCTATTTTTTCTTATTATTGGGTTTACATCGATCAAAATGACAAGTGTAGATAGATACATGTCTCACCAGCATTTCGATTACTCCCATTTTATTTCACCACCATCAACATGATTGCCAACAATGCTGCGTCTATTTCCCCCTCTTTTTTTCTGTTTTTTTATACAACTCTAAATGAAAATATATGTAGCTGCAAAAAAAAAAGAAAAAACAAAAGCAAATACGCAGCTTATTTGACATGTTGCTGTTGCTTGACAATTGAAGCAGGAAATAAAACGAAACATATGCGTATATACTTGTGTAGATATAAAATCTACGTATACTCGTTTGTATATTTTAATGTATGCGCGCAGTATGAAGAATTATTGTGTTTTTTGTTTATTAAATTTGTGATTCGCAATAACCTTGTTACGTATAATGTGCTGCGTATTCTTTTTAATTTGCTTTTGCTCAGCACAAAGTTCGTTAACTTTAATAAATTCTGTGTATATCTAATTAAATTGTTTGACTTTTACAAGCATTGTATGGATTTTTTGTACAAGATAATATATTTGAATTTTTTCAAAGAAATTAAAATTATATCATACTGCTCTGTGCAAAAAGTGAAAAAAATTATACGAATCCGAATGTATTGTATACTATAATCTAGCATACGTAAATTCTATGTTAATGTTGCCCTTTTTGAAAAAAATTGAGAAAAACGCAATAAATGTTTGTCCCCTCTTTTCTATTGTTAAATATCATAACAAGGATATTTTTTGATACATACATCCATCAATTCGTTTAAATTTATTCTTTAAAATTATTTTTCTGATATGCCTGTAGCATAAACGTTTTTGCTGATTTTCTCTCTTTCTCTTGATCGTAAGATTTGCCAATGTGTGTGTCTGCGCGTGCAGTATAAAGAAAGAACTCTACTTATAAAAATTTATACAAAACAATAGGAAAGGCACTGCAAGAGTACAATATCATGCTGTCGACGTTGCCATGTCGTGAGTTTGTGACTGAAAAGTAGCTACCTTATGATGAGAATAAACCTAAATTAATACATTATATAAAACTTGAATGAAATGATAATAATTTTTAAATCTAGCTTCTCTGAAGTCTGTGGTTTAATTCAAATTCAGAGGATAAACAGATTTCCGAAAAGTGAAAATGGCGTCATACAGCCCTTTTCACTTTTGCGATTTGAGATTTTCTAAATATTAGACGATATTATATAAAAATATATTGTAGCTAGTTGCTTCTTTACACGACAAATCGCATTTACTGATCATTCCATCGACTCAGCAGTATAATTTTTATGATTAACGAATATCTGGGCACGTACATTTGCGATTTGAAAGTAAATCGTAAAAGGTTTGGGATTCCGAAAATGGAAGCACTAACAAATTCAAATGGGAACGTTTATTTTTCAGTAAATTAAATCAATATATTGTATTGTTGTATTCATACAATTGTCTATAAAAGATATAGTCATAAATTGTCTTCAGTCCAAGCATTATATTAATCCTGGATTTTTAATGAAAAACCTTTATGTACATATTTTTGAGATTTTATGCATTGCAAATCTTTTTAAAGTGTGGCAACACTGTTAAAAAGTGAGTAATATAAGTGGTAATTAGCTTTCAAAATCATTCGCTTTCTCTCTTTTTCTTGTTTTTTACCAGAAAGTCACCAGACTATTAAAATTTTTCTTATTTCTCCTATATATGCAATGTAAAAGAAGAGGTAAATACGCATTTTCGACTTTTGGAGATTTCACTTCAGTGATTGCTAAGTAATTTCTATTCAATTTTGTACATTCCTCTGTATTTCTGCTATTTATTTTTTGTAGTATTCTGTTCC
Source organism: Megamerina dolium (assembly GCA_963854835.1). Lineage (NCBI taxonomy): Eukaryota > Metazoa > Arthropoda > Insecta > Diptera > Megamerinidae > Megamerina > Megamerina dolium. The sequence continues at coordinate 1,868,857 of OY978526.1, read as the reverse complement.
CTTAAAATATGAAAAAAATTGAATGCATTAATTGAAATATTTTTCTTTGCTTGTGGTGTATTAACTACGTGTTTTCTCGCTATATGCGCAGTATGATGATGACACAGCAATACATGCAGTATTTATTGAATACGTACTGAGTGGAACGGTGTATAAGTTTTGGTGTTATTAATTTTATGCATACAAAATGCGAATCGTCGCAATATCTTCATTATAGTATATGCATATGTATGTACACAGCAGATTAACATTTATAAATTTATGTTAAAGTTTATTGAATAATTGTCTATTATTTTTGAACGACGACATTTTGCTTTTGTGTCGATTACTATATGGTAAAGCAAAGATGGGGAAGAGAGCGAATGCGAGCATAACATGTTGAGTTTGCTTAAATTCACCATCACCACACATGAAAAAAGGAGTGGATGTGGTTTTTGCTTAACTTTTTTTTCCACTTATTTCAATATTAGTACATCGAAGTACATACATATATGTATGGAATTGTGAATAAATTGTGTTTTCAAAACTTTTATTTGCATTATTTTTTTCTTTTCTCTTTATAATTTTCCACTCATTGTGCTATCAATCGTATATTTGCACTTGATACCATATACAATTCTTTTTCCCCAGCATACACACACACACAACTACACGTCTCTATACAAAAAGAATAACAAAAGTTGTTTGCCTCAAAGGCAAAGGCATTATTATGGCGTGTGTATTTTATGAGCGTACCCAGTAGAAAATTTGTGTTTTACTCCAACCATGAAATATGTTAAAATTTATTATCTCCAATCGCTCGTTACGACAGAGTTATATCATAAGACATTAGGTGAATTGATGAAAATATATGAAAATACGCATCTTATTCATATGTTAAACGGATGCGTAATGTAGTTGTTGATATATATATCGATGATCGCATATAATTTTCTTCTTTACGCGGCAGTTTTCAAACATTACAATAATCATTACACATTTTAACCATTTTTGAATGTCATAAAATGATTTTTAGATCAAAATTTATCTTTTTTACATTTTAATGAATTTAAATTAGATAATGTATGCGGGATCGATGAAGATTGGCTGGAAGTTCCTGGGTTGAAAAATGGCAAAGATATAAATGTTTTAATATAAAATTAAAAAATTTAAATGTCAAGATCAAGGGATTTCATTCGCTTTCTATATACAATATTTTATGTCACATATGTTGCCTTTAACTTTCCTACTGGGTATATTTTTACATGTGAATATGAGAATGTGTGTGTATGTAAACTCATATCTTAAAAGAAACTGTATTAATCGTTTGTTTTTTACTGCAGTCAGTCAGTATTGAAAAATTTACCTATATTAATAAAATGACTGTAAATTTAACAAAAATGTTGATATATTCGTCTTGTCATTTTGCTTATTGTTTTGTCATCATTGTTCATTGTTCTTGTGGGTGAAGATTATTATGCTGACGATGACGACATCTGAATTCCACTCGTCTCTATGCTCGACATATATAAAATACATACTTTCCCCTTCGCAAACATACACGCACACCACTTCTGTTAAATGTATTCACCACTCACGCACACACTGCGATATCACGAATTCTTTTGTGTAAATCGACCAGCTTTGTTGTTCAATTGACGACCAAGTTTTCCACAGAAATGATTTCAGTTTTAGTCGAATACGAGTGCTTGGAGACTTCACATATTGGAGGATCAAATACACGTTGAATTTCTACTTTGGGTGTTTTTTGAATTTTAATTTTTGATTTTTTCTATCTCGCTCGCTCTTTCTCTGTCTCTGCGTGTGTGTTTGTGTATATAACTTGGATTACTTGGAACAGAAAAGAGAAAAATACGTTTTTGTACGAGTTCGTTTGCTCGTTCGAATTGAAAAATAATTAAATTGTGGTGAATTCCTTTTTTTTTGGGAAAATTTGTGAATAATAAATTGCTTTAAAGAGGAAGACGTGAAAAGGAAACAAATTAAACTCGGTCGAAACTTGATTAGGGTTTGTGATAAGTAGAAAAAACTTAAAAAGAGAAGGATATTAAAGGATTACTTATTGTTGCGTGTATGCAAAATAATATTTGAACTTTCATATTTTTTTTGTGATATTTGAAAAGAAAAAAATTTTTAAGAACTCAATACCGGATGATCGCATCTCCACCCCCTACACTCAGTGCAATTTGGAATTTTTGTTGAGTATTTTGTGCGAGAAGAGCAATTAGCAGAAGTTAGTGAACAAAATTTTTTAATTCGAAAAATCAAGTAAAAATAAATTTGATATAAGAAATAAGTTTGCATATACATAGAACGAGGCGTAAGAAGTTTAAATTAAAAATTTTAATTCAAAGGATATACAGCTTGTGAGTTCCCAGACAACGATAAGACTGGGATTAGGCAAGAACAAGAACAGAGGACGCAAATATAAAATTACACAAGCGTTTCTTGTTTTATTACTACGCAAAGAAGTGGTGTTTTTTGAAATGTAAGTTTTTTTTTTTCTCTTCTGTACACTGTATTGTAACAATTGGAAATTTCTTTTTATCAAACTACATACATAAATGTGAATCCATATTGAATGTTGTGTGAAAAATTCAATAATCAGAAAAAAAAAACAGTTCACTCATTCTATTGCCAAATGACTTGACAGTCTTCATTTTATTCAATATACCAGCGTTGCCAACCCATAGGAAAATATTATGTATGTGGATAATGAAATTGTGTAGATTCGTTTTTTTTTTTTTTTGTCTTGTATGAAGTTTGCATTCACAGCTAAATTAGAAATTTAAAATTGTTTTTATAATTTTTTTTTAGTAAAACTTTCAAAAAATTGTGTTAATATTGCAACTCTGATTCAACTTGTTTAATTTTATTTTTCCCAAAATGAGTTGTATTTTTTCTACAGAGAGAGAGAGTGACTGTGTATTGAAAATAGTGAGAGAGAAACTGAAGTATTTTTCTCATTTTTACATTCATATGTAATTATCAGGGTTATAAAAATGCATGAAGATAACATTAAAATTGGTTGAAAGTATTATTTCAATCTCAATTTTTCTTTTATGAAATTGCAATGTAACTTTCTTATTGTTTTTGTATGTAGTTCATATAATGTGTTAATTTTTTGTTGAATAAGTCACTATTTAAATATGAGTCATCAGTGCTTGAACAAATGCTTTCCTATAATCATAACTAACATAAGTCGACTTGAAACATAAATTACTTGCACTTATGTATGTGGCAACAAGGAATATCCGCTCAAGTCGAGTTGTAGAGAATTCCGTTGTAAGGCGCAACTTGGGAAACTTCTGCGAGAAGAAAAAAGGCTTAATTAGCGAGTCTTCAGCTTATATCGAAATTATCAATTGCTTAAATATTCACTCATTGGTGTTGACGATTTTTCTTCGTTTTCTCTCAGAATAGACAAAAAGCGATTACAGCTTTTGTCACAGATACGATTTCAAAAAATTCATGTTGCATTTTCATACTTTGGATATTTGTGTTTAGTTAAAATTTTATTATCTAGTTTAAACCTATTTTTACATGAATCATTTCAGTTTCATATGGTGTAAAGCCAGTGCAAAAACATAATATATTCATTTTTGTTGCTAATGCAATATTACATGTAATTTGGCACTTTGGTGTTGTTTTGTTGTCTCCTATGGGTTTCTTCGTACATATGTGGTCGCTTGATTAGTTTCACGTAATCAAATGAAATTGACGCTGATATATTGTGGCTGCGCAGCTATTTGCTATATGTGCTTCGTTTCAACATTATTATTTTCAATATGTTAGCTATCACTCGGTTGTGGTTGGCAGATTGTCAGTTAAAGTGACAACGATAATAGGACTATATAAAAATGTAATTTTTGGAAGCTTATGCTCCGTGTAGTATAAGTCAATAATCAATATTTACAATTTTTTTATTTGCAAAATGTATGAAATGCAGAATTAAATTGTATTTCAAAACACTAAGAGCAGGATTGAATGCATAATAAATTGGATTATGTGTATTGTTGTATAAGCACAACTTTGTTTGTTTTCTAATATGTAATATAATTTTACAAAAAAAAAAATTCTATTACGTACTCGAATTTGCATGAATATTCGAGCATATTCATTTATATACTTGTGTATAAAAACTAATGTACAAACGAAATTATAAAGAAAATGATTTGTATGCGGAAAAGAAGAATAAGTCGAAATAAAAATAAACTCGCAAACATGAAATAAGAAAAAAATAAAAATTAAAAACAACAAATGATTGTGTTTGTTTTTTTTCATTCTTTAGTTTGCCTTACTTTTTCCTTTTTCTATATATTTGCTAGTGTTCACAAAAATGTTTAATACAACTACATTGGCTGAATTTCACAATTTTTGTTGATGATTTTAACATAACAGTAAATAAATGTAGGCTGGTTGAAGAAATAGGTAGGAGAAGGTAGAATAGCGCGTGTGGCTAAAATGTTTAATGAAATGCGTGAGCAGCAGTCTTGCATACGTAGTCGTCTTTTTTCCTTTGTTTTATTATAAAAACATATGGGCATTTCCAGGAAGAAGTGGATCGTGGTAAATAACTATATATTATATAAATAATTTGGATTTTTTTTATATAGTTTTTTTTGCTTTTGATAAATGTGGGCGGCTGTCTAGAGTTAAATTTTCACTCGGATGCAAACAAATTTGGTTTAACCATAGCTACAAATCAGAAAAAATAAGTCAGATGATTTGGGGGAAATTTGTATGATTCATTCGGCTCACGACACGTTTGTTTATGAACCACTGACACAGAAGAATATAATTAAAGTATTTGTCTTACAGTCATAATTCAGTAAAATTAAAAATTTTGCATGAGTGGCTTCAATAAAAAATTGTTTCCTAAAACAAAACAATGGTTTTGTAAGGTACAATGTACTAAAATATTTATCCGTGAAATGAACAATATAGAGTGGCCATGGGTCTCTTGTTTTTCATCAATTACTGAAGAGAATTCAGATTTCATATAATATAACTAATCTTGTTCGTCGGACATCACACTTTTTTGTATTGTGGGGTTGTGTAATGTTAAGTTTTGAAATATCCTTAACAGACAATATAAACGATAACTATTTATTACTTTCAAAAAGACTTGTTTGAGATGAATTTTTGTAGAAATACAGCAAAACAAATGAAATTGAACGAACAGTAAAATAAAATAAATTCTAAAATAAATTGGGTCAAATGAATTAAAATAAAATTTTAAACTTTTTATATACTTCATCGCTTTTGATTGTCTCTTCACTCTTTCTCTCTCTCTCTCTCACTCTCTGTTTTGGAATTTCATGTGTTGGTACATCTTTCAATACAAATCACTTCCATACGTCACACCACGCAAAGATAGATATAAAAGACGCAAATTAAATAAAATGGGAATTTCGGTCACACTTTTTTTTTTTTTTGCCTAATTTATAATACTAAATAATTATAGTATTTGATTCAATATTGCTTGCGTTGCTTGATTTTCCATTTCGAAAATATTCTATAGAATATTTAGTATAACAGCTGTTGATAAATGGATATTTAACTTAAGTATGTATTTAAGTATGAGAGGTGTAATTTTAAATTGAAAAAAAAAACGTAATATTTTTGTGAAAAGAGATAATAATTTTATTTTAATTCAAAGTAAAAACTCTGAGGTCAGTACTGGATAACAGTCTGCTGCGACTCTTCTTGCATATGATCATTTTTTTAAAAGAAATTTACATAACAGCCCTAATATTGAATTTAAGAGCTTCAATATTTGATGGAGCATTGGCGTCTAGTCAAAGTTTCCATTTCAAGAAATCACACGTCCAAGAAATTTTTCACGCAATGGAGCCATTGTTCCACCAGGTCTATGTGCAAGTGGCGCTTTTCTGCTGAGAATAAACGTTGTCCAAGTCCATAACATTAATTTCAGGCCAAAAAAAAGAGTCAGTCAACATCGTTCTGTAATAGCCTAGACAGACGGCAGTATTGCGGATTAACTAAACGGCTGATTGCTGTTTTATTAGGTCTGTCCACTTACATTACTATCACTATCAATTTCTGTCATCTATCACTCTCGGTATGAGAAAATCTACAAGAAGTACGTGAACTGAAAACTATCAGAAACTTGTAAATTGACATTCACCGTTCATAATTGGCAGCTGGATTTATTTGTTCGCCAACACTTTTCATGTTGAAAACTGTAAACAATTGTTGAAAGTTTTTCGTTAGCGAACACACCTAATGTTTTGTAAAATGGATGGAGAAAAATTCACAATAGACAATTTTCAGCAGTGTTGCCATAGCAAATTGCCCTAATCCTCTTTTATTTTGAGAATTAACTCATAGAGTTTATGCGGATTAGCTGCACTTAATGCCCGAGTTAATTCGAATTAACTAGGTAATCCGGAATTAGGCTGCCGTCTGTCTAGGCTATAACGCACGCCTCTTGACACCTCTTGTTAAAATACCCTGTATATAGAAATTAGTAAGACTTATGTTTTTTTTTGTTTTTGTTTTTTTTTTTTGAAAATTGAAACTGTCGAAATGAAGCTCAAATATATATTTTTTACTTTTTTCACTCTCATTCATTCATTTTGTCTTTCTCTCTCTCTCTCTCTCTCTCTCTCTCTCTCTCTAACAATACTTTGCGTTGTCTTGGACACACTATAGTGTAGCCTTAAATATGGCAAATACCATATTGTGTACGCTTAATACAATTTAATGTGCTGGGAGTTGCTGATTTTTGTTATCTGTTGCTTCTATTGCGAATAAAATTGTATCGTTTGTTGTTGCCATTACTGATGACGCCCATTTTTGTTAATTTTTTTTTCCATTCATTTTACTCATTTAAATGTTTTTGATTTGCTGCTGTTATAACATATTTTATGATCTTGTGAAAGTTGTTAAAAAATCGATTTTCCTCCCTTTTCTTTACAACATACCTATCATATTTTCTTTTATTATACGTTTATATTTGAAATAATATTTTTATACAAAATATAAAATAATTTTTTTTTCTCATTTTTTTTTTTTGCAGAATATTTGGATTATACTTATAAATATATTAATTAAAATGTAAGTAAAAACAATTTAAACTATTGAAATGATAAATATATATGGAATAATGCTATAACTGTTCCTATCACTTTTTTAATTTCCGATTCCATTTACGAAGTGTAACCAAAATCTGTCTGCGGGGTACCTCACTACTATACAGTATGGAAAACTAAATTTGTATTCTAAACTTAAGCCAAATTAGAGTCACAATTTAGGAAAATTGTAAAAATTTTCAGCAATACATTTCGTAATTGCTTTACTAGCTCTCGAAGTGCTGTGCGAAATGCTAAGTACTCGATAATATTCCAAGTCATAGCCAAATTTAGCCTTAAATATGGACATGCAATGTTAAAGCGATTAAACAAAGTAATTTCTCAACCTTCGTATGGTAGAAAAAAGCCAGCACTTTTAAATTGTGACGTAAATTTGATGCCCGACTTGTATGCAGATGCCAGTAACTTGCACATGCACACACACACACTACACTCCACCTTTTTTTTTTGTATGTTCTATTCCATTTGCAAAGCTTGTTTATTCTTTATTTCCATTCTTTGTGCTGTTCCCTTTTCGTTTTTGTTTGTTTGTTTATTTTCTTTGGTTCTTCTTCTTCGTCTACCACGTTTTTGCCCCTTTCGTTCCTTTTCATCAGCTGTGTGTCTGTATAGTCTGGCTGTGTTCGTTGTTGTTGTTGCTGCTCTGTGTTGTATCCAACATCAAGCTTTTGGTTCGTTGAAAAAATCGATACACATACTTTCTTTCCTTTCCTTTTTCATACGTACATATAATTGTAAGTATATAGTAGGTATAGTGTATGTAGGTACATATTTTGTACTTTATTGCACATACCCAATGGAAAATGTCAGCGGTAATAAGTACAAAGGAGTAGTAGATGTTCTTTCAAATCTTCGTTTAGCAATCCGTTTACCTGGTAATGTAAAAATTCATTGGTGCATCACTCTAAGAAATTTTTCAAATAATTGGCACTGTATTGTGCCCTGAATTTCTCGCAGGGCACAGGGCATTTCATATATATGTACCTATATCAATTACTTTGATCTTCTCCCCCAAGTATTTTGAATTTCATATTGTACAACTTTTTTCAATATTCTCACAGAAATGTGCATTAGTGATGCTAATTATATAAATAACTGTAATTTTATACCGGTTTTGATGCCACAAAAGAATTACTTTAACGGCGTCACTACAATGCATTCCACAAGAGTTTCATCTAAGGGGGGAGGGGAATCAAAATGAAAAACTCATATTTTTCAAAATTCCTTTCTCCCATACAATGTCATTTTAATTCTCGCATTATAAATTATACACATGCATATATGCATATTTATACATCACCACCACCACCACCACACCCGCATAATTAGCTAGTAATGATATGAAATGAAATGAAAATGCAAGCAATATAGTCGCTGGACGAGACTCTTTGTTTTGCAAATGTCATTGTCTATTGTCGACAACAGTACGACATTTCCTACATTTACGTATTGTTGTTGGCCTATTCTTTGTGTTGTTATTCTTTTGTTCTCGGGGGGTCTATGTTCTTATTGCGGTATATTCCACCATTTGTGTTCATGCGTGCGTTGATAATGTAGACAAAAAAAATACACACACACACACACACACACACACAAATAATAGGTATACATGTATGCGTATATAGTCTTTGACTTTGTTGCAGCAAGCAGAAGTAATAGTAGCAAGTCAGTAGCAGCCATATTTGCTTTACGTACGTACAACCAGCATAGAACGAGCGACTGATATGATTTCACCAAGTCGATTCCATTGTAAATTTACGTATATAATTTGATGTATATACATACGAGTATATAGTTGTTGCTTTACCTGAGAGGTGGTGCTCGCGTTACGTGTGTATGTATAGGTAGATACATGTATGAAAAGGTGAGATATTGGTCATGTGGTATGTTCTTGGTGTACAACCCTGAAAGTAGCAAGGTTAATATCCTCTTTTAATATATGTACATGAGTACGTAGATACCGAGTACCGTGTTAGGTATGTATGTATAATTTTGACTATTTTCTTTGTGTCGAAGATTCCATTATGTTTCAATTAATACAATCGTTTTTACACATAATTCCAACACACACCTATGCATTTTCTTTAGGTTTATCAATTAAACAAAGTGTGTTATACTTACTATTTTATTTTCTTTTGCTTTGAAATAGATAGAAATTTTTGCCAAGCATGAAACATTGAGATTTTAATTTATCGGAGAACCCAATAGCAGATGTAATTGATCAACTACTTTTTAACAATAATTTTTCATTGATACAATACAAATATTTATAGTTACAAAATATGGGTAATTTCATTCTATGAAATTCAAAAGAGTGATGTAATGTTCCTGTTGTTTTGTGTTAATTTCTTTTCAAAATTACAATTACTTTACACTTTTGCTTCGTTTTTGAATATGCTATGTATTCACCTTTTTTTTTGTCATGTTCACATTTATGAAATACGTACTTGCACCTTCCTATCACTTCTCTAAAACAATTGTATTATACAAAATAGAGCATATAGATGGTGGTTAGACAGATGCATACTCTTATAATTCCAGCAGGTACATGTGCTCGAATATTTTCACATTCATATGTATGTACATACATACCTTTTTGGAAGTTCAATAAACTGCGTTTGTACTCCTGCCTATCAGTTTGCTGGACTGTTGAATTCAATACGATTTGGTGGTGGTGACAGTGCCAGAACACTAAAATAATAACAACAAAATTAAACGATTTCCAAAGTATGTTGTACATACATATCATGTAGACCTATAGTATGTAAGAGTGGAATAACCATTATAAGAAGAAAAATTCGAAATTTTTAGAACAACATCGATGAAAATATGTTTTTTCTTTTTAATTTATGTACATAGAATACAATATTGTCCAAAATTAGATAAGGTTTACGTTATTTGCAGGAATTTTTACTAGTGAAGTGTCATTAATTTTTTAATCAAACATTCTGATTAATAAATTATTCGATTAATCAAAATTTTTATTAATCAAGTAAAAAATTACTTTAATCTAATCACAATTTGGATTTATGAAAATTGAAATATTTTGATTATTCATAAATTGATATTATTATTTCCAATACACTCTTATCACGTACCGAATTACTTAGTTCGCCATACAAAATTTTGAGAGCGAATTACATCATACTACTATTCGGCTCTTTAGAGCATTGCTGGAAATTTCTAACAGATTATGAAATTCTTATGCATATTTATCAATCATTTTGTACTTAACCTTGACAAATACATTGTTGTCGGATATAGATGATTTTGATAATTGGCTTAATCTAATGCAAAACACGCCCACTTCCTATGCAAAAGTATGGAAATTGTATCAAGTTCAAGAGTTTAATTTATGAAAAATCATCTGGTAATTTGTTTTGAATTTGTTGTTTTCAAAAAAAATGTTTTTTTTTCATCTGCTCAAGTATGTTCATTTATATTAGGACGGGTGAAATTTTTTTTTCAAAAATTTTCTAGCAAAACAAATAAAAAACTATCAATAATTATAAGTATATTCACCCAGAAAACTATGGAAAGCAAGCATTTAATTAATAAATAAATGAGGTTTCTTTGGAAATATACTTTAAATCATCGGGTAGTTTTTATTTTGATTATTTTTGCGTTACTAATTTCCTCCACCCTAATGTATACATAGTTATCCGATAAATTAAAAATTTAATAACTCTTGGCTGTCTATATACCATACGTACATGTATTAAAAGACAAGATTCTCGCAATCAGAGCACAAAAACAAAAAGATGAAAAATTATAGCTGAGCGAAAAAAACTAGAAAGTCTTTGAACGGCCTTCAACAACACAGTCGTCATCATCATCATCATCATCAGCATTAATACACGCGCTCGATTTGTCCGAACGTTTCTCCTTTTACCAGTTTACATTTTTTGTGGCTTTTTTAACAGCAACAACGGAGTAATAATAAGCTTTACTATCATTGTGTCTTGTTGTTTACGTGTTTTTTAAATATTTCTTTCCTCTTTTATTTTTCATTTTTTCTTCACTAAGATTTGTTTGCCTTGCCTTTCGTCTGAATGCCTTGAGGCAGCAAAAAGTCATTTTTTATTCAATGTGTCTATGTATAGATGCATGTACGAGTATGTGTGTGTATTTGCGAAATAAACCATCAATAAACATTGTTGTTGGTGTTTTTTTTTGTATAAACTAGAGAGTTGAATGGCTTAATAAATGAAGAGAGTTAGAGCGAGAGAGAGAGAGAGAGAGAGATGGATGGCTAAATGAGGCATAAAAATGCAATCTTTGAAACTGGTTTTTTCTTGTTTTGTATATGTTGCTATTTCAATATACTCTTATTTTATCCTATACTACATATACTACACCTTCTATACATATTTTCCGATTTCCTCTTTCTTACTGTTCTTATCCATTAATCTACATTATTATATTATCTGCTTCTTTCGCTCTTTTTTTTTATGTAGGTATGTTGTGGCTGGCTGGCTTACTTGCTTTTATTTATTTTTATTATTAATGCTGTTCAAAACAAGTATATAGAACGGAGCATACGCTTGGTATGCATGATTATTATGCTGAGTTCCTGCAACGTAGTCAGTCGTATTTCTTAAATATTTCACGACTACGACTCTTCAGTATAAATGCTGCGTAATTTTGATTTCTCCCGATCAAGAGAAAGAAAATGCATTTTTTTTTTCATTTGCCTGGTTGGTCACACATAAAAAATGCAATTTAGAATTGTGTCGTCGTAGGTACGATATGATATGTATGTTGTATACCCCCTGTGGTGGTGGGTTGTTCTCTATATGAGTACATATTACAATTACAACTGCATCAGATGCTGTAACGAAGCATTTTAATGAACATTACTACATATACAGTATTGGGTGTTTCAATTCGATATGTAATTTTTTAATTTTGTTCCGCCTTAACTTCTATATAAGTAATGCGATTTCAATTGTTTTTTTCCCAACAAAGACATTAGTCCGGGAAGGGGTTTAAGCGGAAGGAAACCCACCCAGAAGGTATCGTGTTGAAATTCGGCTTATTAGATTAATTTGTATCAACGCAGAAATAAATTCTCAAATGAACGAAGCAAGGGTGGGGGAGGGGGGTACTATGCCATTCTCTAAAACAAACAATTGAGTGTCAAACCACCAGGTGACTACATTTGACACTATTCCCAGTAAATTTTTAGTTGAATTTGGTTTTGTAAATACAAATTATGCCATTAATCAGAATTTTATAAATAAAATTTGTATTTGAAATCAAAATTTTAAACCTCTTTGAAAAGTTACCTCTTTAATTTGTATTGGAGTTGAAGTTAAAATCACGCATATTTAGTTGTAATGAAATTTTAATTAAAATCATGATTATTTAATTAATCAAATCAAAATTGATTAATCAACATTTTGATTAAACATATTAGGTGTATTTTCGTATTTTTCCAGTAACAATTATCCAGTAAACAAATTTCTGAGAATTTGACAGCATTCGTTCTCAAAGAGAAAAATATGCCAAAAAGTACAAGAACGCAAAACCAGCAAAAACCTGCAAATTTCACGAACAGCTGATATTCCACTAAGTAAATTGAAATTGTTCGTTTGCTTGTTAGTTTATTTTGCTTATAATCAGCTGTTTTTCCTACTTGCAAGCCTTTACTGGCATAAATTTGTCCAGTAACAATTTGCAACTTCCCGTCAAAATGAAATGTCATTTCGCTCTCTCAATTTCCCCTTCTTTGCAAGTCTTTTGGCCACGATAACGCCAAAACGTGATAGTTTGTAACAATTATCACAAACTATTGCGTACGAGAACACTTCTATTGTTACGATGATTGAAGCATTTTATGAAATTTCTCTTTGCAACACCCTTTATATTTGTATGCGTTTCACTATACCAATTGAAATTAAGCATTTTTTTATACTTATAAGAATGATTATTCTCTATTACAGAGAATTATAAGCGGTCACGTCTCAAATAGCATCATATAAATAGGTAGATATTCGAATATCAGAGTCTGGCGCGAGTAAATAAAAATGTAGTCAATTATGCGAACGAATACGATATACTAACTGTAAATTTGGCATCATCTTATCAAGTATCGTCAATATCGTATGCGTATAAACGAGTAAAGTCGTTTGATACTCATTGCTTGTCATCTTTTTTCACACGAAAATTTCTGCTTTGTCAAACTCAAGTTCATCGTATAATATTTGTGTACGACGCATAACACTCGCATAACACTTATGGCAATTATTGTTCGAGAAGTAGCGAGTAACAGTCACGATCCAACGAAAATTACTCATAACTGTATTGCTGCAACTAGCCACCGACGTAGCGTACGTACATACGTACCGCCCGTACGTAAGAACATACAAAATTGCATTGATTTTCTGCTCTCCGAGCAACGTCTACGTCACCGTCATACGGTGGTGAGTTTTCGTTAACACGACATTCCCATAAGATTGGTCGTGTCAGCTGACACGCTCTACGTTTTTACCTCGGTGGCTAGTTGCAGCATATATCGTAAACATGAGTATATGTATTCGGCTCGTACGATACAGTAGTTAATCGTACTGGACTCTAGTATACATTACTGTCAAGCTGAGGTGATGCGATCGTGCTTAGGAAAATGCTCTTGTTTGCTGTGTCGGTACAGTTATTACTGTATAAATAGCAGCGTTGCTACTATAATATTGAATTCAGACACTACCATACTTGATAAAGAGTGGTAACCAACTAGTTTTCAATATACATTGAAGGAATTGTGTTTATCATAACATAGTTTAAGTATATAAGTACAAGAAGAATTATCATGAATTTTAAAGTCTAATCAAACTTCTTGAGCAATCCTTTATATAAATGGGCATTTCTCAGAAAAGTTGAACGGCAACTGGAAAAATTACAAATCTCCGAAGATTCGATTAACGCTTCAATTATTTACTTACTTATTCATGTGACCACTTTAAGCAAAAATCGATTTCGGCCGAATCTAATATGCTTTGCTAGCTTGCGCCAGTTAGAAATACCAAGCGCTTACAAGTTCTCCAGTACATGGTCTTTTCTTCGGAGGTTAGGTGTGCCTCTTCTGCGTCGTCCACTATCGAGTTTTGAAAACAACACCTTTTTAGCGGGAGCGTGTTCTTCCATTCGCTCGAAATGACCTAGCCAGCGCAGCGCTTCAATTATAAACATTAAATGCACGAGTATTAACAAGCATCCTTAGCTCCCATGCCAAACTATAGCACTATAGCTTATTGACTATTTAATCTTATGACGTAGGCTTCATTATTTTTTTGTTTTATTTAATAAGAAATTACTTAAAGGAATATGGTTGGGTATAGCCCTTCTCAAGTTACAAGTACGGTTTTGCTTACTCATTATCACCGTTACTACGAGTATTTCATCATCGGCAGAGTGGTTCTCAAATGACAGTATGTCATTATTTTATTTATGTGCGTTATGCCACTACATACGCTGCGGGTCAACAACATCTATTGTTGATATTATTTCTCATACGCGGATTTCTTTACTTTTACGGTTTGTTCCTTTTAGTTTTTCCACTTTCCTTTATTAGATGTTTTTTTTTTTTTTACTCTCTTTTTGATGTGAATGCTTTGCGCCATTGATTTTCATTTTTCTTTTATGTTATGTATGGGTTTATATTCATTTTATGTTTGCGTTGCATTCATTTTCCTTTGCTGCTGTATGTCGGCAGGGGGGCTTGTTCCTTAACATGCTGATGCTAAGCTGCTGCATGACATGATCTGACGACGACTGCATATCTCACTGTAATGCTGTATATAATAGCCTAATAATAAAACAGCTTGTGTTTTTTCATTATCATTATTTTTTTATTTGGTGTTTATGGTCGATTCTCCTACCAATTTTACTTTTTATTTTAGCTAATTGCTAAATCAATGAGTAGTCGCATCAGTAGTACATTCTTACATTGAAGCATCGATCCTTTTTTATTATATTTAATATCGATACCGATATTTAATATCGGTAGATATCGATATATGCGTGGTCTTCACTTCAATATGGAACGAACAGGGTTGCATGGTTGGTACATGGTACTATCGATCAATAAAATGTGATGCTTTTGTGTTGTATAAAAAATACTAACATTGTGAATTTGTTATTTTAGTAGGGTTAGTCAAAAAGTGGCACAGAATTTTTTACAATATAATTTCATGAATTTCATTTCACGTAATTTACCTATATGAGGACATGACATGGTATCACTCCGTATATGTAGCATTAGTTGAGCCCATGTCAACCCTTTAGTTAACTAAATTGTGAATTCAAGTCTACGTAACTCATGTCGATGTTCTTCCCATTTTCCCACATTTCTTGTGGGGTGTACTTTGGTTAAGAGATGCAATACTGATTTAAAACAAAATCAGTTTGACGTCATTGTTGTTTTATACATACAAATATCTTGCATTTGTTGCTTTTTCTTTGATTTATAACATTGAACGGTTTGTTATTGTCTATGCAACCAGCCATCCGTAAGTCGGTATGATTAAACCTCATCCTTTTTTAATGTTCATTAAAAGCAATGCACAAGAAGGAGGGAAGAGTATTAGTATTTGTAATATCTGCAGGTTTGGAAGTATCAGAAACTTATACTTTTCATATGTCTTTTGTTTTATTTTTCACAAAATAATGGAGATTGAGGGAATATTCATGTATACATCGTATGTATGTACGCTGAATTTCGTAGTTATTGTTAGTTTGACTTGCAATTTAATTGGTGTAAAATCTGTTTCTTTCCATCCTAACGAAGTGTACGCACTGCTTGGTTAATGGCCTTATGCGAAATTTAACAGGTGATGGTTGTTTTTATTGTGTTTCTATAGTTGTTGTAATAGTATGATAATTGTGAGTGTCTTTTTTTTCTACTTTGTTTGGTTCTTTTCTGATTTCTGTTGTGTGTATGGGAACCATACCCATTGAGAACGCACAAAATCGAATTGTTGGTGGTTGATTTGTTGCACATGGTAAATATGGCCATGTTAGTTGTACATAATTTGTGTTTCCAGTAGGAAAAATGGCTACCATTTTTAACATAGCGTCTCCATGCTAAACTCTTGTGGGTTAGGATTATCGATAAACCCGAAATTGTAATGTCTGCGTTGCTGAAAACAAACAAGAAAAGGGTTAAAAACGCTAATAGGAGGGTGAGCAAGAGCATTCTCTTCAAATTCTTAAAGTAAAGATGAAAAAACAAACACACGATTCTCACACTATATCAACACATTTTTGACGTTATGATACAGTTTACCTTGTAAGAATAGCACCGTCCAATGTTGGCAAAATTCTTCGGTTAAACATTTTTCTACTGGCACTTGATTTTTTATGCCATTGCTTCTACTCGGTTATTTCTTCTTTGGCAACCATATTGGGCGTTTTCGCTTTTGTGCTGTTTTCAATTTTTTAATTGAACAATGTTCTGTTTAATTTTTTCTTGCACAAAATTTATTATAATCCATGTCAGCATGGAAGAAAATTTTACCGTAAAGACTTGAATGTATGTACATAGTTACTTTAACTTGGTTTTTTGTGCACATATCCATCCATATGTATAGTAGCTACATGCATATGTATATTAGCATTTAAATTTATATTCACCACCTTCTTGCGATATTTCAAAGTTTTGAAATGCATTTAATTTGTATGCTAAGACTGCCTTCTTCCTTTATACCTTTTTTCCTCCATTCGTTGCTGTCCCCACTCCAAATTGGGATCTCTCGTTGCTGCTGCGTGCCTTTCGCTTTGGCAAATACAACCCTGTGCTTTTTGGCGAAAAGCCACTTGTGCGTGTGCATGAGCGTGTACGCCATCCATTCATTTCATTCGTTTTAGGCCATTTATTATGTTTTACCAGTTTTTATTTAATTCGTTTTGTTTTCTCGTTTCTGTTTTGTTGTTGTTGTTGTTTTTTTTTGTCTTGTACCTACCTAATTTTAAGTAAATTTTCCTTCTTGTATGTTGGTTTTTCAAATTACATATGTACATATTTCTTGTAGCTGCTGTTGCTGCTGCGTCATACATATGTATTGTATATATTTTATTATGATTAATGATTTGTGCATTTTTGGAAGATTTCTTTTGTATGTGTGTGTATTTAATATGAATAGTATCACGTAAGCTGGTGATTTTTAACATCTTGAATACTTTTATTTTTTCTTTCTCTCTAGCTCTACTTACTATGCATATACATATTTGAAACATTTTTGTTTTTTTTTTTGCAGTAAATTGATTTTTTTCGACTTTCTTGTGAATTATCATTAATACAATATTTGGTTTGGTGGTGTTTGTTTGGCTATATCCATTATAAATATTCAACCGTATTTGTATGAAATTTTTTGAGGGGATTTGCATGGAAGATTAAAATTATTATATGGTATTGTTAGCTCTTATTATTAGCTACATGTGCAAATATAAATTTCTCTACTAAATAATTAATTTTCTTAATATATTTTTTTTTCGTGGTTGGTTAAATAGTATTTTGTCAAATCAATATGTAATATTGCTAAATTTAGCGAGTATAATAATAGACGCTAAAAATCTTAGCACTCTAGCTAAGTTCAGTGCTGCCAATTACATGCAATTTTTTTACTGTACATCGATACTTATCGATATCTATCTATTTAGCCAATAAAACTGTTATAATTAAAAAGAAAATGAAAAAAGAATTTTGCAAGAAATTATTTCACGTCGATTGCATTGCCAGCTGGCAACCACAAATGTGCAGTTGCCAATATATGCACCCTGTAGCAACTGTAATTGACGATTTTAGTTGCTAGTTGCCGTCATTAATATCATTTTAGCAAATGACAAAGTAAACGAAGTTTTGTTGCTATCGGTAATCGATCGGTTTGTTCACGTACATTATCATCACTTTCTGCCATTGAAATCAACCCTGTTTAGGAAACTTCTATCGTAAACTTCTATAGGCAGCTTATAGCTTATCTATTTCGTTTTATTGACACAAAGATTGCGACTTGTTGAGTAAAATGATAGTAAAATGTTTACTCAAAGTGATTTTTGCGTTGCGCTTATACTGATATAACATAAAAAAGCTTTTCGGTGTAGAAATAAGAGTCAAATGTTATGTTGCATAATCACTGTGAAAAATAATTAAAAAAAAAACCAAAATATGAAATAAGAAAATTTCAAATATCTTACAGGCCTATGCAATTTTTAACTGTTTGTTGTATTTGTCTCCATTACTGAAATCAATATAATCAATACATTAATTAAAGAAATGTGTTCAATTCAATTTCAATTCAATTGATTTCAATTTGAAACGTTCTAACGAATTAAACATATGCCCATATATTTCGTTTCGTGAAATGTCATAATAAAGTCTCCACAAGTCTACAAAACGACTGCAAATATCAACCCTAGTTATTTTCACAGCGTACTTCCTCAGAAAAGTAAACGAAAATAATTTATTTTGACATTTCGTTTTAAATTATTTAATATAATTTCTTATGGCAGCGGAATTTATTTTCTACAGCAAGCTGAGCTTTAACTGAATAGAATTTAATCAATAAGTAAAATATATTGAAGTGGCATATGATGAGAGACGTAATACTTAGATAGAAAGAGCTTCACAGCACAACATTATTTTGCTATTTGAATAAAGTCAGTACTGCTTGACTTATGAAAACCGCATTTAGATAATGGAAAGGAAATGTTCTTTGCAGTGTCCTCATCTAAATTTTGTATGCGAGTATTTTGTATTTTGTGGCTTGATTTCGGATTTAATAGCTATGTAGTGCCTTCCTGTCGTTGATTTGTGGTTGCTGAAACTCTTTATTTATTCCTTCTTCTTTTTCATCACCTGTTTGTGTCTGTAGTATTTGTTGTTGTAGTGGGCAGCCTTCATTCTTGCGATATACACATAATAATTATAATTTTGGTATTGGTTGCTGTGTATTGCAATTATAAATTTTATTGTACCTATATGCAGTTGTTGCTGTTATTACAGTTCAACCATGTGAAACACATCAAAATAGTGCTGAGCGAACGATTCGTTTAAGTTATAGTTTTTTTTTTCTAAATATTTCATTTTAGATGTTATAAAAGTATAGCTACATGGGTTCGTTGTTGCAACATTGCACGAGTACATTGAGAATGTGTTTCTTCTAATATGTCAAATAGGTAGTGTATGTCTATTCTCATTGCATAAAATATTATTATATTTTATTATATGCGTAGTGTATGCGGTATTTTGTTTACCATCGGTGTTTATTAATTTTCTTTTGTAATAAAGTAAATTAATTCTTTTTCTTTTTTTTTGTATTTACAATCATTTACATATGTGTACAGTACAAGTATGACCATTTGCTGCCACTGACCTTCCGTTGTGTCGTGGGAACTTTAATAATTTGCTCGTTGATACTGCAGGTGGTGTATTGTTGGCTTTGCTACTAGTATCTTTCAAAAAAAAGCAACAATGTTGGGTTTTGTATTAAAACGTATTATTCAATTTTTAAGGCTGTGTTGTCTCTGGTGTTTTTTTTTGTTTTGTTGTTCTATTTTGCTGGTTTGACATGTTTCGAAATGAAAATTATGCTGTATAATTATGCATAAATGTGTGGTGATAGTTGTTATAACAAAAAAATTAGACGTGACAATTGACTGATCACATATTACGTTTTTCCTTAGCGAGGGTGATTATTTCATATTGCCATTTGCTAAAACTTGTGCATGTATGTATGTATGTAGTATTCATATAAACGTTTTGTGAATTGTTCTATTTTGTATGACGTACAACAAACGAATATTATCATATGTACATACGTACATGTACCATTATTATATAAAAGTATAGAAAATAAAATCAATTAATTTGTTTTTCATGCGCGTTTTGTGTAAATAATTATAAGTATATATACTAGGTGAATCAAGAAGTACGTAGTTGAACATTGAAACTAATGCCTCTAATTCTGAAAATAACATGCTTCATGAGTCATCTGTCCAACTTTAATGGTGACGCGTAACTTTAATGGTGACTAATTTGAAGCAGACGATTCGGAAATTTTCTGCAAGGCACGAATTGTCCTGATGCACCGTATTTTATGAGATTTGGTGACCAGAGATTATTGTCTGCTTCCAGGTGGTCCCAAGACAAAAGATTGGAGTTTAACTACGAACGTACAGTGATTTAAAAGGATTCTATGTTCAAGACTAAAAAATGTTTCACATATAATGTGCATTTTCCCTTAGTTGCCTGCCTACGTGCTTTTATTGATCCACCTAGTATATGTGTGATTTCATTAAACGATACTACTACTCAGAGAGAGATGACTTTTTTCCTCCTGGTACTCTGCCAGAAAGTAACTCATCCAATATAATACATGCATGTGATTTGTACATTTCACAATTTACGCGTATTATATAGAAGATTAGTGTATTTGAGAAACAAATATTATGCAATTCAAGAAAATTGAAAATAGAAAGCATAATAAAAATTTCATTTTAAAAACAATATGCGATATAAGCAAATACGAGTGTTGTTTGCTAAATCCGTACGTACACTATATTAGGGCTGATGAATTAATAGCTGGGCGGGAAGAAAATTGAATACTACAAATAAACAAATATTAATACTACCAACGAAGTATATGCACGATATATTGGGCAAATATACCTGGAATCTATGGTTAGTTCAATGTATTGTATATATATATATATGTATATATATATATATATATATATATATATATATGTATACATATATATATATATATATATATATATATATATATATATGTATACATATATATATATATATATATATATATATATATATATATGTATACATATATATATATATATATATATATATATATATATGTATACATATATATATATATATATATATATATATGTATACATATATATATATATATATATGTGTATATATATATATATATATATATATATATATATATATATATGTATATGTATATATATACATATATATACGTATACATATGTATATATATATACATATATATATCTATATACATATATATATATATATATATATATATATATATATACATATATATATATATATATATATACATATATATATATATACAATATATATACAGTGGCTCACAGCTTATTTCGTACAGTGTATATATTTTTATGTACATGGCTGTAACATCGAAACTAAAAAACTTATCAATAAGTTTTGAATGTAGATGTCTATGTATGTGTTTAGTAAACCTAATAAGAAAACGGGGAACCCCAAAAATTGTTCTTTTTGTCATGCAAGAGAGAAAAACTATTGATCAGCTGATTTTCAGCTCACATCTTATTTCGTACACAAACTTCAATGTAAGTAAGTTTCATTCTGCCGCGCAGTTACAAAGTTTTTTGGAATTGTATGAGTTTTTGGACCTTTTTAACTATTATAACAATTTTTATTATTATTATTTTAAATAGTTAAAGTGCTGTAAATTAAACATTTAGCGTTATGGGTCGTCGTACAACGATGGAACAGCGTAAACTGGTAATTAACCATTTTAGGAAAGGTCAGAGTGTGCGAAAAATTGCTGAAATGACAAATTTAAGTGCCTCAACTGTCCAATACATCATTCAACGCTTCGTTCGCGAAAATCGGTTGGAGAACAAGGGCAGAGAAGCACCTAATAAGATTTTCAACGCTTCAGACGAGCGTTATATTGTACGAAAAATTAAGAAAAATCCAAAGTTATCCGCTCCGAAGTTGGCTGCAGAGGTTCAGCGTGAAATAGGAAAATCATCCAGTGCTGAAACTGTCCGACGTGTGCTGCGCAATCATGACTTGAACGGTAGAGTAGCCCGAAAGAAACCATTCATTTCAAAAATGAATATACAACGCCGACTTGACTTCGCCAAAGAGCATATTATTAATACTCCTGCGTTCTGGAATACCGTTATTTTCGCGGATGAGTCTAAGTTTAATATTTTTGGCTCGGACGGAATGTTATATGTTTGGCGTAAAGCTAATACCGAGCTAAACAAGGAGAACCTTAAGCCCACAGTGAAGCATGGTGGCGGTAGCGTGATGGTTTGGGCCTGTATGTCAGCAGCCGGAGTAGGTGAATTGGTTTTTATTGAGGAAACAATGGACAAAATGAAGTACCTCGAGATTCTGAAAAACAATTTACTTCAAAGTGCAGACAAACTGGGTTTGCGGGAAGAATTTCGGTACTACCAAGATAATGACCCAAAACATAAATCTGGGATTGTGCAATCTTGGCTTATTTGGAACTGCCCACACTTGATGTCTCCACCACCACAGTCACCTGAAATGAATGTGATTGAAAATCTTTGGTCTATTTTGGACAATAAAATAAGAACACACAAGATTTCTAATAAGCAAGACCTAAAGAAGGTACTGATGGAAGAATGGAAAAAAATCACACCAGACATCACTAAAAAATTGGTGGATTCAATGCCAAATAGACTCCAGGCTGTCATTAACGCTAAGGGATGTCAACTAAATATTAAAATCAACTTACTTTGTTTTTAGTTTGAACTTAAAGAGACTGTACGAAATAAGCTGTGACATGAATTTTCCTATTTTTTTCTTATTTTATTTTTTTATAGTGTCAAACACTAAAATTTTGAAAAAGTAAATTTTGGAAAATAAAAAACAAACCTTCCTTTCTAAAATGGCATTTATATTTTGTTCAAATTTTTGCTATATTAGGAATTACGACTGCAGCAATTTTTAAACTGTCACTGTACGAAATAAGCTGGGAGCCACTGTATATATATATATATATACATATATATATATATATATATATATATATATATATATATATATATATATATATATATATATGTATATATACAATATATATACGTAAGGAAGAACATATGGAATAGATGTAGTAGTATTTATTTGTGACTGCTATCGCATATGTGTTTACAGTGGTGATGACGTCACACACGTGTCATCCGTTCTCACATATAATTAATGTCGCATAGAAAACAAACACTCCTAGGCATATGTGTGCGGATATGTACGAGTGCATATATACATACAGATGTCTATCATGTTTACTTGCAGTTGTAATTATTATTGTATTTCTTTTATTTATGTGTTTTTATTGTTTTTGCACATGCACACATACATATATGTACATAGTTTTGGAAAAACACCTGATTATATATGTATATATGTATATTCATACATATATGCGCAAACTCGTATATGTATTTGCTACCTACAATGCGATGAAAAAAAGCTACAGTACTAACTTTGTAGTGCTTATGTAAAATATAAGCTTGTTAAAACAATTCATTCAGCAGACTATAAAAAATTGCTGCTCTTTATCTGTATGTAATTTGACGTTCTGACATTCATGGGACTAGTTTCTTTTTGGGTATGAATGGCATGGGGCATGGAGAGAGTGAGATAGGGAAGTAGCGCATGGAATATACAATGACTCAATGCTCAAAGATGAATTATATTACTGGTCAAATTGCTGGATTACACAAATATTATATTCAATGATTTAATGAACAAGTTTTTTTTTCGGTATACATACATATGTCACCCTATGGGTCACCCGAGGTCCGTTCATACCATTTAGAAAAGAATTCTGAAAATTATTATTCGTGATTCTACTTTATTCTTAAGTGATAGTGTCGGATTATTTGGGTACAAAGAATATAACAGTTGAGAAAAATGCTGACATTGCTTTCTTGAGAAACGTGGTTTCGGGGAAAATGCTCAACGTGTTTTTTTTTTACCCAGAAATCATCAAGAGTTACTAAATAAGAAAATCTGAGACATTTCATTTTTTTCACCCAATTGTTTACAAATATTTATTTTAAAGATTGGATTAGTTGCAACGTATTTTTGTACGATACAGAAAAACTTTATTCACTTGAAAATGTTTTCGCTGTTTAACAATCTCTGGTTGAGGTTTTCAAGTCAAATATAGAGCAATCACACTAGTGTGAAAATTATAGCAGCGTGAAGTTAGTTGGTTCGATTGGATCACCATGTACATACATGATTATTTACTTATATATGCATATTTATTTGAATTAATTTTTTTTCTCATTTTTGGCATTAGCATGCGTATATAAATAGCATTGAACAACAGGAAAAAAGCAAAAGTGTGACTGCTTTTGTGCTTTTGTTGCACCACCTTACGTGAACGTTTCGATGCTCTTCACAAAATGTGTCGAAGAGGAGAAGTTCGCCCACTTGTGTCGATGTGTGTGTGGTATGTGTTGTGTATGAGAGTATATTACGACGACGACGACGGTGACGGCAACGACAGCGCAGTTGTCGACTTTACAAGGTTGATGCAAAAAATGACGTAGTAGACACCAAGCGTACGAACGAATGAACGATGTCTGTCTGTTTTTATGACAGCTCGACGTTGCTTTGTTGTATATGTACATATATTGTGTTTATGTTTAAATACATTGCTTTTTTATTTTTTTTTATTCTGTACCTATTTGGTTAATTTCATTGAGATTTCTCAACAAGTTTTATTTTTTACACCATAAATATTAGTCAAGTTTGAGTTGGGCTTGTTGTGTTATGTATTTACTGTTGCTCATGCTCATACATATACATACAGACCCACCACTGTTTAAGGAGTTAGGGAGAATTTAGAGAGAATTATGATTGTGTTTTTTTTTACCTCTGTATGCTTACGTCAATGTCGTTGTCGTCGTCGTCGTCGTCGTCGTTAATTGCATTAACATTGTAATGCAAATTTCAGACAGAAACAATTGCCAGAACAATAAAGAGGCAGCGAGAAAAGAAACAGAGATGGGACAGATAAGAAAGAAAACAAAGCGAGTGGTGAATAAATTCAATTAAAACGTTTTCATTGCAAATGCCACCCTGCTTTGCAAGAGATGTATATACCGTATTTGGCAATACATACCATAATAATGGAGACATGCATATGTATATCGGGTGATATTTGGTTACTTGGAGAGGAAAGTGATTAAATAAAACAGCTTTAAAGAGCTGCATATGAATTTCAAAAATTTAATTCATGTGGACACATATTAAACGAGAACAGAAAAGAAAAACGAACAGTGTATTTAGAGACAAATAAACAGGAGCCCAATCATTAAATAACGGTAACAAAAAATACAAATAAACTATTACAGCACTTGATCGAGGTTGCAAAAGTAATAATAAACCTACTTTACAATTCGATCAAATAAACATCGTTAGGTTTACAAATGATAATTGATAATTACAAGAAAAAGTTGCTGAAAGTTAATAAACCTTACAAAATATTATATTTTTGTGATGACGTTTTGGGGCGTCCTAGTCTAAGATATTTCAAATGATAATCATTTTATATTGCCTACTTAATCGTTTAAAGGAAAATATATAATTGAATGCTTCACTTGCAAAATCAATTAATTTCACTTTTTGAACATTTTAAACATGTCTAAGCACTTGATTTCTCCCAAATTGCCCCCAAATATTATGAATTTTTAAAAACAAAACTTTTCTCAACTTTTTGTTTCAAGGATTTAATCGATTAAACAATAACATTAAAAAAAGTTCGCCTTCCTCTTTTATTTAATTTTTCTCGAAATTGCACTTCCAACGACGACGACAGAGTTTAAACCATTCGTTTTTAAAATAAAAATTTCCCTATATAGAGTCAAAATGAATATAAATATTAAAATTGTGATTTAATGCATTACTACTAAACTTACAAAGGTTTGGGGGGAAACTTTTAAAATACGATGAGACAAATAATCTTTTGTGCGGGTATTCATTCCACCATTTTACGCATACAATTATGAGATGCTTTGAAGTAAAGATTCACTATTTCTAATGTGCTAACAGATAACACGAAATCCATTCCATTGTCTTCGTCGTCGTCGTCTGTATAATCACAAAAGATGACTGACAAACCCACTAATGAATTCTACTTAACGTGTCTTCTTACCCATTGCGATATACATATATTTTTCAACTCACCATATGGTAGAGATTTTATCTACATTACTATACACCACTGCAAACAATTGTCATTATTCATTGTTGTTGATTTTCACTCCGTCCAAAGAAAATGGTATACTGGAAGGTAGAAAATATAATTGCCCAGTAGGGAAAATGTCTATAAAAAATATTTAACAATGTGATATTCTCGGAAATTCATACATGGTAATACAGCAAAGAATAACTTTAATTATTTTTTTTTTACAAAATTATGCATGCATTATCATCGTTTTCTCACTGGGTAGGAAAGTAAAATTAGAGCCATACAAATTTTAACAATATTGGGTGTAAAAATTGTCGTTGGAGCTACGTAAAGCAAAAATTCAATACTCGTTTCTGATTTCTTGGCGAATATTTGCATTTTGGTTTTGTTTTCTCTGCTAACGTAGCATTAAATGAAAATTTGAGCATATACATATATCTCATACGTATACTGTGGTGAAATTGAGCACTTCCCCTGTCAAATAGTATATTCTCCCGACACAAGACAGCATCATAAAGTGATACAAAACCTCTAGTTTAACAGACACAAAGCAATAAAATTCAAGTATTAATAGTCTTTTATATTGAAATTCACCTTCATTTAACATTTTTATGTTGGCATTTCAAGGGGTAAGTGGAACACCATATTATTTTCTCTTTTGTACTCTACCTGATGTTGGGATTTTTTTAATTCAACTCTGTAATTATTCAGCACTTACGAAATTCATATATGTATGTATGGGGAAGTTAGTGAGTGGTGTATGTGGTATAATATAAATCCCACATTAAGGTCACTCTATGTACGTACATATCTGTACATGGAAATGAATACTTGAATACAAACGTGATACTGCGCATGTCAGCATATTTTGTTTGTTTGTGTTTCAACACAATACCACTTAACTCTATTATCTTTTATACATATTTCTTTCCACTCACAGTTTGCTTATCACAATACTATACACATTCACCACGACGCAGTATATTCGCGTATCAGTAATTTTTTTATATATTTTTTTTTAAATTTACGTTGTATGCGTCTTGTTCTTCCCCTTTTCTTAAGTAACTAAAAAACAAAACAGTAAATAACGAAGTAACATACAGAAAAACTCGTCTCTCATAAATCATTTCGTTCGTTAGTACTTCGTCCACATTCGTTTGGAGAATTGTTGTATTTAGCTGTTGCTGTTGTTGATTCTTTAGTGAGCTCTAGTGTGGTGATTATATACGTGTACCTATATACATATATTATACGTACTCATTAATGGTTTATATGGGTATTGCACACGTAATTATGGGCGAATTTCCAAGATGTGTTTTTAAGAGCCTTTATGAGTGCTTATTTTTTTCCATCTACGAGGCCACACCGAGAAAAATTGTAAGAATTCTTCTGTAAACGATCCTAATTATGAATGAATTGAATGATTTATAACGCAAAATTTGGTTTGTTCTTTTCTAAAAATGAAATATGAATGCTGACACACGAAATGAACTCATATTTACACTACTTTGCAGCGAAGATAATTATTTGTAAGTCCATGTTATCGAATTCTGAATGAACACTGAAAACACATAGAAAACTGCTAAATTAAGATTTTTGATTGTTTTGACGTTTTCGTACGTATAATGTACCGTACCTACTTAGTACTTCTTGGAAAATATAAATATTTTTCAAGAATAGTTAGGTATAGGTAGGTATATGTATAATTCCAGCAAATGATGCAAAGTAATGCTAAAAGTACACTTTAAAATTATGTGTGGTGCTAATGGCGAATACCTTTAGGCATCGTTGTTATAGCAAAAATAATGAGAATCTCCCCCAACTCATGCTTTTGTAGGTGCTAATTCACACAAAGTATGTACATAGTACAATTTTGTGTCGAAAATAGGTATCTTTTTATCTATCTGAACTATGAATTCGCTTGAATTGAGTTTTGCACGATAATAGAAGACGAATGAAAAGGAAACGTCAAAATAATTAACAATGCGCAAATACACAACCAATACACAGCCTATAGAAATTTGAAAGAAAGAGCAAGAAAACGAGAAATGAGAGTCATTGTATAAAAATACGAGGTAGAACAATAAAAGATAGTATTTACGTATATTCTCACGAATGAGGAAGAAGAAGTAAACAAAGAAACAACAAACACGTTGAGAGGCGAAGTAAAAAATAAAGCAACACACGACTTTGACACTATGAGAACACGTTTTTGACATTATACGCCCCTAAGCTAATAGAAAACTTTTTCAATTGCTCTACTGTATGCCTCTATACCATGCATGAGAGCCCTTTGTTGCTCCCACATGCAGGGTGCTCAGTTGAGTTATGTTTGATATAGTCTCGAGTTGTTGCTGCTTTCAATACAAAATGAAAATTTGGCAGAGTGAGAAACCCTCGAACGAATGGGCCATTAGTAGGCCATCCTCAGAACGAGAAGAGTGTTGGCCAGTTCAATTTGAAGCAACATTGCTACTTTCTCATTTCTTGTTAAATTCTACAACCACAAAATACCCGAATGCTTAGTAAAGATATTAAAATAAATATAAAATGAATCCCTGCGTATCCAACGCACCATGTTTCCAGCACATAATATTGCTATATAACGAGTATTATGGTGCGAATTAAAACAAAGCTAAAGTATGCAATACATTTACAATGAGTTGGTACTTTTGTTTACAATGCTTTCATAGAACTGCATATACATATTTGCTAACCATTTGCTTGCGATTTAGTCGTGTTGTATAAAAAATAATACTGGTACTGGTTTTTAACAGATTTTTTTTTCTGTTATTAAATTACATATTCCTCTCCTCGGCTCTAAATCCACCATTAACGTCGTCGTCGTTGTCAAGATGACAACCTTGAAGTGGTCTTTTTGTTATTGTTTATAACAGTGGTTGGCTTTGAGAATGCATTGGTGGTGAGCGCGAAAAATATGATTTTTTTTTCTTCATGAATCATTGTTTTTTTATTTTTTATAGTCTGCAAAAGGAAAGGCTTAAAAAAGTTCTATTCCTTAGCGAAAGAAATAAATTTAAAAGAAACAAATATTATTTATTGTTGGAAAAAAGTCGAGAAGCACAATAAATTTATGACAAAAAGGATTTTATGCTCTAAATAGCTAGCTTTAATAGTTCAGAACACTTGTAAATATCTGTATTTTATGACAGTTTCATGATAAAATTATAATATAGTATGGCAACACTGCCAGAAACATTTAGATGAATCGGTCTTGAAACAGGAAACAGGAAACAGTTTCTGACATAAGGTGCCGCCATGAGAAATCTTTTACAATTTGCTCTACCTTTGTTATCATACCCTCAGGGTATTCATACGGTGTCATAAGACGCCATATTGTTATACAGTATTATCATAAGTTGATACAATCGTGTAAAATCGCTTTGTTGTTGATCTCTATACAAAAACGACTTAACACAATACAACTTTGTCCCCGTTTATACGCAAAGATGTTTGCATGAAAAACATTTTGTTTGTTAGCGAGGGACGTACAAGGAAAAGAGAGAGGTTTTTGTTTCCCGTAACACGTTTTATGCTTATTCGTAATGTAAAACATTAAGAAAATCAAACGAGTTCACATGTCGCCGAGACACATTTTTTCCTATGTAAACGCGAACGAAACATCAAAAGAGAATTGAAAATGTTTTTCATGCAAATGTCTTGATGTCTAAACGCGGGGACTTTGTAACATATGATTTTTGGTGTTTTAACTCAACAGCTTTTTCGTCGCTTCAAAAGGAACATGTACGCATAAAAGCATCTCATGTTTTTTACACAAAGCGTTTTTTACGTTTTTTCACTTTCTCTTGGCATATTTAATTTAAGATTCGGTAAAATCAATACTTACTTACTTATGTGGCCATAACAACCGAATATCGATTTAGGCCGAAAATAACATGCTTCGCCAGCCATCTCTGCTCTTCGCTAGCTGGCGCCAGTTAGAAATTCCAAGCGCCGTCAGCTTCTCCAGTACTTGGTCTTTCCACCGGAGGTTTGGTTTTTCTCTTCTGCGTTGTCCTCCAGCGGGTTCCGAATATAACACCTTCTTAGCTGGAGCGTGTTCTTCCATTCGCTCGATATGACCTAGCCATCGCAGCCGCTGGATTTTGATGCGCTTTACTATGTCAATATCGGCATACAGCTCGTACAGCTCATGGTTGTACCTTATTCGGTACTCGCCACCAACGCAAATAGGTTCAAAGATCTTGCGTAGGACTTTTCTCTCGAAAACTCCAAGCATTCGCTCATCCGAGGTGGAAATTGTCCAGGCTTCAGCTCCATATGTTAGGACAGGCATGATGAGAGACTTGTAGAGTGTAGTTTTCGTTCCTCGAGAGAGGGCTCGTCTTCTCAATTGCTTACTCAGCCCAAAGTAACACCTGTTAGCAAGAGTTATCCTACGCATGATCTCCAAGCTGACGTCATTACTGCTGTTAATGCTGGTTCCAAGATAGACAAAGTCCCTTACTACTTCAAAAGCGTAGTTGTCAACAGTGACGTGCTGTCCAAGACGCCGGGACTCTTTGTTTGTTGACACTAGATACTTCGTCTTGCCCTCGTTCACCGTGAGACCCATCCGACGCGACTCTCTTTCCAACTCTGAGAATGCTGCACTGACTGTTCGCGTGTTCATGCCGATTATGTCAATATCGTCGGCATACGCTAACAGCATGACACTTTTGTTGAAGATAGTGCCATTATGTCGTAGATCAGCAGCTCGTATTATTTTCTCCATAATAAGATTGAAGAAGTCGCACGATAACGAATCACCTTGTCTGAAACCCCGTTCGGTATTAAACGGTGCGTAGAGGTCCTTCCCAATTTTCACTGCACAACAGGAGTTATGCAGTGTCATTCTACAAAGTCGAATGAGCTTTGCAGGAATACCGAACTCAGACATTGTTGCATAGAGGTAATGCCTTACCGGACTGTCGAAAGCGGCTTTATGATCAACAAATAGGTGGTGTGTGTCGATCTGTTTTTCTTGGGTCTTCTCCAGGATTTGGCGCAGTGTGAAAATCTGGTTGATGGTGGATTTACCAGGTCTGAAGTCACACTGATACGGTCCAATCAGGTTGCTGAGCATAGGCTTCAACCTTTCACACAGTACGCTCGATAGAACCTTGTATGCGATACTCAGGAGACTTATTCCACGGTAGTTCGCGCAAATTGTGGGGTCTCCTTTTTTATGTACAGTACAGAGAACACTGAGCCTCCAATCATCAGGCATGCTTTCATCCGACCATATTCTGCTTATGAGTTGGTGCATGCGGGTGAGCAGCTCATCGCCTCCGGTCTTAAACAATTCGGCAGGCAGGCCATCAGCACCTGCAGCTTTGTTGTTCTTCAGCCTTAAAATGGCCGTTTCAACCTCGTCATAGTCGGGTGGTGGAACATCAACACCATCATCTGTAGTTGGGGTTATCGGGCAACCTCCTCCACTGGCGGAATTGTTCGTAGCATCGCCATTCAGTAACGTGGAGAAGTGTTCCCTCCATAGGCTCAGTACACTCTGGACATCTGTAACCAGATTCCCATTTCCATCACTACAAGAAGAGGCTCAGGGATTTAAACCTCCACTCAGGCGCTTGATATTTTCGAAGAATTTTCGAGTCTCATTCTTGTCGGTACACATCTCTATCTCCTCACACTCGCGTCTTTCCAACTCCCTCTTCTTGCGCCTGAAAAGACGTCTCTCTGCACTACTTTTCTCTCTGACAGCATCTGCTGTCTCTGGTGATCGCAGCTTACTGACGTCGAGCTTTCTCTGTGCGGGACTTCTCTTGTTATTTGCGACACATAAGCGTGTGCGCACCTTAGCTGCAACAAGGTAGTGATCCGAGTCGATGTTGGCACCACGGATCGATTTCACGTCCATCACACTGGAAGCATGCCTTCCGTCAATCACCACATGTTCAATTTGGTTTCTTGTACGTTGATCTGGAGACAGCCATGTCGCTTTGTGGATGTCGAGATGCTGGAATCTGGTACCACCAATTACCATGTTTCGTGCTGCGGCGAAGTCGATCAGCCTCATTCCGTTATCGGAGGTGTTCTGGTGGAGGCTGAATTTTCCGACAGTTGGACCAAAGATACCTTATGTGGCGGGTCCCAAACCCGCCACATAAGGTGCGGGCACAACCTCTAACCGAGGAGATTTTCGCCACTCACTTCAGCCGCCTCCCAGCGGGTGCCAGGAAGACGTTGCCCGGTGGTCGCCACATGGAGGGCCTCCATTAATAATAATGAAAGCGCCGTCACATACTAAGCAGAGCAAGCTATATGACTACCCCTCATTAACAAATAAAGGTATCATCACATAGCGCTCAGATCAAACTACATGACATCCAGTGAGTTGACTTGCGATGAGTTCAACAAGGATTGCGCTATCCCCACCCGGTTGAGGCAGTTAGACACGTTACCTTGCGAAAACACCACCAGACCACCCGGTAAAATCAATACTTGGTTGAAATAACAAATTGAAATATCTCACGATTATGACGGCGATATTATGAGGTGTTCACATATTTCATATTTTCGTTCAACTTGAGGTTATGACATATGACTTTATGGGATCTTATGAACCACCTGCATGTGTCGGAACAACGAGTGTTTCAAAGAGCGTAAGATTACATGTGTTACACACGAAGTAAAGTGTTCGCGTACACGGAGAAATTTGCAACGAGAGAGCAAACACGAGAGCGTAACAAATAAGAGAGAAAAAAAGTACCTGCAAATCATAGAGAAAAAAAGGTGCTGCTAGCTTACACGTGGTTTTGTAATGCTTACGTCGTAATGAATTATCTGTAATAAATAAATAAAACCTACCTGCGTAATAGCTGTTTATTTTTCAGTTATATATTATATATAGGTATTATGGAATTTCCGATAGTCTCTTTGGCCGATGGTCAGAGACAATTTGTATATTTTTAAAACCTTTTATGTTTTTGATAACTTTTAAATTAAGATGTGAAATTGTAGGTATGTATGTTTTTATCTACTTCTAAGAATTTCATATCTTTTCTGTTACAATTGCTATAAAAGATGCATACAAAAGAATAGAGTAGAGTAGAGAGTAGTCGTACGACTAGTGTTAAAATATGTCTAGGTAATTGAATATATATATTTGTCAATTTCTTTGTTACTGGTACTTAAATTTTATTTCGTTATTTTCTCTTCGATTCTTTGCAGTTTAAAAAGCGGTGCTCGATCACACTCTGTCACAGTCGGTCAATATAGCCAGTATTAAGCAGAAGCAACATTGTCATACATCACTTGACGACGATTAGTTCAAAAAAAGGAAAACTAAAGTTCGAACTAAATATAATAAAAGAAACACGCTTATTTTAGTGAAAAAATTGAAGTGAGGTTGAACAAAAATTTGTTGTAAGCCAAATACATAGCTATAGTTGGCAGCACCATTAACAGCGCTTGTGAAGGAGTCGAATAATCAAAAATAAATAATACTATATACTAGATATAGCAGGGCATCATCGATCATAGAATCGCGTTTTATTGATTAAAGAAAAATAACAAACGAGAACAAAGAAACAAGGCGATGGAACGAGAATCAAATCCAATGCAACCAATGTGCCGTTCAGGTTGCGGCTTCTATGGTAATCCAGCCACAGATGGTCTATGCTCTGTATGCTATAAGGTATGTTATGATGTGCCACCACGTGGTGTCTGTCGCATGGTGATTTAAATAGAAATTAATGCAATTTTTTTTGCAAATTATTTTCTATAGGATTCATTAAGAAAAAAGCAACAACCTCCAGTTAGCAGTACACCCGTTTCAGTACCAAGCCCACAAGCAAGTCCCACATTTAGTCCAGCCGCCATTACAATTACAAATACCGCACAACCAACAGTACATAGTTTACAACAGCAACATATTGAAATAAAGGAGGTAAGTAAGAATATCAAATAATGGGTAATGCTGCTGCGTGTGCGCTGTGTTTAAATTTCTATCGGTTTCACGAAAATCGACTTGATGAACATTTTGGTACTTGTTTCGTAGTGTCTCCTTAAAAGCACTACGTTTAACTTCATATTTCAAATTTTTTTTTTATTTTTATGAAATTTCAATTTGTCTTTTTTCAATTTAATTTGGTTATCTTTGGAATTTTCATCAAGACGAACAAAATTTTTAGTTTCTCAAATATTTTTGGTATTTTTACATAAATGTATTTTTTTTCTTGCGGAAAAAGTACATAAATCGCAAAAAATTTTTAACAAACATCATTATTTCTAAGCGTGCCATTTTTTTTACATATCCATACAAGAAGAGACCACAAGTAAATAGAAAATTGTACAGAATAATTTTTTTATATGCTCTATAACTAAGAAACGATTCCCTCTTTATCAACCAATCAATAATAAATTGAAAAATAAATACAAAAAAAAAAAAAAACGCAAAACGAAAAACGGAAAACTAAATATATAAAAAATATATAATGGAAAATTGTGCTACGGGAACCACCACCACCACTACCACCACGTCCAACATTACTGCTGGTGCAACAATCGATGCTTACAAAGAGGACGCAAGACAACTACATAATTTGAATATTGCTGGCAGTCATGCAACAACAGCTTCGACAATAAAAAGTAATAATTTAACATATGATGAAAATGGGAAAGAACAACTACAACAACCACTACTACCACCATCATCACCAACAACACCACTACCATCACCACATTTAATATCATCCATACCACAAACAACAGCAACAACACTATTAAATAATAATAATAATAATCAAAACAATAGTACAAAGTTTGAAAAATTAAAGATGTGCTTAATTTTTCATATACCTTTTGTGTGCTTCTTGTATTTTACAAGAAATTAGCAATCACAACAACAACAAGGCACTACTACCGACAATTGCTGAAGAAGAGGACGAAGAAGCCATACAAGTTGCGGAAGGAAATAGCAAAAATAATAAAAGTGCTCTATTGAATAAGAGCAAAAATAAAAAACGAAAAAAGAATCGCGATAGTATTGTGTCGCAGAAGAAGAAGGGGGTGGTCCCGTCGCCAATAGCCATAGTAACAACATCAGCAACATCAGCATCACCATCAGCGTCGTCAGCAAAGAGATTAACATCAATATCTAAAAGTCGGCTAAAGGGAAAGGTGAACTTTACTGGACGTTCGGCTGCAAGTAGCAGTACAAAGAAAATTGTTGCCAATAGCAATAGTAGTACTACCAGTAGTAGAGGAGTCAACAAAAAATTGAAACCACCAAAGGAAACAATTGTTATTAAGGAAGCTGACTCAGCTGCAACGTCTTCCATCTCCAGGTCTTTCACTTTTGATAAACCGACAAGTTCAAAAATAGCCACAACTGCTACGCCAACGCCGTCGTCTACTCCCAC
Organism: Megamerina dolium; assembly: GCA_963854835.1. Lineage (NCBI taxonomy): Eukaryota > Metazoa > Arthropoda > Insecta > Diptera > Megamerinidae > Megamerina > Megamerina dolium. Next base: position 1,833,337 of record OY978526.1, on the reverse strand, counting down.
AAAACAAAAATCGATTTTAAAAGTGAAACGTGCTTTGGTTACAAAAATAATAACAACTGCGACGGGCGTTAAGAAGACTGTACAGAAATTGCAAACTGTACCGCAAGGTGCATTAGCCGAGGCAGAAGCTGTTGCATTGGATGGTGTTGCAAAACAATTTGCAACCACAACATCGCCAGCAGTTGACCAAGAGAACAACAGCAGCAGCAACAGCAACGAGAACAACAAAAAGGAGCAAGCAGTCGTAGCAGAAGAAGCTCCAGCTAAAAATACACAAATTATAACAGAACAATCACTTCCCGTGGTAACACCAATCACTAATATATCTTCACGCTTTTTGAGTGGAATTACATTGAATCCATTTTATCGAAACAGCAAGAGACGTGGTTCACTTAACATTTATACATACAATAGTGATAGGCTTAGTGGCGGAGAAACAGGTCGATCCATTTACGCCACTGCAGTCGTTTCGCTCTCCAATCATTCAGCAGCAGCAGCAGTTGAAGATATGCTAGTTATGGATGCGGATCAAGATAATCAAGAGGCGAATCAAGAGAATCAAAATAATGGAAATAACGAAAATAACGAAAATAATCCCACGACAACAGCAGCAACAACAAGTATTAATGGCGGTTCGGCTAAAAAAAGGGTAAAAGCAAAACACCCATTTTGCATTATTTTTAAATCATCACATGATGACAAAAACAGAAACACATTCAGCCAGTTGATCTTGACAGCCAGTAATGATAGTATATAATACATTTATAAATTCTTGCTACTCGTGCTACTCGCGATATTTTGTTGGCACATAAAGTTCTAGTAGATTATCTATCAATTTTAGAAGATTACAAATTTAAAAACACACACTCATATGTTGCTTGGCTCTTATCCATCGAATTTTATGTTCATATGAAAGAGAGAACAAACGACGATGAGAGCGAAATTGTTGGGTGTCGTTGTCAATCACTACATTGAACATTTTATGGTGGCCGCCGATGCTTTTAGTAGAAACTTGTATTTCATATTGAATGAAAGCATTCTTTGCTGCACATACATAATTTAATTATTATAATTGTAACGGATGGTGGTACGTCACTAGCCAAACAGCGCAATGCAGCATCTCCAAACATTTATTAATCATGTGACATACATACATAATATTAATTGAATTTTGTTTTGTTTCGTTTGTATTTTTAGAAAATAAATGAAGAAAACACAGCCAAAACAAATAGCAACAACAACAGCAGTAGCAGTAGCAGCAGCAGCAGCAGCGAATCAGGCGCAGAAACTAGCACCACTACAGCCGGCCCATCAACATCTACATCACAACCAGCAGATGAAGACAAAGATAAGGATGATGATAAAGACGCAAAAAAGAAAAAGAATCGTTGTGCTGAATGCCGTAAAAAAGTTGGCTTAACAGGTACATCATATATACACACACATTCGATTGAAACAACATTTCAAATGATTATTGTATTGTATTAATTGCAGGTTTTCAGTGCCGATGTGGTGGACTATATTGTGCTGTGCATAGATACAGTGATAAACACGACTGCACATTCAATTATCGGGAACACGGGGCCCAAGAGATCAGACGCAATAATCCTGTAGTAGTTGGCGAGAAAATACAAAAAATTTGAACTTTTGTGCCATCATCATCATCATCATCACCAACAACAACAACAACAACAACAATAATAATAACAGCAACAGCAGCAACAACAACTGCTACAACAAACATAATAACAACTTTATAATATAAATAAAAATATACATATACCTATTATAAATATATAAATATTATTAAATATACATATATAAATAATTCATGAATAGTATATACATAAACATTATATTAAACAAAAAGAAAAAAAAACAAAAAACAAAAAACAAAAAAATCAAGAAATCAAAAACAAACAAAAAAAAAAACACCTTAATATAATTAATACACCTATGTATATTTAAAACAAACTGAAATTAGGATCAGAATCTCCTAAATTCCCCACACCACACAATACATTTAAATACAATGACAGTGGCGCTGGACGAAAAAAGTGGAAGTAAATAACAAAAGAAAAAATTTTATCACAGCTTACACCTTTTTTTACTTTTCCCCGTCTTTTTGCAAACACATTCACCTATATATATATATATATGCAATATACAGAACACGCCGTTTTCCTGGACTTGAATAAATCTTTTGCGCCTCGTAACAGTCGTCTAAAATATAACTATATAAATAAATACATACACAGAGACCCATACTCCTCATAAGTATCCTACTACTACACACACACACTCACACACATAAATATACTTATATAGAAATTTATACGTATAAATTTTTAGTGCTGCAAAAATATCGAGTGCGTCGATTCGTACATATTAGCAGGATAATATGATGGAACAAAATAGCCGAAGATTGAGAAAGAGAAAGCGTAGAAAAAGGAAAAAGAGAAACTACTATACTACAAAAATATATAAATATATATATATAGAAGAGCGGGAAGTTTTATTATGGAGAAATATATAGCATATAGCTGTAGAGTTTAGAATAATTAATACATAATAATAATAATAATGATATATACAACTACAAAAAAAAAATGAAGAAATAATAAATTTAATTTCAATTAAAAATGTATGTACGAATGGCAAAAAAAAAGATATATACATACATCTATATATATAATACATACATATAAAATTGATTAATTAATTATTACTACTACTATTATTATTATTATTATTATTATTATTCTTATTATTATGCATATATTAATTGGAATTATAAAAGAAACATTTTAAAAACAAAAATTTTAGCGTAACTAATATAAATATATGCAAAAATTAATAATAATTAAGACAAATTTTAAAATTAAATAAGAGAAAAAAACCAGAAAAAAAAATTAAATAAAAATATAAACATAAATTGAAACAAACGCGTGGAGTAAAACAATAATTACTAATTTTAATTTAAATTGAATTTTTACAACTTAAGTTTTTAGTTTGCTCCTCTTCGTTTGCTTTTCCCTTTACTCTTGTGTCTTCTTAATTTTATTTTCAATTATTTTTTTTTTCCATTTAATATTACAAATACATATATTGTATATTGCTTTTTTTTTGTTCTCTTGCTTTAAGCGTTACTTACGTATTTAATTAATTAATTAATATTTCACAAAATAATGAAAAAAAAATTCTCTATTTTGTTAAATAATCATAATAAGAAAATACAAAAACAAAAACAAAAAATGTTAAATAGCAGAGTTAGTAGTTTTATTTTTTCTTTTATTTCTTCGCGTAGCAATATTAATTCTTTCTTTTATTCATATTACTTTTTTCTCTATGAAAGGTATATAATTTGATTTAAATAAAACTGAAATATAACGGAAAAATAAATAAATATACATACATACAAAAAAAAAAAGAAAAATTTAAGTCTTGTTTTTGTAAGGTAGTTGGATTATTGCATTGTAACAATACGGCAAACTATAACGCCTTGAGAACCACCTAAATATATTTCCTTCGCACAATTCCTTCTCACACGCTGTTTAAAATATCACTTTGCTGATTCACTCAATACACAAGGCATATTATGTTCTCAATACGCGTTCTCAATAATATCAATAATCAATTTTACAAAATCAACAAGCAAAAGAAATCATTGCAAGCAACAGCAACTTGTTTTTCTTTCCCTTATCTACAATACCATTAAGTGCAACAAATATGTTAGTTTTAATTTATTTCATTTTTATTGATTTAGCACATAAATTTTATTTGATTTTTCCTTGCTATTTGTATTCATTTATTAATTATTAATTAGTGGAATTATGTGAATGAAATGTGAAAAATGTTTTAAAAAATATTAATAAAAGAAAGCAAAAAAAAAAAAAATAAAATATTTTAAAATTTCTTTTGCAACAAAACAACACAACAGTAATAAGAAATTATAATTACACTTTAAACAAACAAGCAAAATATATTTAAAAAAAAAGTCCATTTTTCTTCCTCACTTGATGCAAAAAAGAAAAAAAATTATACAAATATACATACTATATATACTATATATATATTTAGTAATGCATATAAAATAAAAAAAAAAAATAAAATTAATGAATAACACCAACGATCGTTTTTTTTTTTGCGCAAATTACTTTATTATAATTTCTTCATAACTTGTGCGTGAATGCAGCGGCAGAAGTATATCGATAGCGATTTCAAGAAATGAGCCGAATTTTAGAATAATATGAATAATATTATAATAGCATATAGAATTAAAGTAATTATTGTACATTGAAGTGCATATAAGGAGTGACAGCAAAATGTGATCAATCCATTTTTTTGTGATTTGGCTTTTTTGTTATTTTGTGATCCCCGGACTGAAAAAGACGATACTTTCACTCTTCTATGCGATATACGGTTTTGAGCCAAAATATTCCATTTCGATAATTCCAAATTTTAAATCCTTCTATCGTTCACATTCTCAAATAATTTGCTATAAATGAGCAATTTCCTAAAATGGACTAATCACACTTTGTGAAGTCACTCCTTTTCACAAAAATAAGCAATTAGTTTCCAAGTTTATTTCCTGTTGTTCTTCCATTGTTCATTATTTTATTGCAGTTGTACCCAAGTGTTTGTTTAAAATATATTTCATTTGAATGTAATTTCATTTAGAACAAATTCTGTTGATGCTTATTGATATTGAAATATGTTTTATTTTAAAATTCGTTCAGTACATATGTGAAATTAACGAGCAAAATCGTGACATGATTATCAAGGTAATGCAATCCGGAGAAGGCGTTACGCATACTCTCACGAATGAAGGAGAATAAGTAAAGAAAAAACCAACAAACACAGACGGGAGGAAGGAGAAGAAGACGAAAAATACGATTTTGAACTTCCCTATTGCTTTACCTTGTACTATGACATGTAATAAAATTCAAAATTGTTTTTATTTCAACAGAAAAAAAAAAGAAAAATTAAAATTGATTGTTATTTGTTTTAGATAATTAAAAAAAAAATTGCTATAAATATTTTTTGTAGATTACATTTGCTACATTTGTGCAGAAGAATATAATCAAAATAATTTTTTAACACAATTTATTTTGTTTGCTTTAATCCTACCTTTGTTAGTTTTATAATTAGTTAAATTTTAGTTCAACATTTACTTTGTTTTAAGTCATCTTGCTGCGTGCAGATTGAGCGAGCGCATAATAGATATTTTTGTAATAATATTTAAAAATAATCAAAAAAAGCAAAAAAAAAAAAAAAACAAACAAAAAAATGTAACGAATATGAATGATATAAATGAATGGTAATTATTATGATTTTTGTGTATGTATAAAACAAGAAACGAAATAAAATATTAATTTTAATATAACAATTTTAAAAATATATATAATGCGTATATAAATTATAAATGCTTTAATCTATAGTTTCGAGTATGTATGCGTTTGAAATTAGACTAAAAAATAAAACTAATTATATAAGAACAATATACGCATACATTATATAAATAATTTCTATGGGATATAATTATAAAGAAGAAGTAAAATATGCATAAAATAAAAATGATATGAAAACACAAAAATATTTTTAAATTTGTCCACAAATATAGGGACCCGTTTTATTATGCGCATAGTATATATATAGTAATAAAAGCATATAGTAAGAAAATTATTGTCTTATTTCTAGTAATAACTATACTTACTATACATAATAAAATTAGGCGTGTAATATTAATAGGTAATCATAATACACGACTACATAAAAGAAATATGAAAAAATGGAGCTAAAACATTTTTTGACACATTATGGAAAAAATCGAATATTTCTGGCTTACAGTCATTAGGATTAGCATTAGAAAAACCAATTCTATTGAAAAGCCAACAACATTAGTACTAAAAAAAATCAATTCTAATGATAAAGAAATAGTCTCCACACATTATACCAGAGCGCTCAAGTGGAACTGACAATGGAAAACAGCATTCCTTCGCACAAAATCAATTTTGAATTCAATATTAATCAGTTGCAGTGAATTCTCTTTTCACATCATTGCTCTATTTGCTACAAATGTGCTAGTGCTCTTATTGAAATCATAAGAATTGGTTTTTTTATTGTAAATACTATCGTTTTATCTTATGTTAGAACGGCCATTGTTAAATTTCTGTTTTCTATTTTAGTTCATTCGTTTATGATTGACAATTTTGATAAAAATCGTCCACAACCAGGCTCAGATTATAAAATAAAGGTTGTCTTAAATAATTCTAACAATGTCTAACAATGTTTCTGCCAATATTTGCTGATGACTGCTACTCTATAAGAATGACACATCTTTTATGCAGGATAAGAAAAATAAATCACAGGGTAACACTTCCGTGAAAATGTTACAATATTTCCCGTTTAGAGGGCAACATGACCAATAAAAGTGTAATATTTTCTTGAGAAAAGAAAAGGGTTTTAGTAGGTAGGTAATCGAATATCTGCTCTATCTAAAAAAAAGCTACCCTTGCTTCAGTCGTTACCTTACTCGACTGAATCCATTTGCAGATGAATGAAATTGTTGGCAATACCCAACTACGTAAAGTTGTCAATCGTAACATGAAAATAAAATGTCGTTATTTCGAAATGTTGTGTTGTGAATCATAGGAATAATCAAAATAAGTTTTTCCAAAAATATTTTGTTAATCAGCAATAAGTCCGATTTCTTTGTTCTTGCGTTCTGGCTCAAAACCAAAAAAGTAATGTTCAGATTCCGTGCGATTTGAGTTTTTCTTCTGCAACAAATAAAAGTAATGAGCAGAGGACAAATTCGCAAAATAAAAGTTAAATTTCACTATTTTGTCATTTGAGAGTTAATCGATAAGTAAATGATCTTATTTATAAACTATTTCGCTCTCTGCCCCTATACGAGGTCCCCTGACTCTATTCATAGTTGGTTTTGTGAATAAATTGATTATTAACTCACTAATGCAATATGTTGAAGTCTCCACAATTAAACAAACACAAACACACACACACACAAAACAGCATATATGTATAAATCAAAAGCAAGAGAATTATGCTAGAAATCAAATATAAATAAAATAAAACTAACAACTGAAAAGAACATATTTGTTTTTGCTCTTTTCTTGGAAATTTTTCATTAATATTGTACCAAAAAAAGCCAATGTAAGGTAGAATCATTTTGTATAAATAAAAAATGAGAAAGAATAAACTATTATTTGGAAACGATTAAAAATAATGATTGAACATTGTATTGTAAATGATTGTAAATCTGAGAAATGAAACGAATATTATACATTCAGAAGATGTATATCTTGATATATACCTTCAAATGATTGACGTATATATATATATCTAACTTTCTTGGTAAATAAACATAGTAGAACTTACCTACATACTGAGCATTAGATCTTTAAAATTAAATTTAATTAAAAATTAAAATATATCTAAAGCAAATTATTACTAGTTTGGTGTATAGAAATACTATTGAAAGCATCATAATAAACTAAAGCATATTAAACGAAATATTTGATTTTAAAGATCTAATGCACATTGAACAAAAACACATATACCCTCTCATTTTGAAAAATTGAAAAATGATAAAAAAAAGCCTAAAATTTTGCTAAATCGAGTAAAACTAAAAAAGAACCTATTAAAATTACAATTTCTTTTTTTCCATCCTCTACACACAAATTTGTTTTTATGCATACGATCACATGAATGTTAAACTAAAAGAAGAAAGGAAGAAAAAAAAAATGACTCAATCAATCGCCTAAAAACAATTTCTTTTATCAATACTAAGCATGTTGGCATGTGTTGGGAAATACAATTAAAATTCATTCAATTCAAAGCACATGCATACATACAATAGATATAAATGACATCAAAATGGAATGAAATGCTATTTGTTGTAAACTATTTAAAATGAGAGATAGATATACATATACATATAATTTAAATATAACATAAAGAAAAGGTGAAGTAACAACAACAACAACAACAACAACAAAAACCGAATAAAAAGAAAAACACACAAAAAATGAATAAGAAAACTAACAATTACAAACACTCTAATATCTAGTAATATAAAATATATTATAAAATTGTAAATGAGACAAAAATAAATTTAAAAGAAACAAATACTGAAACTGATAAACGTGAAAAGGAAACATGATGAACTAAATAAAGAGAACTATTCTGAAAACTATTGAATTAACTGTTTGTTGTTATTTAGGTCTAGCCTGTTGATTGATAAATGATAAAAGGACGTACTATCTGTTTGAATAGCCATTATGTCCGAAGCCTATATTGTTGTTGCAGGTAGAATGTGTTTTCTATATGAGCAGAATTTATGCTCAGGCCCTTTGTATGACCTATTTTTGCTTCCATCATGCCTGTCTCTATAGACATTAGTGTTTATGTGTACTAACATAGCATTTTCTAATATTGACTACGAATTTCTTGTTGAAAACACTAAAAATAGGAAATAATTATTTTAAACACAATCAGATGAGACAAAATTCTTTTACCATCTCAAATTATTGGTGCGTCGTCATAGTCATTGTTTATAGATTATTTTTGTATGACAATCGCATGCGTTGTAAAGTATTATGAAATGCTTAGTGAAATACATTTTACGCCATAGATTGTACCATCAAATCGTTTTATAGCAAAGGAGTCAATACTAAATATGATTGCTAGTCACTGTATCATTCTTGTATAAAATCTTTATAAATATGACGTCGAAAAATGTAATCAAACGTTTCTGAAGAACGAAAGAAAAAGATAGAGTAAATAAAGTAATTACGTTTGAACCAAAAACAAATTTTGTGAAATTATGTTTACGTAGAAGAAATTGCTCTCATAATTGTATCATTATTATACAATTTTTGAAATTATTTTAGGTGGCAATTAATTTCATTATCAGTAAATGTCGTATTTTTATAAATATTATATATATTCGTACTATACATATACATTAAGGTGGAGTGAAAAAAGTTTTTTATATGGCGGTTTGAGCATAACGCTAGAAAGTTGCCGTATAAGTTGAAATATACATATTATTTTAGTTTAACATCATATTAAAAAACAATAAAAAAATTTTTTTTAATGCTATTCCAGAAACATAGGCTGGGCCTCCTCAAAACGTCGCCATAAGAAGATAATATTTTGTAAGATGTATTAACTCATACAAAGGCTACTTTTTATTGCTCTTCAATTGGAAAAATGAAGCTTACCACTTGTACACCTAAGATTAACAAAAAAAAAAAAAAAAAAAATATATAGAAAACACCCTCTAGCAATTTGTCAATATTTGCTACCAATAATCGCTTTCAGATTAAGTATTTGAGATAATAAATCTATATACCACATATAATGGGTGGTTTTTTAAGAGCTCGAGAACTTTGAACCAAAATAAAAGAAAGTAATATTATTGGAATGACATTTTTTTTTATTTTAATCTCTTAGATAATTTCATGCCATTTATTTTTTAAATATGACTTTAGGCATATGTCCACCACGACTACGAGTTACATGCTCCAATCGATCAATCCAATTTTTTTACTATTTTTTTCAATAAATTTTTTCGTATTTCGTCAATGGTAGCTTGAATATTGGCTTCCAACGTTTCAGTTGCAGTTGCTGGCTGGTCGGCATAAATCAATGACTTAACATAGATCCATAAAAAGTAGTCAAGAGCTGTTAAATCGCACGAACTAGGAGCCAATTAATAGGACCGCCTCTGCACAGAAAATTGTGCCAAATTGATTTTGCAATAACTCGATTGTTGCACACGCTGTTATGGCATGTAGCCCCATCTTGTTGAAATCAAATGTCGTCCATGTTTAGCTGATCAATTTGTGGAAACAAAAATTCAATTAGCATGGCGTAACGGCAGCTCCTTCCTCATTGCGAAAGAAATAAGGACCGATGATACCGTGTAAACCACATCAAACAGTTTGTTTGAATCGATGTAATGATGATTCAATGACAGCTTGGTGATTGTCTTCGCTTCATATATGGCAATTTTGTTTATTAACCTAACCGTTCAACCAGAAATGAGCTTTTCCACTAAACAAAAATTATCGATAAAAACGCTTTTTGAACTACGCGAACAGAATTATTTTTATGAAAATAAAATTCTACAATTTGAGGGTGTTGTTCTGCCGTTAAATGATTCATGATGAAATGTGACATTTTACTGAACAGAAATGTCAACATAGCTTGGCAATTCTCATCTGTCAAACCATATCTCTATCATCTGTCAATATATCTCATGCCTATCTCATGCAGCAAAAAAAAAAAAGAAAAAAAAAACACCCGTTACATGTATATATATACATAGATATATGGGTTGTCGGAAAAGTCATGGCGCACTGGTAATGTAATTGTCAAAGTTCATGTATTATACAGTGGTCATTTTGAAATTGGTATAACATGAGATGACACAACTTTTCTTAGACATTTTTTACACTGTTTCCCTGCGGAAAAAATAGAGCAAGATATGCCGATATTTAACACTTTGTTGCGCATGTTCAATTTGATATAAAAACCGAACCAAGCGATCAAATCAAACACTTTTTTTAAATGAACCTTGAACTGTCATCTTTAAAAATCTGTCACACTTGAACCGATTGTGATGGCGCTCATCGTATTCAAATTATGACGTAATCAGAATAATATGTACTTATGATGGGATCTATTGTAAAATATGTCATGATTATTCCGACATACATATAAATGTAGCTACAATTCAATAACAAGTCGTTATCAATCGTAGCGTTAATTTCCGTCAGTGGCGAATTTAAGTATTACGAAGAGTACCTAATTCGATTGACACTATTTGAATTAAGTGAATATTAAATAGATGTACAAATCTGTATTGTCCATCAGAACAGTCGAAACGTGATAGTGTCAACAGATAATTTGAAAGATTTCAAGAATGGAATAATAATAAAAAAATAAAAAAAATATAAGCAAATGTAAAAAATCGAAAATACTTTAAAGGTCAAAAAAAGACAATATAAATTTTCAAAAAGCAAAAACAAAACAAAAGAAAAAGGAGTAATGGCAAATACTGAAAAGAATATTGAATTTAATGGAAACTCAAACTCAAGTGTAAAAACGGATTTGGTTAATAAATTAGAAATGTTGAATATTTCCAAATCCTCCGCAACAACAACTGTCAAATCGCAACTGGTAACATCAACAATGACAGCAATTTCATCACAAACAACAGCAGCAACAACAACCCTCAAAGAAGAAAATATTCAAAAGAATGGTTTCGTATTAATACCAGATCGTCGGACACCACTACCACTCACATTTAAAACTACAGACAATGAAATACTCGATCCGTATTGCGATCCGAAAAATCCATGTAAAATATCATTTCATGATGTAACTTCAGCTGCATTTCTTATAAAAGGTGGTGTGGAGCGTACACCATGTCCAGTGAGCTAATGAAAATAATCGTTATTGTATTTATATGATATTTGTATTCTTCCGTTTCGGGTTTTTTTTGCCCCACATAGCGTTTTAGAACAGCAGAGTCATACGGAATGGATATATATTTGAAAAAGGATTTCCTACAGTACACTGGCAGGCAAGTGATACAAGTGATAGTACTGTGTTGTAAACCATTTTTATTTATTTAATACCAATACTATTATTCCAAATATCGAGTTATTTGTTATTAGTCAATTTCTGTTAATCACAATATCAACCCTAATGAGTACTCAAATGAGTACTTGTGGAACTGAGTTCAAGGTGCACATTTCTATTTTAAAATATAAGTTGCTACCAAGCTAGACATTTTATTAACGATTAATTCGTATAATTGTTTGTTTTTAATTTTTTTTATTGGCGCATGAATGCAATTATAATATTCATACAGTAGATAATAGCGCCATATAACATATTGATAAGCCGCATTATAATGGATTGTATTTACTTAATGATGATATATTGTAGAAAACTGCACTTTCCTCTTACTTGAATGTTTCACAAATAATTGGAACATTTTCTGATTTTATTCTTCATGAAATTAAACATTTGTTGAAGCCGTTCAAGTAAAATGGATCCATATAATACGACATAATTTTTCGACAAAAGGTTAAAGCTTAATATGTTTAAAGAATTCTTTTTATCAGAGTCTCTTACTTTATAAACATTACCAAGTCAGTTTAATAAATAAAATTCATAAATTCAAATTCAATGGTTTAAAGTTCCTGACTTCCTTATAGCTTTAAGGAACGTGGAGCTCGTTATGCATTACTCTCGTTATCAGAAAAACAAAAGAAAATCGGTGTTATATCAGCTTCATTAGGAAATCATGCTCAGGTATGCATTTACAATACATATTTGTATAAGTACCTAGAATTACAAATTCGAGCTCGATTGCTCGACCTTTTTCATAGGGCCTCAGTTATCATGGCTGGAAGTTGAATATACCAGTTACGGTGGTTATGCCAAAAGCGGCGCCTATTATGAAAGTTCAAAAATGTCGTAATTACAAAGCACGTGTAGTGGTCGATGGCAAAAATATGTCTGAAGCGAAGGCGATTGCAATGAAAATGGCACAAGACGAAGATCTACTCTATATCAATGGCTACGATCATCCACATATAATTGCTGGACAAGGTACCATCGGTTTGGAGATATTGGAACAGGTGCCAGATCCAGACGCTGTCATAATTCCTGTGGGTGGCGGTGGTCTAATTGCTGGGATTGCAACTGCGATTAAGGCACTTTCGCCAAGGACGAAAATTATTGTAAATTCACACGTATATTTTTGGAATATAATTTTACTGTACTTAGCTCTCATATTAGGGTGTTGAATCACAAAAATGTCCAAGCTTTACAAAAGCTATGCAAAATTGTGGACCCATACATACACCAATTGAAAATACTTTAGCCGATGGTCTTGCAGTGCAAAAGGTCGGTTATAATGCATTCGTGACGGCATTGCCATTGATCGATAAAATGGTTGTAGTGCAAGAGGAATGGATTGCTTTGGCAATATTACGTTTGGTGGAGGAGGAGAAATGTGTTGTTGAGGGAGCTGGTGCTTCTGGTTTAGCTGCTATATTGGCTGGACACTTGAACGATTTAATCGGAAAAAAGTGAGTGTTGGGGGGAGAGAGAGAAGAGAGAGAGAGAATGGCTATTGATTACATTTTTCAGAGTTGTAATTTTACTTTGCGGTGGTAATATTGATACGACCGTGTTTGGACGTTGTTTGGAACGTGGGTTAGCTGCTGAGGGGCGCTTGGTTAAATTTATCGCTGAGGTTAGTGATCGTCCAGGTGGTATACATGAATTATGTGAAATACTCTCAACATTGGGAGTATCCATTAAGGATATTATGCACGAACGGGCTTGGCTCAAGGATATTTATACTGTGGAGGTGCGTATATACATATTTGGTAAATGTAGATTATTGCTAATTGCAAAAATTTGCGCTTAGGTGAAAGTGGTATGTGAGACCCGCGATTGGGCTCACAGCATGAAATTGAAAACAGAATTAAAGAAACGCTATAAAAGGGTCGACTTTTCGGAGGAGCCATTAGCCATAAATGAACAATTACTTACAAATGTGAATATTACTAAGCGAAAGTAAGCGACTATGTATGTGTTATGTATGTTCATATATTCGTAATAAATTATATAATGAAAAATACATTCATATCGAAATTTATTATTTTTTATTCCGTTGGCGTGCCTTCATTGTCATCATCGTCATCAAACTCATCCAATTGTTCCGCACCATCATCGATCGGTTGCATTTGTTTTTTCAGCAGGCTCAATTTGTAGGCTTCCTCTTCTTCGACCGAGGGATCGATGGTTTCGATGAAATCTTCTTCACCATGCACATATTCTTCGGCTATCTGTGGCAAATGTGTAAATGCCATATTACGTGCCACATACTTGTGACCCCAACCCAAGTAGATGGAATCACACAGTTTATTGAAAATGAATGTGTAAGCTCCCGGCCAAACGTTCGAATGCATAACGAGTATACGTTCGACTTTATTCGTGTGTTTGCTATTTAATCGTCCAATCCATGGTATTGTAGATTCATCTGTGGTATCGTAATGACATGGATTTAGTATGGGCGGACCAATTTCTGGCTGTTCGAAACCCTCCAGCAGATCCTCCTCTTCGCCATCCACCTCCTCCTCTTCTTCGAGTTCTTCCTCTTCTTCTTCGCCCATTTCTTCAGCCAATCGTAATTTGAGCAGACGTGCTCTCTCCTTGTCACGGTCGCGGCGTGCCTTCTCCACATCAAACCATAGAACACGCCCCTGATGGAGTATATTTGGTCGTACGTGAACCCACATCGCAGGTGATGCCAAGCTGTGGGCAGACTGTATCTCATATTTCTCATTCATTAGCAGCATAACGTCATTGTCTAAATGGATAGTAGTGGCAAGATTAAATTTTGGCAAAAACAATTTATGCATTATAGTTACCAATTTCTTCCTGTTCATCTTCGCCCATCATTGGTTCTTCTTCTTCCTCCTCTTCTTCCATTTCATCATCTTCAATGCCGTCATAGAGGCGTTTCTCATGTTTCGTCATTTTGCGGTAATATCCCTCTGGTGCTATGTACGTTCCCGATGTGATGCGTGCAATCATCGCACGCAGATAGTGTTTTTCCTTGCCCGGAAAGCAGGGATACGAGTTGATTTCCGCTTCCAAATCGCCAGTTAGAAATTTCTTAATCTGTCGTGCGACAAGAATTTGTCTTGGCGTCACCACCGGCAACTCAATCCATTCATCGGATAATGCGTTCACAACAAAATACGAATAACGATTCAGACCGGAACCGAATGATTCTGGTGGCACCTCAATGATTTCAGGTTGTTCAATCAGTGGTACAGACTGAACGATGGGTTGCATTTTGGCTAGTTCTTCTTCCGGATAATTTTCCCAACCATATACACCTGGTGTCAGTTCTGGACCAATGTGTGCAGGTAACGGTTTTGGTTGTTTGTCTTCATTTAAATCGGAGGCATTATTTTCACGCATTTCCTTTTCCATCTGTTCTATTCGGCACCTAACCTCCTCCTGTGTCAGTGATGCTTCCACAATGTAATAAGATGCCTTCAGCCCATTGATGACACCCCAAAAACGAGACTGAACTATGGACGGATGCGTTTGTAGGCGATCCATTGAGCAAGCTAGTTGAAATGTGTCGTCTGAGCTAATGCTGAAACCACACTGATCCCAATAGAATTCCAATAGTTGAACACGTCCACTGAACGTAATAAACAGTTTCGAGTTGTCAGTGATTTCTATCTTAAGATCATCAATTTGATCTGATCTAACATCTTCTACGGACATTTCATCGACTGGTGGCGCATCCTGATGTGCGTCATTGTATGGTAATTTCATTGAGAGCAGAATTTTCTTTGCCACACGATACATACGGCTTTCCTCATAGATAGCATCTGGCGGAAATCGTTCTGGCAAATGGAATTTCTGTTCGCGTACATTACGACTGAACTCCTCGAAGAAATCAATAACATTTGGTGGGCGTTCATCGATGACACGTTTAATAATATCCGATAAATGATCAAATAGATTATCACCACTCAATGTACTATACTCCTGCAATATGGATTTGGCTATAGCCAATTCATAGCCAATATTTGGTGGTTCTCTGTGTTGCGTCGAATGTAGACGACATTCCGCATTAAAATACTGATTTGATATTGACGACGACGATGATGAGGATGTTGTGAGCATATTAGAGCATGATGGTTGCTGCTCAAGTTCTGCTTGAGGTTGATGTTTCGGAATTTTAGATTTTTCGTTTTTCTTTGATATACGTTCATCACATACAATGTTGACGTCACTTTTGGAACTTGTTGAACCCGATGGAATGAATCCGTCACAAGATAGTTTTGAATCCAATTCCATTTTTACCAATGACGTTTGCTGTTGGTTAATCGAAATCTTGAATGTCGTTGTATGACTTTGCCAGAAAAATATATTTTCTCAAAATGCAATTTGTTTGACTTTTATTAAGTATTTTATGTATTAGGTACTTGAATTCATGATCCATAGAAACAACCAGGTAATCGTTTTACACACCCGGTTCAAATAGCAGCTTTATCAGCTCAATAACATTTTTGTCAGAAACTCCAGTACAAATTTGACATGAAAAATGCTTCGGAAAAAGTTCTGCAAGAAAGAGCATAATTGATAACTAGATATATAATATGACAGGTAATTTGTTAGATCAACTATTATATTTAACTTCAATAACAATAACACACCAATAACATCAGAATATGTAAATATGTTTCTGTGGTTCGTTACGTGGTGCAATATGTGGAGTGTGGACAGATCGTCTTCTCGGCAAAAACAAAACAAAAGGATTGATCTGAGATTTAGTATACCAGAATTATCGAGAAGCCTTTGATCGGAGCATTGTCAACTCTACAAAGGCACCTACATGAAATTTGGACTTTATTTCATTCTGGATTTTGTAAAGATCAATTTATTGTGAATACCTTTATTTTGTAGTCTGTGAAGAACATTATTTTTATCAGCTAAATAAGAATACTAAATGACTGAATAAGATTACACGATTTTATCTCTCTTCAGTGTACAGTACAGTTGAATTTACTTAAAAGGTCCATTGACATCCATAGCACTTTAATGTAATAATTGACCGCAAGGTCTATTAATATCGCATTCACATTCATATTAACATGTGAAAATATTTTATTATTAAACCTTCGCATATAAATCCACTAACAAATGTGCTAAAATGCATTGAAGTTATAATACCCCATCATGATCATATGACAAAATATTAATTTCATTATCACAAAGTGATTTCATTTCTAGAAAAAATTTCAGAAATGAATCATCCAATTAAGGGCACATATTGAAGTGCAAATAAGTGTACAAAAGACGATGTTCAGAAGCAATAACTACAAATGAAATAGATCATAGATTGGGCATTGCATACTTCCACCATATTGAAATAATTATTATTTACAATGTACATATTTTGTGTGGTTCGTTACATGGTGCAATATGTGGAGCTTGGAGATATCGTCTTCTCGACAAAACCAAAGCAAAAATTGATCTGAGATTTAGTATACCAGAATTATCGAGAACTCTACAACTCTACAAGACGCCTACATGAAATTTGGACTTTATTGCTTTCTGGATTTTGTAAAGATCAATTTATAAATATGTACATATATCTTTACTTAAAAGCAAATAAGAGTGTTTTAAATAGCACAAATGAATATCAATTTATTTTAGACTGATACATTTATAGCGTAGCGTAGCTTGCGAGATTACATCCACAACTGTTACACAGCATTTACATCATATTTAAATTTTATTAGAGTTATACGTATAATAAAATGGTCAGATCATATTCATCTATAGCAGATTAGATGACATTGATAATGTTTATCTTAAATAGTACTCCGTTTCTGGTGTTGCATTAATTCGCTACTTGGACTGAAATTTAGGGATTAAAAATAATACATTTTTTAATTGGATGCTGTGTGCCAAGCATTTTTAAATTTATTCCATAAGATCTAATGAATATATTAGCTTCAAAAACATCTTTCGAAAGCAACTTTTGTTGTATTGTAAATAATCGGTAACTCAAATTAAGCGACATAATTTGGTGATTCAATATGATGGAAGACCTCGCTCTCTTACACATGTGCATCATCCAATAGTGTTATAAGCAGTATTTGTATTGATAAAAAAATCGCAATGAATAAATGATCAAATTTCATGAGTACCAGCCATTCGGTTGTGTACACCCATTTCGATTTGGTTGATGTAGTATGAGCAATTTTAATTGAATTGAATTGTATTATGATACTTTGCATTTAAAACCGAGTAATCGATTTGAAGCTAAGAAACTGTAATTATTTTTTTAGAATATATTCAAATTTGTCATCACGTTTGATAAAAATGTACCTACATTCGAGAATTATATCTTTATGATTTCCTTTTGCATTTTATTGTAAAGTACACACATATATTATTGTTTAATATGTTGAGTACATAATGAGAGTGTTATCATTATTATTATTTTTTATTCTTATTCAAGTTAATAATATCGCACTCTACTTCTGTATCTCTACTTCTGTTTGTATTTCTTGTGATCGTAATCTCTTTCTTTTTGGAAAGTAAATTGTTGATCAGTCGCTCTGAAGTACTCATTGATAGCGGGTCGGGCTTTTAATCGAGTAAAATATTATCGTTTTTAATATTTGTCGTTAATTGATAAGAAATAAAATTGGAATAAAGAAATAACAAAACAAAATGCACATTGTACAGACAGGTAAGTAAATAAGTATAGTGGTCAATATGTATGTTAATTAATATATGCTTTCGATTACAAAACGTAACATTTATGTAATATATACATTATAGAATTATTCCTAAATTTACTATGAAAAATTTCAATTTAATTTCAAACATTAAAATCACAGTAATTGTTGCATTTCACTGCAGTTCTGGGCACTATTGAACCCAATTTGCTGGGCCGCACACTAACACATGAACATGTTTCACTCGATTTCGATCATTTTCATTGTGAGCCACCAGAAGAATTTAAATCATATCTAAAACAGAAGATATCTATGAAAACATTGGGTTATGTACGTCAGTATCCATATTCATCACGTGAGAATTTACATTTCTACGATGAGGAATCACATGATGCTGTCAAGCGCGATGTTCTCTTGTATAAGCAATTCGGTGGTGGTGCAATTGTAGAGAATAGTTCACATGGATTAAAGCGTAATTTGGAATTTATGCTAGATCTAGCGAATAGTACAGGTGTTCACATTGTCGCTGGTACTGGTCATTATGTGCATAATCTGCAGGAGAACGATCACTTGAATTTGAGTGTTGAACAATTGACCGATTTGTATTCGAAAGAGATAATCACTGGTGTTGAGGTGGAACGTGCTGGTATGGTGAAATGTGGTTTCATCGGTGAGGTAGGAAGTGTTTATCCATTGCATGGTAAGCCTATGAGATGAGTAATTGAATTAGTGCAATAGTGCTGTTACATAAAGAAAATATACGTACATGTGGTTGTAGATTTTGAGAAACGTGCCATACGTGCAACTGGTGAAATTCAAGAAGTTTTAGGTTGTGGCGTCTCTTTTCATCCCGGCCGTGATGCTGAGGCACCATTCGAAATATTGCGTCTCTATTTGGAGGCTGGTGGACGTGCTAATAAATGTGTTATGTCACATTTGGATCGTAAGTTGAAAATTATCGTCATGGTACAAAATGGTAATTAAAAATTTATTCACATATTTATTTTCAATATTTCAATCGCAAGGTACCATTTTGGATATAGATCGTTTGTTGGAGTTCTCAAAGTTGGGATGTTATTTGCAATACGATCTATTTGGTACAGAATGCTCCTACTATCAGCTCAATTCCGATATTGATATGATTTCCGATGCTCAACGTATCAATAATCTGATGAAATTGATCGAGGCTGGTCTATTGGATAAAATATTAATGTCGCATGATATACATACCAAACATCGTTTGGTAAGTGATAATAAATTATCGTCATTAATCCGTATGTTAACTTGTTGACTACCCTTCCCAATTTTTAGACTTCATATGGAGGACATGGTTATCATCATATACATATGAATATATTACCACGTCTGTTTGCCAAATATTTAAGTGTGGAACAAGTGGATCAGATTACCATTACTAATCCTGCCAATTGGTTGGAATTTTCAATATAACTATGTATTATTTTGATGGTAGCATTTCATGTGAATCAATAATAAATTGTTTTAATTTCAAACGTATTTCAATCATCTTTATTTCTATAGTTATTCGTTAAATTCTGAAATTAAATTCAACATTCAAAAAGTACATAAAATTGAATATATGAAAAATATTGTGTTCAACTGACAGGAACATTTTTTTGGAGACTTTTAGTATATGCTTTGAAGTTGACTATGAAATGAGTTGAAATTTTGTTGGAATTGACCCTGTAAAAAATTTATTCGTGAATTAATTTAAAAAGAAACGAATACGAAAGAATATTCTCCTCTAACTTCACATTTAGTGTTTTTATCATCAGGTGCAAAATAGGCATTTGGCATCACGTTACGAGACACTTCTCGTACATGTAAACGTAAATGAAGCGAAGCGGAGAAATCTTACCTCATTACCATTGCATAAACGAATTGTGTACATTGCTTTGTTATATTTAATACGATTAAGAAATTTTATTTATTTACTTTTATTACATAATTTTTTATTTTCACTTAATTTCCAATTGAATCATATACATATGAGGAGTAAATATAAAATGTGATAAATCCATTTGTGAAAATTGCTGGCACATTGAGACAGTTTTAAACACCATGTCAACGCGCAAATTAATTTGACAATGGAAAATATATTTTTTTCGGTTTCCAGTATGCATTGAAAAACTAAAAAATGACAAAAAATAGATTTATCACATTTTCTAAGTTACACTGTATATAGGTAAACAGAAATAATTATAGATAGGCTTAAATTAGATTTCTAAAAATTTACATACATATATAAACAATGCCATAAATATACAGAAAGTGAGAGAAATATATGATGTATTTATCGTTACTTAAGTGTAGAAAGCCCTTAATCAACAAATTAGTTTTTTGACAAGAGAAGCAAAAATCAATTTAAAACAAAGAGTACATATGAAATGTGTTATGGATTTTTGTTAGTAAATCTGATAATTTTCAACAAAGTATATTTAACATCTTAATTTATTGAATTGTCTGAATCGGAGAAAAACTTGATTTTGTTAGGATCATTCTACATTAAGGTAACGATATGTATAATTTGTATGAATGAACAGAAGAAGAAACAAATTATGTGAATTATTATTTTAAATAAAATATACGTACACATATTTGAATACCTATAAAAATAAGCAGACTTTTAAAAAATAATCAATTAAAATACTTAATAAGCTTCTGCTTAAATTGATGAAATAATGAATTCCATTAGAATCATATATACTATAATTAGCATAATTATTAATTAATCAATTAATAAATATTAAAAAAAATACTTTTGAACATATATACGAGTAACTACATAGATACATATGTAGATTCGCATCTGGAGTACAAGTAAAATTGACAAATGTAAGGATTTGAAAAAAAAAACAAAAGAAATCATAAATTGAAACAAAACTAACATTATTTCTTAAACATTAAAATAAATGACCTAACTCATAATTCGTTGTTTTACGAGCAATTTAGCCAATTATGTATTCAATCAAAATTTTTTCGAGTATAATTTACTTATAAAATAAATTAGAAATATTGAAATAGTAATTATTACAAAAGCACAACTTGTATTTTTTTTATCATTCCACTTAATTTGTTATAATTTACAATAAATTAATTGATTTTTTTTTGGCACAATATAGTTTCAGCAAATGAGAGAAAAAGAATTACATACTTTCATGTGTATAAGTATATAAATATGAAATTTCAGTTATAAATCGCCTAAATAGCAATCTCGGCATTTCGCAATCAATTCATGTTATATATGTACATACACACGCATACATATATAAAAATATTCGTTGAGTTTTCGACATGTTTATCGTTTTCTTAAAAAAATACGAGTACAACACAACGACAAATACATGGATATTATTTTAAACTGTGAATTATTCATATTTTAGAGCATATTCATTATTGTTAATATACAAATATGTATAAATATTTTTATGTATATATATATATGTATAGACTACAGACAAAATATAAAAATTATATAAATTTTGCAAACACACAATCACTTAAACACGCACCGCACACATTCATACAATACATTCATACAAATATTTCTAATACTAATGACTATTATCTAAACGTATAATCAGTGCATCGACGACATTAAAGATTTCATCGAAATGTGGACGAGATTCAGTTTCGGCTGACCAACATTTTAACATAAGACGATACATTTCGGGTGGTGTATTCTCCGGTGCTGGCATACGATAACCTTTTACATTTGAAATACGGATAGGTATTACATATAGTTCGATTTTATATTTATATTAAAAGCATCATTACCAGTATCAATGCGTTCTCGGGCACGGGAGTTACTCATGCCCGAATATGGTGTATCGCCTTTGGAGAATATTTCCCACATAAGTATGCCATAGGACCAAACATCACAAAGCGATGTGTATTTTCCGAAATTTAATGCTTCCGGTGCTGTCCACTTGACCGGTATTTGTTTCATGCCATCCGAGACTGAAAGACGGGAAATAAATATGAGTTTATGCTATGTATGTATGTTCGAATATATTATACACTTACCTATATATTCTTCCTCTTCACGTGACATGCCAAAATCAGAGATTTTTACACTATTCTCAAAGTCCACCAAACAATTGCGTGCAGCAAGATCACGATGTATACAATTTTTTGATTCTAAATAACGCATACCTACAAGGGAGAAAGAATAACAATTTAATAAATATGAGGGCCAGTAAATAAAAGCTTGGAAAATGTTATTAACATCCAGTTATGAACATCCTTTCAGAAGCATATGTAGTCCGAATTTGAAAATTCACAGCCAACAGATAAATTTGTATGGACGATAGGTTAATTTTGAAAGATATTCTATTGAAACTTGGTAAAGTGGTGTATTCTTCGGAAAAATTGTTATTCATAAAGATATTCATACATTTTTTTGTATAGGGAGTTTTTGTGGATAATACATGTGGATATTAAACAACATTCAATTTCTGTCGGCTGTCTGTTTAATATATTACTGATGACATCAGTATGGACAGATTTTTATCCGGATCATATTATTATTATGTAGACTATTTACCTGCAGCTGCATCTCTGCACATGCCCATCTGCTGACGTGCTGTTAGCGTATTTGAATTTTTACGCAGATAATTGAGTAGTGAACCACCTATATAGTATGGTGAAAATAATTAATTATTGGTGAAATGTTCAAACACTATGTTTCAATACACATGTTGCACTCAGAAGAATAAAAAATCGAAGAATTATTCGTTTCTTCTAGCGCAATATCGTATGAGCTTTGTAGAGGGTAGATACCTGGTACCAATTCCATAACAATCATAATTGGTTGCTTTTGCACACAGATGCCAATTAATTTAACGATATTCGGATGATCATATTGCTTTAGAATGCGACCTTCTTGTAGGAATTTACGTTTTTGTTCATCGGGCAATGTCATACGACACGTTTTGACGGCAACATCTTGTTTGGTTGATTTCAATTTCGCCTTGTATACATCACCAAAGTTACCCTATTGTAGATGATTGACAATTTTATAATGTATTCGTATATTTGTATCGTATATGTAAGTGAAATATACACTCTGCTACTTACACGACCAATTTTCTCGAGCAGTACCACATCATCATTGCTCAATTCCCAACGTTCGCGGCAAATGGGCCGCTTCAGAATGGAGCCCGATTTCACTGTCACCGGCAATTCTGATTGATATTGATGCATGATCAGTTCTTGAATGCTGGGAAAGGGTGGACCTTCAAAACGAAAATGCCCATCCACAGTTGTTTGCACAATAAAATGTTTATGCCCATTCCAGCAGACACTCAAAACAATTTGACTCTCCTCATTGCGTATGGTTTCGCGAACAAGAAAATCACCATCATTATTGAGTAGGCGAACAACTTCTTCACGCGGCAATACACCATGAAACCATTCTTCCTCGTACAGTGGTCGATTGGTCGAAAGAGACATCTAGAATTGTATCGAAATTGTATTAGCAGTGATACACACGATATAGATTGCATATGGTAAATAAGAAAATAAAAATAAATATATTGTATTAGTAAGAACGAAATAATTTTAAATAATACAATACAAATATTATACATTAATATTAATTAAGTAGTAAATTAAACATGCTTAGTCATCATTTCACTAACTACAATTAGTCAAATTACATTTGAATAGTGGAATAAACAAATCAATTAAGAAAGACAACAAAAACTAGAAATTCCATAATCAATCGGTATGCATGAGGTATAAGTAATAATTTAATTGAATTTTGGCAATAATTTTATAACTCATACGTCAATGATTTGTGTTTTTCTTTATTTTTAGCAAATAGATATAATTTAAAAACGCAAATCATAACAAAAAGTCAAGCTGATGGAAATGCGAAATGTGTAGGTGTGTGTGCAAAAAAAAAAAAAAACAAATTATACTACACTGTTTTTTCATTTTATAATATAAGTATTTTGCTCATGTTCATTAATAAAACAAACAAAAAATCTAAAAAGTTTTATTAATATAGGATTTGATCATTTCGGATTTAGTATAAATAAAAATGTTTTCTTTTTTTTTTTGTGGCATTTAAGATATTTTAATCCTACTGATTGATATATTTTTTTTTTTCATAAAACTTACACGATACATTGAATTGGGTCGTTTTTTACGAGCAGGCGGTATTGGTCTGCCCTTAATTAATGGCATTTGTATTGAAAATTGTGAAGAGCTATTACTGCTCTGACCGGAAGTACTCATTTTGTGGTTTTTTTTAATTTATTTGCTTACACACGAAAGTACACTATTTTCTTTTGATATTCGGCAGTGCCTAGATTGACCGGCTGACACGATTGTTAATAATTTCATTAAAATTTCTAGAGCAACAAAACGTCGACCAGATGCTCATATAAATAAACAATATGCACTATTCAAACAATATTACAAATATGTGAATAAAAAATGCTCCAAATACTTTTACAAATATACAGAACAAATATTATAAATCTGATTCAGTTAATATGTATATTATATTTAAAACACTATACGCAGAAATGGTTCATTTCAAATGCGAACAATAAATTGACTAATTTCGCATGTTGACTGAATACCGCTGAGTAGCCGATATATTTGTAGTAGCAGGTGTATGTAAAAAAAAACTTCTTGATATACAAAAAAAATTTTCCTCTCAATTTTTGTTATATGAATATATAAACAAATTGTCTCTCTTGTTCAGTACTTGAGCATTTTATATAAAGAGTAAATCCATCTGCAGGTTTCATTTAAAATTTAATATTTTTCAACAATATTTTTTGCTTCGTCGATTATACAGCATACAAAAGTAAATTTCTATGTAACCCAATGGATTTGATGATGTAAACAAATAATGAAAACATTCAATAAAATCTGGACGAATTCTGTATACAAAGTTCCGAGCATTAATTACTCTATTATTGGAAGTTGCTTTCTGTGATCCACGTTGAAAAAGTATAGCAGTTAGTATAGTCGGTGTTAGATTAATTATGCCTATCTACTGTAAAAGTTTCAAAATTACAAATAGCACATAAAGTAACGAATGGAAGTTGTAGCCTTTACGTACACATTGGAGTGGTCCTTGCGTGCCGACTTTGGAATTTAAAATTTGACGGCCCAGGAGAGAGATCGATTAAAATCACCTTTATTATAATGAAAATATTGGGTGAATTAAATTACTTCCATAAACATTAATTTTGTAGAAATTATTTTTTTCACATATGTTAATAAAACCTAAATACGAAAAATCTCCCGGATCTGCAAACTTTGAGTCTAAGGACTCACACATTAATTTCATTATATCTCGCATGAATTTCTGTAAGTGGGTCGTTGATGCATTAATTTAAAAGTATTGAGGCATGCATAATTTTTTAAGGAGTTAAGGAGCACTCTAATGCATATGTATACATACATTTACATGCATGTCGAAGATGAGAAAGTGAAATACTTGCATGTAATAGGGAGATAGTATAAATGGCAGTCGTGAGTAGAACGAGTGTATCGAGAGAGAATATCAATCTACAAATATAAAAAACATGCATATATACAAATACATATGTATGTACAAATATACATATAGTGAATATACAAATAAAAATCGTTTCTAAAGTTCAATGTGAGAAAGAAGAGATGCAAATTAATACTACTAAATTTCGATTGATTTACTGCAAAAGACATCATACTTGATGTATAGATACATGTGTACATACTCGTATGTTCCTAGTGTGACATCACACAACATGTTATGTTGCATACATTCAGTTGGAATCGTATATCGTAAATACAATTTGTATATAACATACTTTATAGCAACTATGTATAAATGATATGAAACCAACCTGATGCAATCGAAACGGTGTTTATTTTTAGTTGCATAGAAGATAAACATTTGCATGTACGAATTGTTTAATAATTTCGCTTTTGCTTGCGTATAACAATGGAGCCATTAGGAAATATTTATTTTTATTTATTTGAGTGTAGTCGGAAGATATGAATGAGATATGAATGAGAAATTTATTTTAAGAAATATTGAACTATAAATTAATTATATTCAAAATGTTCATAATGGAAACGAATGGAAATACATATTATAGTCTATAAATTTAATTGTTCTTTCAATGTATTTTTCGTAAATTTGCACGTATACACGTAAATCTTCTTCAGTTCTTGAGTGTTTAAGCAAAATATTGTATCTACGGACTATCATACTTATATCTACCACTTTTGCTACTTTTTGAACAACAAAAAAAAAAACATTAAAGCAGCAAGAAAAGTCATTGAATTTTTCAATTAAAGAAAGCGATCATTTTATCGATCGAACATTTGATAATTGACATCTTAAAAGTTGTATGAAGTACCAAGTGGTACCCATAAATATTATTTTCCAAAATTCAGCCAAACCGATAATTTTCAAATAAGTCAATTTTGAATGAATAGGCATTTCTTTATTTGTTGATGTTTTACAATCAATGCAATATGCCAGCCCATACTATTGTATTCCATCAAATACACAGAATGTTAGGTTTTTCAGATATTTTTACGTAGATTTTCTAGAAACTGTCGTTGCTTTTTCATTTTGGGTTATCATACAGCACCAGTTTTTCATTTTTTGTATGCTGGAACTTGCTCACGGATTTCAAGCGCCGCTGAGTTGATCACTGTGTGGAATTTATAAGTTTTAAAAGTTGTTCTATTTATTGTCGTGAGTTTCTGCCACAATACGATCTTCATCTAGATCATTTCGTTTGCTATTTTTTTAATCTTTAAGGCAAAATTTGCGGGCACGTCGTCTCCACCGCAGGCATTTACATATACACACACTTTTCAGAACTATAAGCTTTTAGATTTCAAATAGGTAGGCAAAAGTTATGTCAAAATGGTAATGCCAATCGGAATCGGGTAATAAACATCATATTTATGTCCAAAATTGTAAAGGTGCTTTGGCAATGTTAGTACCAAATCTAAATGAAGTGTAAATCTAATTGAAAAGATGATTTTAAATATTTAAAACAAAAAATTGACGAAAATTAAAATGTTTTAGTTAAATTGAAAATAAAAATTGTTTAAAAATTAAAATGATTATATATATTTTATCCATATATGTGCATGCATTTCAAGTTAAATATGTCAAGCAATACTCTCATGACACTAATGTACGAATATGATATATAAAGAGCTTGGAAAGCAATTACAACAGCCATATTATTTTGCACTTTGACAGCGTCACTACTCATTCCTACTACGATTATGGTGTGGTGCTACCACTATTTACTACGCATACATTCAAAAATAGGAAAACAAAAATGAGCCAGCGAGTGGATACGTGTGCTACGAGTGGAGCATGTGCATATGTGAATTATAGCAAATTATCATCAAATATACACTCTCAAAGAATGCAAATTAAAAGAAAATGAGCTCCATAGATGTAGCTATAAATCAACAGTTAGTTAAACGACGTTGCTGCTGTTCAGAAATGTATTGTTTTGTTTGTTTCTCTCTGATTGCTACTCACACTCGTCGCTAAGCTGGGCACACAATAGCAATGATCCTTAATGCTGAGCACATCATCACTGCTCTCCTCATCTTCGGCATCTGCAGAACTGGTCGATTCTATCGGATGATGATGATGATGATGATGTTCTGTATTCGTTGACGAATTAATCATATGTTTAGCAGCGTGTTTGTTGTTCGTTTCTGCATTCAATTCAACCGGGCACGTACAGAATTCTCCGTCATCGTTGTTGCAATTGAATTCCTTGGCAAAATCAAATACACTCTTACTGGGATGTATACGTCGACGTTTAGTGCATATTTTACACAGTTTGCCACGTTTTATTTGAAAATTCATCAACTTGGAACGGAATGTGTTACGTATAGCTTTGGATTTCTTTTGTATTTTTGGCACTTTAAATTTCATTTTGGAAGGCACTGACGATGCGGACGACTGCGGTGCTGGGACTATGGATGCCGAAGAGTCTTTGGACGGATTTGTTACAATGGAATTTGATTTTATGCTATTAACGCTCTTATTGTTATTGTTATTATTATTATTCTTATTATTATTTATTGTGGATTGAGGCACATCTGAGGCGTAATCAGCTTGACTGGTTGCACCATCAGTTGAACAATTCATTGGCTCAGTATCGCTAGTAATACTTTCAATGTGTGTTGTTGTATCGGAATTTTTCATTGATTCATTATTTGAGGATTTTTGTATACTCGTACTCAGTTCATCGATGATGTCACCATTGATGGGTTCAGTGTCTTCCGTCAATACGGAATTGTTTGATTTGTGATGGATGCGTGATAATGGGCTTTTGGAAAATTCTTTAATATTCGTTATAATTGCATTGATCGATTTCTGTGAGAAGGAAACAGAGCGTTTCTTCTGATTAGTTTTCATTTGTGGCACTTCAGTGTCCGCACGGACTAGTGGATGATTTGAACGACTATCGGAACTTGAGCTTGAAGTACGTTTGGAATGGTTCGTTACTTCATTGGATTTAGTGCATGTTAGGGCAATGGAATCAACTATTTCAATGGCATCAAAATCAATATTATTTTTTGCTACCGGTAGATTACGCTTTAAACGATCGTCCAGTACGCGATTTAACTCATCTATTTTGTCTAAATGTGCATCAATTGAATTCTTTATGGGCTCCTCTGTTATTGCTACTGCTGGTGTTGGTGATGATGGCGGCGGCGCTATTATTAGTGAGGTTGATAAACGCTCTGTTTCCACCGTAATCTTTTGGCCGTCCTTGTCGCTTTCCTCCACCATCATCACCGTCACCACATTTTTATGCTCTTCAACACTGTCCACTCGATTAATTTCAATTCTAACATTTTCTTGCTGTCTCACTGCGAGCTCTCCGCTTTTGATACTCTCACAATCCACACTATTCTTCTCGTCCCTAAAGCCCAACTCAAGGTCCGCATAAACGTTACGAATATTATTGTTGTTAGTATTAGTATGAACGTTTGCAACAGCAGCAGCAGCAGCACAAGCAGCGGATTCAGTAGCATTCATAAACGTTTTGTTAGTTAATTTGGACGGACTAGCAGTATTAATGGATAGTGGCGACTCAACAAAAGGCTCCTCGCACAAACACAACATGGAACTTTCTTGTGTGCGTCGCAATTTGGGCAATTGGCAAATGGGAGCAACTGTTACATCGCCACGTTCGAACATGATCACAGACTCTGGGTCCATGTCATGTAGGCCGTGATTATGGTTAGCTTCCAAGCTGGCAGCCATGCGTAAGGGAATATAAATGGGCTCATATCTAGCTGGACTCTTATTTACCGACAATGATCCGAGGCTCTGTGAGCGCGGCTGCATCTTTGGATGACGTTGGGTGCGCGCACGTGCTGTTGGTGTGGTCGGTTGCGGTGTTGACTTGCGTTTAAAGTGTCGTCCACGTAATAGCGTGAGTACACCACCACGACGCATTAGTCCATTAACAATACTTACACTAGCTGAACTTGTGGATGCATTAGATGTCTGTTGCGGGGTTGATTTTGTAACGTATTTATTTTTGGTTTTTGTTTTGCATATTTTTGTGCAGTTAGTTTTAGTGAACAAGAATACAATGAGAAAAGAGAAAATTTGTTGAGAGCGTTAAACAAAAAATCAGTTGTTTTTGATAGCGAAGGAGTGAGGAGGGAGGGGTGAGAGAGAGAGAGAGAGCGATTATAATTAATTTCATTTATTAATCGTTTGTGATTCTTTTTCCTGCATTGACAAAGATTTTATATTTCTAACCTTAACCCAAAATGATGGCAGTGCAAAATGTGCTTTTTCCATCTTCTTCTATTTATTCATATACTAAATTCATATCCTTCACCACCACCATACTATAAAATCTTGAATAAACACTACATACCTGTTGTTCATTATTGAAACTATTCTCAATGAAATTCTGATCCAAATTCAGATGATCATCACATCCCGATGGTAATTCTTCACAGCCAACTTCATTCAGTGCACATTTGATCATATCGACTAATTTTTGTTTTTGTTTCTCTTGGCAACGCAAAGCATTCAGATCTTTTGATTGTCTACTACAAGAAATATAAAATATATCATTCATTAGCATTTATCAAATTATTATTCTGAACAATTATTACTAACGTTTGACTGTCTTTATTCGATTGTATGCCATTCGTTGTAGAATTGCTGCCATTTGGTGTTATTAAATTACCGTTGGCAATTGGTGAACCGCCATTGATGTGTTCGTTCATCTTTGATTGTTTCTCTTGGCATTCTTTAACGGCTAATTCCAAATCAATCAGTCGCGAACGCAACCAATCGACAGTGAGATTATCAACAGTCAATGTGTTCGATTGCAATTTGCCGGGTATATCTTCGATAAGGGTATCATCGAATTGAAAGACAAGCGGTGTCGTTGGAGAAGTTCTGCAAAAAACGCATCGAATTAAATTAAATTAAATCAAATTAAATCAAGTCTAAAAAACTTACTTATGCTTCTCTGTAAATTCTCGATATTCTTCACCGTGATTTATACTATTTATCACATTGTCAATACGTTTTTGTATCTCTTTAAATTTGTCAGAAGTCAAGTCACCATGCTGTGATGCTTCCTGTAATATATTCTTCCATAGGAGTATAAAACTTTCTTGTACCGATTGTTGATGCTCCAATAGCCCTGGCAATAATACGGTGCGAAAATCTTTTTCCACTTCGATTGCTTCCGTAATCGATAGAACGTATTCATTGTGTGTGAGATGTAATTTACGGCAGGCTTTTTGATATTTATCACGTACATCGTCCAATTTACGACCACCACGTCCAGCTACAGGTGAATAAAATAAGATCATAGATTAATTTCTTATAAAATTATAGTAAAATGTAGGTAGGTGTATTTCGAATTTAATTTCTACAGTTATCTCGTACTTACATTTAATGTAGTGCTCTTCGAAGCGTGTTCTTAAAGCTTTATAACCTTCTAGATGCTTTTGATATTCGGCTTTCTTGCGTACCACTTCATCTGTGAGCTAAAAATAGAGAAATAAAAATATTAATTAGTGGTTATTTTATTTGCGAATTATATATGTAGATAGATAATTAATAATTAAATTATTACAATAGACACTCGAGTATTTCTTATCGATTAAATTATCAGTAGATAATCATAATTTCACTAGCACTCTAATATTATATATTCTCTTTATGTGGTACCTAATCATAAAAAGGGGTATGGTACACCCGTGTACTTTCTCATTCCACCTGTTTCTCTATGCAGTGTTAGTTTTGTCATTAACTATTTTTAGAAAGCCTTGTACGGTTTGTATGACTCTTGTTTGTTTATTTTTATTTTTATTTTATTTTTTTTTTTACTTTATTGCCCTACATTATCTATAACACACACTGAGTACAACGATTGCATGCGGTGTATGTAGTAAGAAGTACAAATGCGAAATAAAACAAAACAAAATATGTATCAAATATCGTTTACTTCAATTAGAGATACATTTTGAGTAAATGCGAGTATTTCACAAACGGAAATGCTTTAAATAATTTAAATTGTTTACATTTTATGAGGAGCACATACTCGTACATGTGTATATTATTTGTATTCATTGTATCATCATATTTGTTACTTGAAATATTTTTAATAATGAACTTCTCTTTTGGACATATTTCCACGTAATATTCACACAATTAAACGCATATGATATGCATAATAATGCTCTTACATAGTGTAATGCAGTTACGATATTATGTAAAAATGCAGCTTAGCGATTGCCTTTATTAGCCATTTGTCTCTATTCATGTATGAAGTGAGACTAAGAAGAGAGAAAATTAAGTATGCGATTTCCATATGATGTTTTTTAATAGGGGCGATGCATTTTTAATGTATGTATTATATTTTGAAGCATAAACATAGATGGAAATTAGATTTTTTAAAGATCAGATAGTTTTATAGAGACAATTCATAACATAATTCGAATAGAAATATCATAAAAATATGACTGTAAAATACTGGATATTTATCAGTTAGTAAAATATGGAGGTTTAAACAACTATACTAGACAACTAGACAACTATACTAGACAAATAGACGAAATGCAGTAATAAAAGGTATTAAATATCTTTTTTTAGTTTGTAAACGAAATAAAATCAAGAAAAGTAAAAAAAATATATTCCAAATGAGATACACGTGATGTGCACGTGCACCATATGTGCATATTATCGTATATATCCATAAGTACCTAAGTATTTTGATTACATTTAGTACTTAAACAACAACAATAGTTGAGAGCAGTTGTTTGGTACAAAAAGTCGCAACATAAATGCAAGTTGAAGAAATGAAACAACATTGAGTCGTTGTATACACAAAAATACACTCAATCGTCAATTAGTCAGCAGCAAGTAATCTAGCCAGTGTGTTGAATACAATCGTAACTATACGATTGTGGTTAACAATAACAAATAAACAAGAAAATAAAGTTCAAACTACGTTGCAGCGCACACCTGAGCTTCATATGTACATATCGTACATATAGTATCCATGTAGTTGTTACTATTGATTGCTTATTGTACAGATGCTGGTTTTGAGGTGGTGATGCCAAAAACAAAAAAACAAAAATAACTTTTCGTGCCATCAGTCAGTGATTTGTTAATTTAAGAATATAACAATCGACACAAAATAAAAGACTCGACTAGGTGAAAGAATAAAGTAAAATAGAAATATATGCATAATATAATAAACAACAAATCAATACTCGTTTTATCGAGACTCATAAGCATAGGTGAGTCAATAACATACTTTTATTTTACTCTCCATGTAGAAAATATATATTTTCATATGTATGTCTTGCAATTTTTACTATTAAGCCCCCTGTCGTTGGTATATCCGTCTATTGTCCTCTCTTAATATATGATAACTAAGCTTCGATATTATATTTAGAATTTGGATATACTAATAAATACAAACATGAAAACAAATGCTTCAGTTGGTCTGGATCGACATAATTACACTCTGGTCTCGTACACATTGGCAGAAGAATGGATTTTTTGATAATTTTCTTTAAGCTTTGTCAGCATACTAGTATATAGTAGTACATACTAGAAGTTACATACTAAAGGGTTTTCCATTAGGGACATAACAATTTCGTATCTTTATATGAACGCACCCTTAAACTTATTTAATCAATTAAAGTCAACATTTTCATCATGGTATAGTTCACGAACCAGCAACGTTTGGAAATTATTAAAAATTACTACCGAAATTCTGAGTCGGTGGTCGCAACTTTAAGAGCGAAAAATCATCTTCAGCGAACAAGCTCATTTCTGGCTCAATGGCTTTGTCAATAAGCAAAATATGCATTATTGGTCAGCAACAAACCCACAAGTGCTTCTTGAGACACCTTTGCACCCGCAAAAAGTTACTGTTTGGTGCGGTTTTCATGCCGGAGGTGTGATTGGGCCATATTTTTTCGTGGATGAAAACGACCGTCATGTTACCGTCAATGGAGAGCGCTATCATGCTATGTTGGAAGATTATTTGTGGCCAGAATTGGATGAACTTGACATCAGCGATATGTGGTTTCAACAAGACGGTACCACTAGCCACACAGCACACGTCACAATCGATCTATTGCAAGGCAAATTCGGTGAACGTGTTATCTCGAGAAATGGTCCGTTCGAATGGCCGCCTCGTTCATGCGATATAACACCATTGGATTTCTTTTATCAAGTCACTGGTCTATGCCAACAAGCCAGCAACTTTAGACGAGCTCAAAGACAACATCCAACGCGAAATTGCCAACGTTCCGGTCGAAATGTGTGCTAGAGTGGTGGAAAATTGGGTCCAAAGAATCGACAGCTGTAAACAGGTTTGTGGTGGTCATATGACCGAAATCGAATTTCATTCATAAAATCTAATGCATATTGCAAGCATCCACAATAAATTTGAACTCAATATCTCAAATATTTCTGTATTTTATTAATAGATAAAATTGTTATGTCCCTAATGGAAAACCCTTTAGTTTATCAAACTACTTATTTTGATTAAATGTCATTATGAAATACGAGTATTTACGGATATGTACGTTATGTTCTTTTGTGTTGTGTTGTTTTTTGTAAGTTGTGTTCTAAAACAACATTTTTTGGTATAATCGTTAAAATGTTGCCGCACAGCTTGTACTCAGGTTATATCAGAAGAAATTGTTACATTCTGAATTTTCTTCGTATGAATAAGTAAGCTGAAATAGCAACAATTTCACTATTTTCGTTATATTGTTTATATACATCAGAGTTACTGTTTTAAATGTTTTTTATTACATAATAATTACTATATACACGAGATGAACATAAATTCATTGAATTAGAGCATAAAGTTACGCTTAAAATACACTCACACATATACCATACATAGAAATGTTAGTTGACCTACATTATACCACTGAATGATATTGAAAGTGTAATTTTTTCTAGAAAAGTATTCATACGATTGCAAATGATACATATGAATACCATGTACGAGTACACATGAATACTTGTACATGAATACGTACATATAGTATACTTGAACGTACTGTACTTTATGTAATATTAATCAAACTTTATTGCTAATTATATGTGCAATCAGAAAAAAAGATAATACCGTAGAGCGAATTAAATGGGTCGAGTTTTGAACATTAATTATAACAAATTGTTATTACAACAGCGCACTTATTCTATTATAACATAGAGGAGGATTGTGTTTGATTAAAATATAAGTAGTTTGATTATTCATAGGGATTTACATACAATATATGCTACACTACATTTACATGAACATATGTAAGAGAAAAAAATTATCGACACTAAAATTTATAAATTATGAAATTCTTTTGAAAATATCAAACATAAGTTATTTTGATTTTTATTTAATTTCATGACACAGCTGATGCCGAATTGTATAATGAGCTGTGTAATTCCATACAAAATTGTTTACACAATGATGTTATATGATCGCAACATGTATCTATCAACATATTAGCAACATTTATGTACAAATGAATGCACAAAATATTTTTGCATAAATTTTTGCCCGAAGACCTTGGGTTTTTCCGAAGTAAATAATAAACTTTAGGAAGAGCAGAAGAAGAAAAAAATACAGTTTGTATTTTCTAAAACATGCCAATTAAATACAATCACAAGAAGAATACTTTATTATAAATATAATTATTCAAGTTTTCAGTCAGATTACAATTATTTTTGGAATCACTTATGTATATTAATCTCTTTTAATATGCATGTAATTTTGTTTGTTGTTGTTAAGAAAAAGAACAATTTTTAATAATAATCTACACATATAATCACCATTTATACTATAAAATATATGCATAATACGATTGTAATCTAGAAAAAATCTCATTATGCATGACTAAGAGAAGAAAAATTAGATTGTTATGAAAAATAGAAATATGAACGACACCACCAATAACAAAATACTAATAAAAACAAATCAAGCATTCCAAGAGAACAAGTGATTTCAAACTCTAACGACATACATAGCATATACAAGTATATTACATATTCACAAAAAGAAAACAAAAATTCAAAATACTAAAAAGAGGCAGGAGAACATGAAAACACCTTTTTTGTTTGTAAGTTAACTCACGAATGACCCAAATAAATATGTTGAAATATTGTATAAAAAACGCGTTTATTTTATTTTTTTTTTTTTTTGCTTAATTCAACTCAATAGCATATGGTAAGTAGTGTCAAATTTATTTATTTTATTTCTGACGAAGCATTTAGTCGATTGTTGAGATGACAATTTGACAATTTACATAATATATAGTTAATAGAAAGACCGAATGTGCTTGACTTTATTATGTAAATAGCTACAACTTAATGTTGATGTTGTGTTTTTATTTAGTCGATCTTTAAAGGC
Organism: Megamerina dolium; assembly: GCA_963854835.1. Taxonomy (NCBI): domain Eukaryota; kingdom Metazoa; phylum Arthropoda; class Insecta; order Diptera; family Megamerinidae; genus Megamerina; species Megamerina dolium. Next base: position 1,797,060 of record OY978526.1, on the reverse strand, counting down.
TTAAATTTATAAATTACCTACTTAATTTAATATAGTAATAGAAGCAAATCATACAAATATAGTGTTGTGTGAAATGGAATTCTTGAGAATTCATATTTTCTAACATAAAAAAAAAAAAATCTAATGATAATGGGAATCTCGTCTTTCAAGTCTATTAATATCATTCATTCAACGTTAAACGAGAATATTATTGATGCTTTTGCCACTAGTATGCATGAGAATTAAAACCCCTTAATTTTTTCATTATTCATAAATTGATATCTAACGTAACATGAAATACATGCTTCATTTCTACTATGTAGTTTACTTTAATTGGAAACATTATAGGAAGCATTCTAATGTGACAGAATGATGGTGACCATGAGTCAATTGTCAACAACTAACTAGTGATTATTAATAAGAATTTTTTCTTGCTGTATAGTACATTTAGTAAAAAATCACATGTATAAAATCAAATACATTTCAATCAGTTTACGTCGCTTATGATATATCAGAAATATAGCAATTTCTATCTATGTGGTTTATTGAGCCCAACTGAATTAGAAATTGCGAGTTTTACAAAATTGATTTTCTCAAAATGTTTAAGTACCGTTATATTCAAAGTATGTCATCTCGTATTTGAGTACGATTTTAGGGATTAGTTTTTTAGTAAAACAGTCAGCTTGTTGTCCTTAAGGGCATTCTTGATAAAATTGCTTCTTAATGGTGTTTACTTTTTCAGGTGAATTAGTTCTATTTAACTAATTTCATATAGATCCATTAAATTTTTCTGCGTGTAGTGTAACATCAACATCAAGTAGCGAATTAGAAATTCAAAAGAAATCAATTATTTTCGTCTATAATTTATAAAATGAATAGCAGAAACGAAAAAAAATCTATAATTTAATATTTCTATTGAATTACTTAATGTTTCTATGGAAATGGCAGTGTTTTATATACGAATGTATAGTATTATTTATATTCTATGATGAGACCAAGGAGTTCATCATTTGCTCAGAATGACATTATTTGTAATATTTTTCTACATAAATACGAGTACCATAAAATAAACAAAATTAATTTAGATTTCATTATAGTTTCAATTAATCAATTTAAATTAGATTCTTAAAAGTTTGCTTTTTTCACGCTTGCTTAATTAAAATAAATTTATGTTGTCAATTAATTTAATATTTTATCAGCGTTCTTGGCGTATCAATTCAATCAAATATTTGTTAAAATATTTTGCATAATTCATTATAAAAAACGGCTCGCTTTTTTGCGGATATCTTCGAAAATTGAGGTCGAAATGGCGGAAAAAGAAATTAACAAGAAATCATTTGATTTTTTTTTTATGCAAGCTAAAGTTTTTTGTCTCTTATCTTTTTTCACTTTGAATTTGCTGGTTAAAGTTCATTGTTCTAAACTATAAATGTCAGCATTTCAAATGTTTGAAATTAGATTTTATATATCAATATAAATGCGCATAAAAATATAAGCAATTATATGGTTTTGAATTAAATTTGAAGAGATTTTAAAGAAGTTGATCTAAAGTGATCTAAAGAAGTTGATATAATTTAGAAATTGTATTTGTGAAATAGAAGTGAATCCTTATAAATGCATTCCTTTAATTTACCAAGCAAATAGAAATACGAGAAATATATTGTAAAACTTCAGTTATTTAATTAAATTATTTTCAATGAATCTTTTTCAATTTGTAGCATAGAGAACAAATTATAATCAATTGTTCAATTGATCATCATCATCATCATCATCATCATCATCATCATTATGATTGTTATTAATCATTAATAAAAATACTTGATGGTTCTGTTTGCTATTAATTTGAACAAATTTATTTATTTAATTTTCTTTCATTTCACAACGTACTCATATTCTACATACAATGTATATACAAATTTACTCTGTATACATATGTGTGTATGTATGTTAATTTATATATATGGGTACTTTCAATTTTATTTAAAATTTCTTGAGTGCATGTGTTGTCGATGATGATGTTTTTGTATTCGAATAAACTTTTTCTTTATTTATTCATGTTGTTTACTTAGTAGTGGGGTGATCACTGTTGTTACAATATCAACAAATTGTGTTCTAGACATGTATATATAGATGTGTATAATGTCGCCTATAATAATATCAATCGCTTTCTGAGATTGATACATCTAAGCTATGACGTAAGGTAGTCTTTAGAGTGTATAAGTTTTTTTATATATTAAGTATGATGACTATTTTTTTTATATGTATTTATAATAGAACAACAATATAGATGACTACGATGACTGTATTAAATTGTATAATCTAAAAATAAGTTTTATTCTTGAACTTGGTTTCACTGTTTTTAACAAAATATTAAAAAAAAACAGCGATAAGGGCAGACGAACGATTCAAGAACTGACGCTGAGGTCAAAAAGTTTTCGCAAACTTGAAATAAATTTGAAACCATTGATTTATTCTTCAAGATTTAGTTCAGATGTTAGAAATAGCGTTATTTAATTGTTGTTGTAGTTGTTGAATATTTTTTAAGTTAGAGCGCAAACAAAAATTTTGTCAGTCCTCGTAATAGCTACATTTGTCTGTGGAAACTATCTGCGGAACTGTTACTAGTTCGAATATGCTCACGCATATCTGAATTTTGTGTAAAAAGCTCTTTTCGCTTTTACTTTTAAGTTGGCTCATATTATTGACATAGAATTATATTCTAGCATGCTAACTTGCCATCATGTAAATGCTTCTACAGGTATATGCATGTCCAAGTCCTTCAATTGAATATTATGTGAAATATAAATAAAACTTTTTCGTGTCCAATCGATGCTTTTGTAAATGGTAATTAGATTTAATGCAAATACAATTAATCACGTCAACGAAAAGACTCAAGAAACAAACGTGTGTTTTCTATTAAAAATTAATTTAACAATCATGTAGGTAAGTAAGTACTCATAAGAATTCGAATGTTTGGATGTCCAACTTCATTAAAATTAAGTAGTATCATGTAAAGTGATTATGAAATTGTATGAAAATATTATAAACAAAAGCGTTATGAAAATAAAACAAGAATAAACTAATAAGTGTACAACAACAACAATAGTCCCACAAATAATGTAAAATTTGAGTAGAAATCTCACATCGATCGTTGTTATCCATATTAATTATTTTTATCGATTTTCTTAATGATAATTTATTAATAAATAAATACATACATACAAATATGAAGTGCTTAGAAAACAAAAATTATTTAAACTTTTCTTGTAAAAGCTTAAAGTAATCATTTATGTATGTATACGTAGTGCTGTCATAAGAGTAAAAGGCGTAACAAAAAATAAGACTTGTTGTTGCTTCTAAATTGCTTAACAAACTTGAATATGTAATTTTCTTCCTCTTAATGCATACATACATATAAATGTACATTGTACATACGTATTTGTATGGTGGGTATATGAAACACCTTCTGCTTCTTCTTTCTCTTTCATTTTCATCTTTGTCTTGAGGTTTATTTATTTTTACTGCTCACTTTTATTTTTTTCTTGTTTGTACTTTTTTCTTCTTGCAGCAACAACAACAAATATTTTGTTTTTTCCCTATTTTATTTTTTAAATTTATTTTATTTTGTTGTTAACCTGAAGCATTTTACAACAACAACCACAGCGATAACAACAACAGCGACAATAAAGGTAATAAAAGAAGAAGAAGAAGAAACATGAAAATAAACCTAAAAATGTGACTACAATGAGAAATTTCGTTGCGCATGTGCACAAACCAACAAGTTGTGTGTCGTTCGGTGTTAGTTGTTGGCGATGTTGATGCTATTGCTGCTTCTGCTGATGTTGTTGTTTCTATTGTAATTGTTATTGCCCCTTTTTGTACACACATCTACACAAATACGTAATACATAAAACCAATACATATATATGTTATGTATGTGAGGTTGTGATCATGTTTGCAGACTTGTTTCATAACTGGTCCACAATTCTTGGAAATACGGACAAAGACTGATTTTGATTTTGACCGACAAATGAATCTGTATACGATCGAATGGCTTTATCTGAACAGATATGTGTGTATGTATGTATGTACAAGCATAATAAATGCGAGTATGTGTGCACATATGTGCATGCTTGTACGTTCGTATGTTTGAAAGGATGGTAGGTAGCAAAGGTAAAAGCAAAACAACAGAAAAAAAGAGAAAAGCTATACATGAAAACAAAACAAAACAAAAAACTTGTGTATATGAAAAGTGAGCTGAAAAGAAAGGAGTAGGTATGTATATGAAATGATTTGGGCGCATGCGCATAGACAATATGAGGTTAAGAAACAAAAAACCCATCCATACTTGAGCAATTCATTTAAAAAATAAAATGAAAAATTATAGTGCTATAACCCTCAGGATATAATATTTAATTTTGCTTTTATTAGCTACAGTCTACATGAATGTATGAGTACCAATATGTATATTCGCAAAGTAAAAATAATAGTAAAGAGTTACATCGGTGTTTGAGCATAAAGCAAGCAGCAGGCACAACAATATCCTCATCAAACACATCATGTACATGTTTAATAGAGGATAATATTGATGCTGGCTTTTTGTTGAGTATAAAATCATTGAAAATGTTCATTAAGCAACTGTGCATATGATTTACTTGCGGATAGTAAGAGTGTATATATATGAATTTATTTTTTTTCTTGTTACTTAAAGTGGTTTTGCATCTCTACTACCACTTGGGAACCGTGGGAACCAATTAGTTTATTTTCCCAAGTTAAAATGTATAAAATTAAATACAATAAATTAAGAAATTTGTCACAGCATACGCAGTCACTTGTTAAACATTTTATAAATATACTTGCTTAATTACTTTGTGAGTGAATTAATTTTAATTAAAACACTTCTACATGGAAACAATATACACATTTTTTTTTGGAGGCTAAACACGTACGTAATTGACTGTATTTTATAGGTTTTTTTTTGTTTTCCCCATCTTTTTGATTTTCATAATCCCCCTTATCTTCTGGATTTCATTTCATATGTTCTATCTAAATGCGTCGAATAGTTTCAAAATTGTAATAAGCATGAAATGGATACAACCTACAACCTCCAATTGCCAAAATTGTATTTATTTAAATGAAATGCTTTTGTTCTTCTTTCTTAATCATATCAACAGGATAAATATGTATCACAAGTATTCACCATTGAGCATCTACCTCGAACAAAGTACTAATAGAAAACTACTTTCTTCTCTCTATCTCTCTCTCTCTTCCTGCTGTGGTAATAATTATAGCTATAATTTTATGTGTATTATTATCATTGATAGATAATAGTGATTATAATAGTGCTAGTACAAACAGCCATAATAGTTATAAGTGCCCTATTACTTATAATCGCCAAGCTTACATGACACTTTTTCTCAACTTAACCACACACTATGCACGTAGTACGTAGTTTCTTAGACCGTTGTTGTTATTGGTATTTTTGTCATAGTAGACATTTGTATGTGCATATACATAGTATTTGCTCCATCTCATTTTAATATGAGTACAAGTTATTTATTTTCCTTCTACCTACTTCTACACTTTTTGCCTTGCCTGTTTAAGATGTTTTTTTGTTTGTTTTTGTTTTATGGCATTTGTACCAGGCTGCGCCATAGCGTAGAGGGCGATCAACTTTTGTTGTTTCAGTTTTTATTCCATCTTCTACTTTATATGTACCTTTTATTCCTGTTGTTCTTGTAGTTTTGTTGATTTTTATACATTTATTTATTTACTTGTTAACTTGTCGGTTTGTGTTTTTGTCACATTAATACTTATCAGAATGTACTATAGTTACGTATACACGTATCATTTTAATAAAATGAGATGAAAAGACGGAGTAGAAGAAGAAGAAGAAGAGCAAGATGCTGTAGACATATTCAATTCAATTAAACATAAACAACAACAACAACAACGACAACAGATAAAACTTTGCTTGAGTTTTATTAAAACAATGAGAAAAGTATTAAATGAAATTGTAGGAAAACAAATACAACGCAACTGGTTTTATTTTACCAACAATTTTAATAGGCGAATCTCTATCATTCATCACAGAGTAGAATAAATATTTATATTATTAAAATTTTGTATTGTAGGTATGTATTATATGTATGATAGTTAGTAAATAGAAATTTGATAAATGTTAAGTAAAGCACACTATATTTTATTAAACCTCAATGCTAAACAAACGAGTTGCAAATTTCTGATTAGTGATGAGACTGAAAAAAAAATGTCTTACCGAAGAGATAACCAAAACATCAATGATAGTAGGCAAAAACAAAATGGCAATCAAAATTTCTACTTTTTTTTATAATTAACATATAGCTGGAATACAACTAAACTAGGGTAGACAATTTCATAACTGATCTGCTTATTTCGAGGATGATGATGGTATTCAGTAAAATTCGACCAAGAGACTTCGGAGTCTATGTCTGTGATAATAAATCAGTGACAGTTATTTAGACAGTACTCTCCTTCATTCATAATCTCTAATCACGGAATTAACTGAGAGCGTATTAAGTGAAAATGTAGAATCATTTCCAATTAACGAGTAATTTACAAATCAATTAATCAGAAGAAAGTTAAGAATTATATACGTACATTTGCACAAATAAATACATACATATGTATTTTACTTTCCTCTATAAATAATTATACTAAATGCATTTCACTCTCTCAATGAGATTTATAATTGCATGTGCTCGTATGTGTGTTTGTTTTATCATTGTTTTTATTATAATTTTAATTGAAAATAAATCCATACAACTTTCGCATATACCGTTTGATGGGGAGGAAGAAAAAAAAAAGGTGAAATACAACAACAACAACAACAACAGCAGTCAAGAGAAGACAGACAGATATAAGAATTTCTCTTTCTTAGTAATTGCCTTAATCCGACATTGTTGCTTTCATTTTTTATGTATGTAATTTTTTTTTGTCTCTATAGAACTGGACAAAAGTATGTTAACTGCTGACAATGAGTCAAACAAGTGAGTATACACAGATGTATGAAAAAAATCTTAAAACAAAAAAGCAAACAAACTTGTTGCATCAGTGAAAAAAAAAAACTGTTGTTGATGCTATTTTTGATGATTAGAGCTAGTAGCGGCAAGTCAGTCACCAGTATGTATAGATACATACATACATATATATTGTATTTGTTTAAATATGTACGAGTATATACAGTACATAAGTGTACATGTTCATGTTGTTTATGAGATGTGCTCTACTTTTGGTGGCATATGTGCATGTTTGGTATTATTATGCGGATATAATAAAAATAACACATTTACACATTCACAGCCAATAAAAATACAAGCTTCAAATTTAGTAATCAGATGCATATGTACATATGTATGTGCATTCAAGTTGCCGTGATTGACGATTGTTATTTTTTTCGCTTCTTTTACATTCATATTAAATACGTGACAAGTTCAATACTAAAGAAAGACTAAATAACCAGAGTGCGAATGAAATAACAACAATCTCCATAATTGTAATGTATGCAATATTATTGTGAAAAAAAAAATCATGCTTCAATGCATGACCGTGATAAGTGTGAATTGAATGGTTGATGCAAGGTAGATTTCATATTATCGGTATTAATTGTTAACAGATGTGAACGATGACAACATATTAAAGTAAAATGACTAAAACTTAGCAATACAATAGATAAAAATAACATGATGGCATCTTGTATAGTAAAGCTTTCATTTTTGGTATTATTAACAATATCGCAAATTGATTCATACTTGATTCAATATCAAAGCTTTAAAGCATAGGGTCTTATATTAAAATCCTGACTTGATTCATACCTTTCAACATTGCGCATCTATTGTCAAGCAATTTTGACAATTAAACATTTATTATAGAAAACTTTTTGAAACATCGAATTTCTAATTGAGTTCAACTTGTGCGAAAAACATCGTATTCATATAATCTCAATATCGAAAATATTTTTTTTTTTAATTCAAAATAAAATAGTAGCTGATGAAGTAATCGATATTTTCTGGTGAATGTGTAATGAAATTGCATATAAATATACGATATGTATGTCGAGATTTTGCGTATTCTTTGTTGTTGCACAACATAACACTAGCAATGTCACGTTTTCTGGTGCTTCTTACACCATGCGCGTTCGATTTTCCCACCCTACCATTTTTATACCCTGCATAATGCAATATGCATGGTATATTCATTTCGGTCAGATGTTTGTGTCCACTTGAAGGAATCTCCGGAGATATAGACATGGATATATATTTGTGATCAGCGTCGATTAAATTTTCGATTTAACGATGTCCGTCCGTCCGTCCGTCCGTCCGTCCGTCCGTCCGTCCGTCCGTCCGTCTGTCTGTCACCTGGCTGGTTCGCACGATAACTTGAGTAAATATTGAGCTATTTCGATGAAATTTGGCATAAGTAATCTATGATCCAAGGGTACGGAGGGGATTGATATTGGGCATGATCGGTCAATAACCACGCCCACACCAAGCATTCAAAGCGACTAACCTCGAAATTTTCAAAATCTTTAACTTGCTATAACTCACACAATATACCACTTGGGACAACAATATTTGGCACATAGACTTATAATTTACTATTATATAACCTCACCAAAAGTGGATGAGCCACGCCTACTTTCTAGCGTAGCTCCCATACAAAGTGTCTGTACTTCTTTTAAATTGAAACTGCTGTAACTTCTACAATCTTCTGTCTAGAATAACCATAATTGACACTTAGATTAACACGGTAGTCAGAAATAATATGGCAGAAAATCAATGTGCCACGCCCACTCCTTTTTGGGTCTCCCATACAAAGTTGCGGAAATTAAAAAAAATGTTACCGGTTATAACTTGCAAACTATTCAGCGTAAAGTAACGAGATTTAAGGTGTGGATTAGTATTGTACGAGCAACTAGGCTCACAGAAAATGGGCGCACCATGCCCAGTGTTTATCGTAGCCCCCATACAAATTTTAAATTGAAACAGCTGTAACTTCGGCAATCTTCTGTCTAGAATAACCATAATTGACACTTAAATTAATATCGTAGTCGGCAAAAATCTGGCAGAAAATCGGTGTGCCACGCCCACTCCTTCATGGGTCTCCCATACAAAGTCGAGTGAATTAAACTAAAATTTTAAGCTCCATAGCTTACAAACCATTTAGCCTAGGACAACGAGACTTAGGGTATGGATTAGTATTGTACGAGCAACTAGGCTCACAGAAAATGGGCGCACGGCCAGTGTTTATCGTAGCCCCCATACAAATTTTAAATTGAAACAGCTGTAACTTAGGCAATCTTATGTCTACAATAACCATAATTGACACTTAAATTAATATCGTAGTCGGAAATAATCTGGCGAAAAATCAGCGTACCACGCCCACTTCTTATTGGGGCTCCCATACAAAGTTGAGGAAATTAAACAAAAATGTTAACCACCATAACTTAGAAACTATTCAACGTAGGACACCAAATTTAAGGTGTGGATTAACATTGAAAAATTAATTGGATTTACTAGAAAGTGGTAAGCCACGCCCACTTTTTATATAGCTCCCATACTAAGCCTCGGAATTATCTTAAAATCCTTTTACTTCGTCAAAGTCAACCATATTTCGGGTGTAAATTAGTAGTATATGCAAAAATTGTTTCTCGAAAAGTGGAAATAAAAGAAAAGTTGGATATTCGAGTAAACTTTTATATATAAATCTACATATGCAGGGTATAGTTTGGTCGGCCCCAGCCGACTGTAAGGAGATTTTTAAAATAATCTACCGTTCAATAACAAAGTGGGATTACAAAAGCAGCTACATAGCTGTAGTACATGCGTTCAAGTACACATAAGTTCAAGTCACATGTTGCCATTGTTTTAAGAAAGAATACAAAAAATGTGGGGAAAAATCAATCAGTTTGAGGTTTCTCTCTGTACTCATATGTACGTATGTGTGCATGTATTTACTCATGTGTGGATTTGTAGTAGTAATTCTTTCTTTGATTTATTTAGAAATCTATCATTTGACATGACATTATAAGTATCCATATGATTTCTTTATGACCTGTGAACGCGAATGACCGTCACTTTATGTATGTTTCAGCTAAGCATTTATATGGATTCCATTTCGAGCAATGTTAAGCATAGTTAGTGATAGGTATAATACTCATAAGCAGGCTTTGAATTTCAAATTGTGACATTTTCACGTGAATTTTCATCAAATTTTAGTCAGCTTTAGTAATACACAATATTATGATGATAAATAAACATTCCCAAGATGACATATTTTTAATAGTGTAGTATTTTTAATAGAAAATTTTCCAAAACAATATTGTCAGTTTATGAAATATACTCGAATGCCATTTTAATGTTAACGCTGAAATGTTATGTTTATGTATTTTCTATTGCATTACCCTCATTCAATTTACGACTACAATTATTCCATGTTATAAATTCAACACCATTATTTATGTGATTTTTTTTGCGCAAATATATACTTAGCGGCTAAACCAGGGAATACGGCGAATGCAAGAAAGAACGGAGAAAGAAAACAAGTACGAATTAACAAAGAACATTATTGTACCGCCTTAATAATACAAACACATACGATATATACGCTTATGCGTGTTGTTAAATATTTTGGAGTCGCTCCTCATCATTGAAGCATCGAATAGCTAGCAGAAAATAACAATAAATGAGAAATAATATTTTCAAATATACAATGCAATGGTCTTATTACAATTTGTTTATTGTTTTCTTTCTTTCTTTTTTTTTTTTTCTTCTTACAATTATGGGGCTATATGGTGGGGTTGATAGTCTGGATTATTAAGTTGTTCAAGAGATTTCAGGGTTCATTTTTCTTTGTGCGTTATTCAAAGAAGCAAGTCAATGTATACTCGTACGTAGTGCGATATATAGTATTAAAGCATTTCCGACACTAAACTGTTTCTATTATAGTAATTTTTCTTGTTGTTATGCTCTTTTATGCTCTTTTGCTAATTTGGCATTTGCCCAAATTGAAAACATAAACTTTTTGTTATTCTACGCTTCAATACAGTGTAAGTACATTTGGCTGGCTGTCTGGGTTAGCTTTAGCTCAATCGACTTCGGAATGGGGTGAATTGGAAGTTGGAGCAGCAGAAGTATGTAGAATTCATGGAAACGTGAAAATTGGATATTTCTGGATGAACATATAAAATATTTGATGGGGTAATGAAAATAAAAAATGAGAAAAAAACAATATCGTTAGACGATGACTTACAAAGGGTGTATTACTAAGTATGTAGATTTGTATGAATTTTTGCTTTTTCCATTATATTCATTTATTAATCCCTTATATTTAAAGCTATTTTTGAATTTGTACCTTTTTCAAGTTGTTTTTGTTTTTCTACACTCTGTGGCCAATTTTGAGTAGCGTGAAATCAAATTTTTTTTGTCAATTGTCAATAATTTTAAATGTTTAGCTCGAGAAGCACGACAAAAGTAAACCAAATGTTGCTAAAATTAGCTAAAATTTTCGAAAATACGATTGTGTTTTATTTGAATTGAAAATTACAACATTCTAAATAGCACCCCTTACATCAACTTTGTATGCTAACAATTTGCCTTCATGACTCCATCCTAAATATGTATATTTCTGTCTACATTACTAGACTATAATACGTATGATATCACCACCGACCCATACATATACCATAGTTACCCGCGTAACATTTCAATACAAATTTAATTCATTTATGCCGATGGAGTCAGTCTTGTCTCTTCGATATTTGTAAAGTGAAATTTATATTTTGCTGCATTTTGCACAATTTATGACCAACGTACATTAATGTTAACAACAAATATTATAGGCTCGTCCGAGACAATAATGTACTTATGAATGTTTGTGCTCGACTGTGCGCTTATATCAGGAATATTGATAGTTGTGAGAGTATTGTGTTGTGTATGAGATGAGCAAAAAATTGCATGTGAGTTCATATATTGTACATAGTTAATGGACAGAATGTATATGAAATTTTCGACTCAAAAAAGAAATTAATTGTATTTTACGGTGTAGCAGATATGGCTAGCCGCAGCATTCAATGTCATGCATTATATGCAACATACAAAATTTTTATTCAATTTGATGAGAAGAAATAAATATAGTATTTGAATATTTAAACAAAATTAATTTTCCTTGTTTCCTATGATTTCATAACTGAATATTAAATTAATGTAAGCTTTGTTAAAATCATAAAATAATCATATAAAATATAAGAATGTACATACTTGTACAAAATATAAAATTTTCAATTTGTAAAAATAAACGCCATGAGAAGATGATGGCGCATCTAACAATAATATAGAATTTTTATGTATGTATTCTACAAATAATTATTCTTTCAATGAGTGAGTCATATTGATAATAATCAAAAGAAAACAAGATGTTAATAAAAATGTATACCTAAACAAAAACAAAACAAAAAAAAAAACCGCAAGATGTTTCTGTTAAAAATTCGCACAAGTGTATTTTTGTGTATAAAATAAAAATTTCTTAAATTTAATTTCGATTAAATATTGTATGTGTGGACACAAGCACTTAAGGACAGTTCAGCAACCTTAGATGTGTGACAAGTGCTTAATTCTATAGTTCTGTGTGTAGTTATGTGTTGTTATTTAAATTTTCTGGTTATATAAATAATAGAGGAAAAATTATTTCTTGGGGATCTTGTACTGTACTGTACTGTACTTGTGTACTATCATGTCTGAATGCTCTACAAGCCTGATGTTGTACGATTTCTTTGAGACTACAATTGAATGGCAATGCACTTAAAAGAAAAAAGAAAAATATAAATTATTTTAATTTGTACAGCATCGACACGAATATCTACTTGCTCTTCTATTCTATATAATTCACAAAAGATATGTTTCTTATATATTATATTTTACGAGTATGTATATCTAAATACATATAGATCATAATAAACGCAGTCAGCAGTTTATTGGTGGTCTTTTCTATATGATAATAGTTTCATTAATATTTATTTTTATTAATCGGTCATGCTTCTTGACTTTCTACAACAGACTTTTGTGTATTTACAAATACACATACTATTATATATATTTAGCTATTTTGCGCTCCCCTATTTCCTTAAATATACAAATTTATTTATTTAATGGTAACATTAGAAATGGCAAATAGAAGCTAAATGAGAGACTATAAAAAAAAAAAATTACAATAATAATGCAATAATAACAACAAAAATGACTTAATATCAATAAACAATAATACAAAATACATTCGCGTAAATATACGAGTATGGACTACATGTACATATATGTAAACAGCGACGCAGTGTGATGGAGCCATGGTAGCAATTCAATTGTTTATAAAGAAAACTAAATACACACACACACACACACACCTATCCACCACATGTAGTAGGGACGCCCACACGCATTCAAGATAGAAAAGTGAAAAATCAACAAAAACAAAAAAAAAAAAAGAAAAAAGAAAACAAAATTCGCCTTGATTTCATTTAATGATGCGATGTTTAAGAAAATTACTCGTATTGTATAATACATGTGATTATTTGTTAATGCATAGCATGTATAACAGATGGACCCACCAATAATATGATATAAATTTATTGCAATAAATTGGATGTTATAAATTTCAATTAAACCAGTAAGCATACTTTTTTTACTCGTATTTTTTGTTGTTTGCCATTCAGTAAACAAAAACAATAGAGCGGGACTATGGGTAATAAAACAAGCCACACTACACACAACAAATCAAAATAATTGCTTGTTTAATTAATATTCCAAAAATGTAATAAAAAAAAAAATCTGTGTCTAATTAAAAAAGAGTTGATATGAAAGGAATGAGCAAATAGGATTTGATTAGCTATATTCCAGCAATATGTGTATACGTAGGTTGCTATTTATATTTTGGGATCTTTGAAACGGCAACCAACATTTACGAGTACATTTCATCAAAAGTGGCTGTATCGTTTTTTCAGTATCATCAAGTTGGCTTAGAATTAATTTAATTATATTTTTTGACCGAAAATTATTTTTAGATAAATTTTCTCTGTAATCAAAACAAATAGCCCTCGTATGTGAAAACAGTTTGACCACGTCCCGATATATAAATAGCAACGCTCATATAAATATTATTAAAATCCAACAAGAGCGAATGATAAAAAATATATACTAAATAGAAATATACAAGAATTCAAAAAAAAAAAGAATCCTTTTGATTTTACACATGTCGATCAAAATCTCATTTTCATTATGAGCTCTTGTCAGCGAGATGGTATCAGTCACATATGCACACATACATATATGTATATACAAATGATAGTCGCAGTATATCGCAATGAATGCAAAATACTTGTCGTACTCGTAAAATCTCGTCAGTATGACAAAGAGAAAAATAAGAAAAAATTAATAAAAAAAAAGAATATATAAGAGCTATCATGGTCATGTTTGCATTTAGTAGAATAGTAGTAGTAGTAGATAGACTAAAAATAATCACAAAGTTCAAAAGCAACATTCTTCTTCCTCTAAAATACACAGACAGGATTTTCCGGCAGCAGCATGTTGCATACTACAAGAAGTAATTTGTTCAGTTATGATTGTACATGTGTACATTCATGTTCTCACAGATGTACAATAAATATATGTAAGTTTGTGTAAGCATGTAAAGTCCTTTTTAGGGTTATTTTTCTTGTGGTTATTTTTGTAGAGAAATGTCAACGACGCCAGCTATAGTAGAAAAAAATGATGCGTGTTGGATTGCGTGTAAGCTTTGCATGTCATGTCATGTCGCATATATGTACTAGAAGAAATAATCACAAATGGACGACACGCGAACTATATATATACGCGTGTCTCCTTATTTGTGTCTGGTCCATAAAAAAACCAAATTAGGGAACAAATACACGCTTTGCTTGTGTGGGTGTAATAACTAGTGGGGTGGCTGCTGGTGATGGTGGATGATAAATGGAAAATGTGTATGGTATAAAATGCAATTTTCATTTATAAAAAATTGTGGCTACTGTAATTTTAGCGTATGCACCACATATAGTAAGTGGAAAGTAATGGTAAATTTGTTTTTGGTCTAGTATATACGAAATTTTGAAAAGTAATTTATAATATTGCATTTTGGCTTGTATACGTAATGTTTGACTAAAATTGTGTTCAAGCACACATATTAAGGTATAGCGAACTCCGGTGTTTTTTTTATTATGCATGAAGCCCCGATTCAAATGACAACACGTTTTTTCTTAATGACTAACATTTGTTCCTTCAAAAGTTGACCAGACGTCGGTAATTAATCGGCAAGAGAGTAGAAAAGAATCTTAATCAAGTTTTCAGGGCGGTTAGTGCCAAGTTCAAAACTTATATCGTCAATATTTGTTAATATTTGTAGCAGTTGTGTTAGTGTAGGGTATGGAAGCTTCGATACCATATATTATATTTTTTTCAAATTTTTGCTACTACTCCTTGTCATTTTTGTGGTTTGCAATAAACTTTCATATGCAGATTTTTCATGACTAATATAATCGATTTTAATGTTAGTTAAAGACAAGAAAAGATAAACCAGATTTACAAAAAAAAAAGTTAAAAACTCATACAATATTTTTGAAAGAAACTTGATTGTATCCAAGGTGTTATTATAATAAAATATATACAATTTAGCAATGTATGTATACAGTAAGAAAAAAAAGTCGCAAACAACAAAAGATGACAACTCCACCTTCGCCCATCACTGTTTTACAGCAGTTACGCATAAAATAAACGGAAAATCCATTGACGCGATTGTCGGAAATTTTTCCAACGCGCAGCTGTTATTATTGTTATTACTGTTCGTTGATTGCAGTAGTTATTGTTGATTGTTCTCGGTGTTGTCTCTACTACTACTACTACTACTACAGTACTATTGGGTACATACAACCAATAACCATTTGGAAATACGCATCGACATTTTGTGTGTGTTTGTGCTTTTTATTTTTTATTTACACATAATACAATGCTCCTGCTTCAACATTAACAGCACATCGCTATTCAGATGTACATGTGTACATACAAATGTTTACAGAAGGGGTAGACAGATTGGATAGATGCACAGACAGACGAATAGACATATAAAGCCAGACAACAAGAGCATCACAAAACGAATTGGTATACATAGTATGGTATAGCAGCAACCAGAAACTTTGCACAAAAACAAATTAAATAATCAAAAAGGAAAAACCCCAAAAAATATTTCAATATTTAGTATTGTATAAAGTTGGCGGCAAAATCCATTTTGTGGCAATTACGTGTGTACTTTTGTCGCCAACAAGTTGTGATCAGTCAGTCAGCGAGCCAACAATGACTTAGCAAACGAGTACTTATGCATGCATACGTAACAAATGTGAAACTGTAGACAAAAAACCAAGAGTGAATGGTTGTGTGTTTGCAAAGTGAAATGAGCGACAATAAATATGAATCAGTATGAGTAAAACATTTTCCTATAAAAGAAGGAGTTATCAGTTAGAAAATTATAGCAATTGTGGATGTTGTTGTTGTTGTTTTCATCATTAAAAAACAAATA
Organism: Megamerina dolium; assembly: GCA_963854835.1. Classification (NCBI taxonomy): domain Eukaryota; kingdom Metazoa; phylum Arthropoda; class Insecta; order Diptera; family Megamerinidae; genus Megamerina; species Megamerina dolium. The sequence continues at coordinate 1,780,470 of OY978526.1, read as the reverse complement.
TTGACAATAAAACAACAATGACGACTATTCGTGCTCGAACTGTGTCCTTCTTCATTATGTAGTTATGCCGTTGATGCAAGAATTCAACTAAGCAACACAATCGTCTTAGGTATTTCAACACAACAACACTATCAAAAGTTTAGTCTCAATTTTGTCGCAATGTCAACAAACTCATGGAACTTTTGTGCAGCTTCACAACGACAATGACAATGGCAGCAACTCTAATGTTTACAATAATAACAAGAATCATTATAATACCGGTAATGATGATGATGATGCTAGTGACAATGCGATAAAAACTTTTTGCCAAGACGATTTTAATGGGCAGACTGTAAGGAGATAACACAGTACGCCCCCACAATTTAGTGCAACACTCCTCCAAGTATTTTATTGATGTATGCGTGTATGTAATATACATTGTACTTGGAATATAATTATCACATTACATTTAGTTTATTCATAGCAATATGCTTTAAGGTACTAGTGTTTGCAATGTGCTGTTGAAGAAAGTTTACTTACTTTTACACAATAGGGCTGTTCAGAATCTTGTGCATTTAAGATTGCAAATTCGTGCAATTGTAAATATTTATCATCAATTGTGAACGACTTTTTTGTTTACTTTGCATTACTTCTTGCAAGCCAAGCTATTCACAGCTGATTGGTGAAATAGCAAATTATTTTGATGTTAAAATTGCGCACAAATTAGAAGAAATGCCGAAAAAAAGCTGTAAGGAGCAAATAGTCGACTCTTTAATTGACGAAGCTGCTGATGAAATTATGTGCAACGAAGGTATGAAATATTCTCTTCATAATTTCAGTAAATAACCATTTTTCATTAAATTAGAATTTGATGAGGATGCATTTTTTATTTATTTATTATTCTTTATTCTTTCATTCTTCATTTATTCTTTTTTTGATTTGCTCGCCTTCCATTTTCAGTTTTTTTTATTTTGTTGCTGATCAGCTGTTAGTTTGCAATTCAGTGTTGCATACATAACCTACGGGTTTTTGGTGTTGCGTCGTTGCAAGAGTGTAGTAAATGCACGACTGTATATTTTGTTAGTGTAAAGCAAAAATTTACTACACCATTTTGCAATTGCAATGATGCAAGACCATTTTCACAAGATTCTGAACAGCCCTAATATTAGGGCTATTATTTAGGGCCTCTTCTAACAAATTTTGGACGAAATTGTTTATTTTTGGACATACTTAAAAGCGATAATATATCGATAAAGATGAGTGAGTTATATACAACATATTTAAATTATCAAAACCAGACCAGATTTGCTCTCAAAGATTAAGATTAATTGCAGCACATCCGGAAGAGCCGAGTTGGCCTGAAATCATATTTGGTAATTACAGGCATAAAATAAATGGTATAGAAATAAAAGTTTTAATAAAATAAATATTCATTTTGTATTTTTTTTTTATTTTGAAAAATCTCACCCTTCTAAAAACACCCTATACATATGTTTTTCGTTATGTTTACACTTCAATTTTATTTAAACATGAAATATGATTAAAGTTCCATCTTCTTATGAAAATGCAAATGTATTTTATAATGCAATTTTCAAGTGCCATAAATCATGCAATTAGAAAATTCACTCTCTATTTAATTACAATTCTTGTTTTAAATTACATCACAGATACATATGTGAATGCATCAATGAACTAGTGTGTATATATTCGTGGTAGCAACATGCTTGAAGTACATAAAACATAAAAGTTAAGTTAGTCAAGTAGTTCATCATTGTAATGGACAATCGACGTCTCAAGTGCAATTCAAATGTTTTATTAGAGTATACGGTTCGAGAGTGTGCTCCTCTCATTGTTATTACTATTTTATGTTACTATCAGCGTATAATATGAATTAATTTTTTAATGCCAACAAACCGCAACAATATTATTTTATTTACATGGCATAAAAGTTCTGCATGAAGTAAACTGCGGCTATTGTGTATATGTAAGCACATGTGCAGAAGAAAGTAATCAGTGTTGGGGATACATTGTATGCATTTAACACTTATTGCTTTAAAGTGGTAGTAATATTTATTGACCAAAACACAAAATACAAAATACATACTCCTACTATGCTCTAGATTCTTAAGTGTTTTATAACTCGCCCTCAATTACTTGAGTGCGACATTTTTATGCTCAACTATATGCAATGTAATTTATATGAGCATGTGTATAAGTTAAAAGTTTGGCGCCATTAGTAGCTGTTTTGAAAACCGGGCATAAAAGCATTTTGAAATTTTAATCAAGCATAACATTTGATGAATGCGACTACACAATGCAGGCAGACGATCCGGTCGACACTCACACATGGAACACATGGTGTGTGGGATGTGTGGCGTCTGCATACTACGTTACATTCATACAAACATAAACCATTGCATGCAATCAAGTTGTATAGTATAGTTGTACAAGTAAATGTTTTTGTAGTTACAAGTGTACACAATATGCATATTAGTGTATGCATGCACCAGGGTTGCCATTAAATCAAATCATTGTTTTTAATGTACTGTTTTAATTTACAACCACTCTGTTACTAACAAAGTGTAATTATATTTTTGTTGCCAATTATTTACCGAAAGGTGGACATCATTTGAAAGCATACAGTCTTTTTTTGCAACTGAATTTGTTACGGTGGGGTTTCGGACACGCGACATTTGAGTAAAATCTTACAAAAATACCACAGATAAAGAAATTGTAATCAGTAACTACAATAATCAAATAATAAACAATAATCGTCTTTACGCTAAGTGAAAGGTCTTGGGGAAGTTTTGGACCAGGGATAATATTTATATTCGATAAACAGTTTTATAAAAAGATCGAGTAATTGATAACCCTAGTATACTATAGTATGCATTTCTTTAGATACATATTATTATCGCATTAGTAGACACTAGCATGCACTGTGTAAATACTGACGTAGAATGCGTATGAATATAGTAGATGGTATATTATAATGCAAAATATTTAATTTCTGTGTCTGCTTGTTCTTATCTCTGATAATTTTTGTTTATCCTCAACTTCATCCCTTCTTCTATGTAAATACACATATATATTGAGAGTGTGAATGTAGTAAATTGGTGATTAATCTACAATGAGATATTAATTTCATTAAATAGTGTATTCATCCATATACTCTATGCGTGATTTTCTATGTACCGTACCTACTACATATTACTTGTGCATATATTTATCTTATATATTGCTCGAATTCTTGTGGTTTTTCTATATAAATTTGTTACAGTTGCTATTGTAATTGCATTTTATTCATAGTCTTCATATACATTTCCTAAAGCAATATTGACTGTACACTCTACACTACTATGTAAGTAGATATATTTACGTATAGTATATCTAAGCAATATATTGTGATCCATCATCGTACAAGTGTATATGTTCTTAATTCGTACTTATAATTTGCTTACATTTGGATTTATTATTACGATACACTTTACTGATATATGTATGTATGTATTACTTTGATTTGAATCAATGAAGCTTGTCATATACAGACATGGCGACGTACGCATGTATGTATATGAATTGTATTATATACTGTAAGCATTCTATTTTGAAATTGTCATTTGAAGCCATAGAAAAGAATAAATATAGTACCTACATAACTATTGAAGTGAAGTAACAAATCTAAGTAAGAGAGCTCTTACCCGGAAGAACAGATACCTACTCGTATTATAACGAATATTAGAAAATCTCATATTGTAAATAGATGTAGCAAGGGTGCGTTTAATTACAAATATTGAAATATTAGAAATATTGTTGTTCGATAAATAAAAATTCTTTCACTTACTGAACTTTAGCTTCATAGTAACATAAAGTATAGACTTTTATCGTAAGTAGGCATGGTTTATGGTTATGGTTTATTACTATTTTCATTCAACAATATGAAATCCCATTATTGAATATAGGTTCCAACATAAAACACAGGTGACTACGCCACATTATCGACACGGTTGCAACACTTATGTCATTCATGGCAATCTAATATCAGTCGATGATTATATTATTCGTTTTCATTTTTCTTTCTAAGAATTCAGGGTGTAACTCACAATCACCAGAACGAGTATTATATCTATGTGTAAGCTCATAGGTGGTTTTACTTTTTACAGTTTGTTTTTCTAAGAAAGTGAAAACAAATACTTAAATCAATATGTTCAACTTTAAGCAAATTATAATCGTATTAAAAAACTGCAACTAATACCTATTACGATTACGTGCCTTCTAACGTACAAATCCAACGAAAGCTTACTCATAATTAACAACATATTCAAGGTTTATAATCATTGGACACATTATTAAATATGCATTTTGAATTTAAATCTAATGTTTTTACTATTAAACATTTTTTGTTTTCAATTTAAAGACTCAAAAGAGGATACATATCGACATACTTTAATGTAATTTAATTTACTTTGTAATGTAATAATCATGAAGAATGAAGAAAAGAGAGAAAAAAAAAAGACAAGTAATAACAATAAATTATAATCAAATATAATTTAATAGGAGCAACAAAGGAGCAACTTACCAACATAACTGCAACAATTGGAAACTTTCAACGCGCGCACACATACATGCATATGGTCAACTTCAACAAAGAACATGTGCAAAAAGTCAATTTACTCCAAAAATAACTTTATAAAGTCAACTGTATAAGAAAACCCCTGGAGCATTTATTGTAGTTCGGTTATATATGTAGTTTGATGGTGGTACATATTCGTTTATAAATAGTAATACGTAGATTTGTAATACTGTAGTATACTTAGTAACATGTTCCTACCAAAGTATAGATACATTGTTGAGTAAGTACTTTTATTTATTTACTCAATGTATATTGAACACCAAAGTATTATATTATTGAAGAAATATTGTATGATTTCTTGATATAGTTCACAAATTGCATATATATAATACAATAGCAGTCTATGAAATTGTAATATAGCAAATGGCATACTATACATATAATTCAATATCGTTTTGAAGAAATGCTAATCACAAGATGAACAAAGAAAATTTAATACTCAGAGAATTAATAGTCTATTTATTCATTATTATGGATAATGGTTAGCGCATACAAAAAGTAATTATAATAAAAAAAACTGACATAAATTGAAGTAAATCAAATACAAGCAGCACATGTTAAATGCTTAAGGAATTAACTAGCACAAAAAAAGCAGTGTTGCTGCTGTTGAATTGAGACTTTCTGCTCCATGTATTCTATGGTACTCTTCCCAAATCATTTATGCATAAAAAGAATAATTTGTAAATATACTACATATGTATATACATTATTTTGGTATCATGAAGCATGTGTGGCAAGAGATTAAAGCATGCACAGTTTTTTTCGGGGTAAAATACATAAATTTTAAACTTTTCTTATACATATGTATCTACATACTTCTGAAAGCACTACAACACAAACAAAAATATGTCACATATGCTATGTATGTATACCATATATAAAAAAAAATGGCAAGCGCACAAAAAGAAAAACTGCATTTTGCTAGCAACATCTTTATTATTTTAAGTTTATAATTTATTTCGACATGCAAAACAACAAAATTAAAAAAATGTTAAACACCAACCTAAAAGTAAGGTTCTTATTACAATAGTGCAAAAAAGAGGCACAAACAAAAACGCGACCAAAGAACAAAGTGTAAATATGCTGATCTGTTCAATTTTTATTGCTGTCAAAATGTTGTTGCCTGTGCATTTTATGTTGTTCTCGACTCTGTTATGCACAAACACAGTATGAGAATAGTGGCATTCACGAACCGTTGCATGTGGTCTTGCAAAGTAGTATATGCAAAATATATTCGCAAAGTTTGCAATCAGAACAACAGCTTTTACTATGCTCTTGAGAGTAGCATTAGCTTATGTTCCCTATGCATATGCAATACTGATTTGATACTTCAAATATATGATATACATAGAATCCAATTGATTTACCAATAGTGTTACAAAATAAATTCGCAAAAGATTGGAAATGTTTGCTTTTTTGCCACCAATACGATTTAGTATGATGTACAAATGTTGTTATTTCGGGGAGCTGGTATTTGTATGCTTACGTGTGCTCTGTTGACTGTTGTCTCTTTAACTGCTTGTTGTTTGTCTGCTTGCGATATGATTCAGCATTAATCAATATATTCATGGGTTGGGTTTGACTGTAGATTGCATGTAGAACGCGTGCAATAGTAGTATGTAATACCAAGAATTGCACTCGGTATTAAAACAGAGCAACAGCAACACAGAAAATGTAAAGAACAGTGCAAAAACCAACAATTGTATATTTACAATAATAAAAACACAATATATTGATATTAATTGAAAGCAATTAATTGCATTTTGTGGGAGTATGAGGAAAACAGAGCGAGGCAGAGAGTGAGAGAGACAGAGATATGATATTATAAGTAACGAATGCACATAAATAACTGATGAAATAGCTTATACATAAATGCAAAATAATATTATGGACTTTTGCAAATATTACTGATATTACTGATATGTACATGGTTTCTCGATTTTGCTGATAAAATGTTTTATTGCTGTCGAGTTTATTCAAAATACATAAATACGCTGTAATAAATAGTTAGTGATAAATATAATTTAAAGTAATTTACCAAATATGCAATGTCATAAACAATTTAATAGTTATAATTTTTTAGCAAAAATATTCGTTTATTATAGAAATATGTAGAGGTTGTTGTATCTACAAAAAGATGACACACCTATTTTTTTCATAGCTAAGTACGCGCAAACATTAACAGTAATAATAACAAATGTAGATATTGTTTTGAAAATTTATGATGATTTTTAAAATGAAACCAAATTTAATCATCAAACTAATTAGGAAATTTTGATTTTTCATTGGTCCGTCAAATCGACGTATTGGTAAAGCTGCAATGTTGCTAGTTGCATGTTGCGTGCATGACAAATGGAAACATAGCACTAAATGTAGCTACATATGTATATCATTTTTGAAAAAAAAAAAAGACATTAAATAATGCAACAACTACATTATAGAAGTAGAAATATTGTTTAGCAAGATGTTGCCATAATTGCCCGTATTTTGCTGATATTTTGAAAATGAATGTGCATACAAAAGATATTAACATTTCGAAAAATCTTAGAACATGTTTCTATTTTAAAACTTTCGCTCTACCGAATATTCTCTCTTTCTCTCTCTCTCTTGCTCACTCTCTTAAACTGATGCAATATTTTTATAAAAAAAATAATAACAAATTACACAAAAAAATACAAATATAACCGAAATTTTAATATACAAATATTTAGTTTGCAAATTTTTTATGCATGTAGGTACACACACACACCCATAGACATAATAGTGTTGAAAAAATCAAAATAAAAATAAACATATTCTCAAGAAAACTATTGATGATGCTGAGCTCATCATTGCTATTATCATCATCATCATCATCATAATTATGATGAAGAACGGCATTTGGCAAAAATATGTCAAATTTTATATACAACAAAACGTACATACATTAAAATACAAATAACAAAATTGTGATTTGCACATGTTAAAATATTTGTTTTCGTTTGTTTTCAGTACATACATACATACATATGTTAGGTACTGTATTTACGTATCAAAATATAAACATTTTCTATTTCATTTAATATTTGTCTGTAAGTTTTTGTTCAAAAATGTGTAATGTTTAAAGAAAAAGTATGAAATTTAAATGATCTTCGCTGTTTTTACTGTCATTTAGCTATGAAATATTTATTTTATTAGCTCATAATTACATATAGTTATACGAATGGTTACCAATTAATAAAATCAAAAGTAGACATCGGGCAATGAAGCAAGCAAAACATTTATGTGATTTAATAATTTAGTCATATCAAAAGTAAATTGACTGTTGAGAATTTAATATGCATCATAGGTTCGAGTATGAAAATATATATTAAAATATAAATATTTATAGGAAAATTGTTAAATGATAGCTATAAGTAAGTCAAACTATAATTGGGTTAAATATTAGGAGGGAATAAATGAAAGTTTCAAAATCCATAGCAATAACGATCACAAAAACGAAATACCCCAATAATGAACATTTTGCTTATCTGAATAACGAATTTCGACGCATTAATGTATCAACGAGTATTAGTGGTGGAGTGATATTTCTTCTTTTACCCAAACACATTTGATTAGTTTGCGTGTCGAAAGATGTTCTTCAATAAATTCCCAATAGAGTTGAGTTCAGCTGTGTGCGCAGTGAAGAGACGCTAATGGTGTTAACATTATCCAAAGTGTGTACGAGTATACCATATACCGTATGTATACATAAAGGAATGTGTGTGTGTGTGTGTGTGTGTGTTTGAATTTGTGGTGTGGACCGAGAAAGTGGTACAACGTATAATTAGTGATTTTATTAATTTTTAGAAAATCTTGTTTGCTTCATAAGTAGACTACTTAACTGATTGGATAATAGTAGATGAACAATACATGTGCCAATTAAGTTGTCTATCGAATAAACATATTTTTTATATTCTTTGCAAAGTTCAGATGAAGTACATGTATATATTAAATATACATACCCTTAAGTGTATATCATTTATGTGATCAGTATTTGTTGTATTCTCATTTTGTATAACATATAAAATAAGATTCAATATTAAAAGTATTATTTGGGACCCAAACAACTACAATGACAACATAAACAACGATCCCAACGGCAACATCAATACATGTGAAATTGTTTATGACTCGTAATGCTTATTGTTGTACATTTGTTGAACACTAAAAGCAAACAGCAAGATGACACAATTAGCTAAATTTTAAATATTTTCTTCACGTCGTGAAAGACACACAAAACTACATATAATGAAGAAGTAAAAACCTGCCTCTGTGACACAGGGAAGTTTAATTTATATTCATGAGTGAAATATCTTAAAACTATTGGATCCAGCAGACAATCTCGTAGTGGCTATTTAAATAATATTCCATAAAATGCTCAACAACATAGTGATAATAAAATTTATTCAAAATCGGAGTTATAAGGCAGTTAGTCTTTATACTGTGCTATCCATTTTGAGGTTCCGAAAGTAAGCATAATAGCCTAGACAGACGGCAGCCTAATTCCGGATTACCGAGTTAATTCGAATTAACTCGGGCATTAACTGCAGCTAATCCGCATAAACTCTATGAGTTAATTCTCAAAATAAAAGAGGATTAGGGCAATTTGCTATGGCAACACTGCTGAAAATTGTCTATTATGAATTTTTTTCCATCTATTTGATAAAATATTAGGTGTGTTCGCTATCAAAAAACTTTCAACAATTGTTAACAGTTTTCAACATGAAAAGTGTTGGTGAACAAATAAATCCAGCTGTCAGTTACGAACTGTGAACGTCAATTTACAAGTTTCTGATAGTTTTCAGTTCACGTACTTCTTGTAGATTTTCTCATATCAAGAGTGATAGATGACAGAAAATGATAGTGATAGTAATGTAAGTGGACAGACCTAGTAAGACAGCAATCAGCCGTTTAGTTAATCCTCAATACTGCCGTCTGTCAGGTTATTATTTTATTCGGATTAAGTGCGCCGGTAATCCGGAATTAGGCTGCCGTCTGTCTAGGCTATAAACAAATCACACTTCTGTTTAGAATTTCGATCTTATTTTTATTTCAATATAATGCTCGGACCTTGCCATTATGTGTGAAATACGTCATCTGTCAAATTATCGATAGTGATGACAATTTTTCGATGTCATATACCTAATTGTGGATGCGAGATTTATTTGTCATGCATTGCCAATTGTGTATAAGCAATAAAAAAAAAAACCGTAACTAACTAAACGAAGTAACTAAGAAACTCCACTTAGAGAGGTAAACTTTTGAACTTACCTAGGCACTAATGGGTAATGTCGTCATTCGATTAGTGCTCAATGTAATGAATAAATCAACTAAATTTCAATATAACTTTGTTCGTTAATGTGTATATGACTTTCTTATTGAAGACTAACTATTCAAAGTACATTTAAAAACGCTTACAGAAAATCAATAGTATCAATGAATATCAATATATAACAATGAATAATTATTTATGATCAATAAATGTTTGCTGCATTGAAAACATGACAGCAAGAAGTAAATAAAACAAATTATCAAATTGAACACGTACGAACAGAAGGTTTTAAAGACATCAATATTTTTTAATTATTTTATTTTCACAAAGCTTTTCTGTGAATGGTAGACAAATAAAGATTTACTAATCAACAAAATACCTAATAATGTACAAACGTATGATAACGATACTATCGTGTGTATAATAATCAGTTATCAGTTGAAACGTCTATGTCCTATCATTTTCTATATCGGAACATTTCACAACCAATAACATAACAAATAATAACTTGGCAATATGTATGAGACCATTAAAATGTTTTTTTTTTGGCAGAAAAACCTTACCTAAAGATTAAATAGCATTAAATGCATACAAAAATATGCACTGTCTGTATTTATCGATTGTTCGATTGTTGTTGATAAGCGTGTCATGTGTACTTCCACAAATTATTCAATTATATGTAAAATATTGAATATGAACAAATTTGTAAATGCAAAAAACTTACATGATTGAGACGTGCAGCAATTTTAGCATGTTCCTCTTGATATGATTTACGCGCTTTACGTTTGTCCTGCGATAAATGTGCTAATTTCTCACAGACAACTTCAAGCAATTCAGCATTTGTTTTGAATTGTTTCGCCTGTTGATCCAATTCCTCCATATATGAACGCCAGGATTTTGTAATTAGACTGCCTGTAATTATCGCAAAAAACATAGTTTTACAGTCTAATACGAATAATAACAAGCCATAATTACTTGGCAACTAAACTAAACTACAACTAAAGTACTATTTATGTAATAATTAATTGTTTAATAAACAAGTTGCTATAATAATCCGTTTCCATATGATTATATCATTTGTGTGAAGTGCGATCGCTAAATGCTTCGTTAAATCATTTCGATATTCATACATAACCATAATCTGCGTGTGCTTGTGTAGGTAAAATAAAAAAATATAATTATTATTACGTGTTATTGTAATTAAGCATTAGTAACGGTAAGTTGTTGAAGAAAACGTTAATAATAATATTTCTTCTTCTTCTTATTTTTTACACATACAAGCCTATTGTATGTTATTATTATGATTATGAATGAAACAACGATGTATTTAGTTATGCTCTACTGAGCGATGAAAAATATAGGTATTTATTTTCTTATGTTCAAATTTACGAAAATTGTGCTTATACAGATAGAAAAAAAATATAATAAAAATGAAGGGCGTTTTGTATGCAATGCATTTATATTATTATTACTTTTGAAGGGTATATTCAGGGGTAATTCAAAAAGGTATGGATTTAGAAAGTAGGCGGCGAAAGTAATTTATATAATCGATTTTTCGTATGGAAAAAAGTAAAATTTCACCCGTAATATCCTATGATTACTTGGTTAACATGAGAAAATAATTATTGCCAAATACTACTGATGACGAAGTTTCTCCTCTTTTAACTTTTCTTTTTGCCATAGACATGTCATTATATAAAAATGTAAAATGAAAAAAATAAATCACAAAAAAATACCTTGAGCCATTCTTATTGTAATTCATGATTATTGTTTTTACTTCAAATTCATGGTCAAGGTTGAATTCTTAAATAATTTGCATCAATTCACTTTGTGTGTGTCTTTCTTTTTTTTTGTTTTGTTTTAATTATATTATGTACCTTCATGTAAGCATGATCATTAGTGTTGTTCAGAATTGTTTGGAGAAATTTGAAGTTGTTCTGATTTTTGAGAATCTTTGAAAATCTTAATACTATGTGTAATTTAAAAATAATTCGATTTTATTCTGCTTTTGGTAGTGAAGCATCATCTAAGACCACAGATAATTTTTTATTGCTCTACCCAACATCGATGCTGGGGGAGGAATGATTGAATCGGCATTGGGAAAGTAGGTACAAACAAAATCGTTTTTAAACAGTGAAGAAACTTAGGACTTAGTGAATTTCACACCATTAGACCGCGACTCAAAACATATGTCTGGTGTGAGTAAATAAATAAATAAATAAATGCTCGAATATTTCAATAGTGCTGATTCTGATAAAAGTATTATCGGACGAGATGAAAAAAAAATGAGATCCCCATCAATTCAATGTGCTTCAGATTGCATATAATTCCGCTTGGTGCTTATGCGGATTAACGGAACGAAACTTTTGATACCCGGAGTTTACAAAATCGGAAGAATTTTACTATATGATCCACTCTAATACTGATTCACAATAATACAAATTAATTTTCGATAATAAAATACTTTCGATTTATTGTTTATTTTCATTTTTGCACCACTCGCTATTATAAAAATTATAGTAGTTAAATATAGTAACTATGTATATGTAGATTAGACATGTCGAAATATTAATAATTTTGTTTTATTTTTTTACCAGTTGGAATTTTTCGCAATTTAAAAACATTCGCTGTGAAAAATATAAATAAATAAGTTTTAGGAACAAATTTAAAACCGAATGCAGTTCTCTACAGTTAATTTTAGTTATTAGCTCCTGTAAGAAATAGTGGAAATTTATTTATAAGATAGTGATGATTAAATTTTACAATTTTATCTTGCAATTACCAGCGGTAGTGAATATCATGTTTCGTTTAAGTAAAGAAAATTGATAGCCGCTTGTTGTCACTTCCTCAATGAGAAGAGAGAATAGCGGCCGCTAAAGCCAGCTGGCCGATTGATGTAAGAATATGGGAAATGTATTGCACCGGCTTAAATGATTTTGCCTTCTTCTATACGCAATTAATATAAAATTATGTGTTTTTCTAATGTTCTAATTGCCAATTGGCTCTAAGAGATAATATATAACGGATTATTTCTTGTCCTAAGATAGAGTAGTGTAATTGGTTTGAAAAAAACTGTATTAATATTTTTGAAAATCTATTTTTTTTGGTGCAAAGAATATTTACCAAAACTTTCAGTGCATATTTTAAATATCCTTTACATTTTTTCGGCATGTCTAATTACTATGTAGTTATGCAAACATATTGCAATTGCAAAACTTACGAGTATATAGTCGTAATTTATGTAGTGACATTTGAAATATATCTATCTGCTAATCAGAAGAATTTAAAACATTTAGTGTTGCTGTCTTTTGTTTTAATCTATCAGACACTTTCCAGTGTAAGTACTTCAATTCACAGTGAAGGTTAATACATGGCATTGCAAATAGCAAGTGCTATTTGTAATTTAACAGCAATTATAACAATTGTAATGCTTTAATGTTCGCCATAAATATATTGAATTGGCAGACACTTTATATATGCACATACATATTATCTTCTTAATCCACCACCACCACCATCTGTATGTGGTAATTAAATAGCAGGTATAAAAAAAAAAATAACTATCGTAACATTTAAAATTAATTGCATCAAGTTAAATGGTAATTGTTATATTAGATGTGCTGTCACAATTATTAAGTTGTGATCGCTGTGTGTACTACTCTTCTGAAGTGTTACTAAGCATGTACATAGTACATATTTATTGTAGTAAAAGACATAGTTTGTGAGAAGTAGAAAATTGTATGCTGTAAAGTCATGTCATACATGTGGTCGATGCTAAATTATAATGTAATAATTAAATATAAACGGTTTCAAATTTAAGTTGAATAGTTACGAAAATAATAAACATGTATAATCGTTATTTCGGCTGTTTTTTTGTCTTTGACAAAATAATTCATTGTTAAAGTATTTTATTGCTTAAGCAATTTCCCCATCGACTTCATCTACATCACATAAATATGTAAATATGTATATATTTGCAAAAAGTTGATTGATCATATGCAAGTAAGTATATCCAAGCAAAGATATACATCATAATAAAGAAAAGTGAAAGTATGTTATTTTAGTTCAAATACCCAGCGGTTTGAAATGAATGTGCTCCTAAGTAAATCAATTAATCGAAATAACAAAATTATTTCATGACTTGGAAATTAGCAGTGAAAATTTTAGGGAACACCATTCTGATTAATATGTATGTACATTTACATACATTTACAGCAATTTTAAACCTCAAAATTCAACACAAATTAAGCATTTTTTTCGTATGTCAAAAATTTTTATGGAAAGTATGTACGTACCCATATGAGAAACGAATCAATGCTTTATTTTCTATTGGGTGCATTGTGGGTAAGTTTAAGCGACCAAATATTAATAAAAAATTGAATTCATGCAGGTATGAATATTGTAAAATGTAGGTAATAATCATAATAGCAGTATAATAAATCATTTTGTTACAAGCGAATGATGACTTTTTTTGTATCACTTTATACAATATATGGTATATGGTGTGACTACAAGTGTCAAGTAAAAATTTATGGAAATATTGCATAATACATATATACATTAATGTATTGTCATGGCGGGTCACTTAATATTATTTACTAAGTTTTGTTTAAAAATGTAACTTTCTAACTGGAAAAACCATCTATAACTTGCAGTGCATTACATCTTATCAAACTATAATTACACAAAATATAACTATATCAAAAATGCATAGGTTCAGCTTAAAGTTAATGCTAAAAATCGACAAATTAAACTTTATTTCGCTGAACATTTAAATGAAATTCTGAAAAAAGTGTATTTACTTAATTTCAAATACGTCAGGATTTAGTTGACCGGTAGTAAAGCATTATATATCAGATGATACATATTGGAAACTTTCCAATCAAACGATTGGCTGAATCATAATTTATGCATAGATCGAATTTCTAGACAAATTTTAGAAATCATTTTAGTTTAGAGAAAATTGTTTATTTTCGGGTTAATTATTGCAAAGAAATAAAATTTGTTGGAAAATATATGTAGATATTCGAATAAAAATATAGATATTAAGTTTTTTAAAAATGTGAATATTCATAGATTTTATTTTCTCAAGCAATAGATAAATTAAAATATTCTGCTTACAAGGGGTTAGCCATTTCAAAAGCACCATGCAACCCTGCCAGTTGACAACTGTCAAATACAATATAAATGCAAACAATTTGTCGAAATTGTCTATTCGAGAAATTTTGTATAAAAATTATGACTCTTTTATTAATTGGTTTCGATTGGTTTCACGATTAACTTTAAATAGTGGCTACTAATTTGTAGTTGCAATTTAATGTTGATAATTACTCCTCATCTATGTAAATATATTTTCATTTTAATGTTTATTTAGTTGTTTCAATTTTCAATGGCCTTCATTTGATACACTCATTTGAAATCCTTGAATTTAATATATTTCATTATCTTCAATAAAAATTTTGTAAAATCCAAATTTACTTATCCATCAATATCGTACATTTAATGGCTGCAATGGCTTCAAACGAGTTTCAGTGATTCTAAGAAATATCATAAAATACCATAAACTACACAATTTCACGATTTTTTTGTGACAATGTTTATACGATTGTATGTTATACGTAAACGAAAAGGCCAAGTCACGTCTTAAAGTAAATATACTGTATTACAAAAGAGTCGTACCTACCTACTTAAATGCAATGCTTTTTTTTTTTTTGCTTGAAACAAAAAGAAAATTATGAAAAAGATATATGACTTTGAGGAAAACGAGTACATTGACTGTATTGACGTCATTAGAAAGGAGATAAGGCGACAGTAAGGGAACTCCCATAGAGTTTCTTATAAAGATGAATTAAGAAGAAGAAAAAATTAAATAACCGGCTTAATGACGCAAATTATGCTTACATTATATGACTTTTAGATAAAACACATATTTATAATTAGAAACCACAATGCAATATGAGCGAAATTTAAAGAATATTCATAATAAATTTATCGATAAAAACGGTACAAAAAATTTAACATATGACGAGTGACTTAGCAAAATGTGATAAATAAATTTTTTGCGATTTCGCGTCTTTTGCTATTACGAACTGAAATAAAATTATTTTTTTAATGATAAAATTGGACATAAAAACACATTTTCGCTCGACAGTTTAACAAATCGATAGTAAAAAAAAATTTTTCGCATCAATACAGCTCCAATAGCATGTATTACTATAGTCGTAGTAGTATGTAGCTATGGCGTAGTTGGCAATACTGGCCAAAACTATTAATAACTTTATACACATAAAAATAGAATTATATTACCAATACGCAAAAATAATGGATATCATTTCAATGGGACGAAGCAAAATGTGATGATTCCAAATTTCAAATCCTTCAAATCAATAGGTGATTTGATGTAAACCGTGATAATCCAATAGTTGCATATTGTTATAAAGTAAAAACTCCATATTAACGCGGCGTTAAAAAAAACATTCTCGATTTGCCAACTACTTTGAGAAATAGATTTATCACCTTTTGTAAAGTCACTCCCCATAAGTGATATTATTTTTCTTATTATTAGTAGAGTCGTTTAATTTATATACAATACTTATTATATACATTAGACCTGATCAAAAATCATGTATGGACTTTCATATACTAATCTTTTTAGGCGTTTTCTGAAAGTTAATAAAATCTTTTTTTTTTTTTTTTTTAATTTTTTACTCTTGCAGTCATAGTATTGTAGCGTACTTATTCCGTCTTTCTGAGAAAAATGCTCTTGAGTTGGCTAAATTGTGAAGCGAATGAAATATTCTGAGTGAAGGTAAGGGCTTTCCCCTAAAGGAAGTTATTCCGGAAACATCGCCAAACATTTTGGTGCAAGTAGCGGATTATTACGTATACTTGTTTTGTGCAAATCTTCTATAAAAATCTTGAAGTGCAGTAAACTAATAATATGCCGAAACTTTGGACATATGTAATGTATGTGAAATGTAGGAAATATAATTAGCACTGCTTACCTTGCATTTCATCGGCACGATCAATTTTCAAACCCTGTTGTGCAACTGCGGCTAAACTGATGGAATATTCTTTATCGCATTTGGCTTTCATTTGTATAGAACGCTTCATAGTCTCCATGAGACGCAATTCAGCATCTTGACGCAAGATAAGTGCCTCGTGAGCGGCCCGACCTTGTAGGGCCGATGAGAAGCCCATTTTGTATATGAGTGATAGCGTTGCGATGAACAGCTTAATGTATGTGTGTGTATTTAGTATGAATTCACTTATTTTCTTTACACTTGTTTTCAATCTTTGGAGTTAAATTATCAAATTTGGAACATTTTTTTCAATTTGTATTTTTCCTTTGGAAGAAATTATAGAAAAAAATATAGGTATATAAATTTATCTGCATTTATTATCACTTTTATTTTTCTGTGGCGTTACGAACACCAACCAATGTTGACACACGTTAGTCACACTTGTTGCATACACATATGTTTATTTTATTTCATTTTCTACACCAAAATCACTCAATATTGGAAGGAGATGTTTTTGCTTTTATTTTAATTTTCATGCTTTTTGTGAATATTTTTTACTGTTGTTGGATTTTGTGGTTTTGGCATGTGTTACAATTTGAGTACAATTTCGTCGTTTTTTTTTTTTCCTTTTCAAAACAAGTAGGTATGTGAACACTTTTTATTTTATTCAATGTAACATAGCTGCTGCAGCACCATCAACAAGGGAACCTGACATGTATAATAAATGAATTGTTTTTGAATTGGGGGGGTTGAGTTGGGCAACGGCAGAAAAAATAGTGTCGCCAACCTAATTAAATATTTTTGTCACTCACAAGCTCACGAACAATATGTTTTACAGCACAGTACGCAGTATAAAATGCGTTGAGCACAAATAAAAAATAAAAAACTAATATAAAATAATATAAGACATCGAAATGCGAGAAAAATAAAACAACAATGAAATACTAATACGATGATGATTTAAAAAAAAACATAAAAACAATACACAAAAAAAAAAAAAATAGATATGATGTGCCAAAAGTAAAAGCAACAATAATATCAACAAAAAACTTTCACAGTGTTTATTTTTTTGTGAATATTTTTGCGTGATTGTTTTTGATCTTTTGAATTATTGTTATGAGTGTTGAGCGGGTGGTGGTGGTGGTGATCGTTTTTGATCCGAGTGTCTGCACGTTAAGATATTTGGTTAATTGTTGTGTTTGCTTTTCTAAAAATTTCACATATTCTCTTTAATTTTATCACATTTCATTTTTCATAAAAATATATGAATTATAGGACAGATGAAACGATGGCCAACTAGAAGCTCAACCACCAACACTCGATGGCTCTTAAACTATAGTACAAATAGAAAATGTGATTAGAAATTTTAAAATAATGGCTTTCTGTTATGATCATTTAATTAGCATTGTTGGTCGCGTTTGATCACACGTTTGTAAAATTTTAGGACTACGAAAGTTGATATAAAATAAAAAAATTTGCTCCGATTCCTTGTTATACCACATTTAGCTTTAGTCTATGTAGATTTCATCTGTATTCTGTGCCTTTCTTTCTATATGTAAATGAAAAGAAAAAACAACAGCTTCAATAATTGAACTTTAAGTCAGCTCTTTCTTTGTTTTGGATGCTGTTGTTGTTAAGTTCATGTTTTATTGTTCTTTGCTAACTCAGAATCTGTATTTTTTTTTTTTGTGTTGCTGTTTGTGGTAAAACAAAAACAAAATGGAAAACTTGTTTTTTGTTTTCTATCGATATCTCTTTCTATCTATATATCTATTTCGTAGAACAACAGCAGAGGAAACTACGAAGAAAATCATTAAAACAATATGAATAAAAAAAGAATAATAATAAAAATTAAAAAAATTATATATATTCATACTGAATACTGAACTCGTATATATGTATGTAAATATGTTCATACACATGTTCATACATGTGTGAGAGTGCGTCAAGTATCTAAAAGGTAGGCTTCTGCACTTTAAGAATATAGGTGTATAGTGTACATAAACTGAGTACTACTCATTTCAATGTTTCAGAAAACGGGTTAGGCACAGCGAGAACAACAACAACAGCACCATGGGTAGCAAGTATAATGCGCGCTATACACTACTTTTCCATATAGACAAATGTGCTGTACATACATATGTATGTCGACAAAGTAAAAGAACACTCGAGAGTGCACAAGTTAACAGAAGAAAAACAACAATAATAATAACGATGACGATAACTTGAAATCAGGCAGTAGAGGGAATAAATCTTAAAGTAAATCAGATAAAAACATTATAAACCCGTCACCGCCACCGCCGTTATCGTCGTATTTCTCTTTGTATTATGGACGTCATATCGGAGAGTAGACCGTGTCAGTACCGCAGTGCACAATCACATTATATTGTGCCTGAAGGTGCTGATGCGCTCAAAATATGAGAATATATAAATTTAAAAACTCATAAGTACATTAAGAATTTTTTTTTTTTAATGTACCGTATTTTGGTGTAAACAAAGTTTTGAAATTCGCTCTTATCATATCTTAACCGCAGTTCCGTCGCTTTTACTGTATAGTGTCTCATGTTAATAGAATCACTTTTATTATATAGTCCATTAAAGCAATTTGGTTAAACTTTATTATATTAAATTCTGTTGACTTCTTATGATCTCATATGTAGAAATTTAATATTGCCAAATATTCCAACAACACTATTCTAAATATCACGCCACACTACAATTTTAGATGATTGAACTAAACATTTAAAGCATCTTGCTCGAATAAGGAATTAAGCAAAAACAAAATACATAAACTTGAACTCATACGTACATACATATGTATGAGTACGTATACGATGCGATACAAGATGTCACATTAAATTAGCGTAATCATGCGTACATTGAGCACGGTTTGAAAACTTTGTACAAATCCTGTTAAGCGTTATAGCCAAAACAACAGTCACAATCACAGCCACTTATGATGCTCCCTCACTGCAGCCATTTGTTATATTCGTTGTTTGGTTCTTTGCCTGTTGCTTCATTTATTACATTTGGTTTTGCTCTTTCTTTTGGTGTATTCTGCTAATGGTTAACGTTTTTTATTCGATTTTTTTTCACTTTTGCAACTCAGTTTTTTAGTTTTTTTTATTAGATACCCTTAAAATTCTTTGAATTTTTCTAAATAAAATTTTCTCTTTTGTCAATTGAATACTTTTTACATACATAGTTTTCTATAATTTTTATGATGGATGGCGATCTCATTTAAAATAATAATATTAAAAAAGAAAAAGCACCAAAATACACACTCGAATCGACACGTCTGTACAATACAATAAAAACGTTTTGCTCCAAACGACCGCTGAACACTGAATGAGTTGTGAATACGAATTCACAACAAGTTGGTGGTATTTGGTCGTACGACATGGAAAAACACTAAATTTTATTTTGAGTGCATACAATCTTCTCGTACGATTGTTTACTTGTTTGTTTTTATATTTTTCCTTTTCTGCTCTTTCTTCAGCATGTGTAAATTAAGATGGTAGGTACGAGTACGAGCATATACAAGTTTGCTGCTACTGTTAAATAGGCGATTTGGATACACGTAGCAGCACTTTTTATTTTGGGTGGCATTTGTTATAGTAGTCATATTTAATATAATCATAATAAGGCCAATATTATGGAGGCCATCATATGTAGCATATAATTTTGCTACAAATTTAACTAACACTGTTTTGACCGACTGTATTTGAGTCATGACTTTCCTGCAGATAATTTTACTCTTTGGTTCACCCGCTCAACTTTTAATTTAGCATCAACTCGTCGCCGCGACATAGTTGTGACTACCTGCATAACACGGTAATGGACTAATGTAAGTAAGTAAGAGTTAGCATGAAAAATTATCAAGAACTTGATCTTCGATCGAATCCGCTTTACTAAACTGAACAAGTATACAAAAAATGTTATGGTACTAATGCTAATGCTAATAATAATGACACACAAATCATATTCTAAGGAAAGAGAAATACTGTTTATTTGAATTTTAAAAATTTGTTTCAACAAGTTCGAATATGAAGATCGATAATATGACTATAAAACTGTGATCATACATAGAACACTGTTGAATGTTTCTAATTACACATCAAAAACCGCAAATAATTGATTTTTGAACAATTGAAATCATAAATAATTTTTAACCTCAGAAATCGTTTGAAGAGGATTTTATTTGCAATCGACTCATGAGTTTCCCTACGGCAGCTAATTTAAAATTCGTGTCCAGTACATTGTAGCTTTTATTTCGATTTATATTGTTTTTATATAATTTGTGGAAATGCAAATAAACTACAATATACGGGCATAGTTGTTGTTTATCGTTATCATTTTAACTCAAATAATAAATTTTACATGAATGCGAATTGTCTCGTTTATCACCCATGTCAAAAAGAGAATTAGGAACTATCATTTGGGAAATTGTTTGATTGTTTTAAAAATTGTGTGCTTTGTGCCATTATGTAGAAGACAATTTTCAGTTTCGCTCTATTCAAGGCGTATCATGGTATACCTCAATACATACTAAATGTGCAGCATCAAATGAGAGGTATTGCAAGCCGAAACTACGTATATTGCGCATTGATTATGTAGCTATGTATGTATATTCATTGCGACCACTGTCGATTTAATTATTTTTTATATAGCAAGCATATTGTACGTATCCGCATCCGCATGCCCAAGCCTATATTTGGAGTGATCCATATCCGTAAGTAATGCGAAAATGACTTTCATTTTTAATTCTATTACAATCTACTGACACAAACTTCTATTACAAACAGCACAAAGAGAAATAATACTCAAATGAATCCATTAATTATTGAAAAGTTCGGAACGAACTTGCAACACACTCAACTTGTATGAGCGTTTATTATAGTGCATTTTATGTATAAGGGAGAGAAGTGAAAGTTCGACATTGGGTATAAAATGCACATATTATAAAAAATAATAAAAATGTTGTATCAATGAATCGTCGATTTTATTGACAATGAATGCATGAATAAATAAATTGTCTGATCTACCACGATTTTATTAAATTTCGGTTTCGATTTTGTTTTTGTTTGTGCGAAAACACACTTTAAATATGTCAAAATGATAAAATTCTAATTTAAAAATTGTGTCATATATATAAATATAATATAAATCGAGTAGAAAAAAAAAATATCCACATTTGTAGTCAAAGAATTACAAGGAATAATGTGTGGGCTATACTTTCACGCCTCAACCATACTATGTTTTGGTATATGTGCATGATAGTGGACTATGTCTACCAAATTGCATTATTATTGTTATAATAATAGTAGATTTTTACATATTTCTGATTTCCACCCTATTGGTAACTAAATAAATGCATTATGTATGTGTTTCTTACCCATTAAGCAGCATATGTAGGCATTAGCATGGCAAGCGACAACTTGCTACTAGAAATGGGCTACAAAGAGTCGAACACAAGTAAATAGTATACGAACGTACATAAACAAATAACAATAGTGAATGATAAATGTTTTGGAGGAGAAATTGAATATAAGTAGTTCAATATGAACGGCAGCACCACCATCACCATATTTATTATACACGCGTGTATATGTTTATCTTATGCTTTTAATACTCGGTAGTGCAGTAATTTGTTGCAAGTCATGAAAATTATACATATATCGTTCATATTTTCATTGCTGCCGCAGTTGTTGTTGTTAATTTTGTTGATATTACTACTATTATAGAGTTCAGAATGTCAGCGGCTTTTGCAATAAAAAATGTCAAAATGCATTGAACTTAAAAATCTATACAATAAATGCCGTTCTACCGAAAGCAAACTTATACGTTCATACAAAAGTCAATTAAGGTGTATCATCTTGTAAAAATGAAACTTTATGTATTTTATGATTATCTACGAAATATTTTAGCATGAGCGATAATCATTCCGGCTCATGGTGACACACACACAAACCAGGACGAATTTGAAATTCACGTCCACGAATCGTAGAGGAATTAAAATATGTACATATTGAAGAATATAGGTACCTGGCATTGTATTGGATGGCAATAGTAAAAATATTTGTAACTTTATGGGAAGTAATAGCCGCTAAGACAATTTTATTGGAGTGTTTTGATATTACTGGTAAGTGATGTTGCCATGCCTGCATATAACAGAGTTGAATTTTATTTGGAAATGTAATGAGAAAATGTAAATTTACATGGAAAATTTAAAATTAAAAAATTTTCTATACAATATGCTTAATCCAATAAAACCAGAATTTGTACTGTTTTTTTTAACAGGCCATCAGCTATGTAGTGAGACGCCTTAATGTAAATATGGAAAAAATTATATTTATACCACATACTAAGGGTATATATTCTTTATATACCAAGATATTTTGAAAGGACAATTTTGGCGAGTGGCACTATTGAGTAGAATAATTGTTTATTTTTGGTGCGGGTAGATGCTATAACGACGGTGATGCTTCTATATATATGTATATCAGATCACAGGATCAAGTCTAAGTACTTATACCATTAACAGAATTTGCTGCCGTCAAACTGCAGGGTGAATGTAGGCTGCCTATTCGTCCGTACCTATTTCGCATTCATCATATTAAATTGATTGTGAAAATAGCATGTGTGATGTGACTTACTGTTTGGTGTCTTAATGACTTTCAACTTCATCAGTTGACAGCGCAGTTGCCGTAATGTATTTATGTGTAGAATATGTTGGACGCAAAGGACGTAAGTATCCAAATAGAAAAACTGAACTTAGCAATGCAATGTATGGTGTTAAAGTTGTCACCACTGCTGCTTACGTTATATAATTACGAATATTCGTCAGCACCATTTTGGGTGGAAATGCAAAGCATCACATAATATCTAACACAATTTGCTATTAAGTAGATGGTTATGACACATATAAATTCGTCTGGTTCTTTGTATTGTACAGTCTGTGTTTTTGGCTTCAAGTGCTTGATTGTGGATGATGGCATTCTCATATGCTACAACCTTTATTTACATTTGTGTTTGCATTTTTCAATTTGCAGCAGCCTGTTGCAGCAACTTTTTTGTGTTCCTATACATAAATAAGTATATACATATGAAAGTGCATATACAGGCACTACAGTGTATATTGCAGGAAATATGTATGTACCTATGTGAATATAGGCGTATGGATGTATGTAGGTGCTTTTTATATGGACTTTGTACTCTTGTTGTAGCTAATATTTGTGAGGCTCTGCTTGTATATTTTCATAGAGAACATTGTGCGGAAAAAACCACAGTTTTTTGTAAATGTTTCTCGACACCACCTTATATTAAGTGATATGTAATAGACTTAGTGTACATATGTACTTCATATAACATACATACCGCAAGTGAATTTAGCCAATTTTTCAAATATTTTCCTATGTTCCAATTTGAGTGCAATCATGTCATTTGCTTTGCATTTACTTTCAGTTTTATTAATTTAGACGGGATTTCAATAAATTACATACAAATATTTTTTGTTGTTTTTATTTTTAGGCACAAAAGTAAAGAAGATATGTGCTTAACTACAAGAGTATTTTAAGTAAATAGAACGAGCTAGGGAAAAACACTAGGCTAAGAGAAAAAACACATCATATTAAATACAGAATATATCAATAGTGAAGGAAAATGTTCACGCGAATTTCTTCGAAAGTACTCCAATTGATTTTGCTATACATGAGGTGGTCAAAAAGTTTGAACTAAAAATTACCAGTCGCTATCGCAATATATTATCATATCTTACATTGCTCGTTGTCAAAAATTCTTTTTTTGCTACAATTTTCCAAGTCGATTTGTTGATTAGGTTAGCTTAGGTTGTACTTGTTCAATTTGGACAGCATTGGAAAGGACCTAGTTATGTTAGCCGGTTCCGAACTTTAGAAGCCTTCTGACATTACTTTAACTTAGTTTTTTTTTTGGCATATGGTTACTGCCGGAAAAATTACCAATTACTTGTCGACAGGCAGGTACCATCAGCCGGATATTGAACCCACGACCTACTGATCAAAAGGCCAACGCACTAACCACTGAGCTATGGCACCCTGATCTGGTTATTATGTTACAATACATTTTTCTATCTTTTTACAGAGTAATTTCTTTTTGGAATTTGTGAAGGATACAATGTAAGACAATGCTTTTTCTTGTAAGACTGATTTAACGATTTTACTGTTTTCTTCAGTGCCGCCAGAGAGATTTTGTGAATAAGTGAATACAAGAGCTATGTGGACAAACATTGTGGTTACTAGTAGTAAGTGTATGGAAGACACTTGATTGGCAATAATAACAATACGATAATTAGGCCAAAATGCATACACACCATATACTTATATCGTATAAATATTTCTATATTTTTCATTTTCTCCCCAAAAAATTGTACGCGCCTATATGACAAATATGCGTTATGCGTTGTATTCGCATCTATAAATTTACAACAAAGTAGGCGTGTAAGACTGTTGCATTTACGTATTTTTAGCACGTTGTACATAAATTTTTATAAATCTTATTATTTGATGTTGAATATGATCACTAGGACAAGTCGTTCCCCAAACAAACAGTAAAAGAAGTATGAAGTGTTCACTCCCTAATGGAAAGTTTACCGCTGCGCTATTATTCGTTTTGCGGCTGATCTTTAAAACAGAAAAGGTGGCCTCTCTGAGTTGATCTTATGATAAAAAAATGTGGTTGCATTTACATATATGTCTTCACTTCTTTACTATTGTTCCGTTGATATGGTTTTATGCAGAATCTATTTTTCATTGTTAAATCGAGAGATAGTAGTACAATTCTATAACAGTATGCCTACAAATTTTAAATTTATTGTACCGACCCAACCTAATGATCACGATAATGATATGACGATGAAGCTAATATAAATACAAAAAATGTTTTCTAGTCGACATAAATACCAATGTTCCTTTTTTTATGAAATAAAATAATACATTTTTTAGGGCTAAAATGTATTGTATGCAGTTTTTCACCTAAAATTATTCACTATTCGAATTAAAAAAATCTTATTGTTTCATTTATTTGCTATACATACATATAACATTTTGTTATATGTCCATTCTCAAAAAGTTCGAAAAATATGTTATAGAGCAAATGATGCAGTCACTACCAGTACCTACCCACAACAGCGACAATAAGAAATGTCAAAGTTCGTTAGCATCATAAATATTGAAAGTTTTCGGTTTTTGTTTCTTTTTTTTGATTTTCTATTTATTTCTTCTTAGACCAATTTTAGATGAGTTTGTATGTATACACGAGTATGTATGTTAAAGCTTGGACGTAGGCAGTGCTAAAGTTATATAAAAATTGATGAAAATGAATCTTGTTGTGAATAGTTTCTTATTCATTGTTTTTTTTTTATTCCTTTTCTTCTTGCTTCATATAGAAGTTTTGTTTTACAAATAACTAAATTAGAATTTAAATGGTAAGTATAACGCAAATAGAATTTGTCGTGCTCTAGTTTATTGTATCTAGTGAAAAGTTTATTACATTTTTTTCGAAAATTAATTTATATTACGTACTACATATAAGGTAACAGCTTCCCATCATGTTTATCTTTTCTTTATCTTTATATGTTATAAAAATAAAAAATTATGTGTTAATGATTGATATTTACCATATATTTAAAAGTAAGGAAGTAGGTACTGCAGAGAAGTTGGTGAGAATTCTTATATGCAATGTACAAATAAATTTTAACGAAATTTCGCCATATATTGAACATATTTTTAAAATATTATTTCGGGTTAGATTAAAGGGTTTTTAGCTTATTAAAAATGTACAAATAATAGATACTAATTGAAGAATTATAAATAGCTAAAGCCAAGCCGGGCACCTGAGCCAATTCTATGTGTTCGCAAATTTTATTACAAACAGTGGGATAAAAATGAACTTTAAGGGAAATCAGTTCTCGTTATTCTTTCCAGCATATTTAGAAAGAAAATCAAGATATTTATTAGAACTGAGCAGATCAGAACTAAACCTAATGACGGGAATGATCAGCTTAAGAAACGTTTAGGTCTCACTGTTAGTGAAATTTGCAGATTAGGCAGGGAAATCATTAAGCCAATAGAACTGGCTGCAATTGAAATAAGAACAATAAAGAGTTTATTGATACAATTGGAAGAAGCAATCTCTTTAAATAATTTAAGGGTATGGCCCAATAGTTAAGAAATGGACACAGTGCCTCGAGCTGACGATGGATCGAACACAGCTCCATTTCTACTATTATTATTATTATTATTATTATTATTATTATTATTATTATTATATATAATGTGTGCTCCGACGAGTTTAGACCAGTTCTGAAACTATCAACCATGCTCAGCCATAAATAAATGATGCCGACGCTTATTTTAACATAAAAATGGTATCGACTTGATACATGCATTGTTGGCCAGATTAACTTTTTTACAATTACATATGAACGAACATTTTGTTGAACATTTGACCTCGGCAGCCTAATTCCGGATTACCGAGTTAATTCGAATTAACTCGGTCATTAACTGCAGCTAATCCGCATAAACTCTATGAGTTAATTCTCAAAATAAAAGAGGATTAGGTCAATTTGCGCTGGCAACACCGCTAAAAATTGTCTATTGTGAATTTTTCTCCGTCCATTTTACAAAATATTAGGAATGTTCGCTAACAGAAAACTTTCAGTAATTGTTAACAGTTTTCAACATGAAAAGTGTTGGCGAACAAATAAATCCAGCTGTCAGTTACGAAATGTGAATGTCAATTTACAAGTTTCTGATAGTTTTCAGTTCACGTACTTCTTGTAGATTTTCTCATATCGAGAGTGACAGATGACAGAAATTGATAGTGATAGTAATGTAAGTGAGCAGACCTAATAAAACAGCAATCAGCCGTTTAGTTAATCCGCAATACTGCCGTCTGTCAGGTTATTATTTTATTCGGATTAAGTGCGCCGGTAATCTGGAATTAGGCTGCCGTGTGTCTAGGCTATTATGCGCTGTCATAGAAACTATTTACGATTATTGGCGGTGCTAAGTAAATCAACAATAGCAATATATATTTATTGAATTTAATTTCTTTAAACTTTAAAGTTATGGTACTTATTAAATACTTGCCAAATTATAATAGCCTAGACAGACGGCAGTCTAATTCCGGATTACCGAGTTAATTCGAATTAACTCGGTCATTAACTGCAGCTAATCCGCATAAACTCTATGAGTTAATTCTCAAAATAAAAGAGGATTAGGACAATTTGCTATGGCAACACTGCTGAAAATTGTCTATTGTGAATTTTTCTCGTCAATTACGAACGGTGAATGTCAATTTACAAGTTTCTGATAGTTTTCAGTTCACGTCATTCTTGTAGATTTTCTCATATCGAGAGTGACAGATGACAGAAATTGATAGTGATAGTAATGTAAGTGAGCAGACCTAATAAAACAGCAATCAGCCGTTTAGTTAATCCGCAATACTGCCGTCTGTCAGGTTATTATTTTATTCGGATTAAGTGCGCCGGTAATCCGGAATTAGGCTGCCGTCTGTCTAGGCTATAACATACCAAAAATATTGTTAAATATGAGCATGAACACCTCGTAAAGAAAAGCTATAATAAAAATCCCTCTTTATAAGTGATACATAATTGGCTGGGCGTTAACTGTAGTAATTAAGAGCGTAGTAGTGGTTGCTTTTATTTTGTAGAGATTTACTCTACCGATATATGGGTATATACGTAGTGCAATACATACATACATACATACATACGTACGCGTAATGACCGTCACTGACTATACTCATGATGTTGATGATGTTATGGATATTGATATTTATAATAGTTACAAGATTTATAATAGTTACAAGATTTTTTGTTATGTTTTTTTTTTAAATAAATGGACGCTTCCCTATTATAAGCTACGAAATATTGTTCTTTATGAACAAAGAATAAAAAATAACACGAGCAATCAGCAATCAGTTTAAGGATCAACTTTAAAAAGGAATAGTATTTTTAAATTTTTTTCCTGAATCTATGACTCTATCATAGTTAAGTTAAGCGTGAAATTTATTGGAAATTTGTATTGTTAATGCTACTTTGTAGATTGTATTTGGAGCATTTAGTATGTAGTAGGGCTAATGTTTAAAAGGCATACCTATTTTAACCACAAAATTAGGTCATCATTCAGAATGTAAAAATTATATAACTGGTGTAGTAAAAATTCGCTACAAAGTTATCAATAAAGATTGAAAAATTAAGCAATTTAGTACTTAAGCATAACGAGCTTTGACTTGTTTAAAGGTAAAGGGGTGTTAGTGCCAAATATTCATTTGTACATACATTTCTGTTTTGATAAATGATAAACTGGCATAAAAATGCAAAATATATAGCTTGATTAGCTAAGGAATGTTCTCATGTTTACACATTCAATTCTGCATACATATTCGTACATTGCATTTGAATCAAAATTCATATATGTACAAACGCTTCTGATAGAATTTGAAAATGAAGAATTAAGTATGCAAAATATGGAAAAACATTTATTACATGGATAAAGGGCCCATTGCACTCGACTGAGCTCATACTCAAATAATAAAACTAATTAAGCCAAAGCATATAGGAATAGTTAAAGAGTCATAAAATGAAATAAATTGAAAAAATGAAAATAAAAATGCAAAGAGCTCATTCATACATACATACATACTTATGCATAATATATACATTTGCATATGTATACTATTTGCATTCCAACCGACACAAATGATATCGTTGATAAAGTAAAGTTCTTTTTTTTTTGCTTTTTTTTGGAGAGGAATAAAGAGGCAAGAAAATGAAGGAGCTCTTTGAGCTTTGAGTTGAAGAAATTGAAGTTGCTCCTATGCATGTACAATTACTTTAGTATGATTACATACATAATTTTGTACATACAAGCATATGCGTACAAGTATGTATACACGTAAGTGCCTACTTATACTTGTTTGCATCAGCAATTGCTTGAATGTTGTTGTCGTTGACATAAAAGAAATTCTTACACATTTGCTGCCATTGTCACTATCACCATTGCTATTGTCACCGTCAATGACTTGAATCTATAGGTACCAACATATGACAGGCGAATTATTGAGGTGTGGTGATAAGTTTGCAAGTATGTACGATAACTATGTAGGTACTTTGTATACATAATGAGTGGAGATGAATACAAGACATTCTTTGTCATTTCTACAACAACAATAGCAACTACAATCTTACTATTATGACCATTTCCGATAATGACTACAATTCGACTACACTTACTCCAACGGAAATTTGTACTTTATGCCTTATTAAAAGAAAAAAATATTTCAAAGGTACTTGCTACTCGCTTGTACTATTTATACATATTATCGTAATTGTAATTGTAATGATAGCAATATTGAGTTGAGTAAAAATATAACAATTTTATTAAAAAGTGTATTCTTTTGAGTTTTAAATTCGTGCAGTCACTGAGATGATGTGCTCAAACTTTAACAATACAATTGCACTTCAACTACGTCACCAGAGACTTACGAGTATCTTCCGATAAAAAATTATTTACAATTACTGCGACAACTAATAGATAGCTTGAGTTCAACATATTTTGAACTCCTCATCAATTTTATTGCACAAATTTTATAGTCATAACTACATATTTTATTGCATACGCACACATTCATATTCGTATTTATCAATTTCAAATGGACGGAGGAAATACGTAGCTAAAGATCTTTAAAGCAAGACAAGACTAAAAAGAAGATCATCATAGATATACATTAGAGGTACTCATGTATTTTTTTTGGGTTTTAATAGAAAAACAAATATATTAAATTTTTTTTTATCAATACCTCATAGTTATAGCCAAAATTAAGAAACATCTTAAATTTAGAATTTACTTTTTTGACATATTTCCTATTCAAAAATACGTTAAAAAGCCGATTCTTACTTTAACATGAACTTCATTGTGACTATAATTATGGTCTAATTTTTTCTGAAGTCCATAGACGACAAGATGCATGCAAATCACAAAATAATAAAAAAATTTCAGTCTTTTGCGTATGGTTTATCATGATTGTAGTCAGCGATATTTTTTATTTTTTAAGAATTCGTCTATCCTCAACATAGTTTATAGAACACTGGACAGTTCTAATGTGCATAGATAACTTTGAATTCTGGACTATGGGAACATAAAGTGTAGTAACACATTTTCATTTAACATATGCCTATGTGCACATGTCCGTACATACATACACATGGTATTTTAAATTGGTAAATCTTACAGCCGACTCTGGAATTTTCAATTAAATTTAATTGAAGTTAATTGAATGCAAACAAAGTAAATGTTTTCTACTTCTTACGCATTTGTATTTTTCCGTACATGCTTTCCTAGTTCGCGAAAATTGACTAAAGAATATTCAGATTTTATAATCAGAACGTACTTATATTATGTAAAGTAATGTAAAGTACATTTTTAATTTATAAAACAACTAATTAAAACTAATTTCTTATTTTCGTGGATCCGTAGGTAATTTAAAGCCCACCAAATCGGCAGTCTCCTTCACACTTCGTTCACCGCGTCCATGATATTCTTTATGCAATTCACTATATTTGCGTACACTTCTCAAGTATGTAAGATAAGTCTGGCCAAGATGTAGAGCTTCATCTCGTGCCTTACATAATTGCTGATCAGTTGTTGAAAATTTTTTGTATTGAGCCAATATATAGCGTGCAGCTAAAGAGTCCTTGAGGCAACCGTTGGTCGAACCCAAACGTAGTTCCTGTAGAAGAGCTCGTAGTGTTTGTGTTGCTGACATGCTAAATATTATAGTAAAATATGCATATAAATAATATTGCCGGAAACAATTTTAATAATAAACTTACTTATTTTCTGATAAAACACTCGCTGTCAACGATATTGAATTAACGAGCAAACAGCTGATTTAAGCAAACATCTGTTTAACTCGTAATTTATGAATTTGACGGAATGTTCTAACAGTGAACTTTTATATATATTATATAGATTTAAGTTATCGGGTTCCCTAGGGCGATATCACAGCGCTCTTTGCTGTGTTGGATGCAGTGATTTTATTGCACAAATTCATATTAAATATTTTTAGTGCACAAATATGAACAAGAAGTAAAAGCTTGAATATAAGATGCATTTGAATTTCTAAAAATTATGGTTGAAAAGAATTTGGCGACTTCAAAATTAAATCAGTTGGAAATGTGTTTTAAATTATTTAAAGTAATTGGTATTCTCCTGAGACAAATCTCTGATTACATACTGCTTTGAAATATTTCTATAGGAATCATGGTTCAAAACGTTGCTGTACTTTGATGCACCCTTATGCAACCCAAAGTACGTTAATGAACCCAAAATGGAAAATGTCGAGACGATTCAGAACCACCAAACCACCCCATATGACCCACAAAATTTAATTAAATTAGTCTAAAAAGTTCAGTAATCCCTGTTCAGGATAGATGTAATACGTTAAAGACGATATGTTATTCCTCTGATTTTTTTTTATATTTTATACACATATTGATATATTAATATATATTTGGAAATTTGAGTTAAACTAGGAAGTAACTACAGCTTCTTCCAATTTTCCTACATCATTTTCATCTTTATCGATACTCAGCTCCAACACTGCATCCTCATCGACGGACATTGGTTCTTTAACTGTATCTGCACCGTTTGCTAGTAGCTCTTTTTTTATCGAGTTTTCAGACAAAATATCTTTAAATGCTGTTTGCGAGGTTGTTGGCATCTCATCATCACTTAATTCCATAAGACCAGCAGCATCGGCTCCGCTACCACTTGGTTGCATATCTTCCACGTCACTCTTATCACTATCACTAGAACTATCATCTTCTAATTGTGCTTGCAACTCCCGTATGGAATACATTAGCAATGTAAAATCATTCCGTCGCTTTTGGAATTTACGTTCTAATTTTACTTTTTTCTCGATCAATTCGGAAAGTTCTTTTTTCAAAGTGTCTATCTGTTTGGTGGTCTCTTTACGGTCTGGTTGTTCCTTTATAACTTTTGCCAACATATCATATTCCATTTTGTTTTTGCGTATCTGTTTAGCCACCACTAACTCCTTTTTTGTCTCTTCTATTTCTTGTTTGGCCATTTCTATACTTTTCTCAATCGATTCGGACAGTTTGGCATAGTTCTGTAATTCTTGATCTATCATCTTCGATGTATATTCAGTCTTTGCAGCGGCGAATTGACATTGTGCCATTTGTGCCAAAAGGCGGTCGTATATAATCTGACTGAAATGAGGTAATAAGAATTCAAATACTTGATTCGAATGCACATTTATACATTTCATTTACTTGTTCTCTGGAGAATCATTTTTGGAGAAAGTCCACTTTAAAAATTGCTTCAGCAACATATTGAGACGTCGGTCATCGCCAGTGCCATCACCATCAATCAACAACCGGCGTTTTATGATTTCCTCTGCAGAAGTAAATTTAATGTATTAACCGTAGAATATACTGACATTGTTTGTGGATAAAAAAGTATTTACCATCCGACATATTTTGTTATGATTTATTAAAGTTTTAAACGGTTTACTCTATTACACTACACTTAGTTTATCGTGCACCATTTGTTGATCTTGATTTGACAGTTTGTAATATGTCAAAATTTTGTGCTGTTCGTTTTGTGCAATTTCAACGTTCAACGTTGGTTCTCAAATGCGGTAAATGTCATCGTAATATCGTAATGAATGTCACTGGTATTTCTTGTGCTGTGCATCAAATAAGTAATAAATAACAAGCATTGTAAATAATATAATGAATTTAGCTCCAGTCTATCAAGGGCATGCAATATTTCGTAATCAACCGCCACATACACTATTCAACAAAACGTTTGATGATGGCATCGATACACTCTTCCTGAATCTCAACGAAATCGATCCATACTATATTAAAAATATAGATCATCTTCAAAATGATATTGGCTTTAAAGTAAACTTGCTACTTGATCCCCGTAACAATCAGGTTGTAAAACGTACATTTTATGACTACTCAGTGCCTTGGAAACAGAAAATTTTCCGAAGCACCACAGTATCTGAGTTGACGCGTGCTCAACATGGTGTATTGTTGCGAGTACTTAAAGCAATGCAAGACCATGCTGACATCTCAGAGAAAGATTATCGGAAGTGGCGTGAATTGGACGGTCGTCGTTTGAGCGAAAAACAAAAAATGCAGAAATTCATTTTTCAATATGCACAAACCCATCAAAATACTATATACCAACCTGCTGAGCGTTTAGTGGAATTATACAAGAAATGGTACAAGTGCTCGATTGAAGCGATGCTTAAAAAGTTGCCAAATGAGACATACAATACACATACTGGCTTACCACATACGCGTATGTATAAAGGCTGTGCGCAGCGTTCGGTGGAAATAATACAAGTGAAGATGCTGGAGCGTAAAGGATTCGTACCAATACGGCAAGGACTGATAGAAAATGCAGAATGTCGAAAAATACATTGTGGTTTGGAAACATTTGCAAGTTATTATAATAATGCTATAAGCGAGCAAGAAGAGTCTGTATTAGATGAACTTGGTAGACACATTATTCCTTCAGTGGATGGGGAGAATGTGGCGCAAAAAAGATTTGTTATACCTCTGAAAGCATTACTGTTCTTATTGACTGCTGGTGATTATCCTGATCTACCTACGGAAGTCTTTCTACAAATTAGAGGTGATGTTGGCGACAATAATAAATACATAGTATTTGAAAATCCACTGCCTGCCCGAAATTGTGGATGGCATACCAATAAGCAGGTGGTGGAACAATCATTTGCAGCACATATGTCAACATCTGACACAATCAAATGGTTAAAATTGAATAATGATCATGTGGAGCAATTGCTGGATGTGAAGGAAGCTGTAGAAATTAAGGCCTACGATGCAGAGAAGCAGCTTAAATTTACACCGAAAATGTTTGAGGAATTCATGGAAGAATACTTGACATGTTGCAAAAAGCCAGATAATAATTTAAAATTTAATACGGCATCCGTAAAATGGCATATTAAAGAATCTGATTCTGACGATGTATTTGAAATATTTACTTTACTCGAGTTGTCACCTGCTTTGGGTAGAAATGCTAGAACATTCCTAAGCAATTATTCAATTAAGTTAGAATACAAACCGAGCTTCGGCTGTGAGCTTATGACGAAATACGAGCTAATGCAGGAGTGGTTGCGATTACGCTTGTTGCGGGAGTGTAACGTCGCCGAATATGGAAAATGCCTAAGACTATCTGTAATCAACTTTGAACTACAATTGGAAGAGCACATTACGATAGAAAAGGTTGAGGAACAGTTATCAAGTGTTTACAACATTGATATGACACAATTATTGAGCAATCTAGTAGAGTTTCTAAAGCTTCTGTTAAGTATGCCAATTGGAAAATACTTATTGAGATACAATCCCAAATATGTTGATAAATTAATGCTGTGTTCACCCACAAATGAGATAACACAAAACACAATTTTTTTACATTCGCTGCTGCAAACAGAACCAAATGATATACTCTTTATGGCGCAGCAGCCTTTTTTGCCGATTAGCGACAATTTATGTAGCGTTGTACATACGCAACACAAGATTTTGCCTTGTGCATTTCATCCAATATCTTCATTTAGAAAGAAGGGAATACAAATAGCAGAAAATGCGAAAGCAACGAAACTTATTGTAAACGATCGCGAAGTTATTTTGGAACGTGCAAAACAAAAGACGGAAGCTGAAGAACGATTACGAAAAAAGAAGCATCATAATGCAAAAAAGAAGAAGAGAAAAATGCGTGAGCGCCTTCAAAAAGAAGAGGAAAAAAAGCAACGATTGCATGATGAAGAGTTGCAGAAAGATATTGAGACTGACAAATTGTTGTTTGGGTTTTAAAAATCCCGACACTTATTAATATTATTTTTTTTTTCTTTTGTACACGATAAACAATAATAAACGTTTATACTAAATTTTCTTATGATTATGATTTGAACGTGTTATGATATACTCAATTTGGCAAAATCTTCTGCAGTAACCATTTCCTCACTGGCAGCGTAGGTCGGTGCGTCACGCTGAATCCAAAATTTGGCGTTTTCTGGAGGCATTATCTTTGCGGGGAAAATATGTACGGATAAATCATTGAATATATTGCGAGTTTCATAATCGTCATCCAGTTGGAATTCCTGTGCATATGTTACCACATCTAATATGTAATCTGAATCAAGACGTAACATACGCTCGGGCTTACTATTTATTAAACTATCGAAGCTGTTATTGATAAGTACCACATTGGGTAATTGTATTGGATTCCAGTTGCACCATAGTAAATTGTTTGTCAGACAATTTGGACAATGTGGCATATAGAAAAGCGTTAGCATATCGGCTTCGAATTTAGCTTCACAATTTTCAACCATTACTTTACACTGTAAACGCTCTAATACTGTCTTTTCGGAAGCATTGAAAATTGGGTCAAAATACAAAGTATCCTCGATGTTGTAATGCCGTTGAGCGCAAATTATGAATGCAAGTTGATGTAGTGCTTGGAAATTACGTGTAAATGGGCCAATTCCAAAACACACAAGGCGGTCCAAAGTTTTACTACCTGCGTTCAGATTTAACGCGCTAAAACATTCATTCAATGTACTAATGGCCTGCGTAAAATATTCCGATGCCGTCATTTCGTCGCATAGTTTATTCAAACGTCTAAAATTAATGCATTGTTTAGTTAACTTTTTAAACGATAATTTATCTCAGAAATATTCTCCTTACAACTCTAGCTATTTTACATACATCAGAAATTTGTCAACATTCACTTCTGGGTAGTCTGGTTCGTAACCCCTATCGGATATTCGTCTGGGACGATTCTGAATACTCTTGCGTGCAATCCATTTTTTTCGTGTGACAACGTGGAATTTGTCTGACATTATTTAATACCATTTACAGTCATACAATAAACTATATGAACAAATTAAGCGCAAGGGATCCTTTGGATTTGTTTTGGTATTACTTTGTGACAGCAAGTAAGAACGTATTCGTCTCTACACATTGTGTGAATTACGATATTTGCGTTCAGACTTTTCAGAACAAGCAGCTTTTTTATATATTACTAGTATTTTTACCGAATTCATACAATGAATACGGTCAAATCACCACGTTATGGGGACATTGCGCTAGCAATTATTCGATAGTGTACTATCCCCATGAATCTTAACACTAAATCGTTTAGCTTGTCAATGGTTCTTTGTATTTTACTTCCCGTCAATGTTTAAATGATGCTCAGTTTTCCTATATAATTTTTGCTGCAATGTGTATATAAGTAACCCATGGCTCTTCAGCGCAGCTAAGTGGTGTGCTGCCTTATTCGTTTTTTCGTGTTGTTGTCTTGTTTCGCCATTCAAAACGATACGGAGATGCATCCGTCATAATTGCATTTCAACTTGAAAAATTTCCACCATTCACTGACACAATCAGCGTTTTTCCATCCAAATCAAGTGGCCAGTAAAAAGTGTATGAATAGTAATGACAAATTTGTTGACAGGACTCGTCTCCCTGATTTGTGCTTGTATTGCATCTGGTAGTGCGAGTTCTTATCCTGCTTCATCACACTCTTCCACAAACGGATGGTATAGTACGTTGTAAATAATTGTTGGTGTTGGGCTGTCATTTCTTCTAAGAAAACTGTTTTCTGTTAGTTTTGTGCACACAGAAGTTGTCGAAATTCGATCTATACGACTTGACGTACAACTTAAGATTTTTTTCAACAAGCCATGCTTGGACCACCCTATATTTTTCTCTAATACCTTATCCTTATTCCTTTGTATAATGAGCTAGTCAATATAGCATTTCTAACAAAATACGTATGCGTTTGTATGCGTTTAATACTATTTTTCTTAAATCAACAAATTATGAAAAAACCACTTGTTTCATGACAAAATGACTACATTATTTCACATGAAATATCATACTACCTATGCTGGAGATATTAAAAAAACATATTTTTTGTGCCAACTCGTGAAATAACCAGATTCTACTGACAAGTATCCAAGAAAAAAATACAAAATATGGAAGAACTGCAGAATAAATTTGCATATTTGTCTCTTTCAAATATTGTTGAGCATTCGTTAGGTAACGATAATTCTCTGGATGATGATGAATGTGATGAATGTAATAATCTGGGTGATAACAAGACTAATATGAATACGAATAAGAATGTATTAAATAATTGGCCAAATGAAAATGCCAATAACTCGTTAGATATGTTATTATTATTTTTGGCTTAAATATGTTTTTGTTAAATGTAAAAATCTATGTAAATTGGTTATAAAAATGTATTTTAAGATATCTGCTTTTTTGGGTTTTCTGGTTTGGATTAAGTATATGTATGTGTCGTAGTTCATACCATGAGCGATGCAACTGGTGATGAACGGTAATATCTTGGCAGCGGCAGCACCAATAGAATCGGATGCATTATCATCATTAAAAAATCAGCTTTTATCTTTACAGTTCTTTTATTAAGTTGCTTCGAACATATGGAGAGTGATCGAGAGAATGGGAGTGTGATTGAGAGTGAATTAATATTGAAGCAGCACTAGTATTTAAACATAAACAGCAAACAAGAAATGCAGCAAGGGTAGACGAATCAGTGTTTCCTCAGAGTTCAATGCGTAAGCACGTTAGAAATTAATTTTGAAACACACAATAAAGGTAAATTGATGCAAAAAACATCATATAACTAACACACATAGTGATCGTGTTTATAATATGTATGTGTATTAAAATTCGCGTATATGTGAGTGTATAGAAAACGGTTTATTTGCTTTGCATTGTGCACTGGTACCAAACGTGTACGTGAGGAAAAAAAAAACAATTTTCTATAAAACAAGTTATTTTTGCAATATTGTTTCAAAGAAAACAAAGGAAAATAAAAGAAAACACTGTCAAAAGAGGGAGAGAAAAAGAGTGAGAGAGAGGTATAGAAAGATATTTATATAGAGAGCAACAAACTAAATTGTGATCGAGAGAAATTCCATTAACGGATTTATTCGGTAAAACGTGTTGGAGCAACAGCAACCAAATGATTTCAATGTGGCACGACAATATGTACATACATACATATATACATAGGTGTATGAATGAGTATATAACTTACTTTATGTACATATACAGAGACTGCAGAAAAACAGAACAAAAAACTCGGTTTGTACCAACAAAAATAGTCAAGACAACGATGTCGATGACGACGACGACGACGACGACGACCATCATCTTATAAACGGACACATTCGTCTTGATACTGTGTTGGCGATCTACAGTAGTATTCATACATATGTGAATTTCTTGTTTTGGCATCATCATTGATTAGTTGCGAACGAAAAGTGTTGAAGTTAAAACGTTTACAAGCGGAAAGTTGTAAATCGAAACTGATGATCAAATGATCGAAAGAAAAACACGTTAAATGCGAAATTAGTGTGATTTTTTCAAATAATAGTGCATTCGGTAAAAGCGGATTTATAATCTTAATTTTTTCTATGAGTTTAATAACTGATATACCCCTAGAATATATGCATATAATCTGCATAAAAACTTAGTTTTGTATTTTAATTCTCTTGAACAAATTCATTCACAAATTTCATAGTTTTTATGCAAAACGCACGTACTGCATGTAGATATATGCAAAGATGAATTTATTAATATTAAAATAAAAAAAAAAATTTAATAAGCTTAATTGAGTGCTACAAAAAAAAAACTTGAGTTAATAAAAAACGTTTTTTATATATCGCAACATCAAATACCTATGAATAATAACAGATATCAATGTATATGCGAGTAAATAAAATAAAGATTAATATTTATTATTAAACACAAAGAAGAAGAGGCAGTTGAAATGAACGTACCGCAACGATATGGCCACTCTAGCCATAAACAAAAACAACACAAGCAAACGATGAAAATAAAGTTGTACATTTAACCCACTTTCTAAATGTGTAGCATACAGGCAGCCAGCCAGCCAGCCAGTCAGTGAGAACAACAGCAGCAACAACAACAATAAATGAACGATCAAATAAAGTAAAATTAAGAAGATAGAACGAAATAAACGAAAGGAACAGCAAGAAACAGAGAAAAATAAACTGGAAAAAGGCTCAGTGTGCATTCGAACAATCTTTCTACCAAAATATTATAGACACTAAATGGAATATTAAAAGGATTAAAATAATATTTTTAACTGAAACATGAAAAAAGCAACAATTCAACTTTTTTGATTTTTAATTCAAAATTATAATAACAATAACGAATTGAACGGCAGATGATGGAAGTGCTGGCATTCGTTGTTGTTCTTATTGTCGATTTATCGATGCATATGCATACATAATCGTATTTGTAACGTTTTCTTTATTTGGTTTACATTTCGTATACCTAACATACTATACGAGTGAATATAAAATGATGATATCGTAGTAATTTGCATAATTTTTAAATTTTCGTCTTTTTTTCTTAACTTTAATTTCGTTGTCTGGCGAAATATTTGTCGTTTTTGCAATATTAACGGTGATTTCAAACATACACGTTTACATATTTATTCATATATACTATGTACCTATATTTGTATTGTTGTTTTTTTCTTTTTTTCTTCTCAATAATCACCAGAGATCGTGTTACATTTTTGGATTATTAATTTCGATGAAAAAATAAAATAAGAAAAATATAAAATAACTAAATAACATACATATAAGGGAAATACATAAATATACGTATAAAAACAGGTAAGTGCTGAATTTACAGTAATATAAGCATTTAATTTGCGACATACACACATACATACATATAAATACATATACAGTATTTATATACGTTATCTTTCTTTCTTATGTGACCACTAATATTATGAAAGCACAACATTTTTTTGCAATTTGTACTATTAAGCGAAGAACATGGTGGGTCAACGAGCATAGGATGATTAAAATGTATTACTTTTTCCTGCTAATAGTGAGTTTTATTATTCATAATGCAGATAAAGTATTTGTAATTCCTAATAGAGTAATTTTTATTGCCAAATCGTCTCACAACTTGTTCAACATATGTTTAATGCATGGGATTATTTTGATCTGAAAGTGCATTTTTAAGGAAAATGGGTTGTATAACTCTTCCAATATTTCAAATATTATGTCAGTTTTACTCATTTAGCCGTGTTTTACTCGACCGCTCGCTGTGTTTGTGCCAATAAAAACGTATTTTGTAGGTATAAATGTCAAATAGAACATCCATTTTTCAATTGAACGAATTGAAAAACAAGTACCCGTGTTAGAAATTAGAACGCACGTTTTTAGCAAACTGTTGATTATTTTTCAATGTCGATACACCGTTTCTGCCATTTCCATAACCTCTCTGAAAAATAGGATTTGTCAAACTCCGCAAAATACACTTTTACTTCGTTTGAGCTGTATTTTCTTCCGCTGTAACATATTTTCTTGCTGGGGAACAGAAAAAAGTCATAAGCAACAATTTGTATCCAAGCTCATGGAATTAGAACGCTCCAATTGTAGATTGATGTACTGGCGCATTACCGGGGTGAAACAACACTTTTTTTTTAGCGAAGTGAGTCCAATCGTTCACTGTACTTGTTGTTGTTGTTGTAGCACCTAGAACACGGAAATGCTTTGTTTTGTTCCCGTACAAAGCATTTCCGTATTCTGCTGTGTTGAATGGATCTTGGTCGACCACGTGTTTCCAGGACGTAGACCCGTCCATTCTTGGGAAGCCATTCACAGTAGTATTGCCCCGTGATTGTTGTTCCTCTCTGCAAAAAGTCCTTCAAAATGATTCCAATCGAATCCGAAAAGATCGTGGACATGACAATTTCGGCCGATGGGACCGTCTTTGTGAGGAGATTCAACACGGAAAAATCCATTGTTTTGACTCTTGTCTGGTATTTGAAATAGAATAATGTATTCCGATGTACCCATAAAAACGAAAACATTTCTCATACTTATCATGTAAAATACAATATTGATTGCCGTTCCATAGGAAACGTCTACGGCCTCTTTTCTCTTCGCTTCGTGGACCTTTTCAACATTCTAATCAAAAACATCACATTTAAACCACATTAATGTTTCTTAAAAAGTGAATCATGAATTCATATTCGTTCGCAAAACATGGAACACGTGTGCTGCAACTGATTGCGAAATAAAAAGTATCCTATGAATTGACAGTATACGACAGTGATGTCAACTTTCCTTAGAAAAGCCAGTGTACTTTTTGATCTCCCCTCGTATGACCTTTCATTGATATGTAAATTAACATTAGTGGCTACAATATAAAAGCATTTGCCTTAAAGAGTGAATACCTCTAACAATATGGGTAACCATTTTCAAATTAAGAAAAGAAAAAAACAAAAATGAAGTATACGCAATGAAACTCCAATCGTGTGAATTACAAAAAAAAAACATAAAAATCAACGTAATAGTAATAAATAAATTCATAATTTGCATATTTACCAATAAAAATGCTATTATAAGTGATAGGTCTTTCTCAATTTGTGCATAAATTAACATACCATAATTTTTGTCTTACAAAATTACAAAATCTACAATGTATAGGTGGTATGAATAAAAATTCCATTGCATTGTACAAGCATATACGACAACAGTAGCGACGACGACAACGACGACGACAACAAATAACTTGCTTATCAAGTTGCAATATTGTTGTGCGTTGTTTTTTTTAACAATTTTATTTTTTTTTTCCAAAAAGAGAAATAAAAAACCAAGGAATGTCATAAGAAAATTGTTTTTACAACATTTTATATTATTAGTTTTTGATATTTGCTCAATATTGTAATCAAGTAAGGACTTGGCTCTATTTGATTGACTAAAAACTTTCAGCTTGATACCAACAACAACAACAAGAGCGAACAGACAGAAATAGCAATGGAATGATTAAAAACGGTCACACTTTCACAAAACTGGTTGAATTTTGTGTTTGTTTTTATTTTCAGTTTAAGTTTTTGTTTGTTTCTTCATTTCTTTGAATATTTAACTGTATCTCTTTCGTCGTCATTTCATTAAATTTGTATATGTGACTGGATGCACTTTTTTAAAGTTCATGGCAAAATATGCGTATTACTTAAATTTTTTTTTTAATTTCCAACATTTTCGAAATAATTTTTTAATTTTACCAAATTTATGTTAGATTATTTATTATAACAGATTGCTGTTGTTGTTGTCATCGTCATCGTGTGAGTTCAAGCTAATGAAAAATTGAAATAATTTATAATCAAATATACAAATAATAAAGAAAACACTGAAAAAAGCAAACATAAAAATGAAAAATTAATTAACGACATTTAATGTTAATCAATTTAATCAAGCTTATGCTGCCATGCCAGTCATGCCACTTTCGTGCATTCGCTATGATTGTTATCGCAATAGCAAAACGTTGTAGAAGCGGGTGTTGTTGTTGTTTTTGGTGCTGTTGTTTTGTGTTCATGTTGAGGATGATGTTACGCATGTGCATATTTGATATATCATAATAAATACATGTGTGGAAACTTTCATTTTCATTTTAAACAGTGATTGTATGTAGTACATATGTGCAAATTAAAATTTAAACAAGTCATTTGGAAATTTTCGAAATGTGCATTATTTATTTATTTATATGTGCGTCTTATTAACACACACTTATATTTACATACACCTTTGTATGTATTAAAATTTCTTTAAAAAATCATATTCTTTAAATTTGACTACTTTGAAGTACCTCAAAAAAGGAACACCATAAAAAGGATTATCACAAAAAAACATTCCGAAAATTTGTTTTGTTTTAATCTTGAATAAAATACCTGGAATTTAGTAAAAAACAATTTTGTATATGTGGCACGATATTGATGACTGCAATTTTTGTAATATATTTCAGTATCTTTTCAGCTTTTTATACATATTACATACATATCGCACTCGTTATTACCATTTATCTTGTATAAAAGAAATTAAAAATTATCCCAGTGTAGGGCGAAATGAAGTATATGAAGTTCATATATGAAGTTCATATATGAAGTTCATATGAAGTATATGCAAAAGTGGTTTTAAACCTTTCAATTAGATTCCTGTAGGTGGTTTTTGAACAATTCTCTTAAGTTACGATTATACCCCGGTTTTATATATAAATGTTGAATAGTCATATGCCTACCTAAATGCCTGAACGATTTATTGAGATATTCCCAATTCATATGGTGATGAAATGTGAAAAAATATTGAAAATTTAATCGCGTGATATTCTCAAAATGGGTAAATTTTGAATTCCTTTTTACATACATATCATATATTATATATTCGATTGTAGGGATAATAGCTACCACTTCAAAAAGTAATGCTCTAACACATTTTTCGAACCTCTAAGGGGTGTCAAAGGTGACCAGGTATCTTCTAGACGCTAGCAAAGATTAAGGAGCGTAATGAAAGTTTTCGGTAAACTATTGATTGGCGCAAGTAAAGATTTTGCATGATATTTTGTACCCATTTCTTCTGTTATAAATGTTAAAACTTAATTAAATATGTAACTATGCAATGTATATGTAATTATTAGAATTAAAAGACATGTCTAATCGAATAAAAATAGAGTTTGATTGCAAAATTATTGACTTCCTATGATAAGAAAATGAGAATCATAGGGGTAGAGCTGAAATATACTTCCTGTTTTTGCAAACTATATTCATTAGACATGACAAATTACCGTCACACATGCGCACACACATCCTTCAGTTAGAAAAAAAAAAAACAAACAAACAAGGCAGTAGAATAATACACAATAATAAGCATAATAATATTAAATGCTTAAAGAAAACAGGTTACACAAAATGACAC
Source organism: Megamerina dolium (assembly GCA_963854835.1). Classification (NCBI taxonomy): domain Eukaryota; kingdom Metazoa; phylum Arthropoda; class Insecta; order Diptera; family Megamerinidae; genus Megamerina; species Megamerina dolium. The sequence continues at coordinate 1,735,646 of OY978526.1, read as the reverse complement.
AAACCAATTAAAGATTAAAAAAAATTGTTGAATAAATCTCTATGTAGACATATACATATAAATCAATCTATGGTAAATTAATAGATGATAATATACTATTTTACTGCCAGTGACTGAGCAAAACCATATGTTGCTCACATAAATAAATAGAGTGTTGCTATTGTTATTAAGAAATCTGGTATTTAATGGCAAATTGACATTCTAGTCTTTGTTTTTTTTTTCTTTTTTTGCTCCATGAATTTCTTTGATTATTTAAAGCCTACTCACTACCCACTACATTACGACGCTGGTAGAAGGTAATTACATTTTCTCATTATGTTAAGCAGTTGAGGGTGTTTTGTCACCAAATTGTTATAAGCTTAATAAATAGATAAATTGGATCAGTAATAGAATAAATAAAAAAAACAATATTTCAAGGTGGGTTGGTTTCCTTTGCACCACACGCTCTCAATTTCTAGTATTTAGTATATGTGTACATATGTATAACTTCAATGCGCATGCTCATGTACGAATTAATTGTATGAATCACCGAACATTCATGAAATTAGTAAAATCTATTTTATTTTATTAAAGCAATGATTTGCCACTTTTGTATATACAACTATTTGCTTATAAACATAAAATAGAAAATGTTGCTGTTGAAATTGTTGCTCGAAAGGAAAAATATCCATACATGTGCAACAAATGTATATACACATGTATGTAATTATTTTATTTAGGCAATCTCGATCAAGATCTTTAACCAAATTTGAGATTCACAAATTTAACTACTTAAATGTAATTTAATTAAATTGCAAACAAGCGAAAATATGCAGTATGTAAGTCAGTAAACGTTCAATTAGTCTCAAATTGAAATTATTTGTGTAATTGTGATTGTGTCAGAGTTAATAAGTAGAAAATTGTCATCAATTTTTGTTTAGTCAAGTTTATTTAAAGTTTTTCATTTGATTCAACCCCACTGTAGTCCCATAAAAAACAAACACAAAATATGTGTTTTTTTCTTTGTAATCTTATAATTAGCTCTTGTTTGTAACCTTCACTAATTTGAAAAACTGTCTAAATGGACGTTATTTCAAATTATAGTAGCAATAAAAAATATGAAAATTTGTATAAAAATGTGTAATCAAATCTATGTATCTCATGTATGAATTCATGTTATGAATTTTAAATATACTCGTATACATTGCAAAAACATAATTTCAATTTTATGAAAGAATTTAACCCAAAAAGTGACATGCATACAAAATTAAGCAAAAATGAACACAGCCAGCCAGCCCATAACTTAAATCTTACTATTATTCAGTACATGCAAACAATTTTGAATACAATTTTGTATTTTTTCGCATAAGTATTCGATTGATTAAATTATCGATGATATCAATCATCAGATGATATTTGATACCAAATGCAAAACAGAAATTACTAAAAATTTAATTTCATTCATTCAACAAGAGCCATCACACAATCTGTTCTGCCTGTCAATCAAAACATTTCGTACTGCATGTATCGTACCATCACATACAATATGTATGATCATGTTCAATTTCTTTAATCGTTCAAATGTATACATTCATCAATTGATGAATTAAATTTCATTATTTTTTTTATTTTTTTTTTTTATTATTATTATTACTGGTATTGTTGTGACTTAGAGGAGAATTGTATGTAAGAATTTTCTATTATTTCATTATTCGATTGTTTTTTTATTAACATGATGCTTGCTTGGGTATGGCAATTTAATCAACTAGACTAATTGGATAAATAGTAGCTATTGAAATAGTTGATTTCAGCTAATTTCACTTTGTTGAAACTTGAAATTTTTTGGAAATTCAAACTTAGAAAATATATCTTAGCTCTTAGACACTAGAAGTAGATTATTAGTTATATAGATTTGACATCGAAATGTGTCTGCCTTTATATTTTCATACATTTTGCATTTTTGTATACTGGGCATTTCGCAGCATGGTCAAAATTTCCTTAGAGCTAATAAGCATCACATAGTATGCATGTACCTGCTACTATGCATGCCAAAGATGAAATAAAGGCATATTTGACATTTTACTAAACAATATGTCCATACCATATATGTATTGATTAAATTTATCTTGCGACAAATATAGTTATAGTATGTCAACATTGACTGGGACAGTGCATAAACAGCAATTGTATTTTTTTCTAACAACAGCAATCATCTATTATATATATATGGATAAATACGATGACAATAATATGTTGACATTGTGATACTTTAAATGAAGATCGCTCAAACCATATTAGCTAAAATATTTAGTAGAGAGAAAGTTGTTTTATTTTTAATTTAATTACAATGTAATATCAATAACAACAATAACAGTAATATGAGCAGATTTTTGCAAAATAAATACAAGTAGAAAATAGTAAATAAAACCGAAAGATTACGTGCCCAACAGATATCACACCCTTCAAGAAAACTATTTTTTTTTAAATTGACGGTAAATAATATATATTATTTGTGTGTTTAAAAAATTTAAAATTTAAATAACGTAAAATTACGCAAACGTATGAAGTAAACAATTATTTGTTATTGAATGTGTTGGCATGTGTGTGCATGTGCTTATGCTTTTAATCGATACGTGAAACTTGTAATATACATACATACATATGTATGTAGTATGGTTGCCAACAACATATTGCCTCATTTGGAGTTGTTAATAAAATTAACAAATACGTTTTTCTTCTTGGCAATAAAAGGGTTAAAATACTATTTATAGTTTTCACTTACAACTACATACAACAAATGTCGCATTTTCTGTATATACATATGTATAGGTGCCGAAGTTCGCATGCATGGGAGCCACATACGTATACATACTTACAAACGATATTTATGTAATAAAACAAATGAATATTATGTTGGAAATGATGAACAATAATAGCAACAACAATAAATAATAATAAATTACATAGTTAAAGGTATGAAACAAGCAAGCAAAAAAAAATGAGAAAAGTGAAAAGACGACACATACATACATTTCGTCAAATGCGACATGCGACGACTTTAGGTTGTTAACAAAAGTGACGCTTTTTTTTTACTGCCCTTGTTTTGCTTTGTTTTCAAGTTGACTCGATTTTAACTAAAAATTTCATGCCATCGCTTTCAGCCTTAACTAGTATGCATATGGTGAGAGTTTTTGTTTCCACTATTAAGTGAAAACTCTTGGCATTTCGCATTGTTGTTCAGGTTGAGAAAAATCATGAAAATTTATTAGCAATATGTACTAATATAGTATGTATGTGAGTGATCTACATACTTACACATACATACATTTTGAAGTTCAGTCTTTTCACTTTTGTTATCGCTTTCGGTTTCTGAAATGCATATACAATTTTTCTTATCGCCAATAAGTTATATTTCTACTTGAGTATTTATATTTTCATGTCAAGATATAGCATAAATAGGTACATAGGTATTTTTTCTCATGAACTCTACAGAAAGTATCATAGTATGGGTGCAAGTAAAAAAGGATCTGTAGGTATGATATATTTCATTGAATGTTTGATCGGAATGGTGCATATATAATACAAGAGGGAATTGAAGTTTGTTAAAGTACGAATCTTTAGGAATGCCACCTCAACTAAACCCAGCTAAACATTTTTGGACTTTTATATATAACAGGAACACAGAAATAACAATTTGACAGTTTTTTAACCAGAATATGATATTTTTAGCCAATTAGACAATATGATAAAAATGATGTGACATCTCCCAACAGCTTTGATCAAACTTCTTACTCGGCAGTCTTGTTGTAGATGTTCAATTTATCACGAGTATATAAATAGATTAGACATTCTGAATGAAAGAATACAAAAAAAAAGAACTCATATTAAATGCTCCATTTCCCTTCGATTACCGATGTCTGATTTTGAGTTGAATGAATCAAATCAATTAATTAGGCGCAAATGACATGCACATGCATAAACGTGTCAAGATTAAGCTAACAAAAAAAAAAAAAAAAAAAAAAAAAAAAAAAAAAGAACATATAACTAGAAAGAAACTCATCAAAAAGAAAAATTCGATAAGAGTATAATGTACAAAAAAGAATATAATATATGGGCATGCATACAAACACACGTGAATTAAATATAGCAAAAAAAGAAGCAAATGCTTTTGTGCCATGCTGGCAATGTTGTATGACAATGATTATGATGATTCGCTTTTCGCTTTTAGTAATACTCGCATTGAGGTACTCGTATTAAATTTTAATATTATAATATAATGCAATTAAAGCCTACTCTAAATAAGAAATGATGCTGCTGTTGCTGCTTATTTACTATATTTTATTATAGCGCGTGCTGTACAGATACTTTTCACAACTTCCTTAAAATAACCGCAGAAAGCTATTTTCGTTACATTTAAAATAGGCATATGTATATATTTATCTACCCTGAAGTATAACGAGACTGGTTAAGGAATGGCAGTTTCATTAGTTCTCTTTGAATTTGTGACATATTTCATTCTTGATTACTATTTCATGCGTTTCACGCAACAAATACTATATTTTTTGTTGAAGCAAAACAGAAAATAAAATGTAATGTTCAAGCAACCCTTCAACTAACTCTTGCTAATTGAGGTCACATTTATGAAGGAGTTCGTTCAACAATTACAACAATAAAAAACCCTCAAGATTATTTTGAAATGTCGTTATTACCATTATCATTAGTTACTCATTTTGTGCTATTTCTACATTCTATGTGGTACTGAAAACATAAAAAGCATGCATGAAATATGCAATATCTCGTGTTAATTCATGTTGTAACTCACTACAAGAATCAATTGATTATCGCTTTTACTACAGGGTATCTATGCATAGTTTTGAAGGTGAGGTGAGGCGTTGCGCTTTCGATGTATGATGATGAAAAATATACCAAAAAGTTTTCACAATTTCAATATATGTTTTTAAAGATGGCAAGATTTGATTTTGTAATAAACTGAGGTGGTGGAAGAAAGTATGAACGGCGTCACTATTGGCGGCGACATCAATTTTTACACGCAGATGTGCGTCGAGTTTTCTTATGATTAATAAGAATCGTATTCTAAGTGGTAGTAGTAGTAATTTATGTGGTTTTTTCCAATTATACATTTTGTTTAAACAGGAACGACCGATATTGCGATGCGTCACATTTCTTAAGATTTGTGTATATATATATATTTGCTGTTTGCTGTTGCATTTATTGAGTTATATGAGTATATAATAAGTATATAGGTATATATGTATGTATGTACTTATTACAAGTTTGTTTTATATTTCTAATATAATTTGTTGTGGTAATTTGAAATGTGTGTTTATGTGCCGGAACAATTACTGCTCATACCTAGTTAGACAGACAGTGTTTTTGTGTAATTAAATGACTCATGATAATTAGCATATAGGTGTGAATGTATGTGATTGCTTTCGAATTTGTTTACTTGTGAGAATATTTACTAAAACAGAGAATCAGTAGGCAAAATCGGCTTATTCATAGGTAGCTTTTGAATTTAACATTTAAATGATAGAATACGTAAATTTGATATTATTTGATAGCCATTTACGTCCGATCGGCCGGATCGCCATCATCATCATTTTCACCGCATCAATGATGAAAATAAAACAAAATAAAAAGAGCATAAGAATAATGCAGCATTTTAAAAAGATTATTTTGACAATAACTACATTAATATCTCTTTAACACAAAATTAGTTATTATTATGAAATAGTGTATTCAATTTGCACTAAAATAAAATTAAAATTAAAATAACATAAAAAAATAAAATGAAGCAATATTAAATATTATAAATTATTATGTAAATTTTATTTATCCACATTTTATTATAAAAACATTTTCATAAAGTGTGGTTATTTTTTCTCCTCACATTTAAAATATGCGTCAAGCTTATTCATACTGGTTTAAATTCAATTAGCTTGAATTTGTTATGATGCATACATATGTGATAAAAAAAAACCGATTTGTAGTTATTGAGAAAAGGCACTGACTTCTACAAGTATTGATGAATATTGATAATAAATATTTAAACAATTTAAGAAAAATATTGATTAAAATCAAAATCAAAATAACTCGTAGAATCATTAGTATAAGAACAAGAAAAATATCAACTACAATACATATTTAAACTATTTTAACGATTCTAAAAACTATAAACATCACTGAAAATTGCACTATAATTTGGAATTATATGCAAATGTTCCCAGACATGTGCGTATGAATGTGACGTAAGCAATGAAAGAAACAAAATAAAATAAACAAAAAGAATAATTTGAATGTAAACGCTATAGTTTCGAAAGCATTATTGATATAAATAGGAAATTAAAATTGAAATGATTTATCTTATTATATGAAGTATTCTCGATGGGGATCCCCATTGGGTACCATTCACCAACATCTAGATATAACAACTGTGGTTCAAGCATGAAACATGTGTACCAACCCACGAATCAGCCTAAAATTTAGTGTGCTGCCATGTTCACGAGCACAATTTCAGTTTTCTGTAGCAACCCTGCCTGTCGTCAAGAACGGATATATGTACATAATTTGAAGTAATATGTAAAGCTAACTTGTTACCAACTGTCTTCAACACAATACCTATACGTTTGTTGCATTTTCTTAAATTCCACAGTGTAATTTGTAGCAAATTACTACAATAAAATACATTAAAAAACGTTTACATTGGATTTGTTATATTAGATACTCATTATTATTATATTATATATAACTTTACTTTTGTATTCTTATGTGCAAAAACTATGAAAAACATTAGTGTTAATCGATCAATCTTATTTATAATTTATAATTGATGTTTGCGAAATGGAGTGGCAATAAGTGTACTCGCTATATACTATAGATATGTGTAATACTTGTCTCAATCATAAGCACATTCAAGTATATACATATGTATGTATGTATGTGTGTAATGCAATTATATTTCGATTTCAACATTAATTTGTTGTTATATAATAAACAAAATTACATATATGTTTATGTGTTGTATGTACATATGTACTACGTAATTGTAGACGAGTGCAATTGTTTTATTTCATTTTATTTTACATTAATTATCTTTCTTCTTTGCACTTTTACAAAATAATCATTATTTTTGTATTTTAATGCTTTATTTTTAATCACATTTTTTATGACTCACAGACGTTCACGTTTATTACATACGATACTCATTTGAAGAAGTAGACACACATATGAGTGTATTCGTATAAACTATTTTCTATGAAAAACCATATGGTTTTTAAATAAAATTCATCTGTTTATTGTATAAATATAATACCTACATATTAAAAATATTGAATAAGATTTGTATACACATTTGAAATTTCAATTTTAAGCGATCAATTGAACACCATTTCAATATATGTTTGTATCAATAAATGTTTAATAAAAATAAAATATATTGTACAAGTATGTTGAACATAACTAAATTAAGCAAATAAATATAGCTCAATAGAGATTTACAGATTTGATCAGATAGAACAGATATTTACGTCCTAAAATCTTGATTTTTTCCATATTTAATATCATGTGACGGCTGTGATATTTAGAAATTTGTTCGTAATTTCTTTTTGATATTTGTATAGATGAAGGCCGAAGAGTCCTTCGGGACTTATAAGTACCACATTCTTTTTTTATAGATGAAAACCAAATTGTAAAGACTTTCTGAATATATAAAATGCGCTTAGATGGTGACATTTTCAGCTGATTTAACTATTATGAATATAGTAAAATGCAAACTTTGTGAATCTTTATTTATATTTCCCATACAAAAATTTTTTGTTCAAGGAAAAGTTCGTTTACCGGAGGCATATTCATTCACAAATAAACAAAGTTCCAATACAAAAATATTAATTTTTTCAACAAATCGTCAAATTTGTATGAGTTTTATTTTTCAATTAATTGTTCTAAAACTGCGATAAAATATGAGGATATTTCGTTGATAAATATACAAAGTCCACATGCAAATACAATATTTTCCCTTTTCCACAAATAGGTACATTTTTGTGGAAACTATCAATATTTCTGAAAATTTTGAAATATTTGTTCAGCAATATTGTTTGTACTGTACAAATTTGAAGTCCCACCGTTCATTTCTATGTTAATAAAATTTTCCCACCGTCTTGTATAAATTCCCTTTCCTTTTATTTAAATTTACAAATTGTCATGTTAAATTATAACGTTATAATAGCTACGCATCTTTGCATTTGTACAAACAATAAATAATAAGATAATGCTGCAATATCCGCATTATTAAAAATGGTTTTGCTGTCAATTGTTGTATTGCTTGCGAATCGATTTGAAGAGAAGAAAAAAAGCAAAATTGATTAAAAACAAATTTAAAAAGTAATAGCAATTGTAAATTTTTCTTACATTGTATATTCTCATCAGATGTGTAATATTAAAACAACATTAATTTTTTGTTTATTTACAAAAACTACTTGTAATACTTGCAATTATAGCACAAAAAAAAAAAAAACGGAATTTGAAGAAATATTTTTGCACACAACATGAACTATGTACTCTGAATTGAATAAAACAGCAGCATCAAAAAATGTAATATAAATTTTCTCTCACCAATGTATGATGATTGTGCTCGTATTTAGTAATTGATATCTTTTTTTTCTTTTCCTTTTCATTTCGGTTCACATACATACATATATCTTTCAAATGAATTTTTTAGTATGTACATACGACTGACTATATATTCATATGAGAGCATCTATGTATGTCGAGTATTGTATGTGCTGTGAGTGAACATTTTTCTTCAGTCCGCATGGAAAACGTGAAAAAAAATCACCATCATTAACCTGAAGTAATATCTTATTTAGATAACGATACCTTTTATTGAATGTATTGCATGTTCGTTTATTAGGCAGGGTGAATTTATTTGAAACTATGAATATTTCTATGTAACTTTGCACAAGAAACTAACGAAACATGGAAAATTATTGAAACTGTCGCATTATTTTTTTTTCATTTGAATTCATTTCTCCTACGTCGAAATTTTGAAAAGATTAATGAAACCCTATGGACGAGAAATCACAATCTTATAAAAGTAGTGCTCTGACCTCTTTCGTTTTTTGAATTTAGCACAGTCCAGATATTTGGAAAACAGTACCATCTTATGGTATTCGTGGAGTAGTTGTTAAAAATATTAATTTAGATATACTTATCACTAAAATTTTTTCCCCTTTACGATTTGTGGGCAATACAATTTACCTGCCCTAGTATTCATACCAATCCAATCATACAATATAAGCAGTGAATACGTACATATGCACGATATATAGAGAGCATTGATTTAGCACAAACATAGCAAAGTAGTGCGACAAAATAACTAAATACAATATAAAGTATTTCATACATATACGAGATATTGGTAGCGATTTTATGTTACATATTGCTGTAGAATTATATATTTCGTAGTTAATAAGTGCGTTAAAGTAAGTAAAAATTATTGTTTTGTAGATAATAATATAAGACTTGATAGATTATCTTCTATGATTGCGAATGGTGCTTAATTATGATACAAATATCCTTCTTTTAAGAAAAATTGAAAAATAGACACTAAGGCTGGAAAATATATGATGCTACTTGTGAAACTATGATGATTTTTATTTTTTTTTTTTAGAAAAACTATTAATTATGCAGATCATAAACAATAGTGATAAAAATATCCTAAGAATCTATATATTTGATTTTATATATGTGCTTTCATCATATATATATATATATATATATATATATATATATATATATATATATATATATATATATATACTAATTTATATAAAATTCGTGAAATGACAACATATGTATGTATGGTTAGTTCTTGCACATTCCATAGCCAACGATGTTGTGAATTTCCTTTTTGTTTTTGTGTTCTTATTGCAACGTACTGGTTGAGCACATATATTATATAAATATACAATAACTAGTTGTTGTAATAACGGGAAACTCATGGATATGAATTCATACATATTTGTATGAATGCGTATAAACATATATGTGCATATAAACATATCATACGCTTGCATATAAACATTTGTATAATTTTGATAGAAATATGTATATACATAAATTGCATTCATATATACATACATATTAAATATGTGCACGTTCGGTATCCCTATGGTTATGTGAAATGTATCGGATGAATGAACGAAAAATTATAAATTAAATACACAATACATTTACAAAAATGATGGATAATGGTGTAGCAAAGCAAGCAATTGAATTTATTAAAATGCAACAACGGATGCAATAAATGAGTGCATATACATATATATACACACTCATCTCTCTGTATGTACAATACAATAAGGTTTAAATATAAATTACCCTAATATTTTTGTATAAAAAAAACCATAAGATGGTTTAAATTTTATGCATTTTGTAGGAGAGTGGTAAAAATGAAAAATAATTAAAATTTAAAAAATCGGAATGAACTCGAAAGAACTAGTCGTAATTATTTCTTTCCTTGATTGATTTTATTTAATTTTAACCAATTCCGCTCACTTTTTCACTTTGCTGCACTTTAGAAAAATGGAAATTTTTATTAATTTTTCTTCGTAAAATTTGACCCATCCTTAGTAATATTGAAAAAGAAAGGCTTCGCAGCATGAATAGAGCTGAATAGTGATTAAGGCGTCAATTGATATAAATATATAGAGAAAAACTAATAAATAATTCTCATTCGCCAAAGCAAACTATGTATGAATGTAATGAAATGCACCCCTAACAACAACAATATGTAGTGGCAGCAACAAAAAATGTGTGCAAGTGTGTTTGTGTGCATTTTTATATTTGAGGTCATTCATCTTATGCATAGTAAGCTGATCGTTTGTTTGATCGCTTGCAAGATGATCGTTTGCTTGTTCGTTACGCTTGATCGACAACTTGCAACATTTTTTTAGTAGTACTAAAAGTGATGATTACATATATGTACGAGTATTTCATATGAAAGACAACGATGACGATGATGACGACGACGACGACGACGACGACGAACACATCGACAACAATGAATTTGATGCTTGTGATGAGACAGTGATACATACGAGTATGTAGAACATATATGTATTCACTCATACGGCGTAGTAAAGCAAATGCACAAATCGTTTTAACTATCTATGTACTTGTAAATAAATGTACTTGTGCGGTTGACAACAATTGTGTTGTGCATATGCATTTCTCATCTATTTACATAAATTATGCTAAAAAAAAAGTATCCGGAAATTGTTATACATATTTGAATTATTCAATGGACACATTTGTTCTTTAGTTGGTACCACTGTTGTTGAAATTCAATCCCCATATGAGCCGCAAGTTCTTCCAGTAAATTTTATTTTTTGATACTAATCATCCCATAATACTTTCTACGACATTATAATTCAGGATTTAGAAAGACGAAAAGGCGAAAATTGGTTTACACTGTGTGCCATGTGTTTGACACTCTGAAAAGAATTTCGAATGAACAGCGTTGTGCTGATTTTAAAAAGACTTTGACCAGTTTTTATTCGTTTTTGGCTCCTTCGATCACTCTCATTTCGAGTTCAGTTTTCAATAACTTACAATTTTAATATCTATCAACCGCACAATAATTAGGTTGGGTTATGTGGCTGCCCTCTCCCTGAGAGGACACACTTAGGCCAGAAATGTCCATTGTGATAACAATTATCCAATTCTACAATTCTTCTCTTCCAATACTGTTGTGCGTGAAAAATCTTTTTGATATTAAATTTAGTTATGCTTCAGTCGGGGATTGAACCCACGACCTACAGATCAGAAGGTCAACGCACCAACCACTGAGCTGCGGCACCGCACGATGTTCGGATATTTTTTCAACATACAGTTTGTCAATAAATTGTTTGCAAAATCAAAAATGTTACACAAATTCAGCTTTAACTTAAAAATTTATTAACAAATTTATATTTTTCAGTCCTTTTTTGTTTATAATATGATTTGTATATGTCTTATGAATAAACATAACGAAAAAAACCAAACAAAAAACGCATAAAACAAAGAAAACCAAAGAAAACCAAAAAGTGCCAATTCTCTCACTGTCAAATAATTCTTTGCAAAATATAAGCACGAATAGGAAAAAGTAACGGGACATCTAACGGGAAATTGGTTTTGCACTTTCGTTTGTGCTTTGTGCTTTGTGCAGCGGCTAATTATACATTCATTTCGATTTTGACTTCGAACAGTTGACAACTTGCTTTTTGGACAATTTTTTCGCAATGCCTGGAAAACGAGTTGATGAAAATTTAATTCAATTGGTTTATTATCATTATTATAAAGGGAAAAGTATTAAGGAGTTGGCTGAAATGTTTAAAATTAAGCTGAGGACTGTCTGCAATATAATTAACCGAGCAGAAAAAGAAAATAGACTACATTTGAAAAACTCTGGAGGCAGACCACCGAAGCTTTCTCGCCGAGGTCAGTCAAAAATATTAAAAGAAGTGGATAAAAACCCCCAAATCAGCTTGAGGGGATTGGCAAATATCATTAAAAATGACAGCTATACGATCGTGAGCCATGAAACTGTACGGAAAGCGCTTAACCTACACAAATACTCCTCCCGCGTAGCAAGGAAAAAGCCATTGCTTTCAGCTGTGAATGTGGTAAAGCGACTGACATTTGCTATTGGCAACGTTCACAAGCCAGCGGAGTTCTGGGAGGACGTAATTTTTTGCGACGAGTCTAAAATAATGATGTACTATCATGATGGACCTGGCAAAATTTGGCGAAAACCGAAAACAGCTCTGCAACAGAAAAATATTATCCCAACAGTAAAATTTGGGAAACTTTCTGTTATGGTGTGGGGTTGTTTTTCCTCCAAGGGAGTCGGAGAGCTGCGCATTTTCAATAATGTAATGACCAAGGAGTTTTATTTGGACATACTCAAAAACGAATTGACGAACAGCGCTCATAAGTTTGAATTTGTTGACCCCTAAAACGGTAATAAGTTGAAATATAAGCTGTATCAGGACAACGATCCCACAAATCGCTGCTGTATCGGACCTGGGTGCTATACAACTGCAATAAAGTTATAGATACCCCCGCCCAGAGTCCAGATTTAAACCCCATTGAAAATTTGTGGACATTTTTAAAAAAGAGAGTGGGCAAACGGTACTCAACTAACAAAACCGCCTTAATCAAAGCCATACAGGAGGAATGGCAAAATCTTCCATTAGTTTATGACCTTAATAGATTGGTGCAGTCAATGCCGCGACGGCTTCAAGCTGTGATAGATGCCAATGGCAAGCACACCAAATATTAGACCCTATTTACTTTAAAATTTTTATGTTTGTCATTTTTGAAAAATGTGATTGGATTTTGCAAAGAATTATTTGACAGTGAAAAATTGTTCATTTTTTGGTTTTCTCTATTTTTCTTTTATTTGTGGTTTTTCTTTTGCCTTTTTTTTTAGATATACTTATGTACAATACATACATGTATAATGCTATAAACAAAAAAAGACTGAAAAAATGAATTTTTAAAATAAATTTTTAAGTTTAAGCTGAATTTGTGTACCTTTTTTTATTTTGCAAACAATTAATTGACAAACTGTATATGATAATATTGCGAAGTTTTGGTGTTGCGTAGCGGTTTTATTGTGTGTTTGAGTTTTATAAGCGACAAGAATACAAATATCTCAAGCTTTATTGCACATATTGTACATAATAAAAATCTAAGTATAGCAGAGAGAACAATAGTTTTGATTGATGACATTCTACTACAGGCGCGTGTGTATATTTGCATTTGCGGCAATAATTTTCAAGTGTTTGCTGCTGCTGCCAGTATTATTTGGTGGTGGCAAAAGTAATTTTTTAATCAACTTGATTATGATAGTTTTGTGTTTCGTTTTTCGAATATTTCTTTTACGTAAGACTTGTTAGAGGCTTGTTAGGTATATTTGTAAGCAGGAAATGATTTAAATCATTTGAAGCAAAAAGAAAAAAAAAAAACTAATACATAACAAACACAAATAATACATAAACTATAGTACAAGTGAATAAAAAAAAACCAAAGAATAAATTAATATAACATCTTCAAATGCCGGTTTGGTATTCCATACAATCTAACAACTACCACAATCAAGTAATTAATGAGAAGCGATTCTTTGTCTTAATATATTTTTCAAGTCAAATATTTAGTAGCTACATATGTGGATAATCTCTATTCCCTCTTAGCTGCTGATGAAGTGCTAATTCGAGAAGATTAGCAACAAAAGAGAGATATAAAAGCTAATTTTGTAAAGAGCAAAGTTGAGATTCTTTGTGTAGATAAAAATGATGAGAATTTAAAAGTAGTGTATAAAAGAGGAGTTTATTATATGATGAAATTTTTTAAAGAATTATTTTCTTCTTCTTACAATTGCTGTTGTAATAAATATTGTTGTAATAATTTCTATAGAATCTGTTGCTTTCGTGAGTAATATGTTATGGCAATACATGGAATCTTGCATCTTGTGATGCACAAACTATTGTAAACCCCAAATTTGCCCTATTTCAATGCCGATGAGTTCAAACAAGGCATAAATCAAAGCATCAAAAGTTATATTGTGGCAACTTCAACGTTAAACTCTTGTAAAATAGTATGCCTGAACCTTTAGAACATGAAAACACTTTCAACAGCTCTAATTTTCAAAAAAAATATTCCGTCTTTTGTTCAAATGTTCTTATATCGATTAAAATTGAAAAATTACAATATTATACGAAAAATCTCTCTTGTATTGGCACCTTTATACAAAAGTGAATGGTAGTAGATCCATAACAAAGGCTATAAAAAGTTGTATTTATTTCTTTTCCTTTTGCAAATGTACTAAATAAATACAAATTGTAAAATGACAATTCATTTGGTGTGGTTGATTTGTTTTTGTATGCATATGTACTAATATACCTGGGCTTTATTTTACAAATGCAAACTTGAATGCCAACACATACATGTACAATTGCAACTAAATACAAAAAATACATATATAAATAGATATATGTATATAGGAACATAAGCTGAAAACCACAAATACAAAATACAAAGAAAAAGAAGAAGAACTTAAAGTTCAAACAAATATCTTGTGGATTTGTTTTATTTTTTGATGCGATCATCAACGCCTTAACGAAGCGAACACATAGAAAAAGAAAAAAAGAATTATTTTCAACAAGTATACTAACTATAATTTAAGAAAATAACAACAACAGCGACAACCAACAATATTGTACAAAATAAACCTGGTCTAATGCTCTTGACCGGTTTTATTTATTTCTATGAAAGGAAGTAAATAAATAATAATAAAAGAGTAAAAATGTTGAAACCAAAAAATAATACAAAAAATCACAATGTATTTGTGGATACTTAAGCAATTTTTACATACTTATTTCATTTTTATTATATTTCTATTTTTGGTTTTGTTTCAATTTGCAACGTTAAACGATTGCTACCCATGATGATGTGCTACTGATGATAGCACAACGTTATCCATCCACACACGGGGTCAATTGCAATTATGAACAACCAAAATATTGAGAAAAAAATATGTAAAATAAAATAATGTATTTATAGTAGACAAAAAACAAAATGCTGCACCATTGTTTGTTTGTTGTTACATTATTTACGCAATTGCCGCCATTGTTTAGGATCTTATTATTAACTCTGATATGAGTTACTGTTCGCAAATTAATTTTTGCCAATAAATCAGTTTTCATATTGTTATAATACAATTTACAAAGTTTATACATAATAAAAGGTAGCTTTCCAAGGTCTACATGTCACTTCACAATATAAGGCATAATAAAACTAATTAGTTACAAATGAGATTACATACGGCAATGGTGAATAATTAAAAGCAATATAAGCAACATAATTGATAATGAATGATTAATAAAAAGTTGGAAATAATTTAATAATCCATAATAATAAACGATGATTATGTAAAATTGATTCAATAATGAGCAATTAAAACAATATATCTATTTTTAGGCATGTTGTTCATGTTTAAAATTGTATGAGCAAACTTTTTGTGCAATAAATATATTCTACGCAAGAGTCTACTACTACATATAAGCTATCGAAGTGGAACACATTCTCACCCTTAATTATGTTTCACTTTCTTAGTTCAATGTTAAAAATTTTGGTCGTAATAACTCTAGTTCCAAACCGCTTCTATTTGTACCTGTACCTGTACGATTTATAAGAAAAATAGTCATGTTAATTTCAATGTTTTATTTACTGTTAATGCTCAATGAAATATCATGCTGCAGTAGTCTCGCCTACTTCATGATATTACCGTATTTTTTAGAGCACGCATTTCATTAAATAGAGACAAGCATTTCACAACTATTTCACAAACAAAGTATACTTCTACAAAATAGCCCAGTTTTGCATTAGCGGCTTCAAACTTGCATTTGTCGTACAAATATCGAGCACATAACCCAGGGTGTTCCATAAATTTTTTTTTTTTTTTTTTTTTTTGTTAGCTTATTTTTTTTTTTATTGAATCTTTCTTAAATACAAGAAACTAACAATAAGTATTAAAATCTTACAAACTAAATAAAACTATGTGATATCCCCTACGTTCCATCACAATTTGGTGAGTCGCGAGATGTAGCAATTTTACAGCATATTCAGTGTGTCTTTTCTTTTTAATCGACGATGCCCCTTGCTCAGCAACAATTGCCTAGCAAGGGGATTCGGATGATTGTGTAATTTTTGAATGTAGCTTCTGCAGGACATTGCAACTTCCTCAGAAATTGTGGATACATTTAAATCTCGATGGATGTTAACGTTCCTCATATACCAAGGCGCGTTTACAATAATTCGCAGACACTTGGATTGTATTCGCTGCAATTTTTCGATATTAGAGGGAGATGCGGTGCCCCAAAACTGAATACCATAAGTCCAGATTGGTTTCAGGATTGCTTTATATAATAGCACTTTGTATTCAAGATTCAACTTTGATCTTTTGTGTAACAGCCACCATAACTGATTCATTTTAAGCTTGATCTGAGTTTTCTTTGCCTCTATGTGATTTTTCCATGTCAGCCTTCTGTCGAGGTGAATACCCAAGTACTTTGTTGAGGAACATTGTGGAACTGATTGGCCATTAATTTTAAGTGGGGGACATGTATCTAGCCTTAGCGTGAAGGTTACATGTACGCTCTTTGATTCATTGACTTTTATACGCCATTTTGCTAGCCAGATTTCGAGAGAATCGACATGAGTCTGCAGGAGTTTAGTAGCTTCTATGGGGTTAGAGCGAGAGCACAATATTGCCGTATCATCAGCAAAGGTCGATATGAATGTATAGTTATTGTTGGGCATATCTGAAGTGTATAAGAGATACAGTAAGGGACCCAAAACGCTTCCTTGAGGAACGCCAGCGTGAATATCCAATGGATTTGTTGTGTAATCCTTGTGATGTACGAGAAATTGTCTTTTCGTGAGGTAGCTACTAAGCAATGAGGAGACATTTGCAGGCAGTAATAGTTTGAGTTTGTAAATAAGGCCATCGTGCCATACTTTATCGAAAGCTTGAGTGATATCAAGAAAGACAGCTGAGCAATACTTTTTTTCTTCAAAAGTGTTCCTTATCAGAGTTACAATGCGGTGGACTTGTTCTATTGTGCCGTGCTGTTTTCTAAATCCAAACTGATGTTGAGGAATCAGTTGGTTGAGATTAATAAATGGAGTTATATTCATGACAAGTAGCTTTTCGAATACTTTAGAAAGTAGAGGCAGGAGGCTGATAGGTCTGTACGATGCAACTTTTGTAGGGTCTTTTCCTGGTTTTGCTATCATAATAATTTTTGAAGTTTTCCAGCATTTGGGATAGTGTTTAATACGAAGGATAGCATTGAAAATGTGCATCAGATGAATTACTGAAGCCGGAGGTAGCTCTTTTATCATTTTACCGGTAATTTTATCTGGACCAGGTGATTTTTTTGGGTTTAAATCTTTATAAATTGCTTTGAATATGTCCTTTTTTTTAATTTTGAGCGTTATTGAGCAAGGTTGAGAAGTTAATATTGGTAATGAGGACTGTGAAGAGGGTGGATTGGGTGTAAACACACTTTTTAGGTGGTTTGCAAAAGCCAAACCCTTCTCACAGTTGCTTCTAGCCCAATTACCGTCACTCAAACGGATGGGGGAATCAGTGAGAATTGGCCGATTTGATTTTTTTGCTGATTTCCACAAAGAGTAGTCTGACGCTTCACCAGGTGTTAATTTCGCTATGTGCTCTTCTAACTCTTTGTTGTTTTTATTTTTTAAGGCTTGCTTTAACTTTCGAGTGCAGTGCTGTAGCTGTGTTTTCAGATTCGGTGATCTGAATTCTTGCCATTGTCTTCGGAGTCTTCTTTTTTGTCTTACTAGCAATTCAATATCGGCTGGTGTGTATGGGCTATAGTTTGATTGCTTGCATACCTTTGTGCAGGTGGCTGAGCTGAGAGCTAATGAAAGCAGCTGGTTGAATTTTTCGAGTGCTGAGTCTACATCGTGTCCATTTCTTAATACAGTACTCAGAGGAAGATGGGAATTTATATATTTCTTGAATTTTAACCAGTCTATTTTCTTTCTAACGCAATTGCTTTGGGGGCTTGGTGATTTTATAGATATTACCGTGGGTGAGTGGTCAGATGATAGATCATAATTACACTCTGTGGAGATATTTTCCATCTGCAAACCTTTGGAGACTCCAAAGTCTATGAGATCGGGTATTTTCCTCTTGTCCGTCGGCCAATATGTCGGTTGACCATTTGAAATAACATCGTAGCCGTGGTTAGTGATGATTGAACATAGTCTTTTGCCTTTTGGAGTTATTATTCCATAAATGAAAAAGAAAAAAAAAATAGTAATAGGAGAAGTCGTTCATTTCGCGCTAGTATCATATATGAGTATCATGAGTATGTATTGTATAGTCGCTAGATGCATTTCAATTTGAATTTCAATGCAAATTAATGTATTAACCTTAATTTGATGTTGCTTCTCGCAATACGTGTACTTATTTATTTATATAAAATTAAAGTATGTATTTATGTAAATATTTTGTAATTTTAGATTAAATATTTTTTACTATTTTTTACTATTTTCGCTGTTATTATTAGTTAGTTGTCTTTTTTTTTTGCTCACAAGGTTAAAGAGTTATTGTAAAGCGACCATTTTGTTTCGACTATAATAGTGGATGTTTTGAAATCATTGCAAATTTTTTCTGTTGTATTTAAATAAATTAATGTGTGTACGACTTGGTTTTATATATTATAGAATTGTGAATGAAGTTCAATGAAATGTTGTAAATGCAAATATGAAGGCACTGTAGTAAAAATGTATGTAAACAACTAAGGAAATGAAATTCTCTTGTAATATTTTGTAATTTGTACCTATCACGTTTAAGCGTAGTTCTTTTATTTATACATATTTCCTCTAGCATATTGCCCTATTATAATATTATAGATTAAACAAACATATTCCAAAATAATTAATTATAGTTTTATTTGCAGTTGCATCAATTTCAAATGAACATCTTTATCGTTAAAATAGCAATGCATTTAATAAACAAGCATAAGAATAAACTCATTAAAAGAAAAAAGAAAAACCAAGAATACATTTTCGAATTTGTCTGAAAAACAATAAGCAATAAATATAATTAATCATAAACCGCTTACAAACTGTTCATATATATGAGTACTTTTGACTTATACACTCTTTCAATTTTCACTTGTGATGCCTTAACAATTGTTATGTATGAATGTACACATGAATCTGTATATACCGGAACTGAGCACTTATGTAAATACGTTTATGCTCGCGCCATCCATAAAATACAGAATTTTACTGGAGTAAAGTCGTGCATTGTAGGCATTTTTCTTCTTATTTCACCCCTTCTATGTAATTTCATTACATTTTATGAAGTAAAAATAAATTTGAACGTACTTATTATTATGCCTATAAACATTTTCAGTAAATACTACAAGTTTTTATTATTATTATAAAGAGATCATAAAAGTGAATGAAACAAACATATTTTACGCTATTGTGTATGAAAATGAAATGAGATGACGGTATTAGTAGTAGTGATATGATTGTTTTAATGAATTTACAACAATATTTTCAATAAACCAATATGCTGAAATGGCGCATAAATTTTTTTTATATACTTATTTGGATACCCATCAATCACTCTACTCTTAATGTCTTCTCCGGCGTCAGTTGTTTTAAAATCGACCTTACTTCGATAGGGTTTACAAGGAGAAGATCGTTTGCGTTTACTTGAGTGAGAGCGGAAAACCGTGTAAAGCCTTCTCGTATCGATAAATTAAGGCATTACGAAGATTGTTTAAAAATGCTTTTATAAATCTGAGCACACACTATGTAACAGTTTGAACACTTGGCATCACTTGTCTGAGTGCCCGGGGAAATTGCCTACTACGGTCTTCTTCTACCTTTTCACATCATCACATCTAAGTAGTTTGTAGTGTTGTGTTGGTTTTAATGTATAAACATTTAATGAAGGTAAAATTTTCAAATGAACCGAATGAAAGTATGGAGCTTCCACACTTGAAACTGTTGTTAGTTCGGTTAAGTTGCACTTGTGTTTCAGAAATAAACAGAAACTGTTTAATATGATATTCAAAATTGGATTCTAAAATATTATTCATGTGACTTTTAGTTTATTGCCCTACTATATAAATAATTTCATGCTAAAAATGTACATTTTACTCAAATTCAAGAAAGTATATTAAGCTAAGCATTCATTCGACAACTAACAAGTTAAAAAAAAACTGCATAATAATTTTCTTTATAAAACAGTATTAAGAAAATATGTATGTACATACATATGTAGTCGTATGTCTTTTAACGCAACATTTTTAATAGCTGTTTTATTACAACTTTTCCCATTGGTGTTGTATTTTTTATTTTAACACCACAACTAAATTTAGTAATTAATTGACCTTCCTATGTACGTAATTGTATATGTTAAAGCATGCTACGCACTGTTATTAGATCACTTAAATTCTAAAAATAACACCGTTGTTAAATTATTATTTTCTTAGGTAATGAGAATTATTTCTTTGTTTGGTTTTAGTTTTGCTCCGCTGTAAATAACACTGCCATATTACACAGGTATATATTAAAAAGACAAAAGAAAAATTCACACTTTAATGCATGTGTTAAAAGGTTTTCTAATAAAAAAAATATATGTATCCATATTATTCTTAATTTTCTCCTATTATTCTATTGCTACATCTTACACATCTCAGAACTAAATACTATGTATGTATGAGTATATAAGTCTGTGTTCGTAGATTTTATTGTGATTTTATTTCATTTGCTTCATAATGCAAAGATATGTCTGAGCCCGTCTATTAATTGTAACAGTTCATTAACCTTGTTTATTTATGAATGCCCCATTACTAAGGGTTTTCGATTAGCGGATATACGATACATAAATACACGATACATCTATAAATATTCATCTTTATTAATTAGGTAGGTATAAAGTAATTTACGTACGTATGTTATATGTTCTTGTATCAGAAACTTTTAAATTTTATTCCCTATTGCTACTGTTTCGTATATTGATATTTCATATTTATGATAGGTAACTACTACATTTGGTTAGAATTGGTACTTCAGATATGAAAACACTATTCTAATGATAATATACGATGATAATAATGTTACTGTAAACTCCAAAAATTACTCATAAGAGATGGAATGTATTATTCAGTTTGTAATGACAGACAATTTAATGAAATATTCTTTTATTCCATTGAGTTTGAAAATACTAAATTATTTGTAGAAAAAAAAAAAAAAATAGAAAGGCGAATGCAAAAAAGAAAACCACTATACAAATTTATTTATAACGACATTTTTTGAAGACATTTCTAGCAACTTTTAATCGCTTAAATTTATTCGTTTTTAATTCTAATTAACTATTTTTTTTTGCTATGAATTCATTCGTATCTCATCACGATTCTTGAAAACCGGAATGCGTTATTTTCACAATATGCTTCTTTTTAGCTCTCTTTTATCTGTTTTTTTTTTGTCATTTTTCTAAGCAAATACTAAAACACGAAATCAATTAAAAAATACATTTGAAGAAACTCACAATATTAATTTTTTTAAATGCATTTTTTAACTCGTGCACATGCGCATTTCTATTTTCCTTTAATTTATTTAGGTATATTTTTTTTTTAAATCAACACATATTTATGTACATATATACATATACGAGTACATATTCAAGGTGAAAGTTGTGACATCCAATGTCCATATGGTTGGTTAGACAAATATCTGAAGTTATTTATTGAGTGAAATACATATACATATATACAATATGTATCTACGCATGAATGAAATACAATACAAAAATAGACTTACCGACGTACAAATATGCGGATGGATTAACAGGTTTTAAATAATTTATGTACATCGTTTTTAATTTTTTTTTTCTAATTTTCGCGTTGTATTTTGGATTTTATTGCTATTTTTCGCTATTTTTCTCATTTGTTTTTGTGTGCAATTAACTATTTTGTTAATTAATGCGTAAAATATTTCATGAATTTTCACAAAAAAAGAAAATGAAAATTGAAAATTAGTAGTATGAATATAGACTCTCTCGATTACTATAGAAAGAAAGTTGAATGATGTCGGTGTAAGAGCAAATATGAACAAGTCTGCAATCTAGTTGGCGTTTTATGCGATGTCATTGCAAGATATTTGAAATATATGCTATATGTATATGATTTTAATAAAGTTTCATTCATGGCCTATAGAAAGCTCATAAGTACTAATGCAGTTATAGGTTGTTAGAATGACGGAATCGACAAATCTGCCGTACAATAGCGCTGTTTTCCGTATGATCAGTAGGACTAGTATTGCCGCCTCACGAGAAGACACTTCATAGAGATGAGGATGAATTCTGATATATCTATGCATCATTCTAAGCAAGCACTTCTTCAGACTCTTTGGTTCTTCCAAATGTCACCTCTAATTCTTAATCAGAACAAAGATTGTTAAAGGTTTCGCAATGAGCCTTTTTTCAGAACTTGCTTCCTTGTTTATGTGGACATCACAACAGTGTTTTTCAGTATTGGAAAATCCCAGCTATATCGAAATATAGACTGCTTATATTCGAAATGCTGTTTCGCCAACTGGAGCTTTAAAACAAATATGGTAAACTCTGTGGAGACAAGTAACAACAGCACCAATAGCAAAACAAATTTATTTAAAAAATAAAAGGAAGAAAATTTCAACTAAAAAAAACTAAAAGAAAAACAAGGAAAA
This sequence comes from Megamerina dolium, assembly GCA_963854835.1. Classification (NCBI taxonomy): domain Eukaryota; kingdom Metazoa; phylum Arthropoda; class Insecta; order Diptera; family Megamerinidae; genus Megamerina; species Megamerina dolium. The sequence goes on along the minus strand of OY978526.1, from coordinate 1,712,321 downwards.
GAAAACGTTTCTGCTCCAATGAAGCATTCGATTGACAATTTTCTGCATTTTTTCGCTTGCACAACACCAACAAGCTAACTAGGTACCTAAATAAATAAATATGTGCATATGTATGGATTGTGTGTCGCTAAGCAAGCAAACAAACCGTTAAGAATGAATAAGTAACATATACAAGAAGACAACATTAAATGGCAAAAAAAAAAAATTACATATACATAGTAAAGAGAAGTCAAATTGCAACAATTCCCAAAGAAACGAAAATAGCCACTTACTAATACTAATGCAATAGTTAAACAGTATTATTTATGTACATTACACTATACAAACAACATGTTGACACAAATTAGCATACAAGTAATAGCATATTTATTTCATATTTCTTTTTCAACAAGTTTCTAATTATGAGCTTAAGCTCATTGTTTTTTTTTTTTTAATTCTAGAAAACTTATAAAACCATCATCCATTTGATGATACAAAATGTCTCACGCAAGTTTAACGATAATTCTACACATTAATGTTAGATGACACAAAAGAAAAAAAGGTACATAGAGGTATATACCGCCCGTTGTTAAATTAAAGACAAAAACAGAGTTAACTGATGTGTGTTTTGTATTGTGTAAAGCAACTGCGTGTAATGTATGATATACAGTATGATTTCTTAATTATGCAATAAAAATAATCAAATTCAAATAAAAAGTGTCATTTTAACTGTTCGTGGTGAATTAATTTTTTTTTTCTAATATACAATATATCTTTTTGTTGTTTTGACGTTAATTTACATCAATTTTATTTTTATTTTATTAAATGGTCCAAAGGTCCAAAAATTATTTACACTATTATTGGTGGTTTCGAAATTTTACGATGACTTTGCAATTACACTCATTTGAGATCATAATCCTTTCTAATATACTACTATATTTCCTACTCACTAAACTCATCTGCTATAGTATACAGATATAATTTAACATTTATGTAGAAAATTTGCTTAAAAGTTGCATTTTCTCTTATTTGTAAAATATTGTAATTTTGTAACATATGACCCAAATTCTCGCAAAACATATTGTAGTAAATAACAAAACAACAACAACAACACCCAACAAATGAACACACAACAGAAAGGAGCTACCACCACCATTAGGTTGTAAATTATCATCTTATCGCGGCAATAAACTTTAATGAAAAGTGACCGTCAAACGCCATATGTATGTACGAGTATGTAGTATTTATTGTAGTAGTTATTCTAGTAGTATCTATGGTGATCGTATGGGGCGCAACTTTCAAAATGCAATCAATGCGCATGAGCAACTTACCACATAGAAGTAAGCATAAATAAGCAATGTACATAGCAACAAATAGCAATATCGTATGTATGTGTAAGATGGCACACTTTTTCTGCCACCAGTGCATTCTCAAAGAACCAACTAGCCAATACAAATGAAAACACTTAAATTCAATAATATTTTATGTTCGTGATGCGAACATCAGAAATTGGCTGTATTAATTTTGGTATTACGTTTCAGCAAAAAGTATCAGTCCATTATCACATTATTGGCAGATTATTATTGCAAATGGATCTATTAAAAAAAAATATTTTTTATTAACCCATGAAATCAATTGGGACAACATTAGGAAGATATTATATCGCTAAAGAACTTAAAGTACAAATATTTCAAAGTAGTTGGATACCAAAAGAAGCTGTACGTTGAAGCTTTTGCAAAAATTGATAAAATTTCGTTTGAAAGTTTTAGTTTTGCATCGTCGGACTACTATTTCATACGTTTCGGGCTCTTCTGGCGTACGTGGAAATTATTTGAAAAAAAAAAACAATTGTTTGTTAAAAAAATAAAACACAATTTAAGTAACTACTAAAAAAAATTGCTTATAATCTGTCTTATAATTTTTCCCCAATCACATCTATGTATCCTCCAAGTTTTCTTTTAAGAAAAAGTTATGTTTTGAATTTATTCTCTTGTTTGTATTGCAGTATTGCATTACTGTAGAAAATACCGTTACTTGATGGTGGCACTGTGACCTGTTCCTTTTGATACCGGTTTTTAAATTTATTCCATCGATCTGTGAATTGTAATTTTTAGATTTTTGTTGTCATCGTTGTCATTTAATCTTGAATAATAGTTAATAGTGCACTACTTATAGTTTAAGCGTTCATGTAATATGAAGAAAAACAAAAAAGATATAAAAAACTGGTTCAAAATATTAAACGAAAAAAAAAAAAAAACTAAATACAAAATGTTAAAATTATAATAAATAGGTCGTTTTTGTTGTTATATTAAGTGGTTATAATAGATTCCAGTAAAAATAAATTGAAAATATAAAATCTCTATGCACTAAGTACCTACCATAAACTTGAAAATTCAACTAGAAAATAGCGTAATGAAAAAGAAATAGAACAGAGTAATGATGATGATGATGATGATGATGATGATGGTGAGGCGGATAATAACTTTCTTGAGTAGTAATATAAAACAATAGAAATGCCACCAACTTTTGGTACGGTTCATAGCAATAGGTCGACCAACGACCAAATGCTTGTACTAGTTAATTTAAGGTGTGTGTGTCTGTGGAATGCAATAATGCATAAACTTTTGTAAAATAAAAATACCACTAATACTCATGTCATGCACAACAGCAAGTCTAGATTATATTAATTATTTTATTTTGAATGTAGCAGTTGTTATTGGCTTTAACCTTGACTAAATTCAGTACAAGAAATATTTCAACGAATAAACGCATACCGGTTAGTTAGCAGCAGCAGTTGGACTTTGTCATTAAAATCAATGCAACAATGCAATTGTCGTCTGCACGCATTCATTTCATGCAAAGTTTTTATGGACCATAATCATAAACTGCTAATGCTATGGCATCTCTTTCTCGTCGCCTCTGGCTTGGATTGCATTGGCTTCCTTCCGAACATATGACCTTTATGGCGCAAAAGCAGAAAATGCATCTTTAACACCATCGTAACCACATGTGTCATATGCAAGGGATGTTTTACATATTCCATTCAAAAAATTTTTACAGAATCAAGTTATTCAAAGAGATATGGCGGGCGGTATGATATATACCTATCCAAAATATCATTTAGAACTATTAAATATTGAATAGTTTTATTTAAACGTTGGCTTACTCATAAGGAATATATTTCTATAGCAAAAAGCACTAAACGCTTGTGTCGGGTTATGGGAGAATTTAGTTACATGCACCACCGAGACCGCCGTATTTTATTACATATTGGGTAAAATTTTCGAAAAGTTCGCATTTAAACATTTTGAGATAATCACGAAAATCGAAAAAATTTATATTTTTTTAAGCTTATTTCCTTCGAGGAAGAAAAAAACCCAAATTACCATTTGCAATAGTAGGTATTTCTTGAGATTATACCAGATTATTATGAGCTGATATTGAATTTTGAAATTGGACCAATTGATTGAGTTCTCGTTGCATTACCGTTTTCAGTCAGAAATTTAAAATCGAAATTATTAAAGTGTAAAATGATGTTGCCAGCAGCTCTTCGAAAGCAGCTAGTGCAGTTACGTGGTATTTCCTCGCCAAAAGTGGCAAGGGTTCATTAACCATCTCTGTGATTCGAAGAAAAAAAACTAAACTATCGTTCCTAAGAGAGGTTATGTTGAAAAGTAAAATTAGTTTTGGCAAGGCTGGTTATATATCTTGCAGTTTTCTTGTATACGAATGTATGGTATGTATATTTATAAATTCACTTGTCCATAACTAAGATATAGTACCCATAGAGAAATCCCATCAGTGCCAGCTGTAGAACTTGCTGATAGCAGTAAAATTTCACCACAATTTTTCACACACTTTTCCAAAAAAAAAACAATACACACACAAACTAAAAACATGAAATTAATTAATCTTATGTGAATGTGCTGCGTGCATGTATGATCATACCAAATTATGTATACGATATATTGGATAAGTCAACAACGGTTCTTTCTTTTCTGTAGTGTGTTTAGAAAGAAACTTGTTTTCATTATTCGTCTTTTTCTTTTTCTTATTCTTATTCTTATTCTTTCACGAATGTATGCGTGTGAGTTTTTGTATGCATGTTTACTGCTTTTTTATTTCTGTTGCTGGCTTCATCTAGTAATGACCTTCAGTGAAGTATCTCATCGCGTCTTTCACTTCTATTTACACCCAGTTGTCTAAAGCTATTAAATTTTTGACTTGTACATGTATTTGTACAATAAATGTACAATATATGTAGGTATGCGTTTAAGAGTTTGTTTATTTCGATTCTTATTCGATTTGATAGCATTCACGAAAAAGGCTTGGCAAAGAAACAAAATTGTGGAATATAAACAAAAATTATTATTGAACATACACATTGCAAAATCTAAAAATAGTTATGCCATTTTTGTAGTTTTTATTAAAATCAGTCGTAAAATATTATCTTTTTATAGAAAGTGGTTTTTGTCGTTGAGGAAACCTCTCGTCGACTCGCAGTTCACTAGCAGAAATATATGCACTGACATACATCCGCCGTAACTCAGATTTTGGTTTTTTTATTTTATACTAAGAATTTCCTAATATATATTGCACTTAAATACTAATTGCGGATTAAAAAAGTCAATTTTATGATTTTATTTTATATGTTTATATAAGTAAGCACATACGGATTACATTTATTTAGTATTGTATTGTTCATTTTACGTTGCCTCGAAATAATCATACTAGATGAAATATTATGCATAAAAAAATAATAATAATAACAGAATACTTTGTTAATGGGACATTTTCATGATATTATAATACCTGTAATAGTAAGCATTTGATATTCGAAAGGTCAACAATATGTAAAATACTCATATGTATGTAGTGCAAAACAACTAATTAATTTATGGCTTGCAGCTAAGAAAATTGCATAAAAAAAATTAGCAACAAAATAAGAAAATTATGAACAAAGCAATGATTAAGTCAAATTAATCTAAGACTTTGAATTCTTAAGAATATATATCGCATAAATAAATAGCAAGAATGAAAATAAAAATAATAGAACAAATAAAATGCCATGTTTTATTAAATTGCACTTTAAAAAGGTGTGTTTGTACGTACGTATAAGCAAATGGAGATTTAGATATTTGTATCTTAGAACAACAATAAAAATATATGCTTACGAGTATATATTGTAATATTGAAATCACCTGAAATATAAATTGCATTATTCATGTGGATACCAAACCCATTTACTACTCGTGCTGATACGGTGTTCGCATTTGTGACTGATGGCAGAAAATAGTGCGCATTAATATGTATTTGTGTTTGAACACAAACGACGACTTTATAATATACAATATTTTTTTACGGAACCCAAAATTTGTTGTAGCATTCATCATAAGAGCTGAAGAGAATTTCTTTCCAAATTCTTTGAAATTATTAGTACACATGTAAATGTGTAAATTTAAATTCCGAATTCTTTAATTCAAAATATGGTTCTCTTTTCCACTTATAAAAGGGTAAAATACTGCAAAATTTATTGTTTGACATGAAATTGATATTTATTTTGTACTTATATTTATTTTATTCATTTAAAATTTTGTTCTTTGTATGCTTTTACACGTGCACCTAAATATTTACATACGAGAATATTATATACATAAATATATACTGCTTTTACTTTTATTTTTTATTCATATGTACCTGCACCAATACCATGAACAGTCCTAGACAGAGAGAGAGAGAGAGAGAGAGTGAGAGGTCGTACAGGTTAACCTTGATTTTTTGCATGCTTTAATTGATTGGATCATATTATAGGGTGTTGTAGGGTAAATCGGTAATAATCAATTTCTGAACACTAACTACAATTACCGTAACGAGTTGAACATTTTATGGTAGTTGCATCACATTTGGGCACCGTTTTCGCTACTCGATATATACCACAGATATATATCTACCACAGAAATACATATACAGCAATAATTGCGCCACTTTAATGCGTTACTTTTTTTTTTATTAATTTGTTTCATATAATTTATTTTTATTCTTACCATAGCAGTGTAATTAAATACAATTAATATGTTCATAAAATATACATATGCACATATATAGTGTAATTCTTTTAATTATTAAATATTAACTATGAAAGCAGTGGTTGAATTATGCAAAAAAAAAAAAAAAAGAAATAGTACTGACTTTTTCTCAGTGGCCATTGTAGTGTTGAGAAAATTTTTGAATAGCCTCTAGAGAACTTATAACTTACGAGTATGCATATATTAGCAATGCCAATGCCAGAATACCAAGAATTATTATTTTTTTACTGATTTGTACATTTGTATTCACTTTTATTTCATTTATTCCATGCAGTTACACAAATTATCAAATAATTTTTTGCTTCTTTTTCGATTAAATATAGCGAGTCTTTGCAATTAATTTATGTAAATGTGTAATATCAACACATTTTCGAAAAGTTCTCCAATCTTTACATGCAACACGTAACTTTTTGATTGCTATATTATTGATTGAAAATCACGAAAATAACGGAATCGGCAAAAAATCTAAAAATTGGCCTCCCTAGTGTGTAATTCATGAGAATTTTTCGTAAAATGAAATTAAAATGGGCTCAAAAAGTGTTGTCAAACAAATAACCATAAAAGAGGAGAATATTAAAGTTGGCTAACTTAAGAAATTATTTATTGTATTCAAGTAAGTATACTGTACATACTTACGTATGTGTATATATTTCTAGCCGATGGATAGTTGCATTTTATTATTCGCAACCACCACAAATACAAAGTGTGCAACAATAAATATCATAAAATTATTTTTCGTGGTTGCACGATCGTCAAACGGTATACATTTAAAGCACTAATGCACTAACTACTACCACCATCAACACCAATTGGTGAAACTGCAAAACTATGCGTTGGATTTTTTTTTTCGGTTGAGCAACATTTTCTGCTTTTGGCTTTTTTGCTTTTGGTGCTTTTTTTTATGTAAAAATACGTGTATTCGGGTCAATTGATATTTTGTTCGTTTTGTTTCTTTTACGCTGCGTTTGCATAATTGCAATTGAATGCATTAGTTGGCCCTGTTTGCAAAACAAAGGAAGAAGAAAAAAAAAATTGAAATTGTTGCAAATTTAATTCATTTCATCACCAATGAAAAGAGCACAGAGTTATACATATATAGTATATACAATATATACAGCGTACATAGGTGTAGTGTAACAAATTATGTGAATGTACGTTGAAAATGTTAACAATTTAACGACGTTAGCATAAATATTCTAATGATATGATGATGTGAAAACGAGAATATCATATTTAATAAGTCTTGCCTTATATTCTAGTTATTAATGCAAATTATTATTATAATTTTTTTTTTATTAAATATATGGAAAGGTGTTATTTTATTTTAATTTTCATACAATTATCTCTCAGTCATGTATTATGTTCCATGAAGTTAATATTTTGCCTTTTTTTCTTTTATTTACAGAACAATTGCTGACCAATAACTATAAATTAAAGAGGTATGTTTATAATGAAAAATCAAATCAATTGCATTCTTTGAACTATCGCTAATATACATTACATGAAAATGTAATATTTCACATAGCAAGCTTGCATTAGTAATATGCATACATATATTACATATGTATAATTTATTTTCTCCCTAATTAAAACGCTAGTAATTCTTCAAGTACATACACCCACTCAAATAAAAAGTACCACTTACATATGTACCTACTACTTATTGTATTAGCAAAAACGATATTTGCCGAGCGAGTACAATGAACATTTAATAGTATTGCATTTACACTTAAACTGTAAGTACTGAAAATGAACCAGGAAATATTATACGTATGTACATCTGTATGTATGTATATTGTAATTGATGTAAAATAGCAACAATATAACAACAACATGATGAGATTGCATTATGAAAATGTGATTATGTACATAACTACATATGCCTCAACATATCAATGTAATTGTGTGTGTGTGTGTGAACCTTATTTAAAAGCATGTACCTACCTACTATAGCTACTGAGACTGCTTAGTTTTTGATCTTATGCATGCCATAGTGCGGTAGTTTTACTTACATACAGCAAATACGACTATTGGAATAAAGTAAAATAACGCAAAATTATAACAACAACAATGCACATTATTATTATTATTATTGTTGTGCGCGAACACATTGCAATTACAGCAACGAGTCACAATTGAGTTGTATGAAAATATTAACTCGTGCAAATTTCAACGCTATTGAGGAAGAGGAAAAAATGTTGTAAAGTTGATAATTTTTATAAAATATTCCATTTTCAGATATGCGTGACAGATACTTATGTATATGTTAATTTCAAATATCCCTATATGGAATGCGCTCAGAATTTACGTTTTTAACGTTTTATATTTTAATTCATTGCATTTTCTCCATAATGTTGGTTCATATGAAGGCCAATATTTAGAAAGCATTTCATTGCCATAAAAATTTCAAGTTAATTGTGATTTTGGGTTAAGGGGGTGTTCCCGTCTAGAATGCCGATTTTAGGCTGTTTTTCAAAAAATTATTTTGGAGCTACAAGGCAACATGCAATATTCTGGTTTTTTGCTTGTTGTCCCTTATTATTTGGAGAACAGAAACTCATATTTGTGTCAAAAAATTTTATTTTCTAAGTACAAATTTTCAGTGGTCAATGTGACCATGTCACGCTGATTTTCACTGATGGCCGATAAGAAATTTCGGGAACCAGTAATCTGAAACAGAAATGGGTATGCAATTATTAATCTGCAATAAATTCCGCTGATGCTAAACCACAGTTTTAGTCAAAATGTTGATTAGAAACAAAATGGCGGCCATATGAAAAAAAATTGTCCAGTTTTGCCACCTTTTTTACCTTTAGAGTGCTTGAAAATATATTTAACAATAATTTTTTGATGAAAACTTTGGTTTAGCATCCAATGAAAACTATCTAGAACATTTTCCAAATATTTCAAGTCGATACCTCTCATAGTTGCTGAGAAAAGTTATCGGCCAGTACAAAAAATGTGGCTTCGAGAAAAACGCGTTTAAAGTTTCGACATGACATGATCGGCGAGCTGAGATTACTTCAATTAACATGCCATAAAGTGGGTACTGAGTTTGCGGATTGAAAAACGACTTTGGGGAGTGATAGTATATAGTATAAGGTACAATAAAACGCCAAAAAAATCGATTTTTTCAAACGTCTACCCGGGAACACCCCCTTAAAGCTCTTAAAAATTTGTAACATTTGTATGATTTTTCAAGATTCAAGAAAAATTGAAAAATTTCACATAGCTTTCTTCAGACCAATTGTAACTCAAAATATAAGTAAAAATAGTCCTTGGAGCACACAGAATCATTCAACTTGGATAGTTCGCAAATAATTGGAACTTTTTGTTATTTACGGTACATTGGAAGAAAATATGGATCAATCCACAACCATTTTCCAGATTGGCTTTCGTATGATGAAATGTAAAAAAATTTAAACTTTCCAAATATTGTCAAAACACCATTAATGAAACATTGTAAAGTTTCGATAGCTCCACATAAAGAATAAAAGCATCTCTTGATACAATGTGTTTATCATGCTTTAAATTTTGTCTTCTTCTTCTTCTTCTTCTATCATTATATAAATATGACTATTATGTTTTATGATTTATTTTCTATTAAACTCCGTAAATGATATTGCCACACTCACTGTAAAGCCCACAGCACAAATTGAGTTAACCGTCTGTAATAAGTGTAGGGTGCAAAGCAGTACTAGCAATTGAAGATTGATTAAAATGGCTACCATACCTTCAATCAAAATGTAAATTATTACAGATTTATTATTGTATTATATTTTACTGTATTATATTTTCTTTCACTTTCTGATTTCTTTATGGACTGTGAAGTAGACTTGATGTACATATGAGCAAGGAAATACTCGTACAATATATGAGGGGGCATGATAATGACATTTCAACTATGACTTACAGTATTACCGTTATTTCAATTTATATTTCTTAGCATTGCTTTGAAATATAATGTAAAAGACACATCGAATATAATGATTGTATGTAGGTACCTACCGTTTCTTATTATGTTTGCTAGTTTCGAGGTTATTTTAATTTAAACTTTTCTTCCTTTCTTTTTTCTATTTTATTCTTCTTTTTATTACATATAATCTAAACTTTCCATTTCACTTTTGCATATGTATGACATCAATAAAAAAAAAAGGCGTGAAAGAAATTAAAATAATTAAATGCATACATATGTACATACGACTTACTACATTCTTATGTTGTTGACAGTTATATAGATTTAGATTATTGGACTTTTGATAGTTGACATATGAAAATTAAGTAAGCTGTAGCATTCAACAATAAAGTACCAAAGACGACACCAACCATTCACAGATAATATCATAAGCATTGAAGCTTAAAAAGCAGACATTTGCTTGACAAACAACTGTCATTGTTGGACGGATAAAGGCGTTAATGTTATTATGCTATGAAAATGGATTGAAAAAAATGGGGAAGAAACTCGAAGAAGCAATAAAAAGAATAAAAACAACTTGCAAATGCATTAACAATTTAATTGAATTGAGTGGGGTGAATAGTGCATCAGAAAGTTATTATGTGTATCTACACAATGTTTATATGCATGGCCTTTGAATTTCAATATGCAAATGTGTATATACATAACGCTATGTATATATACGCATGTAGTATAATATGCTACTATTGTATATGCATATTCTTCCACACATTCAAGTGATAATTTTTATGCATTTCAAATTATACATTAATCGCCGCTACTGATGTAGATAATTGTATATTATTAGGCAGCGGTCGCGATTGTACTTTGCCTATTTTGTTAGTATTGTGTAGATGTGTATAAAAATTTTAAATCAATGCTCGTAATTATATTTCATTTATATTTAAAATATAATATTCAATAGCAGCAACATGTCAAAGCTTACAATATGAATTTTTATTTTGGTTATATATCCCTTAGACAGTTGCTATAAATATAGAACATATTTCTAAGGCGTATACTTACATACACATACAATAATGGAGAGAAAACGAAAATAACAATTACAATAACAAATTTATACGTGCCTACATACATATATTAAATAAATAAATAAATAAATATGTGGCACTTAAAGCCCCAAAGGACTCATTGGCCGAGCTTCTCTTCCATTACTGTTGTGCGTCTTAAATTTGGACAGTATTAGAAGGGACCTACTTATTTTAGCCGGTTCCGAACGGCAGAACACTTGTGACATCACTTTTTCTGAGCTTTGTCACAGAGTTCTTTAAGAAGCTTTTTCATGGCAAGTTGTTACTGTCGGAAGAATTGCCAATTGCTTGCCGACAGGTGGGTACCATTCGAAAGAAAAATCTTTTCGATATTAAATTTGTTATGCATCAGCCGGGGATTGAACCCACGACCTACAGATCAGAAGGCGAACACACTAACCACTGAGCTACGGCACCCACATACATATATTATAATATATAAATACTTAGGACCTACTATGATTGTGATTGACATTAGAAGAAATTGCATTCAATTTAATCTACTCAAAAGCATACTATGTAAGTGCGTACATATATATATTCACGGAAAATTCAATGAAATAAATTGAATACACACACCTGTACAATGGCTGAGTACCTATAAAGAAAAAATGTAAACATCATTATCTACGCCATTATTGATACCCACCGTGCATACGTTACATACATTATGTATGTATACTATATAAAATTTCAGTAAATGTCACATTTGGTGAGCCATCAGATTAGATTTGAAATACAATAGATGAAGTCGAAAAGGACATTCCGCATTTGCGTATGAATGTGAAGAGAACGAAAATAAAATAAAAATATTTAACTTCCTACACGTCTTCAAATCTATTGAAGTATTAGAAGAATGATTATATTTAGTAATATTATTTATACAACATATATGTAAATATTTGTCACGAAAAGCTTCGGAAATTTAGACAGGTATTCTCTTCAATTCAGAACTATATAGTAGTGTTCAACTCATATTAACCGATTCCGAACAGCGGTGTTCTTATAGCACCCATTGTTAGGAGATCCAATTTGTTCATTCACTATGGATAACGATGCGTAAAAATGCTTTATAAGTAATTAGAAAAATTGCCATTAATGATTAATGATACTCCTCAAATGATAATGATATTCCTAAATTCAACTTCAAGGACAATTAACGATGCCTTTATCATTAGAACTGATTTTAAAATTGCGTGCTTCCGTTTTCGATGTCAAGCATATAGAAATGATTTTTATATTAATTACCACAATTTTAAAATCAAATATTTGGAGAAAAATTACGACTACAATTAATCTCATTTAAACAAAAGTGACAGCGACAATTACAGCAACAACAACAACAACAACTACTACTACTACTACTACAACGAGAATAAGCGACTAACAACAATAATCAACTGTCAATTTTGAATGTAACAAATGTTGACTTTAAACGTGCTAAACTCACCACATATCGCTCATTTGCTGCAAGACCGGCATAAATCAAAAAACGTGATTTTTGAGTTAATGCTGCAGAATTGTTCGTTATATCATACTTCATGTTGAGTGAAAAATTCATATGAATACCTCTTATATGCTCCGCTTGAGAAGAGAATTTTTTCCGTGTTTTCCGTGTACGGTTGGAGTCAGTTGAAAACTTCTAACGCGTTTTATGGAAAATCGATTTTTTTGACTTATGCCGGTCTTGCAGCAAATGAGCGATATGTAAACAATCAACAACAGCAACATTTTTATTTATATACATACTTGTATTGTAGACACATGTTTTTGTTGATAGTTATCCTATAATAATATATTGTAGCAATGTTGAAGGCTGTCACACAAACAACCACAATAGCACGAAAAAGCACAACTAAATCAAGTGAAAGTTTAAAGGTTTTGTTTCTATTATACACTATGTATGTACATATAATGTGTTATGCCGTCATCTGTCTATTGAAGTTGTTAATTAAAAAAAAAAATAAAACTATGTGTAGAAAAATTGTAAAAATATTTTGAAATGAATTTAATCATATTGTAGTAGTTTGTTGTTGTTATATCAGTTTGTGATTGGTTGTTTTTCATTAATCTAGTGGGTAAGAAAAGAAATAAAACATAAAACATTGAAGTAATCAATTTACGAATTTTAACGCTTTAACTTCCTAAAATGTTCAATGTCAGAAGAAAATAAAATTATATAATATTTATCAGTGAGACAAAACTAACTTGATTTTTTTTACAAATATAAAGTACACCTATAAATGCGCATATATGCGAAAGTATCAAATCAACTAATTAAGATCTTTATGACAATGATTTGAATTACTTATCAACTCTGCAGCATATTTTCGGAGAGAAAAAATATTTCTGTCTCTCTAATGATTTTGGATAGAAAAGAGTTTCAATTAAAAAGACTTGTTTTAAGAACAGTGAGTTGAGTAACAACTATTGTTGATGTTGATTACCAACCGAATTATTTTCCATATACAAGTATTTTGTTAATATTGCCACTAGACATCATAATCAATATAATTAACATATATGTATATTCACATATATAGTATGTGCATGCACACAGAGCCAAATACACCACAGCCCGCTGAACGCTGAACTTCGACCCTTATGTGACACCCCTTAATCATCTCCAATTGGAACCAAAATTTTTTATGTAATATCTTTGATCGCAGTATTATCGATTGAGGGGTGAGGTTCAGGAAATCTAATGTAAACCTTCATTCATCCTACATTTAAGGATCGCCCTGATGCACATACATACTGTTCGTGAATCTTGAGAAATTAAAATAATTTTATTATTTTAAATAAACAAATTAGAAGGAAAGCAACCAAATTAGGTAAAAAGAAAATAAGAAGGAAAGCAACTACAACAATTATCTTCCTGACTACACAACTTTTCTTTGTTGCATTTTCAAATTGTAATAGAAAAATATGTATGTTTTTCTTGTTGCTAAATTAATTATATCGGCGATCATCGGCGATACCAACAAAACAATTGGAATGAAAAGTGAAATTACATACAGGGTGATTTTTTAAGAGCCTTCGGATTTGATAAAAAAAAAGTACATAAAATTTAGAGAAATGTATGAAATCTTTATTTTAGTCTATAGAACGATCTATTTAATTCAATGTTTAAATATGATTTCATGTAAATGTTGACCACTGGGTCCAATTTTGGCATACTCTCTCCAACATATCAGCCGGTATCTCACAAATAAATCGATAATTCACGGTCATCAAGAACATTGGTGGATACAGCTGTGATATTTTTCTCTGTCCTCACTCTACGTATGCGTGTTGGTGGTTTAATGTCCAATAATGTAAATTTGGTGCGAAATTTAGTCACAAGATTCCGAATAGCTGCCTCAGAAGGTAGCCCAAACTAAACATAAAATGTATGAATGAATGAACCGAGCATGAATTTTGATAATAAAATTCAATAATCTGCAAGCGTTGTTCATTTGTAAGTCGATTCATGGTTAAATTATAGACCAAACTGAACATGTTTGACAGTAACATGTTACACGAAAACAGCTGAGCTGCCAAAAACATTGTTGCCAAAAAGAAAGTTGCCAAAAAACACCCTGTATTAGCAAATTAGATATCTTAAGCAAAAATTCACACTTCAGAATAGTTACACGACACTCGTTTTTATGTACTTGTCTATGTTTATTCATTCTACAAGGCCGCTTATAAGTAGTGCTGCCACAAGAACTTAATATTAAATATATAAATACAAAGATGCCATCTGCCACAAGATACATATATTTGTATTCTTTATTCATTGAATTGAGCAAATACAAATTAGGAAACAATAGTTAAATGAAGGTTATTATTTAATTACGAATATCTACATAATTATATTGGTTGGCACCAAAGAAGCATGTAAATATGGTCTTCCTCTTTGATGAAGAAACATGTCTGCAACCTACACGTATGCTGGAAGTGTAAGTTTGCCTAAGAATTTCATTAGATTGATAAAACCAAATTGTACAAAAAAAAAAAAAAAAAAAAACAAAAAACCAAGTGACCTTTTTTCATGCTAAATGAATAGCAAAAAATAAGAAATAAAAACAAAGATTATTCTTCAATTCCATAATGATACAACATACGATTATAAATAACTAAATATGTACATATGCTGTTAACCTTAATTGGAAACTTGTGCTCTCAAGCATTAATCGTATGTAATCGTATATCATACATGAGCAGCATTATTTTTTGCTTGTGTAAAAACATACGCTGGCTCCAACTTAGTCAGATTGATAGATCAAGATATACACAGGTGAGGGAGTGATAACTCACACATATATTAAATCAAATTGCGAATGATTTAAAACAATAACATTCTAAGATATTCTGCACAATATTCGATATCGTACACTTCCTATTGATATTGTTTTGTAATTACACAACTACTATTTTGAATTTAACCAATTTTATTCTTTTGCGGATAAGGCAATAATAATAATGGAATTTCTCGAAAACTTGTATATTGCAAAAAAAAAAAACCACACGAAATGTGTATATAATTATGCATGATACATAGAGATGTATGTATATATGTAAATATTGTACGTTTATACCCATATGCATATTATTAGTTTTGGTGACGCATATCTGTACCCACCTAATATCAGAACTGACCTGTTTATGTTGTAGTTGTGTCTTGCTTCTGTAGTGCGAGTGTTATATTAGGGTACATTTTTTTTTCCAAAAATATATATGGACTTGAAGATTAAAGTGTGTGCTGGCGTATACATTATTAACCAATACATAGTTGCATAAAAATGCATGATCATCAAGCGATTGTAATTCAATATTAAATACATTCAACACATAAATAGCTTATACATTTGTCGGAGGTGTGTAGGTAAGGGGAGTTGGGAAATACTGGTATACGAAATTTTGGTTTTCAAAGTGGGCTTTGTTATTTTGTTTTGCAAGGGAAATAAATATCAAATGTCCAGCATAACTTTTTTAATATTGTTTTTTTGCCACAGCTGCATGTGATGTGTTCCGCAAATACCACTGTACCAATATTTTATATTTTCCTTTCATACACTTTCAATAAACGTTTTTTGCTGCTGCTACTGCTGCTGCTGCTTCTGTTAACTAATGTACTTAATAAAAAGGAAATATCATGAGAGTACTTAAACTTTTTACTCCCATCTGTATGCTGCTGTATATATAATATATCGTGCATAAGTGAGCAAATGAACCACAATGCAAAAAGACTAACAACAATCACAGATCAGAACAGCTTGTATATGATATTTGTTGATTGTATTTTGTCCAGTGCAAGTAGTAGTTACGATGTATTAGTACATCATACGTAAAGCATGCAAAAGTGTATTTTTGTGGCTGCAACAACAGCTCACAGCTCGCTTTGAGTGTAGTATAACAACAACAGCAGCTGTTGCAACAATTATGGAATACCACATGTTTCTTATTATTGTTTTTTTTTTTATATTATTTTTACATTGTTTATTATCATTTTGTTTTTATTATTGTTGAGATAAACCAACCACTTATTCTTCTTTATCGCCGACATTTAGTATGCAGAATATAACAAAATAACATGTTATTATGCTGCATCATTTTGGTATTGCAAGTTTTATAGTAGTTGTACTACAAAATATGTATTAATAATGATGATGGTGCTGGTGGTGCCATTGATGACGCCATATTGACGGCTTTAGGCAATTGTGCGTTGGTTAAATAGTGATGCGCCAACATCACTATTATGCATATATTGTATACGTATGTGTAGATACATATGTATATATACATATTTATGCAACTACTTGAACGTACGAGCAGCATGTTCTCATCTCATCGTCGTACATCAACCTTGAAAACTTATGAACATTAAAATCACATTTTGAAAAATGCCTATATTAACATATGTATGTATATATAATGTAACATATACATATACTGCAGTTGTGTGCGTTTGTTATACAAAAAACTTTACTCTACGCTGGGGCGTTATCTTTATTATTTTTATTGTGGACACTGCTGCTGCTGCTGCTGCTGCTTGTCGGTGGAGGTTAGATTATTATATAAAAATGAATTTTTAATATATGCTCTTTCAATTTTTTCATGTTTATCATACAATTACAACGGCAAAAATTCTCACAATTATTATGCGTGTTTGTTACTACTTGGTTTTTCTCTGCAACGGATGCATCAATAATGAATGCGAATGTATGAATGTTATGTTTGTGTTGTGTGTAAATTTTATATATTAAGTTAACTATTTAATGAAGATTCATTTATAATTTAGGCTTCCATAAATTTGTAATAAAACAGTTTTTAAAATATATATTTTCTTCTTATTTTTCTTTGCAGATTTGTTCATAGGAAAAATACATCGAAATAGAAGAATACATTTAGCTTTTTTTTTACATGCGTTAAAGGTTAGTACATACAGTAATAATAATAATAATTATACTAATCATCATTATTCTGCATAACCTTGAAGCAAAACAAGTAAGTACGAGTAGTTATTGTATAATAACTACTAAGCAAACACATGCTCAAGTGGTACCAGTTGCTGACAAGAAAGTCGATATTGATACGTGTTATTATGCATTAATTACTGAATAAATTAATTGCAACAGCATATTGTTTATTATTGTACTCTAAGATACAAAATAATGATTTCAATTATTTCACCTTTCTGTAATGTATAATTTATTTTCAATCCATTTTTTACATTTGTTAAATGTCCAAGTGATACTCAAATTTGTTGTCGTTCTCAACCTAAAATTATGATCAACTTATGAGCAATAAGGAAGTGCTATTACCAATATGTATTTTATTTTTGATGGCATGTTTCACTCAGTATGCACATGTACATGCAAATGTACATAAGTACTGATGTATCCATACCGGAAAATGTGCTCTTGTCATCTTCCATCAACATTATTGTGTCATAAAATTAAATAAAAACATTTTTTTTTAACAAATAGGTACAGTATTTTACTACAATTTGTATGTGTGTGTCATTTTAACTATTCATATACATATTTATCTATATTAGCCGTTCTAAGAATGTATGGAGATGTTATACTATATTCATGCTCGTACAAACATTTGCACATACATGTGAAGCATGTGACAGACAATGTAAATGTCAATTTCAGACTCAATCTTGTTTAACTAGTTCTCGTTACATATATGGAAATATATTTAAATTGTAAGTCGTCTTATACATGAATATACAATATACATATATATATATATATACATATACATAAATATATATAAATTTCTTGCTATCATATACTAACATTCACCTACAAATTTCTTTCAAAAATTGACAAAAACATATATTTTTATATTATATGTAAACAGGGCCGGTTTAGGGAGGTGGAACGGCCTCTGTTCGTGTATTTTTCTCTCATATCTGCGTTTAGCTGCATTTTGAAATAACTCAATCCTAAAGCCGATCGTTCATAAGCCTCCATTGCCACTACCAAATAAAATCGAATCGAAGCTGTGCGTGCGTCTTGCCAGATTATTTGTTATTATTTTTATAATAATAATAATAATTTTTTTTATA
Source organism: Megamerina dolium (assembly GCA_963854835.1). Classification (NCBI taxonomy): domain Eukaryota; kingdom Metazoa; phylum Arthropoda; class Insecta; order Diptera; family Megamerinidae; genus Megamerina; species Megamerina dolium. Next base: position 1,693,682 of record OY978526.1, on the reverse strand, counting down.
AGATCTGTTCGAAGTAGTCCTCTCACTTTTGTTGCTCTATGATATTAATACATAAATAATGAACAGCCAAAAACATATTGAGTGCTTTTCAATGAATTAAAATGCATGCATACAAAACAAATGTGACAACGCAATTATCCATTAAATCATTTGAAACAAATGTGCTCGCATTTATTTGTAAGCTTGTATTTCTTTGGAATTTACAATATAATACATATAAAATGCATAGAAAGTTTATTACTTGTGCATTTCATTAGAACAAACTTCGGCATCATTTCGACGAGAATTCAGGGAGAAAACAAACTAGAATGGTTGAAAGAATATTAATATCGTTGCACAGTCAAAATGCTTTATTTTAAATCGGATCATTGGTATATATTATAAAGAATTTTAATGCAATAAAATGTAGAAAGCGATATGATTTTTTTTAGACTTGATAATATAAAAGAATCTTTACAATTTATGACGCTTTTTTTTTTTTTTGTAAATACAGTTCATGTATATGGTATATTTTATATATTCAGACACATGTGAAATATTTTAAAGTTAAAATTTTCTGTTGACAACCTATTTTAGCTCAACACATTTGATCTAAAATACGTGTTGGATTACGTTTGAAACAAATAGATCCTTTTAAAATGATTAAAATGATTTAGGGTTGTCCCGAAAGAACAAAGTACATTTTCTTCTGGTGGCGTCAAATCTATATATTTTCGAGAATGACGATGGAGGCACTGTTATTTTCAATTTTGTATGATGGCCTGAATAATACTCGAAATGATCCAAAAATAAATCGAAAATTATCGCAAAATAATCAAAATCTATATTTCATATAGATACTTATATTATTGAAAGATTCAATGTGCAAGTGTGCCTTTGAAGCTGATTTATATATTATATGTGCAACTATATAACTAAATCTTAAATGAAAAATCAAAATGCAGAAAATTACTCAACAAATCTATTTTAATTGTCTACAAAAACGATTAACATATTCCAAATGCCATTAGTTAAAGTTGAAAAATATTTTTTTCTGCTTATAAATATACACATATGTAAATGATGTCCAAAGAAAACAATCAATTCAATTAATAAATTGACGACCCTGATATTATAGCCTACAGATGATACACACGTTTACATGATTACAAAGGCGAGCATTAAAATACAAATACAAACAAGAAAAGGCACCTATTTTTAAAAGTTTAACAATAAAAAAATATTTTCAAATTTCTGCATCTTTTACATATATCTATGTGTCTATATAATGTATTTATATTTTGATTAGATTTTGTAAGACTTTTTGTTTTTGTTTTGATATTATTTTATTTAATTTTTTTTTCAAGTCGATATATATTCACAATTTGTTAGTAGTAGGTACGAGTATCGGATACGAATTAGTCATTTTCTATATAATAATTATGAATTATAATAAGTTTTTAGTGAGCTTGTTTATTTGTATATATGATAAATCAAAAGTGACAATTTCGGAACTTATTTGATAAATTAAAAAATTAAGTTGACTGAAAATCATACATGATACTCCTACTAGACATTATAGAATGGCTTTTTTGGGCCTATCCGACACTTTAAACGAGTTTTGATGATTTATTAGGGTTGCCACGTCCTCTTGCTTATGATATTTTGTGCACATCACATTTTAGTTTAATCGATTTTTTTTTTATGTAATATAAAAACTAAGTTCTTTCGATGTAGAACATTTGTGTTCTTCATTTTTTATTTTAAAATGGGCTAATAATATATATTCTAATCATTTCAATTGATTAATTATACGTTGCTTTATTTGGAAATACAAAAATATCATTTATAGAAGCAAACGAAGAAATAATAACAAAAAACAGGTCATTCATCCTATTACAATCAAAGCCCATTATAATATGGTGGATGCTCATTCAGAAAGAAGTAATTTAGAAAAGAATGAGTCATAGATTAATGCGTGCGTGTAGAGAGAGCATCTGTTTATTGAAGAAATATAGAAGTTAATTTATTCAAAGATTGAATAACTTTTTACTCGAGGTGTAGTATTGAATACATACAATATATGAGGGTTAGCCATTTTACATTGTACTAAATATCGTTAAATGACAACTAGCACGAGGTAATATGAATACAATACTAAATATTATTCGTATGTAATAATGCAGGTTTTAATCAAATTCCATAATTTCATTATGTGATACAGTGGAAGTAGCCATTTTGAACAAAAAAAATTTATTGAATCAGCAATTTGTATAGATTTTTTATATATGCACCTTTGTACCTGATGGTTTTTTTATTTGGTTATTAACAAACATATTTCATATGATATAGGAGTACATAGCAATGAGTTTTAAGTAATTGAATACGCCATTACGACTACTCAATAATGCAATGCTCATAAAAATGTCATGTATATATTATATTTTTTACAATTTTTTTACGTATTTACTTACTCCACAATGTGTGTATTTTGGAAGCAATGAAGCATACAATATATAAAGATCTAATTACATTAAGAATTCAAAGGAAAGCTAATACACCTAAGTACAATGTAGATTTTCTCACGCATATAAAAATTCAAATATTAATGAAGAGAAAAAAATTGTTGAAAAGGTCTAAGATCTCAGCGGAAATGAAAAGTGAATTGCTGGGTTTAGTTAAATAGTTATTATTAGTTGAGCAACCAAGTTGCTTATGTTACTAAGTGGTTTTATTCTTAAAATGTGAAAATTTAGTTGTCCTTGTGACAACTACTCACTTAATTTTCTTTTAGTGAGAATGGGACTAAAAACTATTTAAGTAAATATATTTAATACTAAATCTAATGGAATATCATTTTATTTTATCTACTAAAATACACATCAATTTACGAGTAAAATAACTAAAGTACGACTACATTCAAGTTGACACAATTTCTACAACTAAATGATTCATCAATTCAAAATTTTTGTTAGGATACTGATCTTCACTATGAGATTATACTTTGGCAAATGTCATATTACATTCAAGACAGCACACAGCAAATTGTCCTCGATGTTGGTGATAACTAAAAATAATTTTAAATTGATTTTTTTTGCGATTGTTTAGAAGTTTCGTGTACAAGTGGCATACTTTCGACATTCAAGCGCGGTTCTGTTTATCAAGCATACTTGGACAAATGGATGGGAGTGAGAAAGTTATAGTAAACATATAGATTTAATTTGGGAAATAAGTTTTAGGGTGTTTCATAAGAAACTTTGAACTTTGAGAATAATATAAAAAATAAAAAAGTTTATTTTATACAGTTAGGTATAAGCCCACGATGGATGTTTTTGAAAGTAGTTATTTCAGCTTAACTTTTACATAGTAATCCTTAGATGCTTCTAACCTCAAGACCTAACAGCAAATCTATACAAAGCTTTATTGAATTTTATATGAGAATGCCAAAGCGTTCATGAGATTTTTAATTATTAGTGTAAGTGTGTGTGTGTGTGTGGCACTGACGTGCTGAGAAACGAAACTCTTGGGTCTTTAGCACCACAGGATCTACTCCGATTTCTTCGGAGGACGAGTATATTGAAAACACAATAAAATGGAACTTCGAGCGCAGTATAATAGACCAATAAATGTCTGACGTATGTGTGTAGATGCATTTTTTCGCCAAAAAGTGCAAATATGTACAAATCTGTATGTAAAATTTGGGTCATAATTATTGTACAAGTTGCAATTTTAAATGAAACTTTGCTTGAAGAAGAATACAAACAAAGAAGAAGATTACGATGATGACGATGAAGAAGAAAAAGAGTTAAAATTATTTGAATCTTAGCTTCTGTGAAATCAGGCAATATTCAACATAACAACAATAACAATAGTCATATTTAATAATGAAATTGTTCAAAAAGCAATAATCTAAAGCTGCTGACTGACTTACTGGGTCAATGAGCGGAAAAGATAAAAGAGGGGGAGGAAAAAGTAACTCCAAATGAAAAACCCTTCATCAAAAGCGGGTGCTTCACATTGCGTCAGTACTCTTCTTATACTTGGTTGAAGCAATATATTTTGTTGTTGAACATACATTGAGTACCCACCCAAGCTAGTACCTGCGAACCAACCACACTTTCCAAATCATTCAAGTATGAAGTAGTAGTAGTTTGGTGTGAGATTTAAAGTTGTTTGTTGGTTCTTACGTGTATTTGATAGTTTACTTTTTGGCCTTTTTTGTGTGGTTTTATTATTGGTGTTGGTACGAGTGTATCTCTATATATGAATATTTATGTATATGTAAATATACAAAAATGGGCGTACATATATATGTATACGATATGTATATATGCATTTGTTGAACAATTTTAACTCTTGTGGTTTCTTTTAGTTGGCTATTATGAATGGGAAACCAACTTTTAAACAATATACTCGTATATATATGTTAAAATTCGTATATATTTTGCATAGAATGAAAACTTAATTGGAATTTGGTGATACCTAAACACATATTCAAAATCACTAAACATAAACATCATTGTTTTGTACTTTATCACGTCACTACATAGGTTGAGTAGGTTAGAAGGCAGCCTTAAGTTACAGTGACTAAAGCTGTAATTCGTAAAGGAATGTTTGTTTGAAGAAGAAAATTGTATTTAATATTAATTTAATATATGTAATTGACTAAATAAATTACTTTCATATCTCTTATATTGTCCTCTACTTTCTTCTTTTTACAGAATATGACTTAACAGCACTTGGCAGCAACTTAACAAAAACAAAAACAAAACAAAAACATTGCAAAATATAAAGCAAAACACTATTGTAATTATTGGCACTCATTAAAAGATCGCTTGTTTGTTTGAAAAAAAAAAAAAAAAAAATGTCCTCAGCCATATGTCCACATTTTACACAGAATGCATGGAAGAAGGATCTTTGTTCGAATTGTTTTAAATCGCGTGATGAACATAAGCAAGCCGCTGCAAATACAACAACATCCTCACGCTATATAAGCTCACTTTCTGCGATCACTAATTCAAAACTGAATTCTAGTTTACTCACCTCGTCGACCAAATCGGAGGCAGACACACAAAAGACTGATTATCCGAATAAATATAAAATGCCCTCGAAGAGTATCATCAAGAAATCGTTGTCGAAATCTAGTGGGAAACATTCATCCAAGACGCACAAAGTGAGCTTTCCCAAAAAATTATCAGAAATCATTGGTTACGGTGGTGAATGGTCCGATGATAATGATACAGATGATGATGATGATGCATATCATGACGATGATGATGATTTCATGAATATTGGCAACGAACGTGATGACAATGCAAGTACCGATGATGAGGAGATATTAGAGTTGAGACGCATAACACGGGCCAATACCGATTTCAACATGAACAATGGCAACTTGTTGGGCGATCCACAAGAGAATATTAAGAAATCGTTTGCTGCACTCAAATTGGGTGCTCCACAAGTCGATAAGGAGGGAAAAAAGCAAACACTAAAAATTAATGTGATGCCATTTGGTGCAACAAGCACAACTGATGCCATGCAACGATCATCAACAGTGATTGCAGCGACAGCAACAGTTAAAGCAAAATTTGAAACGAAGTCAGAAAGTACAACAGTCATGGCAACCACAAAACAACAACAAAATCCTACTACGATTGTACAATCGGTAAAGAAATCAATGCCAACAAAAACAGTGACAACAACCGCAACAAAGAATGTGACTTCCTATGCATCAGCAAAATCAGATGCATCGAATGATAGCGATGGTAAGAATAGTCCGCCAATTGAGCGTGCAATGGAGAAATCCCTGTTGGATGAAATTTCCGAGACACTCGAACAGAAACAGAATGAATCGAACAAGATGGTGGTGGCGGAAAAGGAATCACATACGGCGTCTGTTGGTGCCACCACCCCTGCTGCGTCAACTGCCAATAAAATTAAATTCGAGATTACCAGCCTCAGTGAGACGCTTGAGAATAAGTCCTTTCTCGACCTTAAGAAGCCGATCGCTCGCAACCCTCCCATCACTAAGGATCACACCAAACCCAAAATAAATGTATTCCACAAGTACTCGGATACCGACAGTAATTGTTCGGATGGTGAAAATGGTGTCTCGGCCTATTACGATGTGGTGGAGACACAAATGAGCTACGAAAATCTGCCCGATGGCAAATGTGATTCGCAAGATAAGCCAGCTGCTAATGCAACCGACGATAAAATTGATAGCAGCGGTAAATCGTCAATATTTTCCAGCTCACAGTATATCACCGACATGCTGCTGTCGTCAAAGACACGTGCAGCTTCGTACAATTTGCACGAGGGCAATTTTATGACAAGTAAAATTACATCGGATGGCCTGGTGGTGACCAAATGCAGTTCGGACGATGCTTTGGACTCGACTGGTAGCAGTTTTGATGGCAGCAGCGATGAGGAGACATCATACAATATGACACGTAGTGAATCCGATTCCGGCATTGGCATTAGTATTGGCAACGATTACAAGAATATCAATGTCGTTGAAAAGGAACGTGAACGTTTGCGCATTGAAAAGAAGTTGAGCGCCAGCACAAATAATTCAGATTATGAAGATATACAGGTGGCCGATCAAATGCCGATTTTGTTGCGTAAGCAAATGACTGACGGTACCACAATGAAATTGCCAACTGAACAAAAGGTAGCCTCGTCATCATCATCATCACCAGCAGCAGCAGCAACAGCAGCATTTAATTTAGAATCATCGAAAAGCCGCGAATTGCATGGTGAACCAGACGGTAGTGCTGATCCAGATGGCAGTTTGGAGAGTAAAGAATCATCAGCAGCAGCAGTAACAGCAGCAGCAGCAGCAGTACAGACGCAACAATTACCAGCTTTGCCCAAGTCACCGCCACCCACAAAGATTGTGGATGCTCGTCCATCCTTTCTGCATGGCCTACAGAAACAGCATCCTCCCATATTGTTGAAGAAACCCGAATTGCCGGCTAAACCAATCGTTTCACCTGTAAATAGTCCACTGAAAACGTTTATTACCAAACGACAGCCAACAAATGCGGAACAACAAGTCATTAATCAATTACAAATGGTGATGTCAAAATCAACAGAGAATCTTAATGCTGCTGCTGCTACAGCTGTTGCCACCGCCGCCGCTGCTGCTGCTGACTCAATAAAAGATGATGCCAAACTGAAGAAGGGCAGAGCACCAAATCCGCCGCCTGAGCAAAAATCTAGCGCACCGCCAACGCCCGAATGCGATTACAATATGGTTATCGAATTTGGTGAGCAGAGCAAAAAAGAAACAGAAGAACAACAACGTATAGCAGCGGCTGCTGTTGGCAAAAAGAAAATCGCGACGCCAGAAGAGAAACAACTCGCATCAAAGACACAACACGAATCGAAGCCAACGAGCAGTGAACAAGAATTGCGAAAATCAAATGTGAGAACGGATGTTGAGAAATCGACGATTACAAGTGAGCCAACAAGAACACCAGCAACAACAACCAAAACGAGCACAAGCAACACAACCACCAATACAGCTGGTGTTGTCGTTGGCCATTCCTCCTCCTCCTCCTCTACGTTCTCCTCGAGTGCTTACATGCGCAAATCGCCCGCACCGGCTGTGGCCGCAAATACGAACAGCACAAAAAACGGCTCAGCACCGGTTGTTAGAGAAAAGGACAAACGTGAACGTGCCACCATTAATCCAAAGTTTCGCAGTCTTAACACGTTTGTTACGCAACGCAACAATGTCGCCAAGAACATACAATTACAATCAGCCACGTCAGCGCACATCATCAAACAGCCAATGACACCAGAGTCCATACCGAAGAAAAATAAAAACCTGTCCACATCTGAGGAGTGTCTAGCAGCAGCAGCAGCAGCAGCAACGAAAGCAACGACAACAGCAAATTCAACTTCAACGAGCAGCTTGGCAATGGCAGGTGACAAAAAATCGTCAACACAACCGACAACACCAACACAGCAGCAGCACCAGCAGCAGCAGCAGCAGCAGCAGCAAAAGACCAAAACAAAATTTTCCATCAAGAAATTCTTACGTATGGGCACCAGCAAAACAACCGATAATCTAAACAAGAAGGAAAGTATCTATTCTGAGATTTGCACAGGCGAAGAGACGGGTGTGGCTGGCAAGCCACGTTTAGTTATTATTCATCCGATCGACATAAATCCAACAGCAGTCGAAGTGGTTAAAGACATTACAAAGACAAACGACACAGTGACGCCACAAACAGTTGCTGTCGTTACAGCGAAACCACCAGCGCCACCATTACGTGCCACAGATGGGCAACGTTCGCACGAGATCAATAAACCAGCTCGACCACCGCCACCTAAGAGCGCCGAACTGCGCCGGAAGCAGAAGATCGCTTTGAGTACGCCACCGTCAAATGCCGTATCATCAATATCTGCTGCAGCTGTAGCGACAAAGACGTCGAGTGCAGGCAGCGAATCAGGTGGATCTATAAAATGCAAGTCGGATAATGTTTATGCCAATTTAGGTGAGTCTTATTTACTATGTGCTATGTGCTATGGCAATTGAGCATGTTCTAAACTAAAAATAGTATTACATATACGCGTTTATGTACAAATACAACAGAATGTGAATAAATGGCCCTTTGTTGGTGTATCGGATGCGTGCAAATTACGCATTTACGTCTCTTCGCATTTCTACGATTCGTTGTTATTGTTATTGTTTCTATCGATTGCCCTTGGTGGTACACCAGCTTATCTTATAAATGGCACGAATATGTTTTTAGACACTACTACCATTTCTTTAGTCCAAGCATTACACTGCATATAAATAATAATGTATGTACACTTGCGGCCACATAAATGTTGGCAAGTGTGATCTAATTAAATGCTTATTCATGTGGAAATATTGATAATAATAACAATAGCATGGCCAGATAAAACTTGGCCGACCTTCGGTACTTCATGAACCGCGTATATAAGTCCGTAGGATGCCTAAATGAAGACGAAAATTGTCAATTGTCATAATTGAATATGAAAGCCAATATCTGAAACGCTGTTGGCAATTTCGCCATGTTTTATCTCAACGGAATGTAAGTCAAGTGCTAAATATCTCTATATACCAGGTGTACAAGCTTTAATCCGCTGTTTGCTCGTAGATGACGTTAGTGACCATATTGAGCTATTATCGACTGTGCATCCTTTTTTTTATGAGTTCACATCAATTAGTTAACATCATCAATGATTTCATACAACAACATACATTTTTCCTCGTATAATCAGGTCTAGTTTCGTGCCAGAAAAAGAGCATATGCGGGAAGCTCTACTTTTTCGCTGAGTCGCATCGAATGCTTGTGGAGGCCTATGGTGACAGTGCGCTATCGGAAACCACTTGCAGGGGCTGGTTTCGTCGGTTCAAAGAAACCCATTTTGACTTGAGTGATAAGAAGCGTGAAAATAGACCCAGAAAAGTTGAGGACCATGATTTGCAGGCTCTTTTGGATGAGGACGACACCCAATCGCAAAAAACGCTTGTCAAACAGTTAGGTGTTACTCAACAAGCCATTTCCATGCGTTTACGAGCCATGGGGAAGGTTCTATGAAAAAAAGGTGTTTTTTTTTACCGAAAACCGGCGGATTTAAGCTTGTACACCTGGTAAATATACAACTTTTTGTCATAATTCGGCTGGTATTTCGCCCATAAAGACTACAGACCTTTAAAAGTGTAAAAAAAATAGGGTTTCTCATAAATATGCTTTTTCCCGCATTCCCACAAAAAGAAGTGAAGGTCACTTGAAATGACACAATTTTGTAATTCCACGACCCAGGAATCAAAATATCACATTTGTAGTAAGTTTTTACAGTTTTAACGCAATCTGTGCTTGTTAAGCTAAGCAAATGCCACATTTATGTTCGATACTTCCAGCAGTAATAATTTGCCATGGAAAAGCTTTTAAAAGAACTCTGTAACAAAGCTCAGAAGAAGTAATGTGAAAAGAGTTCTGCCGTTCGAAACCGGCTAAAATAAGTAGGTCCCTTCTAATACTGTCCAAAATTTAACTCACACAATAGTAATGTAAGAGAAGCTCGGCGAAAGAGCCCTTCGGGGTTTAAAGTGCCACATTTAAATTTTATTTTTTGCTTCTTAAATTACGAAATTAATAATCCTTTATAATACATAATAATATGTGGAGTAGTAACATTTATTTGACCACTAGTGTACTTGTATATCTTCTGTAGTTTAGGTATGCTACAAAATATGCTTGGTATATAATGACCGAATCTATTACGAAATAAATAATTATTTCATTGCAAATGTTTCCGCGAATCGATATCTGAATTGGAAAAGGGCATTGTACTGGTAGAACTAAACGTATCATAGTTTAAATATATGAACAGCATAAAACGTACAATAGCAATTAGCCCTTGAAACATTTTAGTCAACTTGGTATAACTAACGATATATTCCCATAACAATAAAATTTTAAAAATTTAAAGATGTTTAACGACAATTTTGAAAAACAAAAAGCTAAAAATATATCTTGTCTATGGTTTCCAATATAACTTTTCGAAACAGAGTCTTTCTTTCTGAAATATGGAAAAAGAAAAACTAAAAGTTTTGGTCACCACCCTACTTAAGTGCTTGTAGTTGAAGCACTTTATTATATTTTGTAAGATTTTGTGGACAACTTCGATTTAGGAGGTGCCTACAGAGTAATTCAAGTATAATTAATAATACATCTCACGCTATAATTTTCATTTCTAACCACGAGCTTTGTATCAATGTACATTGATTGTATGTACGTACTTAAAATAATGACCTTCACTAAAAATGAAAAGTTTCTTTATCAAATTGAATTTTGATTTTGATAGAATTTTTGAAATTCACCCATTTACCTACAAAACAGCAAAATGCGTTGATTCTTTTGGTTATTCAAGTCATGATTTACCCACATAACCTACCTAATGTAGCTGCTAATAATGAAATCAACAACAACATACAATGTATAGACAAAAGGTAGGTATGATTACATCCAAATGTGTGCGAGTAACAACAACTTTAAAGGCAAGACATGCATTTCAATCAATATAACTGTAAATTGTGTGGTATTTGTTGTTGGTTACTTACAAGTATATGCTTGCTTACTTACTAGCTGGATTAACTGGGTTAAGTGCACACACTTGCTCACACTTGTAAAGCGTTGTTGTTGAGTATAGAAATAACAAGAAGTAGAAGAAGAATAAGAAAAAGAAGACGATCTAACCTAAAAAACAAAAATTAAACAAAAATGCCGTCAATGAAGTAATCGTGAAGAACACACGATTATGTGTGTAAATCATTATCACTATTTGGCTTTGCTTCTACCTCAGCACTTTGCATTTCTTCATTGCCAAGAGAACTTGTTACACCTGCTTCAGCGCTCACATTTATGTACATCTTTTTCGATTGCAATGTCTAAGTTCGGTCAGAATTAGTACTCGGCTATAATACGTGGTGGTGGTGGTGGTGTCTTTTCTTCATTCACTACATGCAGCAAACACAAAAGCTACTATTTTACAATTTTTTCACATCTTCAGCATATTGTTATTGCTGTTGTTTGTTAATCATTTGTTTTATTATGATGATGTCGATTCTAATGACGACGACGATAATGATGATGATAATAATAATACTTCGAAGTGGTTTGGCTTGAATTTAGGTCAAAATCTTAACTAACTGAAATACAACTAATCGTCAACTTTAGTGTGGATTTGGTCAAATGAATTCTACTACTACTACTACTACTACTACGAGTACTTACTACCTTTTCTTAATAATTTTTTTTTTATATTCTGCTTATTAATGGTAGCTTATTGCGAATGTATTACAGTGGTCATAGTGAATTACTATTTTTGCTGAATACTTGCATACGCAGCATTTTACTTTTGCTATCCTCTTCTTCTTCTTCTTCTTATTTGGCCATAACAATCGATTATGCATTTAGGCCGAACATATAATGCGGCGCCAGTCTTCTGTGTTCTTCGCTTGCTGGCGCCAACCGGATATTCCAAGCACCGCCAGGTTACCCAACACTTGGTCCTTCCAACGGACGTTTGGCCTTCTTCTAGTTCTGCGTCCTCCAGCGGGGGCCGAATTAAATACCCTCTTCGCTGGAGTGTCTTCTTCCATTCGCTCGACATGATCTAGCCAGCGCATCCGCTGGATCTTGATTCGCCTGACTATGTTAATGTCAGCGTACAGCTCATACAGCTCATCGTTGTACCTTATTCGATACTCGCCATCAACGCAAATAGGTCCGAAGATCTTACGCAGAACTGTTCACTTCTTTCAGCCCTTTTCCGATATGTGTTTCGCTTAGCAACGACTTAAACATTATATTCCTGTTTTTATTCCAAAATCTTTAAGTCCACTGCCGCTTAGTAGAACACGACGACATTTTTTGGGAATTAATGAGCTTATTAACGTGCCTTACCTCCCAGATGTGGATCGGTTAGTTCCTCCTGCGGTACTTTTTAGTTTAACTACTTGAAAAAAATGGCATTTTTTCTCGGAGAAAATATAAAACTCGTTAGAATTAGAGCGTACATATAACTGATCCTTAATAAATAGCGGTGTTAGTAAATTAGAAAATTTAAATGTAGAAATTCCTAAGTTTAGTTACCGAATCGCAGTTTATTTTAATTAATATTACTTCAGAACATTCTATCATTCTATCTACCTGTACACAATTGGAATTAAATCATTTTTCGTTTTAGGTGAAATTCGATCATCGATTGCACCACGTAAACCAGAACGTACGGCCAGTATGCGTGAACGTGAGGCACAATTGGAACTGGCACGTAAACGGCATGTTGGAGCACGTAATGAAAATGCTGATACTATCTCGATTTGCTCGTCAAATGGTGATAATGTATCATCGTCAGAATACCAACAGCAACAACAACCACAACAACAACAGTCACACTATTCAATAAATCTCAATGGTGCAATTAATAAGAATACAACATTAAGTCCCACAACAGTTAGATCGGTAGATGGTAAACCACCAATTTGTGGTCGTACAACGAGTACATTTGACCGACGTAAAAGTGATCCAAAAGCAGCAGCGACAATACTAACAAATAAGTTGGAAATATTTGAAAATCGTAACAATAACACAAACAGCAGCAGCGTAAATAATGGAATATCATCAACGAATACTAACAACAACAACAGCAGCAACAAAAACGAAGGACGACCAAGTAGCCTAAAGGATTCTGTGCGTAAAATCAACAGTACGATTGACAGTTATCTCAAGGATAAACGTGACTATGAGAACATGTATGAATTGGTGAAGGCTGGTGGTGGTGGTGGTGGTGGCATTAATAATCGTGCTTCATCGCCAATGGCCAACCAACCGATACCACCACCACCACCCGCTAGATCAGTCGATTTGGATAGAAGTGGGGGACAACAACGACGACGTAATAATAACAATAATAATAATAATAGTAATTTGTATTCGGACACAGCATCGATTGCCAGTTACACACGTAGTGAATATGGGCCAGTGCGTACTTTCGGACTGCATAATAGTTTGGGTTAGTATTTCGATGGAATTTCTTTAAGCAATCATTTTACTAACATTACACACGTACATAATTAGCAAATATTCCACGTGTTATATCAGCATCATATTGTGGCAGCGAAGTGGGCGAATTCGATATATATGCACCCTACAGTTACTACGGCAGTGAAGCCGGTGGTGATGTAGCCACTGATATAAATGACAGCGTCTGGGGCATACCGACAGTGAGTATAATCGACGAAATCGACTGCAAAAATATATGTATACTATTGAAATTTCAATTTGATATAGGCCATCAAGAATCGCGCCAAAGCTACAAATCGTTTACGCATGCGTAAGGGACGCAGTGTTGTCCACAAGAATATCGAGGATAATTATACGGCTGTAGTGGTTGCAAATCATGAGGCATTAGCACAAGTACTAGATCAGGTTTGTAGTCATCACCACCAGTATTTCTTGCTTACCCTAAATTCCAAATTTCGATCCTTTTGTTGCAGCTTCAACAGACACCCATCATACCACCAGCTTTACGACCACTGGCCAATGCTATTAATTTGCGCTTTGAAGACTTCACTATACTCGATGGTGCTCAGGCATTTGTGGTGGGCAAGAAAGCCTTCCATGCTGCCCTCTGGACTACTGCACCTGTCACTCTAGCACTCTCTGCCGATTGTAATCAATTATCTGGAGTCGGTGGCGAACTAAATCAATTATCCGGTGGTATTTGTGGTGTGCTCAATCCAATTACGGAATTTTGCGATTTGGTGCCAAGCTATCATTTGCCGTTAATGCCCACCACGGAGGTGACACTAATGCAGGCAACAATTTCGGTGCTGCCACGCCTACAACTCGATACACTACAATCGATTGGCGCCATTCTAAAAGGCAAATCACAAGTGCTGGATAAGAGTAATTTCAATTTTCGTGGTTCCATACCAAATCTGTCCGGTCTAAAGGACAGCGTCAGTGCAAGTTTGCTGCGCAATGTGGTCTCCGTTCAAAATCTCAGCACACTAAACGAAGAGGCGGCTGCCGCCATCATCAATGTCGACCGATGTACAGATGATGCTGACGCGATAGGTGAAATGAATGTGGGTGAGACAACAACAACATTGACGCAAGGTATGCCAGCATTCGATGATGTTATGACACGTGAGGTGGCTTTTATAATGCTACAATTGGTGAATGGCATGAAGAATCTACAAGTCAAGGCTATGGAGGAGATGCCGTTAAGCTTATCGAATGTCGTCCTCTCCAAGGATGTTGAGAATAAAGATGCACAGGCACGTCTCTGTGTTCTTCAAGGGTATGCTATAATGATGGTGGCACTTGTTACATTATATTATTATTTCATTTCTTATATGTATACAGGAGCAACAATGACGAGGACGAACCCATGGGCACATTATGCAAATGCGCGTACATTGCACTCAACGAAATGTTACCGAGCACAAAAATTACATCGCTTCTATCGGATATTCTACAGCAAGAACGTGCCGAATCGCTTTCCAAATCGAAATCGGTTTTGGAATTTGTGCTTTGGGGTCCATCGGATGTCGTACTGTCCGGTTCAACGAAGGAGCGCGAACTTGCCCTACAGCGTTGGCTCGATTTGGAACGTGCTACCGTATTGCATGGTTTAGTGCGTACACGCATCGAGTTGACTGTCTACGATGAATGCCATTTAATGTTTTTGGTGCGTTCAACTGCCAAAATGATGAACGATGCAGCGAAAATTGTGTGCAGCTATCAGCAACTAAATCAGAAAACTTCATCATCAACGTTAACGTCAACGAAAACCAAAACAATAACAATGGAGCCACAAAAGGAATGATTAATCATACTAAATTAGAATTTTAGTTATAATTTAAAATTACTTAAATGATGATGGATGGATAAAGAAGGAAAGAAAGAACGAAAATAAGCACACACAAAATGCCTACTGTAATTAATTATTTTCGAAAACTTGCTGCAAATCGAATTCTTTGCTTTTTGCCCACTAAACTCAAACAAACATACATATTTACAAATATATGAATTAATGAAATTGTACTATATATATATGATTTGAAATATCTAATTGTTAAGCGTGCCAAATTCGAACAAATGTCTTGCTTTCTTGCTAGTATTTTTCCGAGTATTTTTTTTTTTGTAAACAAATCAAATTTAATTGAAATTATTGTTATTCTATTTTAATTAAAGTGTAGAAATTTGCCTTAATTTGTGAAATTACATACATATAAACTATACGTACCTAAGCTCTTTATCTCTTTCCGATCATTTCATATTTCTGTTTTTGTTTTCTTTTCTTATACAATCATACATACATATTTCTTTGAAATGCGGTACCTATACTGGTGTGTGAAAATGCTCTAAAATATATTAATTATGTCATAATAAATGAAGATATTTATATAAATCGTTTGTATTTAAATCAGTTTTTTTTTTCATAAATAATTTTTTTTTATATTGCAGCAAAATGCTTGCGTCGGTAATCTGAGACGTCTTTGGGACAACTGTTTTTTTATATCTTATTTATTTTTTA
The DNA here is from genome assembly GCA_963854835.1 of Megamerina dolium. Lineage (NCBI taxonomy): Eukaryota > Metazoa > Arthropoda > Insecta > Diptera > Megamerinidae > Megamerina > Megamerina dolium. The sequence goes on along the minus strand of OY978526.1, from coordinate 1,677,611 downwards.
CCAGAACCAAATATTCCTTGATGGATCAGAGACTTTTAAAATGTCGATAATTTCCTCATGTAATATTTTAGTAATCGGTATCAACTCACGAGCAGTCAGTGAGGCATTCTCTGAATTGGCAAGACGAAGTACCTAGTGTCTACAAAAAAGTCTCCCGGCGTCTTAGACAACACGTCACTGTTGACAATTACACTTTCGTGGTGGTGAAGGACTTCGCCTATCTTGGAACCAGCATCAACAACTGTAACGACGTCAGCCTGGAGATCATGCACACGATAACTTTTGCTAACAGGTGTTACTTTGGGTTGAGTAAGCAATTGAGTAGTCGAGCCCTCTCTCGAAGATCGAAAATCACACTCTACAAGTCCCTCATTATTCCTGTTCTAAAATATGGCGCAGAGGCCTGGACAATTACCAGAGGATGCTTAGAGTTTTCGAGAGAAAAGTTCTGCGCAGGATTTTCGGACCTATTTGCGTTGATGGCGAGTACCGAATGAGGTACAACGATAAGCTGTATGAGCTGTACGCTGACGTTAACATAGTCAGGCGAATCAAAATCCATCGGTTGCGCTGGCTGAGTCTTGTCGAGCGAATGGAAGAACACGCTCTAGAGAAGAGGGTATTTAATTCGGCACCCGCTGGAGGACGCAGAAGAAGAGGAAGACCAAACCTCCGTTGGAGGGACCAAGTATTGGGTAACCTGGCTGTGCTCGGAATTTCCGATTGGCGCCAGCAAGCGAAGAACACAGAAGACTAGCGCCGCATTATATGTTCGGCCTAAATCGATCATCGGTTGTTAGGGCCACATAAGAAGAAGAAGTATTTTTTGACTTGAGCTTGAAATCATCTTATTATAATTCAGAAATCTTCAAGAGTGCATTCCAATAACACCTTAACCATCCATCAGGCTTTCTTATTCAAGAATGAAAGGGGCTTATCTGAATTAGTTCTTGATGTTCGGCAGAACTCATACATACTTACATTCTATCGGATAATTAAAGATACACGCTCTGAACTTTTGTTAAAAACAATTTTAATATTGTAAACCTAAATTCGATAGAAAAAGAAGTTATAAAATTGTTTGATATGAAAGTCCAGTTTTTTTTCCAAACAACGAGAATAAAACCGGCTTTCTGGTCAACAGTACTACAAAGGAGCGTGAAGATTTAAAAAAATGTAAGTATAAAAAACATAAATATTTGGGTTTAGTATATGATGTTGCCAGCCAAAAGTAGCTTAATCTTGGCTTCTACGCGAAAAATTGTATCATAGATTCCGACGCATTCTAAATCAACGTTGATCATTGATGATTGTGTTAAACCAAGTCAATTACAAACTAAAGCATTCAAATACCATTACGCATTTGCTATGAGATAATGATTTAATTACGATCCTGAAAATATGTTCATTTTATATTTTCCTTAACGTGAAGTACTGATATTAAACTGATGACTGAATTACTGATGACAAACGAAGAGGGTAAATTTTATTTTTATTTTTTTTATTGATAACGAAAAATTAACACACTTCAGACAAATGTGTTATGTTAATACAATTTAGAAATAAATGGTTACAAAATTTTATTCGTCCCTGAAACAATTTACAATTGTTACCGAATTTCGAATCTTTCTACCGCTATATAGTGTAATCATTATCAGACAATAGGGTACGATTTATATAAAAACGGTCTGGATAAAACAAATGGAGGCTGATCAAAAGGTACTAATCCACTACAATTGCTACAGAGATCAGCTGTGAATACTATAATTCACATGGTCGGAGAGCAAATTGCTATTTGTTGTTGTTGTTGTTGTAAATATTATTAATTTTATTGCTATATTCCGTCGTGATTTTTCTATAATCATTTTTGTGAGCTTTTCTAAAACATAATCAATTTTTTCTCTCGCATCTCTCTCTTTCTCTCTGAAATTGTTTGCAAACTGAAAAAGCTTTGAATTGCAATTGAAAGAGCAATGAATCTATATGTGTACGAGTATCTGTTCTATCAACTAATGATCTAAAGATATGTATATTAATGTATAAATTATTATCGTAGTATAAAATTTGCGTATGTAAACATAAACAATTATCGTGTAAGCTCTTTTCTTTAATATATGATAAACGGAATTTGCGAACTTCAAATAAAAGCTTTAATAAGCAGACTGCATGGTGAATTTTTAATTCTATTCTAATATTAGTAGCTATTTGTACTCTAGTAGTGTAGTGCCGCATTTCGCAAACCAGAGATTCAACGATAGCAAAATGTTTCAAGCGAAAACTTGTCTAATCACTCTTATTCGGCAAAATTATTCCCAGCGTTTACTGTCACCATTATTATTGTTATCAAGACAACAACAGGTAGATAATGAATGTCAAGAGCATACGATATACAAACAAATGACAATAAATTAAATAAATAAACACTTGAAAATTTATTTCAAAATGTAATCACAACAATAACAACAACAATAGACAAATGCAACGACTGCAAGCGAACAGCAAAAACCAGAAACAACTGCAGAATGGGAGAGAGCAAAACCATTCGAGGAAATACCAACCGATTCCACATTTAATGTAATGCGCAAATTCTTACCAGGTGGAAAATATTACAATTGTGATCCCGAACAGTTAATGGATGCACTGCAGAAAGATTATGGTGGCATATTTACACTTCCGAACGTAATCGGAATGCCCAAATTTGTAATGACCAATAATCCGGACGATTTTGAATTAATATTTCGTAACGAGGGTGTCTGGCCAGATAGACCTGGCTCAGAAACGTTGGCGTATTTTCGTCAAAAGCATCGACCACATTTGTATGAAGGTTCTGCTGCCGGTTTACTAGGAACGTAAGACGTAGACATTTTTATACTTCGAATAACATACTAAGATATACTTTTGTAGACAAGGTGAAGAATGGGGCAAATTTCGTTCGATAGTAAATCCAGTTTTGATGCAACCGAAAAATGTACGTCTCTATATGAATAAAATGGCACAAGTTAATTTGGAATTTGTTGAAAGGTCAGTTTGAGACAATGTTATGATATATTATGATTACTTACAATGTGATTACATCATTTGTAGAATTAAAGAAATTCGTGATCCGACTACATTGGAAGTACCCGAAACATTCGAAGAAGAAATCAATCGCTGGACTCTAGAATCGGTCTCTGTAGTGGCATTGGATAAACAATTGGGTTTACTCAAGAAGAATCGTGATAATCCGGAGGTGAAAAAACTATTCACATATTTGACAGAGTTTCTTAAATTAACTTTTGAACTGGAAATACAACCGTCACTATGGAAATATATTGCAACACCAAAATTCAATCGATTAATGATAGTATTGGAAAATATTCAAGAATTATCACGCACTTACGTCGACGAGGCGATACAACGTTTGGAGGAAGAACGTAGACGTGGTATTGAGAGGCCAAGTAATGAACAAAGTGTTTTGGAGAAATTATTAAAAATCGATAAGAATGTTGCGGTCGTAATGGCAACAGATCTATTAATGGCCGGTGTTGATACGGTAATACATATTGATCGATTAATGTAAAATAGCCGATAATTTGAATTTTCCATTCATTTAGACTACGACAACATTTACTGGTGTCATGTTGTGTTTGGCCAAGTATCCAGAAAAACAGGAAAAACTACGTCAAGAAGTTCTTCGTTTATTGCCACAGAAGGATTCAAATTTCGATGAGAGCACCATCAAGAATGCGTCATATCTGCGTGCCTGTATCAAGGAGTCACAACGCATTTACCCATTAGCGATTGGGAATGCACGTGTCTTACACAATGATGCCGTTCTGAGTGGCTATCGCATTCCCAAAGGTACTCCAGTCTCAATGGTAACCAAATCTGTGATACATAATGATAAATATTTTCCACGAGCAACTGAATACATACCAGAACGTTGGCTGCGATCCACCGCTAAAAACAACGAATGTCCAGAGTCATTGAAAACGGGCAATCCATTTGTATTTTTACCCTTCGGTTTCGGACCACGTATGTGTATTGGCAAACGTATCGTTGATATGGAGCTAGAAATGGGTGTTGCTCGTATAATACGCAATTTTCATGTAGAATTTAATCATCCAACGGAGAATGCTTTTAAAAGTTTACTCATTAACGTACCCAATATACCATTACGTTTTAAATTTACCGATGTTGAATAAAATGTATATAGTTTAATAAATAAATGTGTTTATATTATTGTTAATATTACTAAAGTGCAAATGTACAAGCAGTTAGCGGTCTATGTCAACACAGAAATGAGTGAAAATACTATCAAGGTCGTATATTGTTGATAATTTTTAGAGAGCCCGATAGAGAGAAAGAGAGAGAGAGAGAGAACACGTTCGGGAGCTTTTATTAATAAATAATAACCTAAATGATATCAACTTGAGAAATATACAATTCTGATTGTATTTATGTCAATTTGGTTCTATGACAATATGACATATCGTCTGTTCCCGTTCTTTTCGCTTTAAATCTAGTAAGTTTTTCAAAAAATAATAATCAGTTTAAAGATTTCTAGTAAGAAAATGTAACTTCCATCCACTACAACATAAATATCACATTCTGCAATTTTAAATTTTACAACAAAAGCAGATTGAACTTGTACGTCGATGCTGTACACGCTTACGACACAATTTTCCAAATCCTCAGGTTCCTTAGATGTAAGAAGAAAGAAATGTTTTAAAATATTTTTAGTTTTTAACGGAAGATATCCGGAAAATTGAGACAGATAAATATTTTTATTAAAAGACTTGTTTTATTTTAATCACGTTTAAAGCTATTTAGTTTATTTTTATTCCATTTCTCTTTTAATTTTTTTTTTATATAGATAATACAATACATAATTTACCACAAGTTTACAATATTAGTTTGAATAATTTTTTTCGTCTGTACAATAGATTTTATTCTTCTTTGATTTACATATGTACTTATGTAAATACCTATAATAATTTTGTAGAATGTTTGTTTCTGACAAATTATAAATCATACTTTTTTAATCAATCATTAAATTTTGCTTCAATTTGGCCAATTCTTAAAATGTATTTTTTTTTTGTTCTTATGATTTCTTCAGTTTTGAGATGGGATTTAAACTCATTTGGAAGATGATGAAGCTTAAGATGTTAGTCCTTGATAGTGATGAAGATACATGCCTATTTTTTTATTTTTTATTTTTTTTGTTGATTCGTATTAATTTAGTTGAATAAATTAATTAAAGTTAGTTAATTATATTATGTATAAAATTACTTATATTTGTTAAAATATTATATTTTGTTTTTCCAAGTATTACACCACAAAATTTGTATGATAAGTATTTTCCATTAATTAAATGTTTGGTCCAAATGACGTGGATATTACAAATTTGAATAATTCATATAGGGTACTCTCTATGTATATATATATATGGTATGTATATATTTTATAATTTTTATTTTTCATTTTGTTTTTTGTTGTATTTGATTTATAAAAGGCTACTTGAATTTGTTTATGTATGATTTACAATCATTTTGTAATTATGTATAATTTCGTATGAGTCCATTTTATTTGTTCTTTTCCCCAATATACCATAATACATTAAACAATTGTTATATAAATCATATAATTATGTATTTTAATTATTTTATTTACTATTATTATTTCATTTTAATCATCTTGTTATCTTCTTCTTATCTTTTGTGGCTATTGTATTGGTAAAATTTCAATTTAAAATTGTTACAATTTTTCCTTTGTTTAAAGCTCTTTAAAGTTTGTTCTATTTAAGGAGTTTTCCTTTATTATTATTATTAATTTTTTTTTTTTTTTTGAGTTTTGTTTTAAAGCACATTTACTATAAAACTATAATTTATTTGTTTTTATCATCCAAACAACTATTTAGAAAATCAAACTACATATTCAGTCCTACATTTTGGATATGAAATTGTTGTTTTACTTTATTTTCATCAACGACATCGCACAACATTGCAGAACTCAAAACAAAGCACATGTTTACGATACTCTATTAAAACATCAAATTGTCCCATATAATTTTCAAATGAAATTTGTCAAGTTTCACATTACGAATAACCGAAATTTTGTAAAAATCGTTACTTTTTTATTAAAAATGAAAATCCCTAAATAGATAGGCTCTTATATCAATAATCCATACGCCATTATATTCCGCCTGCACTCCTACACTTCTCTAACCAACTGGTTTCTCATTTATTTTCACAAAAATCAATATGAACATAACATACTACATACTCGTACAAACGAAGATACAATACAGTGAGGGTGTCTAAATTGCACAAACATGCATATAGTTAAGTATGTAAACAATTACACATTCAAAAAAAAATGCACATACATGCATACATTCACAATCTATTCTGCCTAAACAGATGGGTACATGACAAAGCCAAGGCTGATTTGGGCAGCCACAGCACTCATTTGAAATACCGCAATAATGATATTTGTAAAACAAAACAAACCAAAGAACAACAACAACAACAGCAAACAACAAAGTAAAACATAGTATAACAGTAGTGCTTTAGGGGTAAATAACATACTATCTCCTATAATATACATATACATAAATAGTTCCTACATCACAATATGATATACATACATATGTATCCCCAGCTGGAAATCTGACATAGACTAAAATATCATCAACATTGTCATCAGTGATAGTGATTTGCTTTGTTCATTAAATTGTGAACAAGCATAAGATGACATAACATTCAGAGTGTCATATGATGGAACTTCTTGATGACATCAAATCGTTTTACAGGCATGAACGGTAGGCATGTAGATTACGAGGGCTACTATTGATATTTCGGGATCTGGCAACTCTAATGTCAATAGCTAAATAAAGTTTGACATTTTTTAGCAGAAACGTGCCCCCAACATTAGATTTTGAATGAACAGTGTAAGGTGTAAGGAAATGCTTAAAAAGTTCGACCGCGGTGCTTCAAAAGACGTGTATAAAATCGTGACAGTTGACGAATCGTGGATATATATGCGTATAAACCGGAAACAAAACAGCAAACGACCGTGTGGGCGTTCCAAGACGAGCCAAATCCAACAAAGGTTGCTCGGGCACGCATTACATCGAAGCAAATGGTCGCCTATTTCTTCGACCGAATGACTCATGTGGCCACTGTTCCGCTTGAGCAACGTAGGGCGGTCACTTCTGAGTGGTATAGGACCATTTGTTTGCCGGAAGTCTTCAGAGAAATTCGCAAAACCAACAAATGCGAGCTCTCACACATCTCATCAAATTTGAATTTGAATTTTTGAGCAGTCAGAACATCGAATTGATGACTCATTCTCCGTACAGTCCTGATTTGGCACCCAATGACTTCTTCTTGTTCGCGAATATTAAAGGTAAAATGCGTGGTCAACGATTTACGAGCGCCAAAGAAGCAGTTGAAGAATTCAAAAACCATGTTTTGGAAGTGTCTCAAGAAGAATGGAAAAACTGCTATGACAAATGGTTTGAACGAATGCAAAAGTGCATTGATTATCATGGTGAATATTTTGAGAAACAATAAAGCCGTTTTCATTTAAAAATGTTTGTTATTATTTGCCATTCCCGAAATATAAAAAGTAGTATTACAAATTGAAAATTATTCTTAATTTGAAACAGGAACTTGTATATCGGTTCGGTGTATCGGTTTACATATTCAAAAATCGCTATAAGCTGTTAACAGACAATATTGTTACTAATATCCTTCCGACGGAGGAATTTTTATTGATTTTAGATTTTTGAAAAATTTTTAAAAAAATTTATCCTTTGACCGGTCGAAAATGTTCCACTCTAAACTCGTACGTGTTTATGAATTATTGAATATATACATACAATATTACAACATGCGCATTTTAAAATTATTATGAAATTCGTCAACAATAATACCCTTAATATTGTATGAAAAGGCAAAATCTCTTATTTATATATAAAAACAAAACAGAAAAGCCTTAAAGAAATGATGGAGAATTAAAAACAAAAATAAATATAACAACAATTTAGAGAAGAAAACACAATACGAACGAAAACGATAATACAAGTTTCAAAATATTGTGGCATATTCTAAGGCGTTTCGTTATTAAATTACCTATATACAAAATAAAGTAACAAAATACACGCGCACTGCATACACATTTATGCAAATAATTTTATAATGTCATCGAACGTACACTCGTACGTACGTTTAAGTATATTTATAGATAAACGAAAGCAGCACGTGCTTGTAAATATTCACAGCGCTGGTCGGATATTTACAATACGATAATAATTGCTAAATTCTTGAAAATAGTGGGCAGCTTTGCACCGAATTGAGTGGAATGGTAATCATAAATATGAAAATATCTATATTTATATATATATATATATAACTATGTGGAAGGCCAGAAAAGGTCCCATACGAAAAGGAGTAGGTATGTAAGTAATAAAAAATTATAATTTATTGTTTAGGTATTCGGTTTAAGTATAGCAGCTAAATACCATACCAATTTATGGTTATTTGTGGCTATTAGAACATAAACATTGTACGTAAGAGTGGAAATAATAGTGTAAACGTACAAAATGTGGCATTAAGAAATTTGTGGTTTTTATTAAATTGACAACTCTGAAAATATTTATAGTAAAAGTAGTAATCAGAAACTTGAATATTTTTTATCGAATTGAAAATTTCAGAACCAGAATGCGGAAAATAGTTTCAAGGATTTTTGGGTAAATTCGATCAGCTCTTTTTGCAAACAGGATCATTTCTTTCGAAGATAGCGTGAAGTGGTTAAAAAGGTAAAAAGTTGCGCTATTTTGATATCAACTCGAAATAAACTGAGCAAAATAAAATCACATTTGTATCGAATTCATGGTAATGGTAATGGTTGTGCGGGTTAGGCTAAGGCCTTTATGTACTGCGACCAACTTGATCTATTGTGCACCCCTTCGTACTTAGATATTTAGTATATTTAATATATCAAGGAATCGAACCAGCTCCTTCAGCGGTAGCATTTGAAGATTTTCATCCTCTGGTAAGTATGAACTTAGGATTTTATGCCTGCTGTGGCCTAATGCATCACAGGTTGTAATTATGTGTTCCATGGACCCTTCCTCATCACAGCAGCATCTGCAAGTACTTGTGCTAGATGTTCGTATATTGTGTAAGTGTTTATTGCATGCGAAGTGGCCTATTAGTGCTCCGGAGAGTAATCTAAGACTTTTTTTCGTTTAAGGTGAGAGTGGTATTTGCTCTATTGGCATCAAAGCTCAGGAATTTTTTGGATTGGTTGAGACCGCCAATGTCATTCCAATAAACTCTGATTTACGTTGGATACATTTTTTGGTGTCCTTTTTTATGTTGTTTTTAATGAAGCCAAAGAAGAGGGTTGGACTGATAAATGACCCTTCAGACCCTTTTTTGGCATAAAGGACTGCCTTTTCATTACCTTAAGAGTTTTGAGGACTGATTGGCTATTATAATTATATCGAATCCATACTCTGATATTATGCATTTCTAAATGTTTAACAACTGCAACCAAGTTCTTAACAATTTTCTCTTAGAATGCACTCATAAAACCGCAATTGGAATATCAGTACATAAATATCAAATATACATATAGCAAGGTGTGCGATTTTATGTACATCAATTAATTAATTACAACATACCAGAAGCACTTGCAAATGTATCCATAAGTTCATATATCAGTATGCTACAGCTGTAATTGTAACTTGCACGAAATATGAATATTAACTCAATGGCATGTGTCTATATAGTTCAAAAAGTACCTGACCCGCTACTGACGGCCGTACATTCTACGGATGTATGCGTGTGTGTGTGTGTGTGTATGTATGCAATAAAGTCCCTAACCTACTAAGCGCTTACAAGGGCAAATAACTCCACAGTCGCGCGCGCGTCACCATCCTCATGATAAACGCATTTTAAAACTTGAACAAACATCGACATCATCATCATTATTGTATACATATGTAGGAAAGTATATATTTATTTACATGTATGGAGGACCTACCTACCAACCCTTCTCTTACATAGTAAGACTGAATGTCCACAATAGCAAAACAAACAATTTATTTATCACTACTCATTCACTGTGTACATTTTATATTCGTGCATACCAAAACCCATTCCATACTAGTCGTTTCGTAATGATGCACGTACATATGCATGTATAAAGTTAGAATATACAACCATAGCAAGATGCTAACAGACTTTGTAATTACTCGAATGCACGCAAATCCAATGGCCAATACAATTTTTGTTTTTTTTTATTTTTTATAAAAAATGAAGGGAAAAAACTTAAACCAAAAAACATACACAAAAATTAAAGAACGAAAAAGATAAATATATCAAAAAGAAGCCCGAAATGAAAGGATATATCTTCATTTTAGTTTACGTACCCTGTACTAATAGTAGTGTAATTGAAGAGGTCAAAAAAATTAAATATTTGCACACATTCGTCATACGAAAAAGTAATCATGTTGTAGTATGTTGGAATTCTTTATGTTCATATTGAGTTGAGTTCTTAACTCATGCACAAGCAAACCAAATTATAACACCTCTTAATATTGGGGTCTAAAATGTATATGATTGCCACATGAAAAAATTATTTTTCAATATAAAAATATGCAGCAGTAATCGAAAGGAAAAGTGCTTTCTAAAATCGTTTTAAATTTCCAATTTGCTCACATTAATTTCATTTTATTTTATTTTTTTTTTTTCATCTAATCATTATAAACTTACAAATGTTGCTCAAACTATTTGTCTATTTAATTCAATAATCAATTTACAACTTATTGAATACATCATACATACTTAAGACTTAACTAATGAACAGCAATTAATTATAAAATGTTACGCGAATTTGTATCTAAAAGTAATATTGAAACATTATTAAAATGAAATTACAATGAAAAATAATATAGGTGCATGTGAAAAGACGTGTTCTTCAGAACATAAATAATTACGGCAAAAGTTTGTAATCAATAAAGTTGAAATTTAGCTTTTATTCGTTGCAAACATATTAAATATCAGCATGGAGTGAATTTAATTTTCCATTTTATTGTGTATGCAAGGGAAAATTTTACAATTCTAAAACAAAGTTGTTGCTATAATATTTCGCACGCCGGTATAGTGCACGTACACAACTATAAGCATATACTATTTTTAGTTAATGGAGATATTGCTGCCATCTGCCTCTAAACATTGAAGTTAACAAAAGTTTTAATATGCATAGTTGTTGTTTAGTGTTCAAAGTAGACTAACTGTGAACAGAACAAAAAAAAATTAAAATTAAAACTTTGAAGCAGGTACACTATTTCAGCAGATCTATTGTAAAGAGAATTGACAGAAACAAAAGGATCAAAAGAATTTCATGAAATTATCTGAATTATTGCAGAAATTATACAATTTCAAAATTCAGAAAGAGAAAAGGTACATTTTACAATAAGAAAATGCTTTCATTCGAATTTCTAGGCAATCAAGGCAATTAATTTTTTCAAAATTTATAATAATATTCAAGTAAGAGTGTATAAACAAATGATTTTATAAATGTAAATTAAATTAGCAATTAATTATAATTATGAAACGTGAAGAATTTTAACCAGACCAGACATTTTTCGAATTATAAAAATAATCACATAAATTGTTATGCATATCAACGTACGTCTGGCACTGTATGTATGTCACTTGAATCATACTGCGTATGAGCAAAAAGAAATTCAGCAAGGAAATTGAACAAATTTTCCCAATTAGTTGATACAGTTAGTGCCAAAAAGCTTTATATACTACATTCATATGTAGACTACCTCTGTATAGTCTAAAGGGGGGTGGGAGAAAAACGAACGAAATTCTAAATTAATACAATTTTTTTTTTCATTTATACAATACATTTTTGTTATTCGCTTTTGATTAAAATTAAAGTTATACAATATGTTGTCCCATTTTTTTCTGTCTTTATGATACCTACATACATAATTATCTGGTGTCTTCTACAATACTTATATAATATTATTATATAATATTTATTATTACAAAATTTACCTTAATATTTACGTCCGACACCTGGTCCTGGATTAAGTAGTCGACAAAAATGTGGTGTAGTCACGCGACAATCAACTTGGATTTGACGCCTCTGTCGCATTGACATTGGTCATTGGCGGTTAACAGTTGTATTAACAAATTCACTGTGTTTTTGTACCTAGGAATGAAGGCAGAGAAGATATTATTATTGACAACATATTAATGATGGCGTGTGCAGAAATGAGAATGAGAAACAAATACTATGAAGTAATTAAATTGAATTAAAATTTAATAATTAATCAACTAATTATCGCACTAGAATTAATTATTTCTATATATATGGTTCCATTCAAATCCTTTGATACTTACAACATCAGCAACAATTGGTTCTTCAATTTCAAGTCCTTGTAGTGTTTGCTCTCTGCTCAAATGCACCTCATATGAAGTGGTTGGCGTCACAAAGACAACACGACTTTTACGTGTTTGTAGTATATTTGCAATAACCAACTGTAAAATAATATAAACGCGTATATGAAAACAATGAAAAACATCGATCAACAGGAAATTACATAGAAAACAATACATAATATTCAGTGTGTCAACAATAATGGTAAAAAAAAAGTAAGTAAATATATATAAACAGAAAGGATAAATGGAAAACCTGACAATGATATTGAAAATATGCATACAGAGGTATAGTTGCATGTCGTTAGTGTGCACGAGCAATGTTGCCAAAGACAACATACACTCCACTCTATAGTTAGTTAGTTCAAGCAATTCTAATGAAAACCATGAAAATAAGTGAAATATTGACATTTACACATACATATGAGTATGTAATTATAATGAAAGCTTTGTTATTGCTTTGTTCTCTTTGCTATATTAAATAGAACAATGAGTATGCTACTATTGACATAGTTAAGTACTGGCTCGGCTTAAATCGAGTGAATGGAAGTACCCACTAAAGGGTCTCTCAAAAAACTTAATACTTCCTCGTTCTTTAGGAATTAGAGTTTCTCAAGCTGAATACCAACTGCAGATTTGTTAAGGAATAACCCATTCCGAAAGGTTTTCCTATTAAGTTGTCGAAATGTCGAAAAAAAAAAATATTTTAAATTGACCACGACTGGATCAGAATTCACTGAATTCAAAGTGTATACAATTTTTACGATGTATACTGAGCACAAAACTTTTTCGTTGTGAACGTAAATACACTATACCACCCGAAGATTTATTTTATTTCCATTAAATTGAATATCTCCACTATTCGAAACATTCAATCATAAATTACAATGCTAGGTCATACACCATATTCTCGAGAGATCTTACTATTACATGAAATTAAATTAAATTTTATAAATTTCCAGTAAATTATTTTATGTAAATTATATGGCTTACCTTGTGCTTGTATTTACTTAAACTATCGCGAGCCTTAGTAATCAATAAATTCTCATCAGTTTCCAATTTAAACGATACAACAAATGCATGAGGCACCCAAAGGCTGGCTAATGGTGCCAACATTTTTGGCACCAGTTGCAATGAAATTGTTGGAGCACCTTCACCCGATTGCATTTTATGAGTTGGCTGTGAAAAATGAAAAAATAAAACAAAAAGAGAAAATTAATGGCAAAAAAGTACAAATTAAATTTCTTTTAAATTATTACAACACGCTCCCTATACATCATTCAACATACGAGTATTAAGTGAGGCTCGAGAAAATTCACTTATGTGTGTGTGTGTGTGTGTGGGTGTGTGTGTGCGTAGCTAATAAACTTGATAGCGTATGCATACATATTTTGTACATTCACAAATGAAAAACCAGGAATTTATGCACGCACACATCCACACACACTCATATATACAAATAAATGTATGCACATAACCACATAAGGTTGGAATTTTACAACCATAATATGTTCGCCACCAACACACATTTTGTTTGTTTATTTATCTGTTAGATGTCAGCCGTTGGGATATTGTTTAGGCATTTAGGGTAAACGAACAATGGCAAAAGGCGTTAAGTATTTAATACGTATTTAGTTGTATGTACTTGCTCGCATGTAGTAGTTATACGTATGGCCATGTACTCCCAGTTGGAAATTTAATGGTGTGCACACTGATGATTTGCTCATATATGTGTCACGAGCATTATGGATTCACATGCCCATCATCAAGGAGTGAACTTCCAACTGGGTTGTATTGAATTAATTGTAGCATTAAATTTTTATTATTATTATTATGTTGGTGTTTGTGTAAATTGCTCTTGCTTTATTGATAATATTACTTGTAAGGAAATTTGTTGTTAATTAGTGACAAAAAAATATGTACAAAACGCGTTCAAAGCTTACCATAAACATCAACAAATTGCGTTACAAGGATTATATGTGGGGAGGTTATACCAAAATGCTACAAAATTATAATTAAGTCTGCTGGGACATATGTACATACATACATACACGTGTATTGTAATTGCGAATACGTTTTGGTTTTGTAAATCAGTTTGTTTATACTCGTACTCGTTAGTATGAATAAATGTATTCATTAATTGTACTTACTTTATAAAATACACAACAACAAGGAGCAGAGATTTAATTATATTCAAGGCAAATTAAGAAATTGATTTGCAAACTGAAGGTCATATATAATTTAATCATTAACATTGTTTTCATAACCTTATTTTTTTCATTCAGAACAATATCCACAGTGAGACGTAAAAGTTTCTTGGGTGGACAATAAACAAATTGTAATTATATTACAAATATGTTTGCCATTGGATTGATCGTAAGTAATATCTTTAAAACTAATTACTTAGTGGCAAATATAATAATCAGCTTCAATTAAGTACAATACTTTTGTGAGACCTTTGAAGATATGCGCATGTAATTTCATCACACAGTATCGAATTCACAAACAAATTAGCAGAAGGAAATTCTTTAAACTTCACAAAATTTGGTAACATTTTAAACACTGGAGTAGATATGTTCATTACTAAATTTATCCAAATCTTTGTATTGTCCTATATAAAAACTCCCACACAAATATAAAGAAAGCCATACTTATGTTAATTGAGTTTTAGGGTTAAATGTTTTAAATAGTTGCAAATTTCACTTAGATTTCTTCAGTCAATATATAAGTAGTCGAAGAGATAAGAAAAAAAAAAGTCGCCTGCTGATTTCATTGACACCTCTTTCCTACACATACAAACACCTTACTTGAAAGGCTCGTAAATAATGGGAAATTTCTCCAAATTATTTCTTATGTGAGCTCTTATAATCTGTAATTTTGAATTTATCACTTCTCAAATCAATTTTTAATCCAGTATATAAACTTACTTAAGATGACTTCTTTTTGCTTTCGCATTTTAAATTCTATTCCCATAACAACTGAATGTCTAAAATAAAATTATCAAGTCCCTTTTGTAAACCAATATCGTTATAATTAATTTATTATGCCATAAGGAAGAAACATAAACATCATATTTACATGGATACTTGCAAAAAAGAGTAAACAAAGTTTAATTAAAATTTATTACTCATACGACCCCCTACCTATAATCTAATACGCATTTGTAATACATAAACAATTACATATTTACTTTGGGTGCCGTAGCTCAGTGGTTAGTGCGTTGGCTTTCTGATCTGTAGGTCGTGGATTCAATCTTCGGTCGTCAAGCAATTGGCAATTTTTCCGGCAGTAACAATTTGCCATGGAAAAACTTCCAAAAAGAGTAAAAACGCAGAAAAAATAATGTCACAAGGTTCTGCCGTTCAGTATACTGTCCAAAATTTAACACACACAACGGTACTGGAAGAGAATCGCGGACAAAGCTACCTTCGGGGCTTACAAGTGCCATATAGCAGGTGTAGTAAAAAGAAATCCATTATTTTCCCAATAGATGGCTTTAGTAATCTGTATCTCGCGCTGTATAAGTGCGATCGGATTACGCTAGATGCTGTGAGAAAGATAGGGTTTCGTCAGTTTTGTGATTGCTTGACTCAGTATTGTTTGAGCACGCGTTAAATATGGACACCAGTAAAGAGAAAATACGCCATATTTTACAGTTTTTCTTCGATAAAGGCGAAAAAGCAAACCAGACGGCTGAAAATGTGAATAGTGTTTATGGAGCTAAACATTGCCAAAAACCGTTTGGAACCATTTAAATAAGGTTGGATACAAAAAGAAGCTCGATGCATAGGTGCCACATGAGTTAATGCAAAAAAACCTCATGGGTCAAATTTCCATCTGCGAATCGCCGCTGAATCGCAACAACATCGATCCATTTCTGAAGCGGTTGATTACTGGTGATGAAAATTGGATCACTTACGACAACGGCAAGCGAAAACGGTGGCCAAGCCAGAATTGACGGTCAGGGAGGTTTGGTTATGTGTTTGGTGTGATTGACAGGGAATCATCTACTATGAGCTGCTCCCCTACGGCTAAACTCTTAATTCGGACCTGTATTGTCAGCAATTGGACCGTCTTAAGGAAGCAATCGCCCAGAAGCGGCCAGCCTTGTCCAATAGGAGAGAGAGGAATTGTGTTCCATCACGACAACGCCAGGCTATACACATCGATAGTGACTCGCCAGAAGCTCCGGGAGCTTGGTTGGGAGGTTCCTTTGCATCCATCTTATAGTACGGACCTGGCACCTATGGCAAAATCATTCGCCTATGTCTATGGCGAATGATTTTGCTGGTGAAAAATTCGCCTCAAGAGAAGCATGTAAAAATCGACTGTCCCAATTTTTTGCCAATAGGAACGAGGATTTCTATGAGAGTGGCGTTATGAAATTACCTTCAAAATGGCAACAAGTTATCGAACAAAAAGATGCATATTTCACCTAAATTGGATCATTCTAACTATGCTAAATAAAACCTTCAAATAATGCAAAACTAATGGATTTATAAAGAATGAATATCTCATAAACGAAAAATATTATTCAATTTTAAATATCTACAAGCTGAATAAAATCACCCTTAGTAAGCAGACATATGATATACTCGTACATATTTGTTATGACAGACACAATAAAGATATACACACACATTTGGAAGAAAGAAAACGAGTTCATTCATCTAACCTCTCACACCGATGACAAAACTTCATATTTATATAGAAAACGTACATATTCATATCTTAGTTGTAGTTCAAACAATCATAATAAATAGTATTTACAATCAAAATAAAAATACAATCCATAATGGTAGACTATTGCCAACAACTCATTCACTTATGAATAATAGAAATTCGAAAGAAAAGTATTGCCAAAAAAATATATATGTACCGTAAATATATATTTCATATGAGGAAGAAGCTGAATGAAGGAAGGACATTGACATGGGCCAAAAGAAAAAAAATTAAATAAAATTCTACAACAAAAATCATTCATAAATTTAAGATGAATTCTATAATGAAATTATATAATCTAACTCAATTGAAAAGGGATTCAATATAAATGAAATTCCTACGTATTCGTCATTTTTTAAAAGGTTTAAGTAAATTATTTATTCGAAAATTCAATAACGTACATATACGTACGTCTTTTTCTACAATATATTTAAAATTTTAATTTCTACCATTTATAGTTGCATGATTTTGAAATTCTATGTACGATTGTACGTACGACTAAAGCATAATTTTAACACTCCCAAATGGCTATTGTTATTCCCAAAGTGAAAATAGTGAATACGACACAAAAATTAAATGGAACAACCCAAGTAAAGGAAGCAGTACGTAGCATGAGTATAATATAAGAAGAAAAATAGGTAAATGTCATAGAAATAAATGCAACTAGCTATATACAACTAATATAACATACATATAGAACTCAACACGCATGCAACTAACTGTCAATGTCATTTATTGTAAGTGCGTTAACGTATATGAGCACAGATGCCTTGAAGTGAAAATTTTAATTCACTTTAACAAAGTTTTCTCTGAGCATGAACGAATACCCTAGAGGAAAGTGTTGGTAGTAGACGTTGTCAACTTTGTCGTACAAATCTTTTCGCATCTACCATCATAGTGATAGAATGACGAAAAAGAATGGGAGAGAGAAAGATGAGGTATTAAAATATAATCACATTTTTGAGTGGGTGGCAAATAATACTGTCAATTTCAATTCACTCACATTGTATTGTAATTATATAAAAATAAGTGATAGAATAGTCATTTTATTCTATGCTCGTGAGAATGCGTTGTTAGAAGCAGCACTCAATACCATCGTTTATAAGAAATTAAATTATTAAATTCAATTTCTATAAACTAGTTCTTTTGTACGCCGTAAATTTAATATTGGTAGACATTTAACAATTAAATTAAGCATTTTTTACTTTATCCAACGTAATAGATTTAAATCGATCGATCGGAAGATACTTGGCACGTATAGAAACGCCATAGAGATTGTATCGCAAAGAAATATAAAAATCAAAATCAAGAAAAGTACGCAATACAATTGAATTCTGCCATTTCAAGGAATGAAAGGCATTACGAAACTATCAGTACAATGATTTTTGAAGAGCCTTCAGATTTGTTTTACAAAAAACAACAATTTTAATTGTTCACGTATCCATTCAACACGAAATGAGCTTAGTCGCTGAACACAATTTTCCGATAAAAAAGTAGATCTCCATCCAACTTTGCCACTCACCAAAAATTAGCCGTTGTGGTAGGTCGTGTGGCTTTAATTCTTGCACCAGCTATATTTTAAAAGGTTTTACACCCAAATCCTTCCGCAAAATTTTCTACGTTGTGGAGTAACAGGGGCCCAACTACTGCGAACGGGGGATACAGATGCGATATGTTCCTCTGTCCGCACTCTACGTATGCGTGTTGATGGTTTAATGTCCAATAATGAAAATTTGGTGTGAAATTTAGTTACAAGATTCCGGAGAGCCGGCTCAGAAGGTCGCCCAAACTGACCATATAATGGAAGAAGTGCACTTTCTTAACCGAGCATGCATTTTGATAATAAAATTCAATAATCTACAAGCGTTGTTCGTTTGTATGTCGATTCATGGTAAAATTATAGACCAAACATGACAGTAACATGTTACACGAAAACAGCTGAGCTGCCATAAACAGTGTTGCCAAAAAGAATTTTGCTAAAAAATCACCCTGTACATACTGCAGCCCCATCTTAGGTTTCTTTCTACATTTCCGTCAAACCAGAATCGATATAATTTTGCTCTTTGATATTTCTTGTCAATTTGGAATTATTTTGCCGTGGATCGTATTTTGCATGAAAACTCTTACAAAATATTCTTAACCTTGTAGCGCGTGCAAGATTCTACACTTAATTAAAGAAAAAAAGAAGCAAAATGTAAATAATAAGAATATTACATATCTACTCGAGTATTTCGCATAAGGAAACAAGCATGCATGTGTGTAACTCAACTATCTGCTTATGCTAGAACCACATAAAACAAACTTCTTTGAATAAATTTACATATCATTATTTTCACTAAGAGTAATCATAAAAGAAATAACGTTCAAATAAAAGTAATTCAATTGCGTTAAGGAAAACTGAAAAGGAAACCATATATATTCAAAAGGAAGCTACCTTAAATCCTCTGATAACCTTCATAAACAAAATTGTACATACATACACCTGCCGCACACACCGCCGCATTTATAAAATAGCGTACCTTAACAAAGGATAAATATCTGGTATTTGCATTAGAAATATTGCAGTCTATGGCATATTCATTTTTACATAAAAAGCAAAAAACAAAAAAAAAAAAACAAAAAACGAGTGCAAAGTGAAAAAAACAAAAATAAGAAAGTGAATACGAAATTGTATATAAGTATATATATATATATAATGCGCCAAGATTTATTCAAAAAATCTATGGATAAATGCCAGCCAAGTACAACAACAACAACAACAACAACAACAGTGAGAACAGCAATAAAATTCACATGAATGTTGAAAAAGTGAAAACTACTACAAGTGGGTCTAAGAAGACGAAGAAAAAGAAAAATACACTATATTTGTAGTATATAGAATATAAATAAAAAAGTGAATAGAACGCAGACAAAAGGAAAGGAATAAAATACGAAAAATACGAAAAATTATGCAAATCAAATTATTTGACTATGACATCGTTAAGGATGCTTAAAATTACAACCTTATACAAAGACGGCAATCGGCAACAAAAACAACTACTATGATGAAAATGCCATTACATGATTGCATATGTATATACAACAATTTATAATACACGAGTAGTGAATACATAACCAAGTATGCCCAAATGTAAAGCAGAGTTGGGACAAATGGTTTTAAATGCATTAAATGTTACAAATTCACGATGTATTATTAATGCGAATGAATGTGCATTGAATTTTAAAAATTTGAAATTTGAAATTTACAGTTTCAAATTTTCAACAAATTTCAGTCCAATGAACTTACTTTCTTTGGGCAATTTCAATCATTAATAATGTCTGTAATGTATATAAATATCAATTCAGTCAGTATCGTCAGTACATTTTGCCCCTCTCTGACGGATAAGCATCAAAAATGACACCATGTTTCTACTATATCCTGTCAATACTATTATCTCTGTAAGCTTGGATGAACTCACTAACTAGCACCTCTTATTGTGCCCAAGGACAATGTCAAGGAGAGTGACGATGTGTAGGATAACAACTATGTGTAGTGACAATGACAGAACAGAATTATAAAGCAAAAACCTACACAGAAAGTGAAATAAGAAATCAACATTGAATGTACTCGGTATAGGTACACAATGTACGTCCGTACTCGTTTAAATGTATGTGCTCATGTGCTACCATACTTTATATACATATGTGTTATAAAATTAAATATGAGGAAAGCTTAGCAAAATTGTTATCGTCGTTGTCATTGTTGCTAACTACAACAACAACAACAACAACAACAACAACAAATGTCTCAAGATTTAACCTTAACCTCTGCTCACATATTCCATATAAATACATTACAGCATCCAATGAATTACATACATGCTCGTGCGTAATATAATGGAGAACCTGCAAGGATCAAGGGAAATTTGTTGCTTTCGTTTCATTGCTCACTTGTTTGCTTTTAACATATTCGCGCAAGCGATACAATCAATGCAATTTAAGGGATAAACAGTATATGTTGTTGTACTCGTTCATCAATAAAGTTCACGAGCATGGCACCAAATACATGCATATCTACATCAACTATAATAGTTACATTGGGGCGAGTCAAATTAGTAGAACAAAAAAAAACATGATAACTACGATATGTGAGAAAAAAAATTTGACACGTCCTAATATGCAAGGGATACTACTATATATACATATGTATGGACATAAGTGAGTAGTAAACTTTTCATTTCATTTACACTCATTGTACAATATATGATATAAAAGTATGTGTATACAAGAAATATTGTAAATTTGATGACCTGCAGAACATCGTCCCATTTGCAGCGTCAATCCGATTGGTAGTTGTTCTTGTTAAACAGCTCGAATAACTTTATGGAAATGTGTAAGTGTTAATTGAAAATTCTACTACATAACATATATACCCGTACCGTACGCGCGGTGGAATTGGAAAGCACGTGCGCCACTTGTGAGTTGAACAAAGTTTTGTCGTTTCTATTTTATGGCATTTATATCCATCGTCCATTGGGCGAAAAATACAATTTTGATCAAAACCATTAATAAAATAAATATGTAGAAGGTAAACTTTCGAGGTAAACTGCTCACTCACAGGAAATTAGTCGATAATGACAAACTTTTAGTTATGACACGATGTTGATATCATAAAAATTTAATCATATCGCAAGGCGAGTATTTAATTGAAAATAAAATTTTTATGCATTTCTTTCTTCTCCATAAATCTGTGGCAATAATCAAAAATTGATTTATTACCGACGTCATAGACGGCATATTAATTCGAAGCAAACAGGTGACAGAGAGGCGGACATCTTTAAATCGGCATTAGAGGCGACACGGGTCAAGAATATATGTAAGTGTAAACGTTACAACAAACATCAGACCACTTGTGTGCAAGCGAACATCGTTAGCTTTTGCAAGCAGAAGTTTAAATTTTCTCTATACAATTACTTGTAGCTTCCTTGCACCGTGAAATATATAAACCGTTGACAAGTTTGCTTGTACGTACAGATGTACCAAGGAAATAAGTACACATTTAGGTATAGTAAACAAAAAAAAAATTATAAACGCTATATCTACCTAAGTCAACCTTCATGAAATATGAATATTGTCATTGCCGGTTGTCTACCATCATTTTTGTACTAATATATGTACACATGTATATATGCATATTAATTGAATCATGCTGATAGTATGTAGGCAAACAACTTATACGTTATGAAAAATCCATAAATCAATAAAACACACACGAATAAAAGAAGAAGAAACAAATTGTGGTTGTTGACAATATTTTTCAAGTTGTACCTACAATCAATTACATTTGTTATAGCCCTTTGCACATTGGCTACTATGTCGTGTAGCACACACATATATATTCAATTATCAGACAAACCGATCTGCACTCAGGTTCTTTTAATTTTTTCGCTATATATTGTATATGTATTAATGCTCACCATCAAATCCTGTGGAATGTAAAAATCCGATACAGCTGCTGCTAAATACAAAACAGCACGTTCTTGGAATGCTGCCAAACATTCGCAAGCAGCACGCAACAGCCACATATAGTCGACAACGCTTGTAAAGCTCACATACAATATCATTTGAGATTCGCGTGCCTGCTTATATTTTCCCAATATCGGCGCAAATACATCAACCGAATCTGGTTTCACCGTAATCGATGTACTTTGACCATTATCGGTAATATCCAGCATATCGAAAAATTGTTGCCCCGTAAAATGACGCGTAAAAGGCTCTAATGATTTTTGACGATACATAAATATCACCGCATACTCATGATCGAGGAAGTATTCAGCAGATGCGGAACCACGTGTTCCGGCACTAAAATTATCAACGAAACGTACTGTATTATGCTCGAGAGGGACGGTTGTGCCACCTGACTGTGAATGATAAGAGCAAACAAGTTGAAATATATTAGCTATATTATCATTGAAATAATTGCAATTTTTTATGCTCAACTGATTTTTGCTATACAACCAGTAATTATAAATTATTTCGAAATACACAACTGCACATTACTTTATTGAAGACTCAATCAGCCAAAATTATATTGTAATAAATATTATACTATAATGATTATTAAATATAACATTGTGTTGCTACTAAATACAAGAAATATTGCGTCATCATGATCAAAATGATAATTTCCTCCAAGTGAATTTATCTATGAATCAATCATTTTATATATAAATATGTATGTACTTATTTAATGAACTGAAAAAATTCGAATGTCGTTATTGCCTTAGGCACTACCATTCGTTGTAATTGAAAATAAATTAAATTAATATGAAATTAGCATGAAATTAGCTTTGGTAATAATGAAACTCAAATACCCTAATGGTAGGTATTTCTGTTTTCATGAACAATAATCTTACAAATTGTTTCCTTGTGTAGATGGAAATCTAGATGCAACTTGTTCTTAAAGTCTTCAAACAGTTTCTAAACTAATTCATAGATCTGTCTTTGCTCAAAACCCATAATATGTTAATATTCTTTTTTGTAATTAATTTCAACTTACTGTTACAAGGACGATTCTGTTCTGTAGTTTATTATGTCGCTCGCAAAATTCCTTCAATAGTGAACGATTATCTTCGAAATCCGTTGGCGGCAAATGAGTGTTATAGAAATCCTCCCAATGTGTCATGTTGAGCAGCAATGTATTGTGTTGAATGACTGTTTTTTTTTTAACTGATGGAATGCTTCCTATGCCTTAAGCTTATTGTTTCTAGTTATATATATATATGTTTTATTTAGTTATTGGTGTTGTTGTTGTTGTTCTTCTTATTGTTATTGTTATAAACACCACCGCTGAAGCGTTATGGGTGGGTAAACAACTGAACTCGAGAAAATGATGAATTGATATTGACTGTATGCGTATATGCGTGCATGTGTGTGTGTTTGTGTATATGTGATTTGCAAAAACCAAACGTTTAATTTCAATGTGGTGGTCAAAAGTGATTCATTACTGTGTGATTATTATAAATATTTATACTATGGTTCTTCGGCTAGTTGATTTTGGTTTATTTGGTCTACAACGTGCTGCCAAGGATTATATAGATATATGCACAGTCGGTTAATTGAATTGTTTTAATGATGTGTTCGTTGAAGAAGAAGTAGAAGAAATTTAAATGATGTAACAATGTTGTTGTTGTTGTTTCATATATAACGTCATTTATACTGAAATGAAATAATAAAAGTGCATATTACAATGAAAATTTAATTTTTCAAAAATGATTAATAGTTAGTGATAATGTGCCACAAATTATATTTCTTATTTATTGTACAGAAAGGTCTGACAACGTTGTTCGACAACCTGTTTAAACGCAGTTATGGAGAAATACACTGCCAAATTCAATATTGAAATATTCTTTAAACATGTTTATTTTAAACAATATTTATATTGTAATATTGAATTTTGAAAAAAAAAAATCTTTCATTTGGGACCTTTTTATAGTCATTATCATTTAATTGGCATTTAATCTTCAAATGTCGTCACAAATACCACACAAAATGTCATAAAACGAGCAATGGCAAGTAATGATAACCTAATGGTCATTTTGGTACAACAAAAATATATTCAAGTCTTTGACCATTACTGATGATATGTTGAATGTTTGTTTCAATCAAAAGTACATAGAATGTTCCTATGTTAAATCTTCTGATATTCGTCTATAATAAATATTTAAGCATAATCGGAATACATTAGAATGCATGAGCTCAAATGATTGAGGCAAAAAAGAGCTGTTTACATAATTTTGGGTATTTTATTCATTTATATTTTCACAAAAAAAATACCCTAAGGGTGACTTTAACTCTATTTGTCGTTTAAAATAAGTTTAAACTTTATTTGGAGTTTTTCAGTCAAATTTCAACGTAGATTAAACTAGGTTTAAACGATCAATCTAGCTGGATTAAACATATTAGTATTCCAGTACATTTTTTTTGCTTGTTTTTGCAAATTTATTTTGGTACAATATTCACTTTTTCCATAATTTATACCCTCGAAATCAAAAGTGTAAAGAAACAACAGATTTACACAAACAGTTCGAGGCACTTATAAGTCTCGAAGGGCCCCTTGGCCGAGCTTCTCTTCCAGTAGCAGCATACTGTGTTGCGCTGCAACATCTCTGCGGTTTAAACTAATTTTAAATTTTAATTATGTTTACGTAAACTTACTTTAAACCTAATTTAAACTTGTACTGAAAAACTGGCCCTAAAAGCCTAAAATTGCAGCTAATGTAGATATTTTGAAATTCTATTATTTATACTTTTTAATTGACTTTATTTATTCAACATTTTGAACACAAAAAATATGGATATCTATGGTGGGAAGACGGTTCTATTTCTTGACATATGCTCCATTATACTTATTGTGATTATTGAGTATGCACCGTGATCGAAATACACATATATTGTCCCAACCAGTACATATTAGTATATCTTGACGTGGACTCGCACGTTGGTCATTAGAGTGAAAAGCCAAAATTTTAAACAGCTGGCATATTATTGTACTTAGGAAATCTTATCAGAATTACATTATATGATTCACTTTATAAAAAACATATGTATTTAATTGTTTTGACTTGTATCTATATTTTTCTGTAGAATTTCAAATTTCATATGAGTTTTGAAATTTCCAAATTTAACCGATACCCATATCAGGGTACATAAGATACTAACCAAATGCGTCGCCGTCACGTATACAACATGTAGCTTTTCAGATAATCAATCAAATAGACTTGAATGAACTCGAAAAGTGAATTAATTTAAATAAACACATGCGAATTGCGCGAATATGATACATGGATAATAAATCTTTAAGAAAGAAATCGCAACAAGTTTTTTCACATAGTAATCCACAACATTTATTGATATGCCATTCTTTCACACATTTATCTTTATGACCAAAATATATTGTAGGTATATGTACATACAATAAATGTACATAATTATGTATATACCATAAATGTTCACAAGCAATTTCACCGATTTTTTCTCAATTTTCTAATTTTCCACACACGCGTCGAACACGTACCTTTACCCACGGCATTCAAGAAAATTCTGGTGCAGCGTTTCTCACCAAATGAGTGTCGAGAATGAAAATTTACTGAATGAAGACCATAGACTACCAAAGCCGATTATGAATTGGACACGCGCACATCAAGTTCAAAGTTCAGTTCAAGTAATAAGTGTGTTTACCATATTATAGATGCCAGAGAGGGAGTGAGAGTCCAAAATATGTATTGAGCTTATTATTATGTTTCTTTTAAAACAAAATAAACACTTTATAACGATTTTTGTATACTCTCACAGTTGTCACTTATATATTAGATTTGGTTGAGAAAATCAGCTGTTGTTAGCGTTGCCAGAATGATGACTTATCGTCATTTTTCGAGCCATTGAAAATGACGTAGGTTCTTTTATATGATTTCTTACGGGCAAAACCTTAGGGCGAAAGTTACTCGAATTTTCATGCAAAATGTCTTTTTTCTTGACGATCAGGGTTATAATTATTTTAAGAATACAGAAATATTCATAAAGACTTTTAATTGTGTACAAATGAGTAGAATGAATTCACGACCATTTGCGTTGCTTTTCACATAGAATTTTGTACACAACTAAAATAAATTTGATATTAAAAACGTTGATATACAAGAACTTTCTTACATGAATCCTAAATTTTCTTATTTTACAATAATATTTTGCATTATTTTATACAGCTTAATATTTGGAAAGTAATAATTTATTTTAAATAGATTTCTTTTACTTAATTTATTAAAGTAATATGGCAATACTGCAAATCATGGAAAGTGTTCGGAAAACGATTGCTTGGATTAGGGTTATATTACAGAACTTTTAGAGCCTATATAAGACTTTTTTTCTATTTTTCAGTCTTTAATACATTTAGAAGTAACGACTAGCATGAATATTGTATTTTCTATTGGTGTAAGCATATTCGCTACACGCACAAACAATCTGCTAATGTCAAAACAGAAGAAAGTTAAAATGAATTGGTGTAACTGTTGAAAATGATGTTTTCCGTCTTCGTTTTAATTATTTTTGTTAACAACGTTTTGTCAGAATTTGACAATTCCATTTTTATTAATATCTTAATCTTTATCTTCTTATCATCAGTGACATTTCTGTAAAAATACAAAAAAAAAAAAATGTGGAAAAAAGGAGTGTCATACGGGCTTTACTGGAATATAACTGGAATAACTTTTTCTATTATTTTAATTCTAATTAACAATCATTATCTTTCCCCAGTCTCAAGCTGAAAATCCACATCACTCATTTTCGCATTAGCGCGTTCTACGCGTTTCATACCTTCCACGCTTTCCGAATTTCAAGTTAAATGCGATGCTTTTTACAAGGAAAGTTTTTTGTATTTGTGTTTGTTTAAAAACTATTTAACCAAAAAAAAAAAAGTACAAGTCAAATAATTTATGATACAAACGTAATTATCGATAGCATTTAAAATAAAATATAATTTAACACCCTTGGCAATCAAAATCAGATGAACCGTTTGCACGACGGATGGGATGCTTACAAAAGTAAAAACCTACTTTCGCATCCTACCCTTCGCACTATTTGTAACTTGTCCTTCAACTTTTTTAACAGGATGTGTAGGATGTGAAAAAGAGTAGAACAAGTGGCTACTACTATTTACTACTATTTACTGTGATATTTGGAAAACGATATTGTTTCGTGATATTTATTGATATTTAAAAATTTTGAAATATGTATATATCACGATCCATCAATCCAATCAATCGTGTAGCATTCGCCTAAAGATATTTTATGATTTTGTGGCTATTATTTTGCAATTAAATTATGTACGCATCAAATCACTCTGTTTTTATTGAAAATGTAAATCTCATAAATTTTTATACCCTGCATAATACAATATGCATGGTATATTCATTTCGGTCAGATGTTTGTGTCCACTTGAAGGAATCTCCGGAGATATAGACATAGATATATATTCGTGATCAGCGTCGATTAAATTTTCGATTTAACGATGTCCGTCCGTCCGTCCGTCTGTCTGTCACCTGGCTGGTTCGCACGATAACTTGAGTAAATATTGAGCTATTTCGATGAAATTTGGCATAAGTAATCTATGATCCAAGGGTACGGAGGGGATTGATATTGGGCATGATCGGTCAATAACCACGCCCACACCAAGCATTCAAAGCGACTAACCTCGAAATTTTCAAAATCTTTAACTTGCTATAACTCACATAATATACCACTTGGGACAACAATATTTTGCACATAGAGTTATATTATACTACTATATAATCTCGCCAAAAGTGGTTGAGCCACGCCTACTTTTTAGCGTAGCTCTCATACAAAGTGTCTGTACTTCTTTTAAATTGAAACAGCTGTAACTCCTACAATCTTCTGTCCAGAATAACCATAATTGACACTTAGATTAACATTACAGTGGGAAATAATATGGCAGAAAATCAGCGTGCCACAACCACTCCTTTTTGGGTCTCCCATACAAAGTTGCGGAAATTAAAAAAATGTTACCGGTTATAACTTACAAACCATTTAGCGTAGGACAACAAGATTTAAGGTATGGATTAGTATTGTACGAGCAACTAGGCTCACACAAAATGGGCGCACCACGCCCACTGTTTATTGTAGCCCCCATACAAATTTTAAATTTAAACAGCTGTAACTTCGGTAATCTTCTGCCTAAAATAACCATAATTGACACTTAGATTAATATCGTAGTTGGCAAAAATCTGGCAGAAAATCAGTGTGCCACGCCCACTCCTTCATGAGTCTCCCATACAAAGTCGAGGGAATTAAACTAAAACTTTTAAGCTCCATAACTTACAAACCATTTAACGTAGGACAACCAAATTTAAGGTGTGGATTGATATTGAAAAATTAATTAGATATACCAGAAAGAGATACGTCACGCCCAATTTTTATATATCTTCCGTATAAAGTCTCGGATTTATCTCAAACATTAAAACACCCATAACTTACTAATTAATACGCCTAGGTCAACCCATTGCAACCTATGTAGTTTAGTATTATAGGCAAAAATTGATCCTGCAAAATTGGTGAGGTACGCCTGCTTCTTAATGTAGGTCCTATACCAAGTAGTGGAAGAAAAGGATGGATATACGAGCAAACTTTTTATATATATCTCTACATATGCAGGGTATAATTTGGTCGGCCCCAGCCGACTGTAAGGAGATTTTTTTTTTTAATTTATTTATTGAATTATTTATTATTTTAAACGTCTACAATGTTATATTTATTTCTAATTAAAAAAAAAAAACTAATATTATTTATTACTATTGTCATAAACGGCGTTATAAAAAATAGATAATTGTAGAACAGTGACACACACACTCAATTGTTAGTAATACTTAAACAATATCACAGTAGAGGATAATTAAATGCTACTACATATAAATGTTGATGTTTAAAAAAATCGCAAACCATAGCTTGCTTTATAAATACAATTCTCCATATGTTGATACTAAATATTAAATGGAAATTTTAATTCATCGAATTACATTTTTCAATAGAAAATTCCGCAACTTAAATATCTATATATTATGAATATAATATAAAGAAATACAAAAAAGTAATACGTTGATGTAGAACAGAATTCGTCATCTTAAATCATTGTTATACTTGTTCTAGTGTCTAGGGAGGGAGGTTTTCAATATAACTATCTCTCATATTGGAGGTGATCAAATACCAATATATGCATGTGTGTACACACAGATGCTGATCCAATGATCATGTAATTTAACAATTAAAACGTTGGAATTTTTTTAGATATTTGCTTGTTTTGTTTGTCAGACTATAAATGCATACATTTTTCCACGAGGTCTATAGTAAACACGAGTGTATGAATGAAATATGCATAGTTGTCATTGTAATTGCTGTATTTTTACTGATATTGCTGTTGTTGTTGTTATTCTACGTTTGACCTATGGCATACTGTTGGTGTTGTTGTTGTTGTTGTTGTTGTCGTGCATCACTTGTTTCAATACTGCACACGGTGCGCTGATAAATTTCATCATCATGGTTAACTAATAACTCACGCATGCCATAACGTTGTCTATAAAAAGTAGAATAAATTAAAAAAAAAAGCGTAAGTTATTTTGTAATTAGAAGATTAAAATACAATTTTTGAAAACATACTCCAAATGTGAACGCCATATGATTAAAGTCGCATACAAAGCAATCGATACAAAAGCCACACCCACCAATATGATAGTTAATGTTAGATGGCTTGGTTTGCTTATCATTATAATATCATCATCATCATCATCATCATCGTTATCGGCACCATTGTCATTATTGTTATTATTAATATTGCCATGATCATTATGCTTCACTTCTATATCTTCATTACTGAAGGTATCCGTGTTCATTTGAATAGCCGGACCTCTGTAGTGAATATTATTTAAAAATTGTGGTATAATTAAATTTATATGAGCATACCTGAAACGTTCCTCAATTTCAACATTTTCATTTTTTATATCATTAGATTCAAGTATTTCAACATCATATTTTAGACTGCGTTCAAGATTTGCTGTTTTTGCATCTAAACGTGTTTCAAGTTGATCCTGATCACGATGTGAGAAACTTGCTGCATCTTGTATTGAGCTCTTCAATAGAGATAAATGTACAATAAATTAGTGTTTATTGAATTTATTTTAATATTTATTGCTTGCTTATTTGATTTCCTTATTATAGAATATAATCTGCATTTGCAACAATAATATATAATACTTCCTCAATATGCATACTAAAAGAGTCAAAGTTGTCAAACGTCTTGCCAAAATATTTTTATAAAAATAACTGATTAAAACTTGTTAGAGCTGCTAGATGTGTAGGCGTCATTTAACATTTGTGGTTGAAATTATTTTAATTCGATATAAACATGACTGCAGGCACACGTTTGAATTTACACATTTTACCGTTAAAATAATTATGAGTTATATATTGTATTTATATGCAAAAAATATAAAAAACATTTTGGACTTTTATACAATTAAATGAAATGATCACGGATAAAAAAAGTACGCAATTTCATCGGTTTAAGAATAAGAATTTAAAGTTCAATACACTTTACCTTGAGTATAAAATGTCTGGAAAATTTTTTGATAATTCTACATAAGCTATGCATTTATCAGTTATTTAATTTACCAAAGTCACAAAAGAAATGAAAGCTTTAAGCAATTAATGGCATTATTTACAAATGTCGTATGAATGCATTTATGTAAATAAGAAGAAGTTTATAGGTTATTTTTTTACAGTATTAAATGGAGGTTGATTTTATCTCTTTAAAAATTCTGATTGGTTAATGAATTTGTTCTTTATTCATCGCCTCATACCGAACAATTCAAATAATATTTTCATATTTTTGAAATATTTTCAATTCCATTCTCAAGTTCTGACTATTGAAACACTCTATTCGACTATGACGCTAAAACGTAATATATTTAAATTATATGTCTAGGAAAATAATAGTATAATAATTAGCATTATCCAATTTAAAAATAAAAGTCGTGCAATATTAAAATCGAAATTAAATAAATTTTGTAAATAAAAAAAAAAAATATAATTAAATTAACAATTCATACGTCACCGACTAAGCGTTAAATAGTATTTTTTAACGCTAGTCCCAAATTTAAGTATGGTTGATTTTCATTTTCTATAAAATCTGAATTCTATGTAGTAAACAGTATGAGTAGCCACCTTTTTATGATAGATACTCCGTGCCAGTATTTGTACATTAATAATAATATTGTAAATATATATATATAGAAGTAATGACTCATTAACGGGTAAGTCGGTAAAAACATTTCGTCATCATTATCATTCATTCATGATTTTGTATTGAACTGTTTTGTTAAATGTATATGGGAATCACTTTCAACATACGTACGGATTTAACTAAGCCAACAGAGCTTAACTGATTAATTCACCGTTTGGATGCTTGTTAATACCCAGTGCTCTTTAATGTTTGTTTGGCGCTAATGTATGACTAACTTTTACAAAGTGGCTAAAGGTATTTGCGGTAAAATAAATGACTTTGTTTTTTTTTTTTTTTTTTTTTTTTGTGTGACGAGCTATAACAAAAATTGGAAACCTCAACGTTAACAACAACAAAAAGCCAAAAACGTACCCAATTGTTAAGCTACTGTGTTTTGCATGCTAAATTTCCGGTTTCTCTATTATTGTATGTACAACTATGTCGAGCAACATGTTTTCAATTGAGTTTATACAAAAAACAAAAAAAATGCATTCAAATTAATAATTCAAATCATATTTATGGTGTTGGACATTAATGTCAATATTTTCTAATTTCATGTATATATATATAGTATGTGTCTATAAATGCCATTATATTTTGACATTTTTGTTTTTATGTTTCATAAGCAATAATAAAACTGAGACTCACCTGTATACGTTCCAATCGATTATTAGTCAAATCTATCGATAAGACATTCATATCATCAACCTCCTTAGCTAGATCAGTTTTAAGATTGGGAAACTGTGTTACAGGATTTGCTTGAGCTGTGAAAAATATTGAATTAAAATAATACCTCATTAATTAAGCATGCAGAAAATCCTTAAAAATAAAATTACTCGTACCACAATAAAGTACTGATTCGTCATCATTGAAGTTTTAAAATTTATTACCTCGACATTATACAAATTTATTATACATATTTTTGGAAATTGATTCATTTCACTGTTTTTATGAATGATACTCATATTCTTTTTCTTTTTGCAGAATATTTTATGTGACTTAAGTGTGAAAAAGGGTTGTGTGACATGATTTTAAAAATAGCATATACCTACAATTTTGTTGTTTTTGTTAATTTTCAAAATAAATTATGAGCTTCATTAAATAAACATAAATCGAAAGTATAAGAGTTGAATACACCACTCCCACTTTAATGTCATTTTACTGTTTTTTTTTTTTTTTGTAATAAAATTAACATTTTTTTGTTTATTTGCATGAGTATGTTTGCGACTTATATTGCAATTTAAAACCTTGAAGATTATATTTGATGCATATGTAAATTAGTATCTCTAAATTATCATCATACATTGCAGTTCTTGTCGACTTAATATAAAAAGAGTAAATATTTGCCTAAAAATACTAGATTTGCTTGCAACTTAACTTGTGTGTGTGGAAAAATACTAAAAATTGTATATTATATTTCTCTTTAACTAGGTCACGTTGTATGAATTTATTTGACAAACAATTTTTGATAGAATTCGCCATAATGCTAACGTTTAAGATTTACTACTCATTTCGTGGGAATATTTATATTTGTTCGGAAAGATACCACAGATAAAATAACTCGCAATAGAAATTACAATGAAAATGAGTTATATGAAAATGCAAATATCTGCATAAATGTAGTGCAATAAATTATTACTATTTTATTACTATTATAAGCTTAAAGATTTTATAACATCGCTTTTCATAGAACAAGTTCAGTTACATATTTAATATACTATGTATGAAACCGGTATTTCTACTATCATATATGTATGTAACTAACAAGTACATAGTTGTAATATCTGATCGAATTTTAGATTAATATTAATAAATATCCGTAATAGATTCTGGTCACAAGTTAAAGATCGTTTTGGTATTAAAAAAAAAAAAAAAAAAAAAAAAAAAAAAAAAAAAAAAAAAAAAAAAAAAAAAACATCTGGTACGTAGGAGTAGCACATGTCGTGTTGCTTACGTTGATATGCAACACCATGTGTACAACCAATTAAATATGCGAATTTGTGCAATTATTTTCATGTATAAAATCAAGTTACCTCCTACCTTCTCATATACCTACATATGTCATTGATACTAAATTTGAGAAACTACAAATAATAAGTAAACAAAATAATTGTTTACATTGAATTTGCAATAACAAATAATCATATCATTGTGCTATATGTATGTGGTAAGCTACAAAATAGCAATAGAAAGTCCTTGATTGTATTTTAGTTTGATTTAAATTTCGGAAATTTTATAAATGTTATATAAAGTTTGTGTGATTCACTTGATGTGTTATTCATGTACTTAATTAATGATAAAAATTAGCAAAAGTGTAATTCAAGTGTTGCAAATAAGTTTATAACAAATATGTATTAAATCCTCCTTATCACAAGGTATGCCAGCAACATTGAAGATAAAGAATCGTGCTAATGTTATTGGCTACTGTTATCAAAAATTTCACATACAATGTGTTGTTGGTGTTGTTGTATTAATCTTTGATTTGGTACCCATACAGGTACCTGCAAATTCTTATTAATTGATATGATACGGAAAACGAGCATGTGCTTAAGCATACTTTTCGTTCACATTGCTATATATCGCAGTTGTATTTCGTACTTTGTCTTTTGTAATGTAAAAAAGTTTCATCCGATCAAACCAGGAAATGTGAGAGAGCAAAAAAATATTTGACGAAAAGGTCATTCATAATTTTTTCAGTAAAAGCAAGTTTCTAGTGAATTTGTATGGGAATATTTTGCTTAGTCATACATTAGTAACAGCAGTAAGATTATGCGAATAACAAAACGTAATTTTTATTACAAGAATCAAGCAAACAATTTTCAAATTCTCACTAACTTCACCAATTTCAAATTCACCAATTCTGTCAATTTAATAGTTGAACAGTTAGCGGTCTTACTAGATAGATATATTGCCAGCAAACAATAATTTAGGTCTTTTACTATATTTTGGTGTACGCGAAAGTCAAAATAGTACATAGTCAAAAATAGTAAAATTCACAATTTGTTCAAATTAACGTAATTGTAATGATAATTAGCCATTTAGCCAATTGATTTGTGTGCTGATAATGTATTTGATTTTTATCACTACTTATCTATTTACTTTTATTTTTGCTATACACCTAAGTAAGGAGATACCTACAACTATTCAATTTGATATTTCAACTGAATACTTAATAAAATATATATTCATTCATTTTCATCTTCTTCTTCGACAGCAATTGTCTACTTCTTGTTTTTATTGACATCATAAAATTGGCGAATTTATAGTGTGTTTGTGGCATTTTAAGTATTAAAAGAAAAAAAATGGTGTAAAGAAAGGATAAAAAATACGTTTGGGTATAAATACAAGCTTTTAAATACAAAACAAAAAATCACAAAACTAGTTTTCAATGATCTCAATATAAAACGAAAAAGTACGAATACAAAAAAGTGTTCAGTGATCAGCATATCACAGAAAAAAATAATTTTGAAATATTTTTGCAATTCAGCTATTTAATTTTATGAAGAGCCAGCAGCGAACGACAGATAAATAAATTCAATGGTCAAAATTATGATAATCTTAAATTTATTATCGATTCTTTGACAGATTTTTACATTGGAAATATGTCAAATACGTCGATTCTAAGTTTAAAATGAGTTTATTTTTTAAGTGAATGCCGATCTGTATGTATTTTTATGTACTTACTCAGACCACTTAAAAACCAAATGTGAACGATTAAAAGCGTAATTTTAAAAGAATCCATTTTAAGCTGCTTTTATTAATCCTTATATTGCAAGAAAACAAAACACGTATGTAGCACCAATTTTTACGTCGAATGCCGTTTATTATTGTATAAACAAATACACGTTACGTTATCTAATTGAATTGATGTTCTGTATTTGTTATTGTTGTTTTATTTTTGATATTTTACTTTGTATTAAATAAGTTGCTAAAAAAGACACGTTTTTACTTTTGTTGTTATTTATATCGTATTATTTAATTCTGGCATCAGTATATATTCTCGACGATCTTACTTCGTATCAATTTCAATTTACCACATTCGTTTCGTTTGAGTATCGCATTTCAACTGATTCGTTATTTCATTTGGCCGTTTTCCATTTCAGCTCTTTGAGAAGCAAGATCATAGAGTCAATTCATAAAACAGAGATGTTATGCCGAATAAAACTGGTTATTAAAAAAATATTTTAAAATTTGTATGACGACGAAACAGTGGCTATCGGGTATAGCAAAAACTAAAACTAGAAAAGATTGTAAATAATGTATATTTTTCAAGATACCATGGGTCTAAAATAAATGTTGGTTCCGTGCATTTCCGTGCAAATAAATCTTTATTTCCATATAAAAAAAGTTTGAAACTATTTTTGTATAGATAGAAATAATGATTTCTCAAAATTCAGAGGGTCAAAATTAAATTTAGACCCATCGTTTCTCGGACAAATATAACTAAAATCAGCGATTCTGTTTTTGCTATACGATTCGTAGGACCGACCGTTTAGGCATAAAGAAATTTTCATGAAAAACATTTTCAATTCTCTTTTGATGTTTCAATAAATTGTTGATCAGTCAGGGTTCACAAAATAAAAACGTAGCAATATTCTAAACTCTGGTTTTGCGATATTTAAACAAATGTTTTAAACATTGCAAACAAAAGCATATATAAAGCATTAATTACTAGGACGCGAAGCATATTATATTCGGCCTAAATCGATATTCGGTTGTTATGGCCACATAAGTAAGTAAGTAATTACTAGGACACATAATGAATATAAAAGTGCTGATACAATGTTGGAAATGAGTGAAGCTATTTATATGATGACTAATAATGACTTCTTTAATGATGTCTCGAGCCAATGGAACGTTTCTTATCTCACATTTTATTGAGCAAAAATCAAATGAAAATAATTATTTTTTCCTGAGGCAAGAAAAACATGTACATTAAACAAATTAATAATATAAAAAATAAGTAAAAAAAAGAGGTCAGACAGAAACCTTATCTCAAACTTGTCAGGTGTGGGGTTCGAACCCACGCTCTCTTTCGAGAACCAGAGCTTAAATCTGGCGCCTTAGACCGCTCGGCCAACCTGACTACGAGGTCTTCGTTGACATAATGTCTTTTACAAACTCTTTTAATTAGTTTCTTACTTACAATTAGTACAACAACTCTTTGCTGCAAACGTAGTTGAGAAAAAAAAGCAACAGTCTGTATCAAACCCGAAAAAAGCGTGAACAAAATTGTACTAGTTTATAGCAAATGTTGCTGGTATAAGCGTAGGCTAAGAAACGGTATCGGGTTTAGTTAAATGAATGAAGGGAATATCGGTATTGATTTAAACAAAAATTTCGTCAAAAATTCCATAATTGTGTGAATAAATGTGGAAAGCCCTAAGTGTAAATAACAAGTTATTATAAGACTATGCCGATTTCTTGAAATTATGGAATGGCACTAATTACATATTTAAAACAATGAATTATTTTTCTTGCTTTTGTCGAAAGTTTCTTTTACAAGAATGACCAGACAATACCCTCCTACTTAGCTAACTGAGTCACCTCTCTCGAAGTTACAAAAATATGGTGCGTTTCTTAATTTTCCTATGAATCTTGAAAACCAAAAACAATATTATTGTGGTGTTTTCTGATGAAAAAGCATTTATTAACATAAAATGCAATTTGAAGTTGCAAATAAAAAAAAATTATATACAAAATGTGCGGTAAAAATTGATCTGACCTCAAAAAGCAACAACTTCATGCCCGTAAAAAGCTAAATGTTGAATTTCGAGAAATTCATCAAGTTGTCCAAAACTACTTAAAACATATACAATCTCAAAGGTCTAAAACATAATCCGTACGTAAAAATATATGGGTTCGCGTTCTGACTGACATGCACTTCGATGCTCAAGTAATTCATCCAATATATCCTGATCCAAATACAGTAAACTAGACAATCTGACCGAAGCTTCTTACACATTACAAGTATCTAAGTTTGCATATACACATTAAAATATAGAAAAAAGTGGGGTTTTTTTCTTTTTTACTTACCGTTCATGCTTTTTCTTGGTTTAAGTAATATTTCTTATGAACAAAAATTGTAATTTCGATAGTGTTGTTCAATTCATGGACTAGGCGACTGTCTTTACAGAATGTTATTGAATTGGTAATGTCGAAGATATTTCATTTCCAGTACCTTGTAATATAAATATAAGAGTAAAGCGTTTTTACGTTTCACAATTTGTTTTTATTTCGTTTTTGATTTCTATGTTGATGATGAAAAGTGAGTGTTTCTTTTTGGAATTATTATGAAATAACTTCCATAGGTACAATGTATTTTTTCGTTTTATATTTACACGGCGGTAACAATAAACGATAACATTTAAGATTCATAAAATTTGTCTAACAGATAATATGATATTGGGGCATTTTTTCATGGCACGGAATGTTAACATTCTTTTAATCCAATGCACTACCCTTGGACAATATACATATATGTACAATATATAAATATATATATATATATATATATATATATATATATATATATATATATATATATATATATATATATATATATATATATATATATATATATATATATATATATATATATATATATATATATATATATATGCAGCATTACTGTGCAAAATAACGATTATGAGAATATTGAAAATTACAACTTTTAAAGTGGAAATAATTTCTTCAGAAAAACTGCTATATATGTTTAATCATATACATGCATGTATTTCTACAATTCCTTATTTAGTAAATAAATAAATAAATATGTGGCCACATAAAGCCCCAAAGGGCTCATTGGCCGAGCTTCTCTTCCATTACTGTTGTGCGTCTTAAATTTTGGACAATATTAGAAGGGACCTACTTATTTTAGCCGGTTCCGAACGGCAGAACACTTGTGACATCACTTTTTCTGAGCTTTGTCACAGAGTTCTTTAAGAAGCTTTTTCATGGCAAGTTGTTACTGTCGGAAGAATTGCCAATTGCTTGCCGACAGGTGGGTGCCGTTCGAAAGAAAAATCTTATCGATATTAAATTTGTTATGCATCAGCCGGGGATTGAACCACCGACCTACAGATCAGAAGGCGAACACACTAACCACTGAGCTATGGCACCCACAAGTATTATTAGTAGTATTGATTAAAAAAAAAAAAGTTAATTTTTTGGAAGAATATTGTAAAAAAATTAATTATGTATTTTATAAAAAATAATTAAAAAAACAACGCAACCAAGCCAATGTCAGGTGTGGGGTTCGAACCCACGCTCTCTTTCGAGAACCAGAGCTTAAATCTGGCGCCTTAGACCGCTCGGCCAACCTGACTGTTGGTACGTTTTGTACAAAAGTCGTATTACAATCACAATACAATACGCAAGATAAAATTCACTTTTTTTTGTTCATAAGGTTATACAGAGCTGCTTCGTTCGAAGAAATTAATTTCTTGTAAATGTGTTAACACAAGGATAAGTTAGTGTAATATAAAATTACTTCCACTTATAAACATTTAAAAAATTTAATTTTTTACATTTGTTACCTTCTGAGGAAATAAAACACGTCCACTTTTATTTTATTTGGTATTATGAATTGAAATGTAATTAGTTGGCAACACGACATGTATATATTTTTAATTTGTGCCAAAAAACACAGGATGCCTCATTAACAGCGCTGCCAAATTGATTATTTTTGTTAAGAGCGATGATTTTTTCCGAATATGATGACGACGGCATATGAAAAACTCAAAATATGCAAGAATAATGTAAATATATTGACAAAGATCGTTTAAGTGAATTTACAACGAATAAAATTCGTTATATTTATTAAAAATATTTACTCTTGAAATTAATTATAAAATATAAATATAGAAAATTTCTTTTTCAGAAAATATAGTCCTAGTTGTTGTTGTTGTTGTTGTAGTTCTAGTCTAATCTGGTTGCTCAATTAATTAGATATGAAATGAACTCAAGAATGTCCACGAATAACATCGCAAGCGACAATTATTTTATAGTTGCTTTTTCGTAGATTTTCTTTCAAACTATTCTCTAAGATTATTCAGACACAAACAAACAAACAGCAACAAACTTAATAATTTTTTGGAAACGACAAATGCATGTTAAAACAACAACCGTAAATTACGTAAATATAAAGAGATAAATATAAAAGAACAGGGTTTTTTTTTGTAAAATGATGTTTTCCTTCCATTAGATCGTATTTATTCAAAAGCCTCTGGCAACCCTGCTCGGTGTATGTAAATTTTACTTACAGGAAGTCTGTCAATATTTGATCGGTTTATTCATTTCGTAATTTTCGTAATTTTAAAATTGGCAAACATAAGTGTTTTAATATAGTAAGAATAACGAAACATGTTTCCATCATTTTGTAATAAGTGCTATGCGGATAAATCATTTCAATTGACTCTGGAGTTATTTCTCTCCCAATGTGGACATGTACTATGTGAAAAGTGTTCCACAGTAAAATGTGCCGTTTGTCAGCGTCCATACAAACCGATCCGTATATCCAAGCATATGCCACAATCAATGTCAACATATTTTGATGATCCACAAAAGTTGTATAGTCGTTTTCAGAAAGTCGTTAAATTTCAATTAGATCAAGAAGCTATTTATGCCGATTATCATGTTAATATACTGCCAACAGATTTCAAGAAGGTACAATGTGAAATGCAAGCATTGAAAAAATTAGAAATACGTCTAAGGGATGATATGGAACATGAGAAGGAACGTATTAAAAAATTAAAAGAATACATTGCTTACTATGAACGACGACTGGAACAACCAACTATTAATGTGAATCCTTCCAAATTGGTGGGTAAAAAGATTGCCAGTGATGGTGACGACCCACCATTACCCACAACAATGTACAGTCAACGTTATTGCCCAAAAACACCGACGCTCAGTGTAAATAATTCATCACATGGTGACTTGAGTTTAGGTGATAACAGTAATCCGGGAAGTAATGGAAAAGTGTCATCAACGCAATCAAAACGAAATCGATTAAATATTTAAACATAAATATTCACATATTAAACGTATTTTATTTTATTGAACCCCAGTAAATATAGTTATAAGTATGGTTTATGTATATGCAGCGCTCATTAATTGAATAATGTTGAAAATTCAAAATCACAAATGTATTTTTTTTTTTTTCAATTTTAACCTTATTCTTTTAAATTATTTTATTTTAATATTTCAAAAAATCCACAAATTTAGTATAAAGTTTTTTTTTTATTAATTTATGTATATATTGTATATATATGTGTAATGCATAAAATTGTATATTTTTATAATTGTTTCCGTTTTTATTCATTTAAATATTTATTCTACTTGTTATATTTTCATATTGATCCATTTGCACTGTATAACACATATTGTCCCTTATTTGCGTAAACTCCCCGAATACACTTTCTTCAAAATTCGACTTTTTATGTTAGCTCTTAGAAATAGCCAGTGCAAAATTTTGAAGAAAATATAGTTACAAGATTAACGCAGAAACGGGACGATATGTATCTATACGAGTTTGATTTAATTAATAATGTTTTTATATATTAGTACTAATGAAGAGACACAAAGAGGAATATTATGTTTGATATTGTAATTTAATTTTTATTTTTTTTTCTTGCTGATGGTATTTGATTTACAAAATAGTATACACTGCTCTTTATAGGAAACTAATGGTTTGATTTCAGTTTTATTTCAATATTTTAATTTCGCTCTCTTTCAGTAGTAATGTTTGTTTTTACTTTATAAATACTGTTCAACTTGTAAAATAAAACAAAAACAAAAAAAAAAAAAAAAAAAAACAGCAAGCAAATATCAACTGCAAATGAATTGATTAATTTTTGCAACATTTTGATATAATGTGTTCTCAATATTTCTTTTTTTTATATGATTAATTGATTTTATATCCTTTAAATTATGTCTAACTTATGTATTTTGTATTAAATTAAACATTTCCTTGAAGTTTTTTTTATATCCATTTTGTATTGATTTTTTCAAAAGCCCAGAGAATTATAAATTTCCAAATAAATCTACATACATGTTTTAATTTGAAAACAGGTTACACATCTTCTTTTGCTAGCTCTATTTTTGAGAATCCAGAATGTAGTAAGCATTTCAAATAAGAACAAAAGGCACTTTAAAATTAATCTTTTTCGCTTTAGCTTTATTTATTCGTTCCATTATATGCGTGTAACACCAATGATCCAAGTCATATCGAGGCTTCTACATAGACATCGAAAATGTATTTTATTCATTACATCTCTTATGGATGCGTGTACTAATTATGTAAATGTAGGTAAAAAATGCTTGTAAAAATACATTTTCCCTTTAAACATACATATTATATCAGATTAATTTTCCTTTGTTACTTTTCTTTTGATGTACACATATAATAATAATATGCGCCTTTTGTTTTTATTTAACTATATCATTTTTTTTTTTTTGCGTTCAAATTTTTTATTTCACTTATTTATTTAGCACCTAGATTTTTATACGGTTTACCACCGTTGCGTTCCCATTCCCGATTAAATTCATGCTCCAAAATTTCAGCACCACGTTTCCGTGTCAAACCAGTTTCCTCGAGACTCAATTCACACATTTGCATATCATCAACACCTGAAGAAGAGAATACATTAAGTATTTCATAAGAAATATTATTTAATTGTAAGGTACAATTCCCATTCCTTTGGGGCTACAATTTGATGTATGCTTTCTGAAGTATTTTACCTCAGTAATCCAGGAAAATATTGAAAAAATTTCATCTCATTTAGTTCATCAGACATAAACATTTTTAATGTCAATATTAAAAGAATTTGGTGCTATATTTCATTTTAAATACTCTAAAAATCTAAGGCAAAATACTTTGGAAAACAACGATCAAACACCAAAGGAATCGGAATCATGCCGATTGTAATTCTAACCTGCTATCAATAGTATTGGTGGTTTATCAGCATGCAACTCCATTTGTCGCGCTATCCATTGACCATCGAAATGTGCATACCATAAGCCACGCTTAGCTATAATTAGCCATTAGAAAAATAAAGAGTTTACCAATTCATATTCAACATTTTGATGTGAACTTACTATTTTCTGGTGCATTGGCACGCATAAATGGTATACGGAAGTAACGATGTTGGGCAGTTGTAATCTCTTGTTTCGGTTGCACTAATGGCGGTGCTTTATATGCTATAAAATGAATAATTCATTATATTACATTGCATTAATATCATTCCTATCATATTAACCTGCTTCCATGACACTTTTTGGTGCACGTTCATTTTCATCCATTGTGGTGCGTTTGCGATTCTTTGCCTTCCATGCGTGATAGACCTTCAAACGACGATGGAACTCTTGACGACAAGCCTAAATTGCATAGATACATTATTATAAGTGGCAAAGGAATCGGTAAAGTATCGAAGTATCGATTATTGTAGCATATTTACCTCGAGCAATTCAATATCACAGGAAGTATTAATTGCATCACGTAATTCGGAATATTTCCATTTGGATAGATCATATTTTTGTTTGCCCAATGCTTGTTGTTGAGCACGTACATTTTCAGATCTATTTGTATATTAAAGTCAACATATCATTTAAATATATTAAATTAAGAAAATGTCTTTACATTACTAATAGTAAACTTATGAACTTATGAGTGTACTGATGCGGTGAGAAAAACTACTTTTTACTATAGATGGAAATGTACTACTACAATATGAATTATGTGAATACAATATTTTTCAGTTTTTCATCATAGACAATTAATATTAGTGTAACCAACAAGTAATATAATAAGTATAGCTATTTCATTAATTGAACAAAAAATTTAATCTTTTGGATTTTTGTAATAATTTACCAATTTTCAAAAAATAGTATTTTCAACATTACAAAAATTTTCCAATACGTGTGTAATTGTTACTACTATTTTTTTTTTTTTTTCATAAAAAAAAAACGACTAACCAAATTTTATTTACAATTTTATATACAATATTGAGTGTTGCCTGGTGTAATAAAATTATGAATTGTAAAAATTAATTGTCTAATGATTGAAAAATGTAAAATAGAACTGTAAAATCCCAATAACTCACTTATGGAAATATCGAGATGCAAATGTGGTAACACCTCGTGTAAAACTTTTAAT
Organism: Megamerina dolium; assembly: GCA_963854835.1. Taxonomy (NCBI): domain Eukaryota; kingdom Metazoa; phylum Arthropoda; class Insecta; order Diptera; family Megamerinidae; genus Megamerina; species Megamerina dolium. The sequence goes on along the minus strand of OY978526.1, from coordinate 1,633,462 downwards.
TTGTTATTTTTGTTTTTTGATTAGGAATAAAAATGTATAATAAAAAAATGTACACACAGATATAGGAAAAATATAGGTTAATAGGTAAATAGTAATCATCTTTAGTACCAATTCATTGAGAAATATTATATATAAATATGCGACAACACTATGCGACAAAGAAAAAAGGACCATTCAAATTATGAAGATTTTATATCCGTAATCAAAGTTTCGAGTACATTATTTATTTTGTCGCATCGTGTTGTAATTTGCGAACATAATAAGCATGCTTTTTGTTTTTAATGCTTGTTTTTTTTTTGTTTGTTTTGATTTTATACCTGATCAATTTATTTGGACCCATGGGCGAAACATCATTTTGACCACTGAGTAACATACACACAGAGACAGAAGAGTTATGTGTAGTGGAGCGATAGAAAATAGAAATATTTGTTTGTTTGTTTAAAATGTATAACTAACTGTATGTATGTATTTCAATTAGAAATCATATAAACTATGTAAGTATATTTAATGTTTTTGTACACATTTGCAGCCTTGTTCTTGTTTGTTGTTAAAAAATAAACAAAATTAAAGTGTTTAATGCTTTCACACTAGCAAGAATATGAAATATTTTCAAAAATAAGCCAAAAACGAAATATACAACATTTAATAAAAACAAAATATATAATAATAAATGTAAAACAATATCACCAATGGTGCAAAATAAGTATGTATCACCAATAAATAATATCAACTTTGTACAAAAACGTTTAATATTTTCACAATGTAAACAAAAAAAAGGAAACAAATTATATATATGAAAATAATAAATAATATCAACAACAACAACAGCAACATACTTGCGTATTACTGGTGGACTATCATCAACTTGTCCATTCGATTCATTAGCTAAACGCAATGCTAATTCATGATCACGTCGTTCTTGCTCCAATTGTTGCCGGTACTTGGCATCATCTTGTGCTTCCTTTTCTAATTGTGCTTGCAGCACTAGTGCAGCCTTACGATCTTCTTCCTCCTGTTTGAGTCGTTGTACTTCCTCAGCTTTGCGGCGTGATTCAATATCTGCTTTACTATATGTAGAGCAAAAGTCGATTAAATCATTTGCAAAAATATTTGGCAAAATGTGACTTACAGTCGTTTATTATCGTCTTCCTCGCGCTTCTTACGCTCTTCCTCTTCCTTGGCACGTTTTTCAGCTTCCAATGCCTGTTGTATTTTACGCAGACGTTCTTGCTCCTCAGCTTGTTGTTGCTCCTGGATTAAATATTGAAAAAACAAAATTATATAAAATTATAAAAAATAAAAGAGAACATCTGCCGTACCTTCAATTTCGTATTCAAATCGACTGTCACTTTGTTCATGTTGGCCATTACAATCGTATAGAGACCGTCAATTTCTCGTGTTGTTATTTTTGCATTTGCCTACAAATCGAATTAATCAATTAGACATAATTTTGATTAATTTTGTCAAATAATTATTGGCATACTTTGATCTTATTGATGGCCTCATCGATTTGTCGATATATTCCATTAACCTCATTCACAATATCTTCTCGTCCGCTCCTAAGTCCGGCAGCAATTTCAATGGTTTTCTGTGCATTCACGCGAATTTTATTAATTTTGCCAATACCCTGATAACGTGGACGATGTTGTTTACGCACCAAATAACCACGCACAATACGTTGCATTATGAGTACGCACTTATTGCGATATTTAATACGATTACGTACTGAAAGAAATACAATCACAATTCACGGTTTTGTAAAAATCTACAATTCATCATTCTCAACTCACATTTAATCACACAGACTGCACCCAATGCTGATTTCACCCAACGTGAACGTATTAACCATTTTTTAACTTTAGCCACAATAGCCAATAGATTTTCTGGATCCGATTTCATGATACGATCAAATTCAACAAATTTACCGGGTCGAAAAAATACTTTTGTAATGCCAAATTTGAAGTCCTTCGAACTAAGATTTAACGATTGCAACATTGCTTCACAGAAGGTGCGTGCTGGCAGTTTCGCCAATTCGGGCGGTAAATATGATTTGTACATATTGTACAGATCAGCAAATGGTACACGCGATGGATAACCGTGTTCCATAAGTTCCAACACTGATATGGTACCAGAACACTTTAATTGTGCCAATGCAAGGCCACCTTCAAATTCACGATCAGTCATTTTGCTATTCGGTTTGATGCAACGAATAAAATTCGTACCCTGTTGGAAAAATATTGAGGTATTGAGTATAATTCCAATAATATACAAAATATACTACTTACATTTTTCTCTAGTTTATCCATTAGTTCAGCAAGTTGTGTTTTAAACTTGGAGCCGACCGATATGAAATTCAATTTACCACGTGCTGCTGTACTATTAATCGATGAGAATAATGATTTTAATAATGGATTTTCACATTCCTGTACCAGACCCTCCAGTGAGGCATGCAACGCATCATTGTTTTTCTCAATAAATTGCTCCTGTTGCATGAAGAATAAATAGTTACAAAAATGTTATTGTTTGTTTGTGTGCGTTTGTGTACAATACCGTATTATAACAGACGGCGCCAGCAAAATGCCGCACTAGGAAACCTTCCTCATCCCTTAGTGTACGATGTGCCTTCAAACGTGACGAGCGTGGCAATCCCAAACGGAAATGATTTGCCCACGCCTTATGTACTTCCGCTGTAAAGTGCACCGCCGATGGTTTTGGCAATTTCGATTCCTCATCCAATAGTGTGTATATACCATTCGCTTTTGATTCAATCAAATCGATAATATCCTGATTGTCAGTAAATGTAATTTCCGGTACATTTAAACCTTCACGCTTATAGAGCTCTTGTTCATTCTTCAGAATGTTATCGTTGAAAAATTTTTGCAATTTCTCATTGCAATAGTTAATGCAAAATTGTTCAAACGAATTCACTGTGAAATATTCAAATCCAGCTATATCCAATACGCCGATATAGAAATTTGACGCTTGAAATGGTATACTTTGATTTATAAGTGCAACAATACGATCAAAGACACGACTATAGATTGCCTTGGCGAGCGCATCCCGTGCATTGCTGGCCTCATAGATTTTCAATGGAACCCTTTCAAAGAAACGCACATTAATTATACAGCACCAACAAAATATCAACTAATTTACTTACATTATTACTGTGCCCTTAAAGCCACCACCCTTTGATTGCATCACACGTGAAACCAATGCTTGTCTCAATTCAGTCGGATCAACTCCCAGCAAGCGACACGTTATCGTCAGTGATTCTTCGGAAGATTCTGAAACCTGGCAACCACCACGCACATCATCCGGTATCTCCTCAAATGAGATATTACCCAAATGCAAGACGGCTGCAACCAATGAATAAATTTCCATTTTATTCACTTCACTAAGTCCTAAGCGGCCCAAGGCTTTATCGAGATTTTGAAAATGATTGTAATCATCAATGATTGGATCTTTAAGTGGTCCCTTCTGTTGATGCGCCTTCGATTTTTGTGCAGCCGGTATTAGTTGTTCGGTTTTGGCATTTGAAAAGTATTGCGTACAACCGGAGAGATACTGAAATGAGAGCGAGAGGTACAAAAACGTACGAAAATTTAAATATGCATTTTCATAGGTTTAATATGTAGATACTATATGCCTATCATACTAAGAAGTGTGCTCAAACAAATTGTGACTGTTTTTGAAAAATCGTTCAGGGTCATTGTCATGTGAACATCGTGCGTAACTTCTGATTCTGATGACAGCGATAATGGCGATACTGATGTCACAAGCGTCGAACTATCGCCCTCGAAAAGAGCTAGTTATATTTATGAGCAAATTATAAAAAAGTTGCATATTTCAAGGGGACATATGTTTTTTTTTTATTTTCTGTGGATTTGTATGTTCTTTATATAAAGATTTTGTCTGAGAATACCAACGATGATTTTCTTGAACACTTTAACCCTCTAGCGACTTCTCAATTGCCATTTTATTTAGGCTTTCCAAAAATGGGGTCAAAAGGACCCTTTCTATAAAACTATTTCTTGTGAAATTTTACTCTATATGCGTAAACTACCTATTTCGTTGCGATATGAATTTTAACTCTTTTTTCCTATTTATTTTAAGCAGTCAGTCAAAAAATTGCAAATTTAATATGGCCATAGAAAAAAAAAATTGGTCTGAGAAAGCAAAAAGTTGTGGAAGCTATATGGGTCATCCTGAGTTGAAAACAATCTGCCTCCACAAATACTGTCTCAATGTGTTATTTTTAAAATGGCAAGCTTTGGTCAAAAGAAACAGTAATTTTTATGACATTCTTTAAACATATCGTTATGCAATAAATTTTGAAAGTAGTCAATTAAATTAATAGATTGGTAAATAAATATCAATCAAATACTACGATTACATTTTTAAAATATGTATTATTTTTCATAAACATCAGAGCAATTACCATTTCATTTGGAATATGAATTTCAAAAATGTTTATATACAACATATACATTATGACGAATCGAAAAACTGTATTAAAATGAGAAATTAATTTGAAATTAATTTTTTTTTGCATATCGAAAAAGATAAAAATAATATAATTGCATGAAGAATAATAATAATTATAGAATAATAATTATCTTCCGAATAATTCAGACGAAAGTGATTCTTCGAAACGTGTGATAGGGGGGTATATTTCAAAAATGATTAATAATGTTCTTGATCATGCATATGATAAAAATGAACGACTATTTAATCGATGAAAGGACTTTTGTCCGATACACAAATTAGTCAAGATCTGTTCGCACTTACCCGGTAATCATCTGGTTTGCCCAGAGTCAATTTATCACGCAGCTGTTGTGGTGCTCCAGCCAATAGCATATAGAATACATGATAATTACGTTCCTCGGAACTTTGCGAACAGATGCGACTCTTCTCCAGCAGATAATGTGAAATGTAACCGCCAACAACTTGACATTTTGAATCGTAGTGTACCTCAATGAATTTGCCAAAACGTGATGAATTATTATTGCGTGTTGTTTTCGCATTACCAAATGCTTCAAGCACGGGATTAGCTATAATATAAAATTCACTTGTCAACATAACAATATAACATATTATTAGCAACAACAAACCATCTAATATTTTTTGCTCAATGGGACCAGCACTATCACTTGCATGACATAAATATTTGAGTAAATATTTTGTTGATTCAGTCTTGCCAGCGCCCGATTCACCCGATACAATAATCGATTGTGAGGATTTTAAAACACGCATATCACGTATAGCTTTATCGGCTAAACGTTGAATGGAGGAGAAATTGAATTGAATTAATATTGTCTACAGAAATAATGTATCGTATGTGTATTTTCAATATTACCAATAGCAAATACATGCGGTGGCATTTCACCCAAGGAACGTCCATTATATTTTTTAATTGTAGTCGATGAATAGAGTTCACCAATTTCTCGATACGGATTCACAGCAATGAGTATATTGGCCACATAAGTCTTTGAAAGAGATAATCAATTAATACAACTACATGATATTGTCGATTATAAATACTATACTTACATAAATTTTATCCTTGTAATAACGTGTTTTCAAATTATCCAGAAATGTTGCTTCATTTAGAAGCATAAGCTCACCTTAAACAAAAAATGCAAATGCATGGAAACATGTTAATGCTGATGTCTTCCACTAAGCATGACTAATTAATCAAGTAATATGTATATGTAAATGAGCTTAATCTAAAATCAGATAAACGAACAACGAATTATATAGTTCGAAAGCATGCAAAATTTTTTTATTTTGTCTCCTAAATTCAATAAAATAACCTTATACTTATATTCGGACAACACAGAAGCTATGTATTCAAGGAAAAGTACAAAATCACATGAAATGGAGTACTTTGCCTTGTCTGTAAGTAACATTGGCAGTCATTTACACACTCGACAATCAATATTGGTAACGTGCACTTCCTTCCTTGCAGTACGTATTACATTCGTCGACACATTGTACTTATGACCCTAATCTGATGGCAAAAAAATGGCTTTAAGATACTGACAGTCATGGATGGACATATGGCTGTGTGTACAGGCAAAAACAACATTATCAATTGAAATTGGAGAATTATATAAATTCAGTGTCTACATATTGTAAAATAATATCAATAAAACGAAATAAAATGAAATCATTTGGTAGCTAAAATATGAGTTCTGCGATCCGCATTAGCTTGGGCAGCAAGTTTCACTCATGCACTCGTGCATAAGACGATATGTATGGATGTATGTATCACAATACTGACACATATTAAATTATATTGTTTTTTATTATTCTTTTTAAGTTGGCAAAAAGTCACGTTTTCTCAGTTTTTTTTTTTTTTTGCTGCTGCCATATTTTTATAAGCATCAAAATTTGAGTAATTAAATATCATACTATTGTAAGGTATATGTGTGCTGTAAGATGATAAATGAGACAAAATGTATAATAAAATTTAAATTTATTTAGAAAGTGTTCTATTTTTTTAAGTAACTAAATGTAAAAATTAATTAAAATATCAATTAAACTATATTATAGCTAAAAATGATCCTTTTTAAGTTTCTCTTACGCTATTAAACACAAGTTCAAACTCTATATTGATACTATACAGGTGAAACTCTTGATTTTCTTTGTTTAGCTATGTTACAGACACACACCTGTACAAATATGCTGATGTTGTCTTTTGAAAACAAAAATCCATAAAGAATACGAAATTTGGGTATATGACTGTTGAGACGATTTTAATATAAAATTTATGAGTTTGGCAAATATGTATATCTATTTTTATATTTACTTATCTATTTTAATGCACACATTAAAATATATATATGGTTTAACATTTACCATTTCGCGCTTTGCAAAAGGAAAAGTTGTTAAACAACATACATACGTCTATTTCGTAGTGTTAATGTACTCTACAGAGTATAAAACAATAATAAATAAGTCGCTTGAATCTGATGTAGCTGTTTGACTTAAGGTTATGATGTTGAGATGGCTGCCCGTTTAAGCGGTTTCACTTAAGCTAAGTAAGGATAATTGATGGTCGTGATGCACTTAGGAAGAAACCTGATCCAGAGTATGTTTACAGTTTTATTCAGTACTAGGAGGTCATTTTACAAACCACTTGAACATTACGCATGAAGCTATACTCTTTTGAAGAGACTATTTTATTAATTTTACTAATTTTATGGCACTTTTGACATTTTTACACTCCAAAGGGCATAGCTGAATTTCCAATTTTACTTTGCGATTCTACTTTGCTTATCCAATGTACACCATAGCTACATGTTGCCTGTGTTGTTAGCATAGAAAGATGAAACTAAACAATAATGTTGATATTCATCGAAATCCAAGGGTTGGGAAGACATTATGAAGCATTATGAGCACAAAGCTGTTATATTCGTAACTACTGGAGAATCTGCCAGCCAATATATGAGTATGAGGCAAGAATTCCACATAACATTTGTTTCATGTCCTCAATGACATATTAGATCCCACACATTAATGTCGAAATAGGCTTTACTTGACTTAACTAAGCTTCTCGCAACATATTAGATCTTATCCGAATGTTCATTTATGGGTAAATGCTTTTTTTCACCCTGCTGCCAAAATACTATTGAAATTTTTTTTAAATTTTGTTATAATTAATTATATAATTATTTTTGTAACATGTTACATGAGAATTTTTGTTCTATATGGAATTTAAGTATACATATGGTGTATACGATGGCGTAGCCAGGATTTTGGCAGGGGGCTTTTAGATGAAAATGATGTGCAAGAATAACCTTTTAATGAATGATTTTTAAATATCTACATATTATTATATTTATTTTTTAACAAGTCCATAATAAAAATTAAAATCAACTTTATTTAGGAAACTTGGTAGTCAAATAAAATATGCCCATCATTTCATAACGATCTCTAGGATAGGTTTATACTGGTTGACCTCCGCGAAGAGGTCACACATAGACCCTATATGGGTCCTTAGTGGTACCAAAACGTCTAGACCTAGTTTCGATCTGTAAAGATCCTTAAATATTTCGATTTTCATTGCGAATTTTAAGAGTGCTCTTTTGCTTAAGGCCGCTACTTCAGCTATATCGCGGAACTCCGGGGCTCCAAAGCAATTTAAGCGAGTTCTACCGAGTGCTGAACAGCTGCAAAGCAGATGCTCTAGATTCTCCTTTACACCTGGCTAACGACCTCTAGTTCAACCCATTCCATATGGTAAATGATGAGCGAAAAGATGTTTCTTTCTCGCAAATTAAATATAAATACTACTAAATAACTAAGCTAGATAAGTTCTATCCTTCTTTTTTTTTAATTATTCACAAATTATAATTTGAAAAATGTTACTTATATAATCAACCAAGTGCTTAATGTGAATAACTGATAAGAGAAAAAAAAAGACATTACTACAGTCATTTGTGTATAATACTTACAATTATCATCATGATCTTGTGGACCATCACACGATGAGAATATATCGTCTATGTGGCAAGAACGTTTTGCAAATTTCCGATCGATTGGTGTTACCTCAAATTCCTTAGCACCAATTTCTGATATACGACACTGTATATATCCTTCAATAGGATCGCGCGCCCACACAAGTTGTGTGTCCATTTTGCGCACTGCAATTAACACCAAAAAAAGAAAAGAGTTAAAATGAAATAAAGTATGTTTAGTAATAAAAATTCTAGTTTTTTCTTGTATAATAATTAATAGAAATAAAAGAAATACATGCATATGTACATAGGTGCAACAAACTTATGAAGATATTTTTGAAATCTTATCGTTATCAAATTACAATGATATATAAAACAGAATTCGTCATAAATATACAATCTACACACACACGCGCACACACATATACATACACAAACAATGATACATACGAATGAGAGTAATAAATAGGTAGACAAAAGAGTCAGCCAATGAATCAGTCGGTCGATCGGTCGGACGATTTGGCTTGTTGGCTGGCTGCTTGGCTAATACACAACACAAGGTTCGTTCTATTTGGTAGCAATCACAAAATTCTACTAAAAACGTTCATTCACTATGTAAGTCATTTAACCGACCACCACCAACAAGCCGCTCGTATCTATGTAGGTTCTGAATATTAAGTTTTACCAACAAAAGCCCTACATGCATATGCATAAGAGTAGGTATGCTGGTTGGTACGTAAATTAGTAGAGTATGAGAGTGTGAGCGAGTTTTTGTTATTTTCTTTTGTACATATGTATATTTGATGTATTTTAGAGCAAATATTTTGTTTTTCAAAGTGATGACGCTTACCGACAACATTGCTGATTAAACAAGTGCTACGTGTAAATAATGGTTTGCTGGTATGAACAACTGCAATATACAATAATGCCTATAGTAGTAGTAGTAGTAGTAGTTCTTGTTGTTGTTGTTGTGGTTGTTCTCTTTGATATCAACAATTTGTTCTACTTGGCAGTTTTAGCCGGCTTGTCATATACACAATTTATTAATTTTTTACATTTTCTCTTTGTTCTCATCACTTTTTTTTTTAACAAAAGCTAGGTTTCATTTTGCCCCCCTTTATTTTTCTAATTTCTTTATTTCTCACTTAATTAATTTTTACCTAAATATTCGAATATGGTTTTTGTGATTTTGTGGCAAAAAAATGAGGAGAGTTGTTAAAAAACATAACCAGAACAAATATTTTTAATTTGTTGAGGCGAAAAAAAAATGTGCTTACTACTCGTTTTTCTTTTATGTTCTTGTTGATGTCAAATGAAGTATAAAAATAATGAGAGAGAGAGAGAGAATGAACAAAAAAACAATGTCATTCGTGATAAGGCTAAAAAAAAAAAATGTTGTTTAGGTCGTTCGTCTGGTACAACTAACTCATTTTATTAAGATTAGTTTTTTGTGCTTCCAATTTTCTTTTGTTTTAAATCTATTTGTATTTTCGTTGTGCCATTAACATGAAAATTATTGTTTATGACAATAAAGGTTAACCATTATTTTTCGAATCATTTTTTTTTTTTTTCGAATAAAAATAGGCCAAAACTCATACTAAATTAATATAGTTATAAACTACATAATAAAGCGTTAAATATTTAATTTTTAATTTCTAAAAGAAAAACACTTTTACTGAAAATCATAATACTTTGTACTGTGTTATTTCGACCATTAGAAATTATGATGATTTTGATGAATGGTGGTATATTTTAACAGTAATTTGTCACAGGCTAAAAAATAAAAATTTCAAACCACAATTCGTGAATAGCACTTTGAGGCATGTGAAAAGACCTTTGCGAATTTTTGGAGTTTAAACCGACTGACTGTTGTTTAATTTCTTATGCAAATCTCTTTATTTAAAATATAATTTGCCTCAGAGTTCTTGCATCTAATATAAATTATTGATGCTAGAAACTGTATACACTCACATCTTCCTTACATTGTATTCATGTCAAGTATTGAAAAATCAAAAGAAAGTACGTGCAGATTGACCTACATAAACAAATATGGTCTAATTGAAGAGTTCATTATTGAGTAAATCGAATAAAACAAAGATGTTGATATGGTACATAACTAGCCATAGATGGATGCTTTTACTCAAGTGCTGTCAACTCTCAAAAAAAAAAAAAAAATGTGACGCAGACACAAAACAATAAACACTTTCTATGGGAATTGCTTATGTGCCATTATTATTATTAATTACGAATAATAGGGCATGCAAGTGTTTGTTTTCCAAAATGGAATCATGTCAACATACGTTACCCCGCATCACATCATAGCACATTATTCAATGATTCAATTAAAATAATATACATACATGAATGTACGAGTATAGCTCAAATAAAAGTAGCGACCATACTTAGAACAAAAAAAAAAAAAAAAATTGAAATAACAAACAATAGGGAGAATAGAAGGAAAAACAAAAAACGATCTCTTGCCAATGATGGACATAATGCTAGTTGGGTACACACTGTACATGCATTTGAATGACAAGGTGATATTCATATAATAAAATCTGATATTTTTAATGGATCATCGCAAACGACATAAATGTAATTGTGTCACTTGTATCCTATGGATATCATTTGTGCATGTATTGCCTACTTTTATGCCTCTCTGAATAGCGAAAAGCGAGAGATATAACGTAGTTAGAATAATAACAATAAAAAATATACAAAAAAAAAAAAAAAAATATACGCAAAATTAAATTTGTATAGAAAGCTCTTCTAATAGATTCTAAAATCACTACGAGTAACATATATTTATTCAACCTGTGTTCTATAAAAGAAAACTAATAAAAACAGAAATATGCAATTTGAATTCACATAGTTATGAATCGAGGAATAATACACCTACAAGAGGTGAGGGTTATATTGAGAGGTACATACATTCAGTACACAAATAGAAATTGTAACAGTGATGCTGATAGAAAAAATCAATTTAAATGGTAAGCGAATAAAAAAAAAAAAGCGAAAACTTTTGCAAATAGACATTGGCCCTGAAAGTGTAACTGCCATATACGAATATATATACCTACCTACATTTCTATAGCTATAACATACATACGTTCACATTCAATGAGTACAAAAGTAATGAAACTCAATGCTCGTGTGAGTATATGTAGGAACCTATATATGATACATATGCATACATATGAGATGGGGTAAATTGTAAAAAATTGAAAATATAAAACAAACAAAAAAAAAAAGCGAAAAAATGCTTTATAATTTGCAGTGAAGCGTGTAGGAGGAGTCACCCGATTATTATACTCACATGTGACGATAGCTTGCTGGGCTGACTGGTTCAGTTGATTTATATTGTACATGAATATGGGCATTTCCTGAGTTACGGATGGGTCATTTGTACGCATAATGTATCGAGAAAAACAAAGACAAATGAAAGAATAGAACTAAATGAGCACCTCAGTTAGGCGAAGAAATGGGAGACAAATAAAATATCTATATAATAATGACCAATCCATGACAGAGGAAACAGTCATCATCTATAAGTACATTTATATAGTATATAGAAGATATGGATGCTCCTCCCAAGCATCTACCAAAATGTAACGAGAGCGATAGAAGCTATATTGCTCAAATTTGTTCAAATAATTAAGATTGCTCTCACAAATTACAAATTAAAATGGGTGGGATTGGAAAGATATGACTGCCAACTCCCATATAGAACTTAAAAATAAAAAAAAAAAATATTAATATTTCAGATTAAAGTTTAATGTATTTCTTGAAGTTAAGATACATTTTCCCACATTTCGATCATTCAATTTTCTTTGTCACCAATTGTAGATCTTTTCAAGGAAATGCCCATATACGACGATCTTAAAGTACCGAGAAATTAGTTAAACGATGCGAACAATTTTCACACACTCAGTTAATGTATATTTTAGTTATTAAATGTAAGTGTATATGAAAGAAAAAACCGAATAAAGAGAGGGTTTATTCTACAACTCATTTGCACTGTGAATCATTTATGCTAATTATTATACGCCCACTTTTAAAAATTCAAATTTTAAAAACATATAATATTTTTGCAAAAATTGAACTATGCAAATCTGTACATTTTGTTGTGTATGCACCTGATTATTATATTACTATATACTGAGGTATGATTGTAAAACAGAGAAAAAAATAATAATATTAAAAATTACTACAATAAAGAGAAATAAAAATGACAAACTATGAAATATCTAGAATGAACTATGAAAAGTAACGATATGTATAGCAATTTGGTCAAAATTTATCAAAATTTTAATATACTTAGTGTAGGAATTAGTTGATTGATTAAAGTGGCTATAATGGCTTTTACTCATATGATTAGAGTTCATGTTAAGCTACGAATAGTTGTTCAATATTTTTTATAGTAAATAATTTGCAATTTTGCAAAAAATTAAACATCAGCTAAATTACAACATTAAATCTGATCAATTAGGAGTGTTTAAAACACACACATCTATAACATAAACGTTTAACTGAGTTTTGAACGTATGTACGTGATGCCACTAATGTGTGTTATGATGTATACATACAATGTGTAATAGGTACATGTACATTTACATTAATAGCAGCAACAACAAAAACATAAATTGCTTGTACAAGTTTAATTTACACTTAAAAACATGAATATTCACACATTGTCATATACACAAGCAATGTATGGTTGAAATGTATATACTCGTAGTATGTATATGTAAAGAAGAGTTAAGATGCTGTCGACAATTTCAACAATTTCCTAAAGAACTTACACAACACAACATGTACATAGAGTGAATATTAAGAAAAAAACTCATTAAGAAATAGCAAAATTCTTTAAATGTTAGGTATATAAAATATGCTTAAAGGCTGCCTATATATTTCCATAATACTCGTACATATGCATAGCGAGTGTTGGTGATAAAGTTGAGAAAGTGTCAGTTTATAATTCTTAGTGCATTCAGTGCTTGTTGTTTAATTGAAGCAACATTTTTTACATTATATTTTCTTTTAATAAGTGCACTCACATATATGCTGAACGGACATGATGATCATGCTGACTGTCATTATGAATGTCATATATGTACATGTGGATGTAGCATATGCATGGTGGGTACACTTCAAAACGACATTGACAATGGCTTCCCAATGTTTTCTTATTTTTATTATTCTTTCGTTGTTTCTTTCTTTCTATTCATCATTTAGCTGTCTCCCTTTCATCTTTATGTTATTTTTGCGGAAAATCACATCATACTCCAATGATTCTTAGTAAAATTGCATGTATGCATTTAAATACTCGTACTATGTGAAGGTTCCTTATGCTCAATGGCATGGAACAAAGCAAATTGTCACATACTATGATGTTGACGTTGAGTGTGTGCATCATCATCATCATCATCATCATCATCTACACAATGCAATATAGGCAGTAGTATAAAGTATAGTCTTTAATAAGCATATTTTTCTTTTTGAAATTAAAGCCACATACAACATTGTCTATGAATGCATGAATGCCTACTCAAACATTCTACGCGCTAGCTACTCCATTGTCATGGTCCGTATGGATGAGGTCGTAATTTTAAGCTTGGTCTTAGTAGTCTCCATTTTGCTGTGATTGCAAATAAGCATAGATATCTTCGTATATATATGTTAAACGTATACTTATCCATTTACAGGGTGTATTTTAGAGCATCGTTGTTTCGAATTAAATAAATAAAAAATACAAAATTGTCCAAACGATCAAATGACTTCCTAAAAACGTCACACGTCATCTATGCAGTTAGATACTTCAGACAGATCAACCGAATCAACAGATTGCTAACCGAATGTGGAACGCCAATTGATAGCCCGAACCAACATAAAAAGCACTGATTTTGTGGTAGAAACTGGAAACAGTAAACAGTCATTCAGAAAAGGTACAATGATGCAGTGCGATATCGATCTTATAATTTTGAAATGGTAAACCATGGTTTACCATTATGGTTGAAACAATAAGAAATCAAGCGCAGCACTCAGACATTTATTGGTCCATTGTACTGCGCTTGAAATCGGAGTAGATCCTGTGGTGCTAAAGACCCAAGAGTTTCGGCTCTCAGTCAGTGCCAAAGGCCTCAAACCTTATACGAGCGAAAACAGGGCAGACGCATAAAAAGTGTCCGCCGTCTCATCTTCTTCACAGGCTGGGCAAAGTACACTGCCTCCAAGTCCTACTTTTTCCATGTGCTTTGCCCATAGAAAGTGGCCTGTTACCAAGCCGGTTAGCATTCTGCGATTCCCTGTACCTAGTGATAGGATGAAGTGCTACCATTTACCCGATATGTTAGGTAATATGGATTTCGTCCAGCCGATGCCACGATATAATCCATTGCCTTCTGTATTACATATACCTCTGCCTGAAAGACAGATCCATACATACCAGGGGCAAAGAATAGTAGAGTTCCGTCTGTTTCCACAAATACTTCAGAATCAGAACCTTCTTCAGTCCTGGAGGCATCAGTGAAAATGCGGAAGAAAAGTCTACCGGGTTCGGCCTCAGGGTCTGACCAGGAGCTACCCGCAGGTAGCTCCTGGTAGACTTTATACCGCTTTTCTAGTACGATCGTAGACGGTCTGGAGTCCCAGGGCATAGACACAGCTAAAAAGTTCACGCCTGTGCCACCGCTATCCAGAGCCGGAATAGGGCCATACCAATGTCCATTGTGAATCAACCTACAGATGGCCTTCGTAGCCTCTCCTCGGATGAAAACATCAAGTGGGGGAAGATTCATCACCAAACCTTGCAGAATAGTATAAATATGTAATGCCAGATTTCATGAACCTTTTGACATTTGATTTGGATTAGAAAATGAGCCACTAAGTCACTGAGAACACCCTCTACGTATGTGTGTAACTTTAAATGTCTTGCTGGAGTCTTGTTATACGTAGAAACCTTAATACATACGTAACAACAAAAAAGGCCATAAGCTTATGATATTTGATGCTTGTGTGACATATTTAGTAAACCGTAAAATATATTTCGAAATACAAGAAGAAAAATATCATAAGCGAAAAAATACACTTTGAAGACATATAGTACTTGAATGAAGTATTCATAATTGTGGAAAGTACATTTACTCGCATGTGAATAATTAACTATTACCTACACTAGTACGTAAGTGTATTTTAAATTAAATATATGTTTATACTATTATTAAAGCCACAACAAATTTGTATTGACCAACTAAGCACCTCATTCTTTATAACCTTGTAGTGAGGGCTAGATGTGTGTATGAAGGCAAGCAGTCAGTCATTCGGACTGTTAAACATCAAGGCAGTCATCAAGTCATAGACATACGCAGGAAGGCAACACAGTTAAGAAGTTAAGTATTTGGTAGCAACAGTAAGTAAGTACATACACATATAGTTAGTGTTTGTAAATGAGAAATAAACTTAGCATATTATCATATATGGTTGAATAGGTTCATTGGCCAAGAGGTCTTACGATAAGGCGACAATATTGCCCTCAACGCCATTGTATGGTATTCACATGCCCATCGTCTTAATACATAACGATATACATATGTTGATTTAAGATTGCAACTCAATGCATACATACATATACATACAAATACGAGTTCTCTTTATTACTTTGACATTACATGAAAAAACGAAATATAGTAGATAGTTTGTGAATACAACGAGAACGAAACGAGTTAATAAATGCAGCATTAGGATAATCTGGTTTTTGATCGTTTAGTATGCAATCGATGTGCGCGAAATTGTGCATGGATATGAGTATTGTCACGTTTGATTTAGTAAGTACTTACTACATATGTACAGGGTGATTATTAGCAACTTTCTTTTTGGCAACACTGTTTTTGGCAGCTCAGCTGTTTTCTTTTTTCTGCTTCCATTTTATGTTCAAATTTTGTTGAAGGATTTGGGTGTAAAACCTTTTAAAATATAGCTGGTGCAAGAATTGAAGCTACACGACCTACAACAACGGTTAACTTTTGGTGAATGGGCGCTGGCAAAGTTGGATGATGATCCACTTTGTTATCGGAAAATTGTGTTCAGCGACGAAGCTCATTTCTGGCTGAATGGATACGTGAACAATCAAAATTCCCGTATTTGGTGTGAAGAGCAGCTATAAGCATTGCAAGAACTGCCAATGCATCACGAAAAATGCACTGTTTGGTGTGGATTATGGGCCGGTGGCATCTTGGGACCGTACTTTTTCAAAGACGACGAAGACAGGAACGTTATTGTGAATGGCGAGCGCTACCGTGCGATGATAACAAACTTTTTTTTGTCCAAAATGTAATAGCTGGACTTGGCTGACATGTGGTTTCAACAAGACGGTGCCACATGCCACACAGTCAATGGCCCAATTGAGAGGCGAGTTCGGTGTTTAGTTTATTTCACGTTTGGGGCAGGTCAATTTGCCGCCTAGATCGTGCGATTTAACGCCTTTAGACTATTTTTTGTGGGGCTATGTTAAGGCTCATGTCGTACTGGAAGGCAATATTGAAGAATTTATTCATAAGATACCGGCCGACATGCTTGAACCTAGCGTATGAACCATTTGAGGCGCAGCCATGGTCAACATTTACATGAAATCATCTTTAAACATTGAATTATATAGATCGTTCTATCGACTCAAATAAAGATTTCATACATTTCTCTAAATTTTATGTGTTTTTTTTTAATCAAATCCGACGGCTCTTAAAAAAATCACCCTGTATATATACCTAGATATGTACGTATTTGGATTATGTGGGCACAATAAAAACTGCTGTGAAACCATAATAATAACAATAAAATCAAAGTTGAACGCATTCATGAGATTACAAAGTCATGCGTATGCTTTCTTTTCTACCAATACTTTTCCATGCGTACATATTACATATTTGGCATTAGCAGTTCCAAAGAACTCAAGAATGATTGTGCAAAATGGTCAAGCTTAAATAAGAAAAATTAAGTAATTAAGTCGGTTTAGACTAGATCGACCTAAATGGTGTGGGAAGTAGTAAAGAAATATAAAATGGACGGATTACGCGTATCGTAATCGTATAATAGTAAATAAATAAACAAATTGTTTTAGTCAAACTTGATCAAAATTAAGCGAATTTAAGTAGTGATTTTATAAGATTTTATAAGATTTTATATTAACCCCCACGGTTGCCCGGTGAAAAAAAAATTTTTCCTTATTACCTATGAGCGTGTCTAATGCCATAATGCTAACATCTGTACTCTTGCATCTGATGCTAAATTTTGTCCAAATATCTCAATATTTATGATCGTGTAAACCATAACAATTTCAAATCATAAAATATTATTTTCCACAGTGTAGTATTGGTCATTATAATTCATTGTCAACTTGATTCAAGTATATCGCGTGCTCAGACTATTAATTTATTTCTATTGTACAATTTAAAATTCACATTTAATGTCGCCAGATAAGAGATAGCACATATGAACAGGGTATACGAAAAAATTAACTTCATACAGGCGTGATTCTTGTGAACGAAAATGTTATGAAATGTCTTCATTAGTTCTAATTGGAAAATAGACCCTATGTGTTTGCAAAAGAAATCAAGGAATTAAACATTTTTATTATACCCTGTACTGGAAAAATAAGTAAATAAAATACATACACTCAGAGAAAAGAATTAGTGTAA
The DNA here is from genome assembly GCA_963854835.1 of Megamerina dolium. Taxonomy (NCBI): domain Eukaryota; kingdom Metazoa; phylum Arthropoda; class Insecta; order Diptera; family Megamerinidae; genus Megamerina; species Megamerina dolium. The sequence continues at coordinate 1,615,311 of OY978526.1, read as the reverse complement.
AAGGTTAGTGATTTTTAAACAATTTTGTGAAATAATCGTCAATTTTTTATTAACTTAAATTATAAACTCGTCGTAAATTTGCTTCTTACACGACTTAGAATGCATCTAGTTAAGCAATTACTTCATTAAATTAGCAATTTGTCAAAACGTGTATATCAGAAGAATAAAAGTTGCAAATAATTCTGGTTGTTTTCCATTTTATCAAATTGCATAAGCGTTGTTTTAAAACAATAATGATTGCAGTTGTGATTTAAACATCTAAGTAAGTATGCCAAAATTAAAAACAAACATAGAATCGAAAAAGTTAGATATGCAAAAGCATTCGAAATTTACTTGTGTACATGCATGCAAGGATGAAAACAAACAATAATACACTTGAGAGTTAAATAAACTTACCATTTGTATTATGGCGTTCTTCTTTGTGAACATAAAAATCCATTATGGCCCAATAATTTAAGACACAACAAGTAGTAATTTGTTTCCTTTTCTATTTCACCGTTATCTGTTACCGTATGGTACCGTCAATGAATGTAATATACACGCAATAAAATATAATGGACAAAATTACACGAAATAAATTACAGACAGTATAGATAAACAACCAATAATTGTAAACGAAAATTAAACGTATGCACTATACTCGTATATATATTGAAAACTTGGAAGTGGGAGGTTAGAATTTGAATCGAAATAATTGTGCTTTTCATTTCACTTTTTTTTTTGTATTTCTTCTCTTACTATTCTCATTCAAGTTTAATTAATTTTTACTTGAATACACGTATTAAGTAGAAAAAAGAATTCAATATCGATTTATTCATTTGTGCCATACATATATCTACCGACATAGAAAATTATTGTTGCTTTAGAAACGGCATGCAATATGCAAATTAGGGTATGCTTATATGATCGATTCAATTCATCAGGGGATAGATATGCATTTCTATTTACTTTGTATGAGTGTATATAAGTATTATGATATGCCTCATGTAAGAACCAAGACATCATTGAGAATACATATGGATATTTTTGCTTCTACAGTAAACCCCAGTTAAGTGTCACAACTAGAAATGTCAGGGCAAATGTAAGATTCATGTTGCTTTGATAAAAAATTGTATCGAATAAAATTCTCAATACATTTCTTAATTCATTTCTCAATTTTACACATCAGTTGGTGTGTTACCAAGTAACGTAACAAAGATTACAACAACACAAAATGCGCATGAATATCAAGGAATTAGTCGACGACTACTCCATTTAAAATTATCAACATATGAATGTGGTTCGGTAATGTCAACTACTAAAGGTATCTTCGATGAGCAACTATCAACATCCATCCAAAAAAAATGAGCTATTAAATAATTAAATTGTAAATTTTTTTGTAAATTTGCAATTTTTTATCATATTTTTCATGTATATTAATAAAATTGTGTGCGTTTCAATGAATACCCTTATTAATTTCTCTGACGTCATTAGAAGATAAAATTGAGAATGATTCAAGTACCAAATGTGAGATGCACTTAAACGGCGAAATTTCTATGCATAATTGCGCAATTAATATCAATACTTAGCCGGCATCTATTGTAGCGTAGGTACAGTAGTAACTACATTTCTTTTATAACGATTTAAATATTGCCATTTATTACAAAAATGCATTCAACATAATTTGCATGATTTTTTTTTTACATCTTTTATATTTCTTGCAACACATATAATAAGAAACATTACATATTTCCTGATCGATTTTTAGCAAATGCAATAATTTTTCTTGTTATTGTATTTTATTTTAATTGCACAATTTTCAATTCACAACTATACAATGGTTGTGAATATTGATGCATAGGGGTATGTTTGAAAACGATTCGTTAATTGTAATTGCAAGTAAATTATCCAAAGTTGAATTTATATTGCTGTGGTTTGAAAAATAATTGACGTTGCAATTTTGACCCATATAAATGAATGTTTACAGCGCTGCATTACATCAATAATTGCTGATGCTGCTTTTGTAACTACACACACGCACACACGCATAATTGCATATTATTAATTTGTTATTACAAAAAATATATTTAAATATATTTTGATATGACTGATTATTTTCTCTTCATATTATTGATGGCTATAATTGCAAAATTTTATTTTCGCGCAAATTTCAATATTCACATATACACATACAATCAATATGGTATTAATAACAACACGCCTTATTTAACACGCAAAACGCAAACATGTTGCCATATTTTCCATGAAGTGTATATGCGTGTGTGTATATATAGTATGTAGATACATTTTGGCAATTTCTTTAGTTACACCACCATCACTTTATACATTCGCGTATGTATATTCGAATGTATGTGCATACTTTTGTTTTACCCACTGACCGAGTTTACCAAGTTATTTATTCGCAAAATGTTTATAGCGAAATTGCGTTTGCTGAAAAAATGTAATTCTCTATTGTAAGGAGTATGTGCTTCCTTAAAGTCGTCACGATTTGCACTGATTTCTGTTGTACGAGAATAATGCACTTTAACTGCTTCACAGTATTGCTCCATCTATGTAGTAAGCTTCACATTACACAACAAAGTGGTGATACACAAGGATTTCTCTATTGGGGTAACTTACCCATTCGATATAATCGTGGCATGTACTATTTATGCATGCATTTATGTATATATATACACTGTTGGTGGTTGTTGTTTATCGAATCGCGTATATACGATTTATGTCGTTATGGATGCGTTCGCTCATTCGCTCTTCTGTTGAGAGAATTTACAGCACCTACATACAAATGTACTTATTATGAGCAATGTTATTCCATCAACCCATTTTATGTGTATATCTATTGTATTTAATATATGCATATTCGTATGTATCAAAAGCTTTTAAATGAAAAAGTTCAGAATGTCAAAGCGCAGAATCTGTGGATGTTGACCGAAGTTAACTTATTTATCATTGTTGTTATTTTAAGAATGTGTTGGTACCTACAAACTTGATATGATGATGCATTACTATTATTAGGAGATGCTATAGAAATATTTTGATAGTTACATCAGATTTGTCATGCCTGAAATGTGTTTCAAGTCTCCATGTAAGTGAATGGATGGATTTTGAATGAATATTATCGAATTTGATGCCAAAAGTGCTATATAGGCGGTGAGTAGGGTTACCCATTACTTTTGTGATGGCTGTGAGACTGTTTTCACTACCAAGTATTTTTCATGGTGGACAACGAATAAAACTTGAATTCATATTCCGAAAGAATTCCAACATTTTTTATGGAAAATATCAAAAAATTAACAATTTAAATTACATTGACTTTTAACACGCAAAAATAGAAAGTCGATACGATGACTCTTGTTTTCCTATTATACAAATGATACATTGTGCTTTTTATATTATAAAAATCCAGATGTCCCATAATGGAAATCGAGTGTATCCAATAACCGGAAAATTGAAATATTTGACAATGTTAAAAAATTTGTTCACCATAATTTACCGTGTAATTTACTATGTATCATGAAATTAAATCAACAATATGAACATAATTTTTCTTAATTTAATAGAAATTAGTCATAGAAATTACATTTACCTTTAACTAGGTAAATATTTTACAGGAAACAATTTTGGCATACTTAAACTGTATTTTGCATAAAAGAAGTAAACTCACCTCAGAGGTGAGTATATTATGCAAGAAGTGGTATATCGGAGTGAGTGCTGTAGCTTAGTGGTTAGTGCGTCAGCCTTCTGATCTGTGAGTCGAGGGTTCAATCCCCGGTTGAAGCATAACAAAATTTTATATCGAAAAAAGTTTTCTTTCGAACGGTAGTCACCTGGCGGCAAGAATTGGCAATTTTTCCGGCAGTGTAACAATTTGTCAAAAAATGCTTCTTAAAAAAGAGCTCTGTGACAAAACTAAGTTAAAGTAGGTTAATATAAGTAGGCCCCCTTTCTAGTGCTGTCCAAATTTAACACGCACAACAGTATTGGAAGAGAAGCTCGGTGCCATCACAATGGACGTTTCTGGCCTAAGTGTGTCCTCTCAGAGAGAGAGGGCAGCCACATAACCTAACCTAACCAAACCTTGGTATGTGGGTAACATTTTATATTGGATAATATCTAAAAATCAGTCCCTCGATCTTGGGTAATTTTACGGGCAAATATGGCACTCATGCAGTGCCAAAAGAAGCGAAAATTTGAATCAAGTAGTTCTATTTTTCTATATATTATAAAAGATAAAAATTTCTGCTGTAAAGTTAAAACTTTTCAAGGTGTCAAGGACACCTTTAATACTTCATTAGAAACTTCATCGAATTTTAAGTAGTTGCAATTTTGAGATCGGTTAATGCATTCTGCATAAAGTAAAAATCGTTCCACTTGTAGGGGAATATGAGCTGAGATCAGCATGAATATTTATTACTTTTATCACCGAAAGTGTTTTCGTTCCATTTATATTGCGATGCAGCAAAAATTTTTCAAATATATTTTATTGTGGTACAATATACATTTCCCAAGAGAGAATCTCAATTTAAATTTACTATAAAATCACTCTAAATACAGTGGTAATGGAATTATTCAACATCTTAGTTCAACACGAGTACTTTCATACGAGTATTTATGCATGCACTCCTCAGCAGAACATTCAATTTGCGAAGCAATTGAATAAATCAAAAAGGCGACTAACTGAGTGAGCATGTTAGTGACCCCACCAACCAATGCCATCCCACAAGTATTCACAAATATATTTTAGTGCTCAAATTCACTATGACTGACATGTACATAGATCTAAAGTGCTATAAAAGAGAGGAAATTCTGTAGTTACACAGAGAACTATAGAAAAAAAAGGAGGATATGCATATACATAACATACATATACCTAGAAGAAAGAACTTCTTCAACTGCATGCATTTTTATGCATTATAAGTGTGCTTCAAAAATAGAAGTTATTTCTTAAAATGTTTTTCCCTTTTTTACGATAGTTCTTCTGTAAGTGAGCGAGTGAGCGTAGTTGCATATATTCACCCAGCAACGCTATTGTTGTTATACACAAGCAGATTCTATGCATAACAGCTTCCGGTATAAGTCACAACCATCATTCAATATACAAAGGCGTTAATTTGAGTTGAGTCAATTGAAATGCAACTAAATACAATCAAATAAATGCAAATGAAAATGAAAACTTTTGAAAATGTTGTGAAAGAAAGCTCAAAAGCAAAAGTTTATTATTTATATTACTTTGATTATTATTTTTCTTTTTTGTTTTTTTGTACATTTGAGCTTATTTATGTCCGTATAATTTTGTATGACGTAAAAGTGAAATGCTTTACTCAAATCATATTCACGAAAGAGAATATTCTGATAAGCGATAATAAAAAAAAAAAATAGAACAACCACCATCTATATGGTAGCAGTTCATTTATTCTAAATGTTCTAATATATATGTACTTTGCGCAATTGTCGAAACAAGTCAGGTTGGCCGAGCGGTCTAAGGCGCCAGATTTAAGCTCTGGTTCCCGAGAGGGAGCGTGGGTTCGAACCCCACACCTGACAATGCGTGAGAAGAAATTTTTTTTTGTATTTATATTTTTTAATAAAAACAAAATCAAATTTAATATATTCGCACTTAATATTATAAATATAAAATATTTATAATACAGTTTTATTCACAAATCGAAATTATTCATTCATGAATGTGTATTATAGATGGTCCGAAAAAAAAGAATGAAAAATCTTTTCAATTATTTTGTTTAAAATCATGTGATTATGAATGAATGATTCATTTCTTTGAAGATTATGCTTGTAGTACTAATATAGCAGAAATAAATATTTTCAAAAAATTTTCGTAAAAGACAAAACGAATTTTTTAGATATTTTAGTTGTTGATCGTCTTTAATAGTGGTAAAGGGTTATCCATTTTGCGGTTTCAAAAGTAAATGTAAATAAAACACATATAAAATATTTTTTATCATGATATTTCTTTTTTATTATAAAGTTTGAACGTTGACATTATGTGTGAAATACCACATCATTTAAATGACCACCACGCAAATTGTTGCAAGCATCGATTCTTTTGAGGTAATTTTCGACCACTTTTTGACACATATTGGGCGGTATCTCAGCCATAAAGTGACGAATGTTGGTTTTTAGGTGCTCAAGAGTTAAAGGTTTATCTGCATAAACACGGTCTTTCGCGTAGCCCCACAAAAAAAAAGTCAAGCGGTGTCAAATCGCATGATCTTGGTGGCCACTTGATATCGCCACGACGAGAAATTACGCGGCCATAAAATTTATCTTGCAATAAAGCCATATTCGCTCGAGTTGTGTGGCATGTGGCAACGTCTTGTTGACACCACATATTCTCTAAGTCGTATTCTTCAATAGCAGGCAAAAAAAAGTCGGTTATCATATGACCATAACGCTCCGAATTGACGGTGACAGTCGTTCCATCGTCGTTTTCGAAGAAGTTAGGTCCAATCACACTTCCGGACCAAAGAGCGCACCAAGCAGTGACTTTTTGTGGATGTAGTGGCCTCTCTTCAATTACTTGAGGATTCTCAGAACCCCAAATACGACAATTTTGTTTGTTAACATACCCACCGAGTGAGAAATGTGCTTCGTCGCTGAAGAAAATTTTGTTCGAAAAATCGCCGTCCACCGCCTGTTGTTCAAGCACCCATTCGACGTATCTACGACGTTGTGAATGGTCAGCTGGCTTCAGTTGTTGTGTGAGCTGGATTTTATATGGATGTAGGTGTAGATCCAAATGCAAAATACGCCATAATGTGCCGTAAGACAGTCCTAACTCCTGAGAACGAAGAGGAATCGACACATTCGGGTCTTCGGCAACACTTTCACTTACAGCAGCGATATTTTCGGTGGTACTAGCGAAACGATGATGCACAGGCCTTACAATATCTGTAACCGATCCAGTCTCTTCATATTTCTTCACAATTTCGCAAATTGCTTGCATAGTTGGACGATTATGTAAACCATAATCTCCTCTTAAAGCACGATATGTGGCTGTGGCAGAATCACCATTTTTGTAGTAGGTTTTTACAATTTTAATGCGTTGTGCGATAGTTAAGCGATCCATTTTCGCAAATGTCAGACTTTGAACTGAAAAAGAAAGAAATTGTTTTAACAACTCAGTTTGACAGATGTCGAATTCTAGCCCCATACTTTTGAAACTGCGAAATGGATAACCCTTTATTGTATTAGAAGCAAAAATTTTTATGATTAATTTATAATCCAGTTTTCACTAAAATTTTAACCCAAAGAGCGCGGAGGTTGATCAAAGGTAGAAATTAAACCTTCACAGGTGTAAGCCGGAACGCGATCAATGGATTCCAAAGTATCCAATTTTTTTTTATTAAAATTCATAGGTTCTTTTTTTGAGGCTTTATAGAAAAACTCATTCTGAAGCTAATTTAGTGGCACAGTTTGAAAAATCAAAATTTTTCGAAAAACGCACCATTTTTCATATCGCACACAAGGGTTAATAATAAAATAATACTATTTGCACAGGGTGATTTTTTGGCAACTTTCTTTTTGGCAGCTCAGCTGTTTTCGTGTAACATGTTACTGTCAAACATGTTCAGTTTGGTTTATAATTTAACCATGAATCGACTTACAAACGAACAACGCTTGCATATTACTGAATTTTATTATCAAAATTCATGCTCAGTTAAAAAAGTGCATCGTGCACTTCTTCCATCCAAATTGTGTTCAGCGATGAAGCTCATTTCTGGTTGAATGGAAACGTGAACAATCAAAATTGACATATTTGGTGTGAAGAGCAGCCAGAAGCATTGCAAGAACTGCCAATGCATCCCGAAAAATGCACTGTTTGGTGTGGATTATGGGCCGATGGCATCATTGGACCGTACTTTTTTAAAGACAACGAAGGCAAGAACGTTACTGTGAATAGTGAACGCTACCGTGCGATGATTAAAAACTTGTTTTTGCCCAAAATGGAAGAACTGGACTTGGCTGACATGTGGAATCAACAAGACATGCCACAAAGCACGCGAAACAATGGCCCAATTGAGACGCAAGTTCGGTGAACAGTTTATTTCACGTTTGGGGCCAGTCAATTGGCCGCCTAGATCGTACGATTTAACGCCTTTAGACTATTTTTTGTGGGGCTATGTTAAGGCTGATGTCTATAGCGACAAGCCCGCAACGGTTGACGAACTAGAAGCCAATATTGGCGAGAGTATGAGAAGATTGGACCATTTGAGGCGCAGCCGCGCTAAACATTTACATGAAATCATCTTTAAACATTGAATTATATAGATTGTTCTATCGACTCAGATAAAGATTTGATACATTTCTATAAATTTTATGTTATTTTTTAATCAAATCCGAAGGCTCATAAAAAATCACCCTGTATTATTTGTGATTGACTTTTCTAAACTTTCGATTCAAATTTTGAAAAAATACACATTGTAAATACAGCTAACGTGTTTTAGTTTTGCTTTGAAACCACTCGTTTGTATGCTCTCTCCAATGCTCATAAATGTTAATCATTCGATGCTGGTCAGTCAAACAACAAAGTGAGGAATCAGCGAACCATTAACATTTCTCCAACAATTACAAACAATAGTCACAGTGGCTATCATGTAAATCGTGAAGCATTGTTAAAAGCTTATACTCCTTGTAGCTATAGCAAATGCTGAACAGTGCAATGACAACAACGGCATCAAAAATAATGGTAGCAACAAACGACAGCAACGAAAGGAAATGATTATTATTATTATGATTATTATAAGTACATGCATACATACATGTATAGGTGGTATTCGTATGAATATTTTATGATTGTTACTATAGTTGCTAGGTACTCGTATAGTGGATGGATGGATGTAAGCAGCTATATTTGTATTGTATAAAAACCAACTACTGCATAAAGTTGAATGTAAGTTACAGTTGCACTTTTCCGTTTGCTTTTGTGCACTACTAGTATGTATTGTTAAAAATTTTATTGTATTTTTTTATTTTTATTTTTTTCTCTGAAATTGTTATTAAAATTGCATGTTCTCGCTCTTCCCTTTTTTCTGTTTTTTGGTACAATATGGAACAATGAACGTTGTGTATATTAGTGTGTGGTAACAGGTACTTGTACTCATACTTGTAGAAAGCTATGTGTGTGTGTACCTCTGCATAGTTATATATTTTATTAAGTGAATATGTACAGATAAAGTCGCTTGCTAGGTTAATAAGTTGTTAGGTGAATTGTGTGTGTATAAATAGTAAATTTCCCTTCTTGGTTTTTTTTTCATTTTGCTGCATTTAAAATATTTAATAAAAATAATTAATTCGAATGAACAAAAAGGAAACAGAGAAGCGAAGAAATAGTGTTATTAAATTTTATTACGCTTCACGTAATTTTATATGGTAAATGGGGGAAATGAAATGAAATGAAATGAGAAAACCAAATTATGCACAGGTACATTTGCACGTGAAGCTCAACTTAATATGCGGCATAAGCATACGATTAGGTAAAACGAGATTTCATATGCAACTCAGTGTCGTTTAATGGTCACAGAATCTCTTTCAACTTTTTAGAATTTTCCAAAAGGCTTAATTTTTTATTTTCTATAAAATATCAGATTTTTAGGTAGCACAGAGAAAAAAAAATATCACTTATAAAAGAAAAACCCTAGGGTACCATATAGATTAGGTTAGGTTATGCGACTGTCCTCACTCTGAGAGGACACACTTAGTCCAGAACGGCCCATTGTGATACCACAAGCTTCTCTTCCAGTACTGTTGTGCCTGTTAAATTTGGGCAGCATTAGGGACCTACTTATATTAGCTGGTTCCTAACGGCAGAACCCTTGTGACATCACTTTAACTTAGTTTTTGTCACAGAGCTCTTTTAAAAAGCATTTTTGACAAATTGTTACTGCCGGAAAAATTGCCAATTCTTGCCGTCAGGTGGGTACCGTTCGAAAGAAAAATCTTTTCGATATTAAATTTTGTTATACTTCAGCCGGGGATTGAATCTGACCCACATATATTAGTTGAATTCTGAACAAAAGAACACCTGTGAAATTGTTTTTTCTTACTTCTAGCACACAAAACGTTTACGAGCGTTTTCTTTTTTTTTCACACAACTAATTAATTCTCTCATGGATGACTATATTGAACTATTTTCAACCTTTGCATTATACGGGTCAATGGAAGCGTAAGTAAAATCAAAAAACGCAATCAAATGAAATGGTAATGTGAATAATTTTGTGGCTTTAACATCTTTTGTCATTTTCACCAATATCTTTAGCTTCTGTTTCGCTTAACCACCATCATAATATAAAAATGGGTGTCATAACTAGCAGACGCCAGCAAATATATACATAGGAACTATTGGTTTGTAGATTTTTTTTACTTGCAGCAAATATCTATTGAGACTTAAGTACCATATTAATTATCTGAACTCAAATGTGTTAATAGCATTTACATGGAGATGCTCGTCAAAGAAGTGAATACTAATAAAAACGATTAGTAGCACATTAAAATAACAACAAAATATGTAAATATGTATATTGACTGCTCTTTCATGCATTCAACATCATTCATGATGAAAAAATTACAAGTATAAGCAGTAAGTTTAATTCGATCTCATATGATATTGTAACTAGATAGCTGAAAAGTGCATGCGTAGATGCAGTAGAAAATTAATATTCGCTTAATAGCCTAGACAGACGGCAGCCTAATTCCGGATTACCGGCGCACTTAATCCGAATAAAATAATAACCTGACAGACGGCAGTAATGCGGATTAACTAAACGGCTGATTGCTGCTTTATTAGGTCTGTCCACTTACATTACTATCACTATCAATTTCTGTCATCTATCACTCTCGATATGAGAAAATCTACAAGAAGTACGTGAACTGAAAACTATCAGAAACTTGTAAATTGACATTCACTGTTCGTAATTCACAGCTGGATTTATTTGTTCGCTAACACTTTTTATGTTGAAAATTGTTAAGAATTGTTCAAAGTTTTTTGTTAGCGAACACACCTAATATTTTGTAAAATGAATGGAGAAAAATTCACAATAGACAATTTTCAGCAGTGTTGCCATCGCAAATTGCCCTAATCCTCTTTTATTTTGAGAATTAACTCATAGAGTTTATGCGGATTAGCTACAGTTAATGCCCGAGTTAATTCGAATTAACTCGGTAATCCGGAATTAGGCTGCCGTCTGTCTAGCTATAAGACTATTTTAACATTTTCTAGATAATCCCTGCTATGTTACTGAATGAAAACAAACTTCATCAACAACTCAACCAAATGAAACAATTTTCGTGTTATAGATAGTAAACTCAATAATCAACTAAATAGTATAAATATAGTTAATTCTTTTATTTTCCAAGAAAATTTCTTTAAAGTTGACGTTTGTTTACATACTAAGCATGATAATACTCATTACTTTCTATAATTCTCTCCTAACACGATTTGAGCGCTTATCATATATTTGTCATAGATATGCCTTAAATGGCTATTTGTCTTTTTGTTAATCATCTTATTTTATAGTAAAAACACAATACATAACAAATTCAAACATTCCCACAATTAGTGACAACACATGAGTGCTAATTAGGGCAGGTCAAAATTGAATACCGTAACAAATCGTATATCAAAATAAATATATTTGACCAAGAAATAATGCATTTTGATAAATAATACAATAATACAATTTAAAAAATTAATTTTGGATGGATAGCAATTATTCTTTATCAATATAAGAGGGATCAAAGTTGATAAGACCCACGATTGTTGCTATACGATTTATGGGTAAAAAAAATTTGACCAGCCCTAATGTACATATGTACATGTGCACTTACATATTAGTAATGAAAAAGAGAGAAAAATAAAAATCATTTACATACAGATTATACTCTACAATATGATACTATTAATTACTTTACATATCAACTAGCTACGCTAATCCCGGCATCAAAGTTGCCCCAAAAAATATCGAAATTTGTATTTTTAAATGCGTACATGAAAAGTTTCAGAGGATATTATGCATTTTTTTACTTTACAAAATTTATGCAAAAAAAAAAAATGACATGAAAATAAGTGCCATTAATATCTACGTATGTTTAACTCAATATTGAGAAACGGCGAAATTTTGAACAATATTAAAAAAAGGAGGAAAACGCAGAAGAGGAAGACCTAACCTGCAATGGAAAGACCAAGTAATGGAGAACCTGACGGCGCTTGGAATTTCTAACTGGCGCCAGCTAGCGAAGAACAGAGATGGCTGGCGAAGCATTTTATATTCGGCCTAAATCGATATTCGGTTGTTATGACTACATAAGTAAGTATTTAAATTTTATAATCTTATTATCAAATAAATCTAAGTACATCTTAGATGTTTTTTTCTATAAATTTGATTTCATTTATTATAAATTAATTTTTTTTTTTTAATTGAAGAACGATAATTAAATATTACACCATATGACAGAAACTTTTAAAAAACATTAAAAACTTTACATGCACTTTTTCAAAAGTTTTAAATTTCTCAACTTGAACAATATTTTCATCGAATTATAACGTTCGTTTTTGACAAATGCTGCAGGCTTATCTAATTTTTTGCATGCAATATAGATTATATTGTCTAAAGAAGCAATGAGTCAGTCACCCAAGTCACCGTAGCAATCATTGGGCGTATTACTTAATTTTCATTAATGATTTTATGAAGTTTCATCAACAAATGTGGCGCATTTCTATGGATTTCTTTTGATTGTAATTTCACCAATATATATCCGAATCTAGATATGTTTTTTGGAATGTGTCACAGTGACACAAAATGTGCTATCTTGTCAATATCTTTTATCTTGCATAGGTTGTATGTTCTCTTATCTTGTAAGAAGCCGATAACGTTATACGATATCTACTATGCTGAAATAATTTATTTCTTATTTCGAGAATATTTTTTAATTAAATTTGAATAAAAATTGATTTAGAAATTTACGGGATCACTAACAAGATTGGCATCCCTAATATGTACATATTGATTGTAGAGGCAGGGAAAAATATAGCACATTTATTACAATTTTCCATTAACAACCAATTTTCATCATAATAATCTCAAGTGCCTAAATTGAAGTAGTAAAATATTAAAACATTAATTATATTAACTATATGCGTTCTATTACAGAAAAAAAAAGACACATAATAAAAAAAGAAATTACAATCCCGTATAGAGAAAACTAACACTTATTGTGATAACTTTTCGAAATCGTACTAAATTGTCGGATTGGGAAAACTTAAAAATCATAAAACAAAATGTAACGATTTGGAAGGGGTCGTAGATTGTTCGAATGACCTAGTATGAGTGCATGATTTTAAATATCATAACACCTAATAAAGCACAATTTGAAACTACATTGAAAATATTCCATACATTTATTAATTTTTTAATCACCACGTATGATTATTTCTAGCATAATTTTGTTCCATACGAAAGCACATACATATGAATATTAAACGTATATTTATTACGTAAGTAGTGTGTGGTTTACATACCTCTATATGTACATATGTATATATCATATTTTAAACGCAAAATCAAGAGGAAATGTATTAGATTCAATTTCACTTTTAACTAATATACAAATACGTTTAGCCTCATGAGATTTATGTATTATAAAGAGGACACTGACCTTATTCAATGGAATAACCCACCCTAAATGTAAAAGTTGTGTCATACGACTAAGATGGCAAGATAACGAACACAATGGGGGAGACTCTTATAGAAGGCTAAATATATAAAACGTAGATGTCCTTTGATAAACAGTGACGAATTGGCATTTAAAATAAAAATTTTATTTTGACAGATTTGTAAATCGTTACTGCCAGATATATATAATTTACCCATTGGAACTCATGTATGTTTTGTTAAAAAAAAACTAGTACAACTCTTCACTCACCCTTTAGGTATGTGTTGCACGCATGCGCAAGTTACACTTTACATTTAACGGTACAGTGAACTCGTATTCACACTAACATTATTTCGTAAATTAATATTTATGTAGATACCTGTTATTGTGAATAACAGAAAAGCATTAAAAAAATTACTACACTGTACATTTCCCCCCCACAAAAAAAAAAAAAATAGCGCACAACATCCGACATTTGAGCCTAATGTAGGTACAATACTTGAAATTATTTAAATCACTTGGTGATTAATGTTAATTGTACGACTAGTAAAAATAAATAGAGAATAATAAATGTACTTATTACTTGTAAGCCAAACAGAAGAATGGCTTAGTAGGTACTACATACAAGCAGTTATTGGAACCAGTTTTAGGAAGAAATGAAGAACAATAATAGCCAACCATCATTAAAACATGATGTCACTAAATGTAATTTAAATGATGTGCGTTGCCAATCTTTTGTTCTTTCTTATTGACATAAACTATATTTTAGTAGAGGATATACATTTTATTCCTATACGTTCTGCGTACAAATTCTAGTAAGCCTCTACTACATTTTTATGCAACTTCATACCAAGTAAACAATATACGGATTGGTAAGTAACTACAACACAACCAATATATGTAAGTTTAGCCACACAAAAAAAAAAGAGAAATGTTCTTCTTGTTAATGTTGGCGGTTGTAGTGGGATTGATGATGATGATGCTGCTCAATATAACTGGTTGAACTGGTTGCATTTCATATTTTGTGTTGGCATTGAACCGAGCTAAATTTATAAATGCAATATAAAAGCAAGAAATAGCTACCAACCAATCAACCCAACAAATGAGTTATTGTAGTATAGAAAGAAAAATCAAAAAGATTAGTAAAAAATCAAAAAAAAAAAAAAAAAAACCAAAGCAATGTGAAAGAAAGAAATAAAAACAAAAACACTGTCAATGCACCGTTAAAGGTGTACACCATACATATTCGTATGTTGAACTGGTCGGTCGGTCGGTGGTTTGAGTTGAACTTGATATTGAAAACAAGTATTTATATGGAACCATGACTCGCAACAATATGTGAACGAGTGTTAAAAATAATCATAAGCAAAATTGACTAAACATGTATTCTTGAGCTTAGAATAACCATCAGCAAGAAATGTAGTGGTAGGTTGTGGTATCGTAACTACCGCTGTACAATATAAATGTTACGTTTGAATATTGGGTAAGAACAAACAACATGATAACGCAGAAGACACACTAGAAGAAAGAGTAGAAACCGATAAAAAAAAAAACCAAAAAATAATTGTAAACTTAATATTTTCAACATTATTAATATGTACATGTATGATGACGGCAATGCAGAGTTGCCATATTAATTATATTTTCAAGCCTTTTTTTATGTATAAATAATATTCAGTTGTACATATACCCAAGTCAAGTCATAAATATTGGTACACAGAAAAATCGACGCCAAATTAAAACGAATTAATATTTTTCAAAACTTTTTTTTTTCTTTTTATTGGTTTACTCAATGGCTACAAACCTTAGAACAACTAATTCGAAATGACTTCCATTTGCCTTCCAGCACTCATCGATCACTTCATGCATGGGGAAATTGTCCCCTGCACGGACAAGGGCTCGCTTCAACGACTCAATATTTGGGTATCGAGTATAGCAAACCATGCCCTCTAATACGGACCACAACTTGTAATCCAACGGATTGAGGTCTGGACTACTAGCTGACCAATCATCCGTTGATATGCGTTGGAATGCTTCTATGGATGACCGAGCATACACTCAATCGTTCTGTTTATTGAACGATTTCTCTACGGTGAAGATTTTCTCCAAGCAGTCGCAACGTCCGAAAGATATCGCCTTTCTCCATGTTGTATTTTAGTAGTGCAACTACAACAATACGACTTTCGATGTCGCCCCATTCCATGATTGTAAACAATTGATGCCAAAAACTTTTTACGTGGAAATGAAGCATAAATATAAACTGTCAAATCGCAGTCAAGATGAAATGGATGTGGCCCACTACTGCATTCGTAATGAGTGCGCTTAGTTGTGTACCAATATTTATGACTTGACTGTTAGTAATATTACTTAAATAGTAGGGCAAGCAATTGGCAATTCTTCCAGTAGTAACAATTTGCCATGAAAAAAATTCTAAAAGACATCTGTGACGTCACAAGGGATTTGCCTTTCGGAACCGGCAAATATAAGTATATCCCTTCTAATACTGTCCAAAAAGTTAACACGCACAAAAGCACTGAAAGAGAAGCTCAGCCAAAGGGCCCCTTGGGGCCTATAAGTGCCATATATTTATAATTTTTTTGTACGAAATTGAACAAAAATGTATAAGATCAACCCATAACACTACCTCAGTGTTTCCTAACTCCTACATATTTTTAATTTATTATTGTGACATTTACTATGCGCACAAGTGTGGAGCACCATCATACATATTATTTTGTTTTATCATTATAATACGAATTAAAATCTACTAATCTATATTAAATATTTTTGTTCAATCTGGCAACGCTACAGTGAGGCCTAACAAAATACCACCAACATACATTAACTGTTGCATACATAGTAGGTAGGTACATATATAACGTAAAAGCATTGCAATTTCGAAAGCATTTTGTTTGAAAAAAAAAACTGTTTAAGCTTACTATTTATTTACACACTTGCCCATACGGTACCTACAATTTCACATATGTCTTTTCTAAGAACTTTTTTTTTAGATAATAATGTGAATGAAGAACATTAAATATACTGACTACACATAAAATTGCTTGTACTTAAGTCGTTCTTAGTTTTTCTTACAGTTGGCTTTTTTTTTACACTCTACTTGTGGTAATTCATGCAAGCAGCGCAATATATATTATTACACAATTTAGTTTTTCTGTTAAATTTAGCATTCCACTGCTTTCTTATGACACTTCCAGTGTTGCTTGCAATTAAACAAAAACACATATGCTGTTGTTATGCATCATAAATATACAAATATGTGATTTTATAAGGTTGCCCTTATAACCTTTAAATTTTGGTTTTTTGTTTTTTCTTTCCAAAAGCATTAGCAGTTATATAGAGTAACTTTTATGTATTGGACGTATCTGAATGGGATGTTTGTGTGTTTTAATTATCTGCAAATTGCACCAAAGAAAATCTATTATTACACTCAAGGTTGATGAAATCAATACCGTAAAAAATGTATAATAATACGATACGTACTACTATGTACAATCTTTAAATATTTCGCAATAATGGGTGTGTTTGTATTGTCACAAAGAGATAAAACTCAAAAAGAGGAGATAGCCAATATGGCTCAGTGACGTGCCATTTGATGTAACATGCAATTAATTAAAATTATTGGAAAATACTTCAAATTTTCCGCAATCATATTATTCGCTACATCAACTCACTACTTATGAGCCATTCACTGCACAGTTCGATCAACTCGACTTTTTGAAATTGTTTTTTACAATAATTTAAATGTCAAAGCACTTGGTAGAGTTATAGCTTTGCTATGACACTTAAACTTAAGATATTTCAAAAAGTGAAGTTAATCGAACTGTGCAGTGAACGGCACATGTACGAATGATGTGAAAATTAACCTGGTAATAATCATAAATGGAAACACTTAATGGCAACAACTTTTTGTATAATTCATAAATAATTTGATACTTCCTCGTAGTTGTATAATATCTACTGCAAACGAAATATTATAAAAGAAAAGACAGCCCCGACTGCAGATAGATCACTTAAATAAAACAGTAATAATATTAATAAGGCGCATTGAATAAGGTGTTAGCACTAAAACAATCGTTTTATTTATTTTTTTTTTTTTTAAATTAAATTTCTTTAATCCCACGAAAACGAGGTTGTTATGTCAAATTAGCATCCATTAGAAAATCAATTATTTTCAAATCAATTTGTAGAAAAGTTCATTATACAGATCGCGAAAATAAGCTTGTACTTTCCCTTAGTTTGAAAGCTTACTTTAAGATTTTGATTTGTTTTTAGGGTCACAAAAAATTTCGTCCTTACCGGGTTATAAAAACAGCTAAAATCGAGATTTGTCCATAGCCCTTTTACTTATTACCCGATTCCAAAGTTTGATATATCATTGAAAATATCACTTTGAGTACTATACATCTTTCTCAGTTCCTCTTATTCTAGAATGTCTCCTACTAAGTTTAAATAACCCATTTTTTTCCCCATTAAATACAACTTTACTCTTCATAGCGATAAACGTTTCAGTAAGCGATCTATTTCTAAATTAAAATTAAACTTTAACAAACATATAGATTGAGTGGAGAAAAGGTCAAATGAAATGGTTGTGGTTTCAAATAAATTACTCGTACACAAGCCACATATAAATGTGCTAAGATAAGTTCTTTACTTTGGGAAAAAATCGAATTTGAAATAACATTTAATATGGGTAATACGAGCATAGCTATTTTGCCATAAATATTGATACTATTGTGATTTATTTTATAAAAACTTTCACATCCATATTTAAAGAATAGTTTTGGAATTTAATTTGGAATACTTAAATTATTCATGTTCGGATTCTTGGATTCCCGCTGATACTGAACTTTGAACAAGAAAGAAATGTTTGTCAAGTTTTAATTAAAACAACGGAGCACCGAGGGTTAAGGTTTTTTTTTTATTTATTGCCATTTTTGTACATTTTTCACATTCATTCTGTGTTATTTTTTCATTTAAAACTTTACATTTCTGCTTCATATTTATATTGTACTGTAACAAATAAAAATGAAATGAATGTGATAGTGCATAAAATTCAGTTGTTAATGTTAAAAAATAATAATAAAAAAATTTACCAAGGTTAATATTGCAATAAATTGAACCATAAATGTAAAAGGTAAAAATAACAACTTAAATTTGGTGAATTATCTAAAAAAGAACTCACAACAAATATACAAGGAAATACAAGCTACCAGAAGTAATCACCACATCATTATGAGAAATTTTTTTTTGTTGAAAATTTAATCGCTTATGCTATTCTCTACGTTGTATTGGGTGTTGTTCATATATATTTGCGAAATTTTTGGGTTATAATTATTTTGCATGTTGTTCTTCTATAAGCCTCATACTCAAGTGAATAAGTCGTCGAACAGCTGCATTAAATTTCAACAAAAGCATTTCAAATCAATAGATATTTTATTTATATTGTAATAACAACACCCTTTAGTTACCGTCAGCTGCTGCATATGCCTGTACACGCGATCAGCCATTATGAGTGTCCTTTGCACGCAGTGTGGCAGGCAGATAGGCATGCGCGTATTAAGTAAATAATTTGGTATTGTTACGAAAACATCCCTTTGCGGCATTTTATTTATAAATATATTTATTTACACATTCGAACTCATAATATTCCAAAAAAAATATATATGTAAAGTACGTAGTACATACATGTATTAGATGACAAATATCAATGCATTTTTTAACGGATGCAGTTGATTAACATTTTTCATCAATATTGAAGATAATAAAGTGAATACAATTAAAATAAATTCATTTAAATTGCATTGAATTAAGTATCATGAGTCAAACGTGATTTACCATACGAGTACACACATGCGCACGTGTATTGCATATCATCATAATCGAAAGCAAGTAATAACGGTCATCATTTATTGTATATTATATGTATGATGAATGATAATGAATGTTCGTTCAGTCAATGGTCAATTGAACACTTGAGCATACCAACCGGCCGGCATTTTTCGCCCATATACGGAAAGTATGTAGACATAAACAATGGGCCAAAATTATTTCGTTATAAATATGTACATATGTATGTATATACTGTATGTGAGAAGTCCAATATGATGTTGTAAGTAATGTAGCAATTAAATGCGAATACAAGTAACATACGTTGAAAAAAAATATATATATTCTGTTCTAAATGGATGATTTCATCGGTAATCATATGCATCATCATCATCATCATAATCATCGTCAGCTAAGAGTCTTTGTGTGTGTTGACTGACAAATATTGATGATTTCGTTGTTCATTTTTTGTTTGTTTGTTTATTATTTACACCTATGGATATGTCTTTAGTTTACCCCATTCTAAATTCGTGATACGTGTAGCGTTGTCCCATACAATTGCTTCCGTTAACAATTAAATACATTCATTTTTTCTCATTTTTTATTAAAGTTTACACTTAGTTGCTTGCTTGTTTTATTGTTAATTCATATACACCTACATACCATATATGCACCTTTACTGAAGTTTTTAGATACTACATATAATTGTCAATTATTTGAACTTTTCATAAATAAAAACGGTTATCGAATTCGAATATTTATTGATGTTTTTTAATAACCATTTATTTTACAAAAAAAAAAACCGATTAACCGGTTATATTTTCATTATTTAATAAAATTTTTATTCTCAGAAAGAAGAGATATAGAGAAAATAGAAGGTTGAAGAAACCAAACCCGGTTAACCAAAGTAATCAATTTTGCACAAACCCAGTGAATACAATGCAAACCTAGCGGACATATGTATTACATTCCATTTCAATGTCAATTTTACAAAATTAAATTCGTTGTTGCTGTTCAATGCCTCCAAGGATGACTGACGATGGTGATTATGATGACGACGAATCTGTTATTTATGTTTATTTTAAATGTTTTTGTGTGTTTATTGTATGTAGTATATTCTACTTGTTGTTGTTGTTATTATTTTCAACTCCCTTTGTTTCATTTCGAGTGACATGTGCATGCAAGCGTTAGTGGAGGCGATTTATTTATAGTAACTAAAGTACGTATGCCTCTGTACATTCATGTAGGGTTTGAATTCGTAAATGTAATCATATCATATACATAGTTTGTATGTACGTTGGGGTGTGTGTGCTCAATATATACATATGTGCATATTATGAACACACTGTCCAAATGTACACATGCGTGCATAACCATTATAGAACTACATAGACGTTTTGTACATTTCGTTGCGCATTACAAAGGTGCTGTGACAAATGTGTACGTACATAAGCCGCCTAGATGATGGAGTTTTCCTTTAAACAATTTTATTGTATTGATTTCCTAGTCACGTTCTCACTATTTATTGCATATTGCCTACTAGCCACTAACTACTATACAATCGAAGTCTAGGCGACTTAATTATAAGTGAGTTTCGAAAATATCTGTAGTTGTTTTATACTAAGGGATATTGGAAGCGTCTTTCAGAAGGGTTAATTTAAAATAGGGCTGCGCGATTAATCGTTGATTAATCAGTTATTTGATTATTTAAAATTGTGATTAATTAAATAAGAAATTGTTCGAATAATCGTGATTTTGAATATTCAAAAATTGATATAACTCGATTAATCAGAATAAAATTATTCGAATAAAATATGCAACATAATATACAATATAAATATCAAAAATGAAAAATATTTTGATTAATAAAAACTCTGAAACTAAAAACATTGCAAAAAGTCCATGCATACATGGTTTAAATTTCAGCGACAAATTATCGACAAAAAGGATATCGAATATATGGATGATACTCTGATTCTTGCAGTCTAATACTCTTCTCTATTGTCATGTGATAGGAAAACTTTTCCGAGTTAGGTGTGTTAAAAACCAACCTTTTTAGGGATGGCGAAATATGTTTAAACTTTTTTTGTATCACCCAAAAAAAATTATTCATTTTAAATTATGTACTAGGTATATTATTACAAGTTAAATAAAAAAAAATAAAACGGGGAAGCCTGGGTGTTATGTATATATTTCAAAAGTCGTCAAAGTCAAAGATTTAGGCATAAAATGTAATCCGTTGCTTTACGAAAATGGGATTTGAAAAAATGTTATTCCCGAAGAGCTTTAATGACCAAAGCATAGCATGACCCATTTACTACCAGCACCTGTCTGAAAGAGTTAATGCTAGTTCCCAGTCTTTTACAACTTCGAAAGCGGCTCATGTATTGATACTATCAACGATGAAAAAATTTGGAATTAGTTTGGAGTGCTTATCTTAAAATAAAATGCAACATTTGCGTAAAGTGAATGGAACTGGGTTAAGTGTACTAAAATCAGGGACGACTTACAAAGTGTTCTACAATCGAATAGCTAGTTACAGAAAGTAAGAGGTACAAGTGGAGTATGCATGCAGCTTAATAACACCTATTTTACGTAAATTTCGTGTTATTACTACCTATCTTTCGAGATACCAAAAAACTTAAAATATTATCTTAAACGTTTGAAATTACCATTTATGTCCCATCGACTTTGAAAATAAAATAAAAAATATTATGTGTAAAATATTGTTATACCCAGTATGCCATTATAATAATAATAACAATAATAAAATAAGTTCTAAGTAAATTACCTGTATATTTCCTCTACTATCGTTAATAAAATTGCCTTTCCGTCTTAGACCTCTATAGTTTACGTTTAGGTATTACTGATATTTTCAATATATTTAAATGCACTATGCAAATATCTTCCTGTAGCCAATTGCACTGCACCGACTCAAAAACCAATTGTTCAAACGAGCATAGGTTACTTGGAGAGTGAGAGCGAGAGCGAAGAGCTCAGACAGCTGTTTAAAAAGCCAATTATATATTCTCGTTTACAATACAAAAAACACAAAAAAAAATTCAAATGCAATTGCATAAAATTTGTTAAAAAAAGAAATATCACCAAATCACTGTATGGAGATTGCTTAAGAATATGCAACAATCGTGATATGGTCGCAACACAATAATTTGCAACGTATACAATTTCTAGATTTTCAAACGCAAAATTAAAAGGTAAACACGTACACACGCGCACAAAATTTATATATAAAACGCGTCTTTTGACGTTTTCAACCTACTCCGTATTCTCCTTCTACACACAGCAATATGACATATATGAAATTTTTTGTTTTACACACTTTTTAATTTTTCTCAACTATATTTAATTTAATTAAGCCACTGGCAACTCACAATATACTCACGATAAAATTCCGTAAAACTCAACCAACCTGGCCAACTAGAGCGCACCGACTGAATCAAATGGCTTAAATTCCAGGAGCAAGATTGGAAAATGACGAACGTTATAGAAAGAAAAAAAAAAACAAAACAAAATTGCAATCTGCTGGAAATCGAGTTGATTTCAAAATTGAAAAGCAAAATGTCAAAAGTGAATGTTTGTCAAGAGTAGTGTTGCTGAATTGAAGAATTTCCCTCATTCCTCTACGAAAAGTTTTCCGAAAAGGGGATTTTGTTCGATTGTTTGTTAGTTAGAAACAAAGTTTTGTAATTTTTGTAGTTTTTATTATTTTAGCATGTTTACCACAACATAAACTTTGCTTTTTGAGATTTTTTTAGATAACCTACCTATACACTTCACTGGATTATTTTGACTGATTCACGATTTAAAAAATTTCCATATTTCAATATTACTGTCAAAATTTACAATTTAACTTTGGGGAAAAAAATATATTTGTGATATGGTTTGTAAAAGTTTGTTGTCTTTCCTTTTGAAACCAAAACTTCTTTTAATTTTGCATAAGAATTCAATATAAAAACAATATCTGTTTTATTTCAATTATTTCATCAGAACTTTAATTATTATGTAGGAATAATTACCGAATATGATTTATTCTTTATAATTAATTTTTACACTGTTATCAAAAACACTTGATTTATAAAATTATTTAGATTTATACGAAAAATTGATTGCATACTGTAATGCAGCCATCGTTCACCAGTAAATCGGTGTTTTCGTTTGCGAGAAAACGTTTTTTAACACCAAAGAATAAAATATACCACGTATAAGCGCATCTTTGAATAAAATTGTTAAAAGACCAGGTAAAGAAATCGGAGAGAGAAGCTATGTGTTACAAAAAGCGTTTTAAGGAAGAAGGATAATTAGTAAATAACAAAACAACGCACATGATTTTGACGCTATATTAACATTGTATGGCGAGCCCAAGGGAAACTTTTTCTAATTTACTAACCTAATATTAGTAGCTCATGTATAAAAATGCTTAAAGCTCAATAACCCTCATTTATACAGTCTTTTCCATATTTATCCCAGCGCTAACCTTAGTTTGTTGTGTGAATTGTTCCCAAACAGTGTTCTGTTCACAACACTTGCTTGTAGTTAAATGTAAATACAGGATTGTTTTAGCACTTAATTATGAGTATCTAACACAAACCAACCAGTTAGGTCAAGACATAGTATTATGGTTCTTTGAGGTACAGATCTTTTTGAAAATAATTTAGAGAAAAAATGTTATCAATGGGCAACACTAGTTGGAACATAGAAGAATAAACCAATTGATGTCGTTTCCAACTGGAATTATTTGTTTAACTGATCAACCTAAACAAAAGCGCCGCGCAACTGTCGATTCTGTGTACCGAAACAATGCTATAAATTCGAACATATGTTTTTGTTTGTGTTGTTAAATAGGTCTATTTTTTATATTATTAAATTTTACCGAAAAAGAACAACCTGATCGCCACTTGCAATATACTGCATAGTTTAGTGCAATGTTAAAATTGGATATCGGTTGCGTACTACGTTAATGCGTGGCGTATTTCGGTATAGTTTATACAAAATGATCTGTATAACATCGTCTTGAAATTGGCAATTCAAAATAACAATCACAGCACAAGTCTATAGAATACGTTAGTGCGAACTGCAAACTTTGAAGGGTTCATCTGTTTTCAGCGTCAAACGCATACCATTTCGCAAACTCGTGAAACTTCAACCAAAGAATATTGAACTATTCTTTGCTTCAACCAAAGAAAATTGAATATTGAAGAATATTCTTTGCTTCAACTTTGAAGCATTCGGTATGTTCAACTGTCAAAGTATTGAGTAATAACAGGGTGAACGATATTTTAAAAAATTGTAATTCGTTTTATTTACATTGAAATACATATGGATATTTTGTCTAAAGAAAATTATATGTACTTTGAGAAATATATGTTCTTACACCTGTATAAATACACATGCTCACACGTGTATTAATTAATATGTTTTATAATAAAAACAATACAAATAAATTAACAAAATTATGAGATAGAATTAAATTAAGCGAATTGACTCAACATAGAGCAAAAATAATAAATCTTTAAATTTAATCGCTATCATAATCATTTTTTCCACCCACAGTTAAAGGTCGTCTTGACTCATCCTCAGAACCATAGACAACTTCTTCATCAGAATCGTTGATCATGGAGAAGGCAGGATTATCTTTTGTAACAGTTATTTCTAAAAATGATTGTAAAAATTATACTTCAATAGATGCTATTGGGGCATATAAACTGGGGTACATACCTTGAGAAAATCGCCCATTCGGCGAGTATACATAAGCCATTGTGTATAAATAGAAATTTAATAGGCCATAAAAGCACATAAATTGTGCCGAACTACGATAGGTGGTATTTAGAGTGGCTACAAAATTGTCCTCCAATATGCCGAAACCAAATCGACAAGTTGTTACCGTTATAGAGATCGATAACACAAACAGCATTAGCAGCGTTAAGAATTTTAAACGCATATCTACAGAAGATGGCAATAACAATCATACATAAAAAATTGCTTATGACCAAATAAACTTACCAAAAAATGGCATTGATCTTAGTTCGGTATAGGCACGCAATACTAACAATGATAAGTACAATATATACATGCAACCAGCGATATAAAAGAATAATTTAAATCCCTGCAAAATGCAACAAAGAAAATTGTAGTTAACAGCAAACAGCAAGAGAATAAATCATAAAATTGCGTACGTTATAATTTTTCGTATCCACAAAATGACTATAGGTGGGATCACGCAGCTCATTGCATTTCTCCCATGTTGCCAACACAATGGCACACAGCCAAATGGGTAATACGACGATTAATTTAGGCAAATAGAATCGTATAAAACGCCGTTCATTCTGACGTAGACCGTGATAAATGCATAGCCAGAACATAAGCAATGCACAGAGAAACGTCGCCTGTAATATGGCATCCAACATGCCGGGCAGCCAAGAATTCCACAGAAATATCAATGGAAAGAATGGATCTGTAAAATAATAAATTAAAATCAATTATGAACTTCTTTTGCACGAAAAAGAAACTCACTATCGTAGAGCAACAATAGAGGTAATAGCATAGACATCCACTTCTGTTCGATAGACCAATCATAGATTGGATATTTACGCAACGTATGGGCATACCAACACTGAAACATATAGAACAATATTACATTAACACAATAGTCGAATTTATGACAACCAACTTACGCTAACAATAAAGGTCATCATCAGAAATATGAAACGGAACCAAATTTCAATTTGTGTAAATTCCGGACTATATGTTTTAAACTACAATTTATGCAGGAAGATGCAGGACAAATTATTGTAATCTTTTTTTTTTAATATCGGACAATCACAATACTCACATAGAATGTTATACTCTCTATATTGTATTTTTGATGAAATGACTCGAGACCATAAAAACGCACTGTAATAATGTAATGGGCATACTCCAGGAAGCCCAAATGCAAAACGGTGAATTCTTCGCAAACATTACGTTCGCAAGATAAGTGACGTGTACGATTACGCACCGCATCCGCTGTAAGGATGCTTAAGGGTTTGTGCTGTTCCGTAATGCCATCGATGGCAACGCTCACCTGAAAGCTCTTGTCGTATTTTTCATCTACATAAGAAAAACATCAGTATCACATGCACGCACAGTATCATATTACAGGTACATACCATCATTATTGCTCGTCGCTAGCTTTGCAATTAACCACAACTGCTGTGAATATGTTGTCATTAATGGTGACTTCATTGCAAATGGACCGGTGGCCAGTACTGTTTTACTCGTTGCCAATGATGTATTGGCCAATATACTTTTTGCTGTTATCTCCGATGTGCTCGTAATGGGCGGGCCCGTCAAACCGATTATAATGCCCAGGCCAAAGCAGGTGAACAAACCAAGGAAGACCATAACGAATTCGCGCTTATGCATTGAGTATAGGCGCATATGTAATGAATTCTCACAGCGGTCATGATGATAAGCCGGAGCTATATATTTATTGAACTCACTAAATATATCGCTAAATTGTGAGAGTGAATTCTTGAAACGAAGTAGTAGACCACCAGAGGGCAAATGATAGGAATATCCCAAACCCGATGTATCGGTGGGTGGCTTAGACATATTGCGAAGGACGTTACTTCGTTTTGTGTCCTTGTTATTTAATACGTTTTGCACTTAGAAATATTTCTTCTTAATTTGATTTTGATGAGTGTGGGATAAGTGGTCGCTCACTTAGCAGAAGGACGACGTAATTATTTGATTTCGTTTTTATTGTGGATATTACACACACGTGAGGTGCTTTTTAATATAAACACACATACACTTTTTTTTAACAATTTACATTCTATCCTGAATATAGTATTTTTATTTTATTATTGAGATATTTTAAAATTATAATCCTGTCCTCAGAAATATCCTTTTGCAATCGCAAATGAAACAAAAAAATCGATTGACCATATGCTTTTAATGGATATTACAACTATGGATGGGTTTGCAACAAGGGCAGCGGAGTGACAACAATTGACAGTTGTGTGTTGACATGGAAGCAATAGCGAGCAGCAGTACGCATGCTTGCTGTTATCAGATGTCTTTCAGAGCGGCTTTATAATTTACTACAATATTTGTAAACAAATGCATTCAGCCATGTGAGATTAAGAAGTGAAATTTGTTTCATTGTTGACAATTGAGCGGAAGAGACCAACCAAGATGTATTAATTAAAATTTAACAATTCACTTTTATAATATTTTTTCCATGTATATTTGCCTTTTTCTTTTTCACAACAAAAAAGAAAATTAGTCGTCATATGAAATATCCTATAAATAAAATTAAACGTAAAAACTTTACATACACTCTGCAATTTTCTTTGTTTGTCATTTAATCCCAGTACTTGATGAGTCCATCCCAACCGGCGGTCACAACTTTACTCGCCTCATGTGGATGCCATAGCGTGCTTATACATACTCCATCATGCGCTTGCCATTTCTTGTACATTTTCGTCGTTTTCCAATCCCATATATAACATTTGCCATCACCATCGCCCGACACCAGGTAACTCATATCGGGCGAGAAATCCAATTGGCACGCATAACCAGACACCATGTGACCGCTAAATGACTTTTTACGATTCATTTTGAAACGATTCAATGCTGAGAATATCACGATTTTGTTGTCCAACGATTGGCAAGCCAACCATTTGCCATTCGGTGCCAGTGTTACAGCTGGCATTGAATGCATTGTTGGATCGGCAATGTATTTCATGTCGACCGGTATATCCCATTCCCAAATACGCATTGATTTATCGTCAGATGTTGTGACGAACCGACGATTCTCATCGACAAAAGTGATGGTGTTGACAGCTCCTAAATGACGGTCGTATTCCTGTACAATATCACCGCTGCGTGTGTCCCACTAAAATCGAACAAATATTGTATAATTACTTATATGTATCATATACTTCACTTCCACCTTTTCAACCAAACTATCATACTTACACAAATGATTTTCTTATCCGATGTGCCAGCAACAAATAAATGTTGCTTACTATTGTCGGGATGAAATTTAACACAAAATGGCATTTTACGTGCAGTAAAACGTGATATCACATCACCCGTTTCAGCATCCCACAATTTTATGTAGCGATCATATGATGCGGATAAGAATTTCGTGCCCTTATTATTCCAGCCAATGTCTTTAATGGCTTGCCGATGACCCATATAGGTGCGAATACAGCGACGTTCACCGTACACTTCCCACAATTTGACGCGACAATCCATTGAACCGGAGAGTAGTAAATGAGCCGTATGCGGAAACCAACGTATCGAAGAGATGCCTTTGTTGTGACCCGTCCAGGTGTGTATATGCGCTTTGGGAAGAAAGCATTTCGGTGGTGGTGCATTCGAACGCAAATTAACACCCAAGTCATGCGGGGCATGCAGGTAAGAACGTCCTTGATAGTCGTATGCATCTTTGACTGAAATGAAGATGAAAATTAATATGTATAATAAGCCAAATATATATTGTCTTAACATACTGTGCAATATTGATTTCTCTTCAAGTGGTTTATCCTCAGGTATACGTCCACGACTGTGTCGCTTCGCTAAGATTTCATCAAGTGCCGCTTTTTCCTGTTCGCTTGGTCGAGCAACACTTTGTTCATTCTCGTACTTACCCCAAGGACCAACGAAACCCTCAACATCCTCGGGATGATCATTTCTTTCTTGTTTACGCTTTCTTTTCGCTTTTGGCGTTTCAAATACAGTTTTGCCCTCATCATCGTATGCCGCTTGTAGATCCCCGACAAATGATTGTCCATCCGCTGTCTCATCAACTGATGGATCTAGTGCATAACCATACGTGTGGAATGTTCGTCGTTGATTCTCAAATTCAAATGCATTGATATGCGCCTTCTCCACATAGCCAGACAATGTGTTGCGTGGTGCGCGCATTTGTGATGTTAAACTTGGATTTTCCGGACCTTTTACCGGTGCATAGAGTTCTTCGAATTTGGGATTATATTCAATTTCTTTAACTGTAGGATCAACTGTTCGTGGCACTGCAACTGCTCCCATTGGCACTACATCGGGAGCTGCACATACAGCCAATGTTTTTGCTATTGACAATGCGGGATCTACAGGCTTCATCAAATCAACGATATCCTTAGGATAATCAACATTTTTCTCTTCACTATCCGACTCGCACTCAGATGAACTTCCATAGTTTTGTATATTTAACATAATTATGTACGATACCAATTTGCGCAGAAAGAATATTAATCTCGACTAACAACAAACGAATAAAAAGAAATATATTTTGACAATTTTGACAGTTCAGTTTCGGTAAGACAGTGTGCTCATCCACGTTGATAATACAGGCCGCCGAACTATAATAATGCAGTGTATACACACTCTAACCGTAGGTTAAACCCGTTGTACAATGAGTTGGATGGCTATTTAGTATACATGTACCAACACGATCCACAATGCGCTGTCCAACGTTATTATTCTCATATTCGTCATGCTGAGCATTACGCAGAAGAGGAACGAGTTTGGTGCAAGAAGTATCAATTTAATTTTATATTTTTCACTTTTTACATTTCATAATTCTGGAGGATTTCTATACGTATCTATGAAATTGATATGAATTTTCGTCCATGTTGAGACAACGGTTGGACCGTGTATACTTTGTATAACTATTTTAGCGAAGATAATATCGTGCCTTTATCTTTGGTTATAATTTCTTTTTTTTATGAACTGATGTATATTTGAAAAATTTTTTATAAAATAAATAAGTATTTTAGTATAATTTTCATTAATTCTTTTCTTAACTATTGTTGAGTTTTCCGTTTTAAAAAATAATAAAAATTAATCCACTCTTTATTTCGTTAGTTTTTATTTCATATCATTTGCCATCTTGAGTACGACGAGAGCGAGCGAGGCAAATATATATGTAATAAGTAGATTGCCTTCGCTTATTTATTTCAGTAGAAATATAATTTGCGCCAACTACTGTGGAATAACAACCTGATTGGACCGTATCAGTGTGGCTTCAGACCTGGTAAATCCACCATCGACCAGATTTTCACACTGCGCCAAATCCTGGAGAAGACCCAAGAAAAACAGATCGGCACACACCACCTATTTGTTGATTATAAAACCGCTTTCGACAGTCCGGTAAGGGATTACCTCTATGCAACAATGTCTGAATTCGGTATTCCTTCAAAGCTCATTCGACTTTGTAGAATGACACTGCATAACTCCCGTTGTGCAGTGAAAATTGGGAAGGACCTCTCCGCACCGTTTAATACCGAACGGGGTTTCAGACAAGGTGATTCGTTATCATGCGACTTCTTCAATATTATTATGGAGAAAATAATACGAGCTGCTGATCTACGACATAATGGCACTATTTTCAACAAAAGCGTCATGCTGTTAGCGTATGCCGACGATATTGAGTCGCGTCGGATGGGTCTCACGGTGAACGAGGGCAAGACGAAGTATCTAGTGTCAACAAACAAAGACAACTACGCTTTTGAAGTAATAAGGGACTTTGTCTATCTTGGAACCAGCATTAACAACAGTAATGACGTCAGCTTGGAGATCATGCGTAGGATAACTCTTGCTAACAGGTGTTACTTTGGGCTGAGTAAGCAATTGAGAAGTCGAGGCCTCTCTCGAAGAACGAAAACTACACTCTACAAGTCTCTCATCATGCCTGTCCTAACATATGGCGCTGAAGCATGGACAATTTCCACCTCGGATGAGCGAATACTTGGAGTTTTCGAAAGAAAAGTCCTACGCAAGATCTTTGGACCTATTTTCGTTGGTGGCGAGTACCGAATAAGGTACAACCATGAGCTGTACGAGCTGTATGCCGATATTGACATAGTAAAGCGCATCAAAATCCAGCGGCTGTGCTGGCTAGGTCATGTCGAGCGAATGGAAGAACACGCTCCAGCTAAGAAGGTGTTATATTCGGAACCCGCTGGAGGACGACGCAGAAGAGGAAGACCAAACCTCCGGTGGAAAGACCAAGTACTGGAGAACCTGACGGCGCTTGGAATTTCTAACTGGCGCCAGCTAGCGAAGAACAGAGATGGCTGGCGAAGCATGTTATTTTCGGCCTAAATCGATATTCGGTTGTTATGGCCACATAAGTAAGTAAGTAAGTAAGAAATATAAAAATCCAATTGTATGGAGTTCGTGTGGAAGAAATAGCAACCCTGCAAAAAATGCGTGAAATGAGAAAGGAAACAAAAGCGAATACTCAAAATTTGATCATTGGTTTGTAATAGGAATAGATGCGAATTGCATTTCCGACATATTTGATTTTGCATGCATATACAATATGAGAATATAGTGATTATATGTGGGATCTGCGGGTTGTATGAGAGGAAAATTTCCCATGGATTTTCGCCTTCTAAACACGAAATTTACATACAAAAAATTTTTTTCTGAAAGCGTTTTTTCGAGATAAGAATTAAAAAAAAATTAGTTTTTATACCCTGCATAATGCATAATGCAGGGGATTGATATTGGGCATGATCGGTCGATAGCCACGCCCACACCAAGCATTCAAAGCGACTAACCTCGGAATTTTCAAAATCTTTAACTTGCTATAACTCACATAATATACCACTTGGGACAACAATATTTTGCATATAGAGTTATATTATACTACTATATAACCTCGCCAAAAGTGGGTGAGCCATTCCTACTTTCTAGCGTAGCTCCCATACAAAGTGTCTGTACTTCTTTTAAATTGAAACTGCTTTAACTTCTACAATCTTCTGTCTAGAATAACCATAATTGACACTTAGATTAACATGGCAGTGAGAAATAATATGGCAGAAAATCAGTGTGCCACGCCTACTCCTTTTTGGGTCTGCCATACAAAGTTGCGGAAATTAAAACAAATGTTACCGGTTATAACTGCAAACTATTCAGCGTAGAATAACGAGATTTAAGGTGTGGATTAGTATTGTACGAGCAACTAGGCTCACAGGAAATGGGCGCACCATGCCCACTGTTTATCGTAGCCCCTGTACAAAATGAGTGAAATTCTTTTAAATTGAAATAGCTGTAACTTCTGCATCCTTCTGTCTAGAACAATTATAATTAATACTTCGGGCTTCCATACAAAATTTGGAAAATTAAAAAAAATTTAAACCGCTATAACTTACGAACTATTCAGCGTAGGACAACCAAATTTAAGGAGTGGATTGATATTGAAAAATTAATTAGATATACAAGAAAGAGGTAAGCCACGCCCACTTTTTATATAGCTTCCGTACAAAATCTCGGATTTATCTTAAACATTAAAACACCCATAACTTACTAAATAATACGCCTAGGTCAACCCATTGCAACCAAGGTAGTTTAATATTATAGGCAGAAATTATTCCTCAAAAATTGGTGAGGTAGCCTGGTTCTTAATGTAGCTCCTATACAAAGTAATGGAAGAAAAGGATGGATATACGAGCAAACTTTTTATATATACCTCTACATATGCAGGGTATAATTTGGTCGGCCCCAGCCGGCTGTAAGGCCATTTTTATTCTAATTCATTTGGTCATTTCTTCAAATCAGATAATCTGTAGTCGTAGGTTACTCCATTATTTTCTTATAATGTCGTCCGATCCACGTAGATTTGCGGGAGTTGTCTTTAAATAAAAAAAAGAAAATGCATATTTTTTTTTTTTCAATATTTTTCTTTATTATAATTATATATTTTTTCTGTTTTGCATTATTGTAAATTTAATAATTTGTAAATTTATTATTAAGACAAAAAATATTAATCATATTTGCTTAATTTATTTATCATTTGTTTTCGATTAAAATACATGTATGTTTTTATATTTCACATTGGAAAAAATAGGTATAATTATTTATTTAAGTGTGTATAAAATACAAAAAATACAAATTTACAAAACAAAAATAAACAAAAAACAATGTAAACATATATGTATACTCTAATGTAAACAAAAATTAATTCAAATTATGTATGAAGGAGTATTTCTATGGTGTTTGCATAGGTATGTACTTATTTACATTGAAATAATACAAAGTTAACTTAGTATTGTTTAATTATGAAAATATATGTAATTTTCTTGTATGCGCATGTGTGTGTAATTTAATTTAATATATATCATTAAAAGAAAGAAAATGTTTTATTTTTTATATATATTTATATTTGTCATATTTTATATATATAATATATATAACTAACATTTTGTTTGTAAGGCCCTAAAATGCAATATTTTTCAATAATGAGCATTAAAGAAAAATATGCACTGCTTAAAAATTAATAATAATAGTAATAGATATACATACATACATAATATTCCAACCAACACTACCTTATGCGGAAGTATGTATTTATTTTAAGGCGAAGTGACACACTTTTATTACCAACTATGCTATAATCGTTGTCATTCGTCTTAGATAATATTGGAGAACATTTATTTCATTTTTTTGCGTTCCTTTTCTGTAACATTCATTAGAATTTTAATATATATATTTATATATAGTATACAATATGAATTATTATTTTAAGAAGAGAGGAAAATTACATTGAAATATTTGCATAATTTTTTTCTTGAATATTTAAAGCATACTTACTTACTTAACATTATATTATTATTTAATTTTAAACATTAATTTATACTAAAATATTGTATTATTACGTTTATTTATAGTACAAATTGTGTCTTTGGATTTTCTAGCTTTTGTAGACGTGTTCTCTTATTCAAATACTTGAAATTGAAGAACTTTTACGAAAATTTTTGAAAAAATTAAATATCTATATAATTTATCAAGTGGCGACAAAATGAAATGAAATTTAAATTTCTCATGTCAAAAGAAAATTAAAACAAAACATAAAAAAGCGAAAATGTTTTCAATAAAATGTTCGTTGTTTAGGAAACCTTTTTTGTTGTTGTTGCTGTATTTGTTACTATAATAAGTATTTTAATAAATTTCAATTAAAATAAATCTATTAATAATGCTTTTGAAGCTATTGTATGAGTAAGTTGTATTGTATAAACAAAAACATTGCCAGTATATGCGTGTTTGAGGGGAAAATTGTGTAAAAGAAATTTTTTAATTGAACATTTTCTTATACTTTACATATTTATATATTTTTTATTGTCCATGGTATAATTTGAAGGTGGTTTAACATTTTTTTTTATTTGAACGAACATTTTATTATTGATTATTAATTATTTTTTGTTAATTAAAAAAAATTAAAAATTTTACTATTTAAAAAAATTATTATTATTTTCAATTACACTACACAAATTAGCGATAGTGTGGTATGTAAACCTTAAGTATATATTTTCTGTTCTCTTAATATTAACTTCTAAATTACTTAATGTGTAATAATTTCATTTAATTTCTGGTTTTGTTTGTATTCTTAGTAATAAGGCCAAATTAATAGTTTGTTATACAGCCGGTGGCCAGCTAGTTAGTAACACCCTCAATTGTTCGAATACGTTTGCTGGATCTTTAACGCACGCGCGAGAGTTATTTCGAACTTAGCTTTAATACCGTTACCTTCATTAATCGATACATCGAATGCCATGGTGTACTAAATTGTCAGAGGAAGAATATGGTTTGATTAGAGAATTAAGCAGGTCTTGTCTGAATGATGCTGAAATAGCTGCTAATTTAAAACGACATCTGAATACAATAGGAATGAAAAATACAAATTTTTGGGATGATGGGTTCGAGAAGGTAATATTTAGTAACAAATTTGGGCGGCCATAATGGTCATCATAAATATTGGAGGGATTTGCAGCATCCGCGACAGAGCTGCTTCAAGCGCAATCATGATTCCATTAGTGGAAAGTCTAACATATGCTTTGGATAGTGAGCTCTTACTATTTGTTGAGGTTATGTATGGAGAAGGTTGGACATTTCAGCAAGACAATGCTCCAATTCAGGTTGCACGCATCACGAAACCATTGTTTGAGTCACGAAATATTCCATTGCTCTAGTGAACTGACCTCAATCCTATTGAAAATCTCTAGGGTGTACTTGTTTCCAAAATTTACGCCCATTCGAAGCAAACAACACTCTCAAACAGCTTAAAGAAGCTATAGTGGCAGAGTTTGAGAAAATTGCCATGCCACATAGGCTTAGTTTTGTGAAAATTCACAAAGGCGGCACTATTTCTTACTAATATTAATTTTGACTAAAAACAGCATTTTTGATCAATTAATCAATTCCTTTGGGATTGAATTTAGATTCGTCGCGTGTGCAAAGAGAAATCTCCTTCAAGGGTATGCTAATTAACGTGCCACTGCTGTGTTTATTATATAATTATGCGCATATTTATTATTTTTCAAATTATATATATAAATATATGTATATAAAAAAGTAAATACATTTTATTAGTTTATTCAATAAAGAAGGCGTTGGTAAGTTGAATAAATGCGTCGCTAATGTAAATTCAAGAATCAATGTACACCTTCATTTTGTTTTTTTTTTTTTTTACATGACAAACCTTTGCTAGTGGAATGATAATTGTATAGGGGTTTTTAAGCAATTTTTCCTTAACCATCATCAACATCGTAATTATGATAAACTTTTAATTTATTATAGTATTGTATATTGTTTGAGTAATTAAATAATAATTGAAAATAGGTATGTTTTTTCGTAACTATAAATATAACAGTTTCAATTAAACGGTTTTATAATTTCTTAGCGCGTATTTATTTTGTTATGATTAATTTTGAAGAATGTTTATATCTTTTTAAGGACAACACAATTAGTGTAACATGCGTGTATTTATAGTGTAATTCGAATAAATGGAGTGAGATCGAAAGCACTCTGTTTAAGATTATTAAAATTGTTTGTTTCGTTTTGCTGCGAAACTCATTTAACTAATTTGTATTTATTCGAAAACTGTATTTCGAGTATTTTATATTACGTAGAGTGTAGAGTTATAAGTGTGTTTGTGCGAGTATGTATGTATGTGTTTGTATATCTTATATATTCAATAACAGAATAATATTAAATGATTTATTATTGGGGTAAAAGGACAAAGAGTTAGGTTTAGAAGAAAGAGAGTGGTAGAGCTTAGAGATAATCGGTAGAGATAGAGAGTAGTAGTAGTAGAAGCGGTGGGTAGATATTTTATAATTAATTATTTTTATTTTATTTTTTGTTTTCGTTCTTCAATTGCAAAAATATGCATTAATTTATATGTGTATTGCTTTATTATGGTTTGATATATTCTGATAGAAGTGTTTTAAAGGAAAATTGAAAAGAAAACTTTTAACATAAATCGTTTTTGTTCCAACTGTTCCAACATTTATTAAACTTGGAATAAACATTTGAATAATTGAAAGAAGAAAAAGCGTTTTGCCTTTATTTGGATCAATAATTTTGGAAAAATTGAAAAAATTGAATATATATTTAAATACTTTTAATTGTAAATTTATGTAAGTATATGCCCAACGGGAGCAACAGAAATCAACTCTTTAACCGAGTACAAAGTTAGCATATGATGAATATTTAAATAAGAAAATGTTAAAAAAAAAAAAAAATATGAAAATATAAACTTTCAACGCTTTTATCAACAACAAAATTTTTTGAATTATTGTAAAACTTTACATATGCCGCTATTATACCATGAATTGCGAATTCCCTAAAAAAATGTTGAAGATATGTAATGAAATTTATATGCAATTATTTATGTACATGTTCAAATACAAGGAAGCTCACAAGGAAGAGAGAGAGTTCTACTGTAGCGCTCACTTTCCCGTTGGGTATGTTTGTAATGGTGTGTGATATTTTAGAAATTCTTTAGAAAACAAATCCTCGATATTCTCAGCTCAATATTTTGCGTGTAATACTCTACATGTATAATTATTCATATATGTGTATATATATTTTTTTTTAAATATATGAATTTTTTTATTTTTTTATATTTTATTTAAAATTTTTTATTACTTATTTATTTATTTTGTATTTTATTTTAAGTAGAATAATTTCATACTACAAATGTAATTTGTATTGTCCATGTTAACACCAAGTGGTCCAAAAATATATGGTTATGTGATGGTTGCATTTATTTAGTTAAATATGATAAAAAAAAAGAAAAACATATAAAATTCGAATCGTAAAAACAAACAAAAAATTCGGATTTAAAATTAAATATAATTGCCAAAAGTATAAACCCAGCCTGCATAGGGATAATGCGTATATGCAAACTAAAATAAAAAGTTTGGAAACAAAAAGATCATAAAATTAATTCTAAACACAAATCTTTGTATTGCTAAAATACTTGTGTAATATTGTAATAGAAAAATGCTATATAAATTAAAATTCATAAAATAATATTGAGTATTTATGAAGGTACTGGGCCTTATACATACTCATACGAGCATGTATGTCTTATGCCTTTGCCGTAAATTTTTATCATATACGAGTAAAAGTATGCATAGCATAACTAAAAAAAAAATAAAATTATATTAACATTATTGGAAGAACTTTAATTTGAGTGATTTAATCTCATTAGTATGATATCATACTGATCACTATAATTAAAAATTAATCAAATACAGAAATTATACATGTATCATAAAAATACATACTTTACATAGTACATGTATTTAATAAAATACTAAAATGCTTTCATGAAAAAAAAAAACTCAATATTATGATTATAAAATTAATTAAAATAAATTCGCTTTAAGAAAAGGTTGTTGTTATAATCGCCTCCTTATACTTTAGTTGCGGAAATAAATTTCATGCAATATTTCTATTTGGAAAACGTATACTAATTTTATAAACACGAGAAGTGTTTTTTTCTTTTTGGAGAAACTTAAAAAAAGGCAGCAATTACCTTGTAATTTATATAAACGTTATTTAATAATAATTGAAATGATGATTAATGCCCCTATTGCGGTTCACAACTTTTGTAAAAGTTTGGTCGCCGTCGAGAAATTCATATTGCCGTTCTCAACTCGACTGGCGGCTGATTTTTTTGATTGTGTTCATTATTTTTGTGGTATTGCCGTTTGCAACTCTGTTTCAGTTTGGTCGACAAGCACGTTAAATATACACCACTGCTCATAAGCAGTTGTGTTTGCATCAGTTGCAGTTTACTTTAAACTAATAAAGCCAAAAATAATGGAGAGATCGTAAGTAATAATTAGCTTGGCTTCATATTGTAATTTCTCAACATTTTATACATTTTCAGAAGTTTAAAAATTACAACCAAAGCTCAATTTGAGAGGCTTGTTCAACTAATGGACCAGAATCCAAGCTAACAAAGTAGACGTGAATCTAAGAAAATAAGATTTTTTTTTAAATAATTTAAGTTATCTTCCATTTACCAAAGAGACTGAAATGAATTTAAAAAATAAATAAGAGATAAATTTATTGAGCTTGGAAAGAACGCATTATATTATTTCTGATACTCCTTGCAGCGTCTGTTTCGTCTCCAATACATCTAATACTTCTTTTAAAACAAGTGACATTGTAGATTGAGCCACTCCTATATTGAAGTCATTGCCGCTGCTCTTCTGGTAGCTTCCATCAGCGAAAAATCTAAGAGCAGCACACAATTTCAATATTGGTGGTATAGATATGACACGCACAGATTTCTTGAAATGGTCTTTTACGTCATCCAGCAAAAAGCAAAATGCCTCTTTGCTCAGTCGAAAATAGCTAATAAATCTATAAAAAAATTTATTATTTGCTTTTATTTATTTTGAACAATATTTATACTTTTCGCTAGGTAGTTCAAGAGGGTTAGAGTCATCACGAATTTTTCTCCGTAAGCGTAGCAAATCAATTTTCGCGTCTTCGTTTTCATCTTCATAAAACAAATCTACACTAATATCCATTTTAAATAATTTTCACAGCAAAACACAATTGTATATTTCCTTAATTTTTACTTTTAATCGACCACTTTTCTGTCATAAGTGATATTTTAAGCTGGTAACGCCATAACAATTTCAACCGAAAACAGTGGTGTACCACAATACCAAAAAATAGTTTGGTCTTGTTGAAGTCGGGTCGACTCTAAGACGACCAAACTGGGTTGAGTGGTGAACCGCAATAGGGGCATAACAATATTTTTAAAATATTATACCATTTTTTTCACAAAAAACCGATCAAAACTGTAAAAAGTTTATAATTTTAATTTAAAAATAGAAATAAATATATTTTTGGCATGACAAAATTATTTGGTAATGATGATGTTACATATTGCTGTGGTATTCATTTGGTTTGGTGTGGTGAATTAAATCGTTTGATTATAAATAAATAAAAGAAATCGACTAATTTAAAATATGGCACGTTAAATTCTTTCATTTGTATTGGCTTACAACTATGTACAATGAACGAAAAAAAAAAAAAATTAAATTAAATAAAAACAAATTAAAATGGATATTAAAAAGAATTTTTTTCAGATTAAGATAAGGTTTAGTAAAGATTTTTATTAGTATTTTTATTTATGTTTAAATGTTGAATTTTAAGTACGCTTTTAAGTGCGAAATTGTTGTGGATAGTAAGTGGTTGGATTGGTTGGTTTTGTTATACACACACACATAGGACCTCTGTCACTCTCCACAGCTCCCTCTCCATAAAGTCTTTCTTTTAATTCAATAGCATTTTGGAATTGAAAAAGTTAAAGGGATGTGTCGCTGGATGAGGAGCAGGCGGAGGAGGTGGCGGTGGAGGTTGTGTTGACGTTGATTGTGGTGTAATTGCTGACACTTGTAATGATGGTGGCGGTGGCGTGGGTTGTATTGGACCGGCTTGAGACGTTGGTATTGTATTAAATCGTGATGCCATCAACCCCGCAGCAGCTGCAGCTGTATGATGATAGACAGCATGATGCATATGCTGTAATGGACTATCAAGGGGACTATTGCTATTGTTGTGTAAAAGGGGCGGTGGAGGTGGTGCAGGTGCCATTGTAGGTGTTGTCGAACATTGGCCGTGCTGCTGCTGCTGCTGCTGCAGTAGAGTTGGTGCCGGTGGTAGCAGATTGCCATTCCAACAACTTAAATGTTGCATTTGTTGGAAATGCTGTTGTAATTGTTGATGCTGCTGCTGGTGTTGCTGTTGCTGATGTTGCTGTTGAAAAGCAGCGGCTGCTGCAGCCGCCATAGCCATTGAGTGTTGCTGATGATGGTGGTATACACCGTTGACACTATTAGTGGCACAATTTCTTCGAGCAACTGCAGCATTGTGTTTATTGCGAAAATCAACAATTTTC
Source organism: Megamerina dolium (assembly GCA_963854835.1). Classification (NCBI taxonomy): domain Eukaryota; kingdom Metazoa; phylum Arthropoda; class Insecta; order Diptera; family Megamerinidae; genus Megamerina; species Megamerina dolium. Next base: position 1,574,573 of record OY978526.1, on the reverse strand, counting down.
ATCATATTTGCAGCAGAATTTCGTTTCGCCATTGACGATCGTGCTGTTTTTGTTGAGACGGAGGTTGTGACTACTGAATTGACGCTTACCTATTCCCTGTACGGTTTACAGTATGAGAAGCGGTGGTTCATGTGCTGACTGTACGAACCGGAATGTGAGAAGCGTTTGAGGCACTTACAGCATTGAAACGGTTTCTCACCGCTGTGTAGACGCTTGTGTTCGGTTAGATGGTGTTTATGCTTGAATGCCTTTGGACAATCGACGCATTGATAAGGACGTTGGCCTGCAATATGGAAATGATTGAATGATTTATTTATTATCTACATAGTATATGCATGCACTTCTGATTGCAGGCTTGTTTTGCTTACCGGAATGCTCATATTTATGTCTCGCTAACGAACTCTGTTTCATGAATGCCTTATCGCATTGATCACAAATGAAAGGCAAGTCTGGATCGCCAGCGTGTCCGTGAGTCTCATTTTTGGCACGTTTTGGCTTTGGTGGCATCAATGCGGACCCATAGTCATCCTCGTGTGAAATACGTGATTCATCATCACGCCATGAACGTTTCTCCGAACTGCCTGGGCTAAGGCTGGTACCACGATACTCATGTGGAATACCGCCGCCCAATTTAATACTGTTCATGAGCGGATTACGTGAAGCATATTCTGCGGCAGCAGGTGACATTTGAAAGAGTGCCTCCATTGGTACAAGGCCACGCTGTGCACCAGCTGGTAGCATGTAGGGTGGAAAATGTCCAGCTGCAGCTAGTGACGCAGCAGCAGCGGCGGCTGCAAATCCACTATTACGCACCGAGGGGACCGTCTGTTGTGACAGTGACGTTGCAACTGTGTTTTCGCTCGGTGATGGCGTTTGGCGTAGCACGTGATGTGGTGAAGTGGATTCTGTAAGGGACGACGGTAGTTGTGATTGTGTGGGTGGAGGAATACCGACACCTGCTCCGCTACCACCACTAAAATAGAGAGCCGCTGCTGCAGCGGCTTGCTGCTTAAACGATTGTGGCACGGATGATGCTGAAGAAGGTGACAATGAGATGGGCGGTGACGACATTGAGGATCCCGACATTTTGCGACTCAGGTTAATGACCTCATTGAGATCCGACGTCCTTCCGGCGGTGGCTACTTGAAGTGGTGCAATGCCATACAACGGCGAATGCTGTTGATGAACACCATTGCGTTTAGTAGTGCCGTTGGAAATGTCACTTTTAAGCGATAAGTCCAACGGTTGATCTTCTGTTGTCTTTAGACCTGGCAAATGTGATGATAATACGGCTGCGGCAGTGGCAGCAGCAACAGCTGTTGATGCTTCTACGTTCTTGCTGTGGCTATCATGTTGCTGCTGCTGTTGTTGTTGTTGCTGCTGTTGCATGGCGAAAGCAAATTTACTGATGCTATTGTTATGCATATTATTTTGAATGTAGCTTTGCAATCGACGCTCTCGTGAACGATTATTTTGAAACCATACCTGCACAACGCGTGCATCCAATTGGAGACGTGCTGCTATTATGCGAAATTCATCACGACTTGGTCGTGTATTGATGGCATAATGTTGTTTCAGTTGCAATTGTTGCTCCTCATTTATGGCAGTACGCACGCGTACTTTTCGCTCACCATTCTCACTGCTACATTCATTTCGGGACAATGAATCACGCTCATCCTGTTCATCCTCGGCATCACTAGATGCTAAATGGATTGATGAATCGAAAGATTCATTAAGGCGTAATTGATGCTGCTGCTGCTGTTGTTGTTGAAAATGTTGATCTAGCTCTTGTTTGATGTAGCCACATAGAACTTTCTCGTGTTGTACCAGCTCAGTTGGATGATTAAATTGCTTATCACAACGCGTACAACGCAGTTCCGGTGTTGGTGGTGGCAATGTTGTTGTTGGCGGCGGTGGTGATGACGACGCATTTGCTTCAACAGCATGCTTATCGTTACCTACATCAGTAGAATGTGACCGCTGAGGTGGCGTTTGAGGCGGGGATGATGGATGTGGTGATTTTTTCGACATACATCCCTCCTCATCTTCCTCAGTTTCCATCAATCCTTTTTCGTCACCATCTTCTTCGGTCATTTCCACTTCGATTTTGATTTTTTGTTCAGTTTGCTGTTCTCCTCTGGCAAATGCGGTTCTATCAATCTCTTCATGTGGTGTGGTTGAACGATTAGGCTCAAGTTTAATTTTCGTGTGATGAAGCTTTGATTCAAATTGATGTTCTTTCTGTGTCATATCTCGCGTTGGAGAAGGAGAATGAGCAGAAGATGGAGAAGAATGCGGAGACTTAGTGAAATTTTCTTTCTTCTCTTGCTTCTCTAGAGAATTGCCACTAAAGGAGTCTGTTTCGACTTTTGCCATTCTCTCTTCTTCATCTCTCTTTGCACTGAATGTATCTTTCACCTCTTCTTTTTCTTTCACTTGATCCGCAGAACACATATCATGTTCAGCGTCGACAACATCCTCATCTTCATCATCATCATCATCATCATTATCGTTTTCCTTTGCATCTATGTCATCTAAATCCATTACCAATTTTGGTTCATCTGGTGTTTCTTCTTCCGTTATCTCTTCGACATTCATATCATCATTGAACGCACCAATTTCTTTTGTCATACTATCATGCTCACGCTGCTGATGTTGTAGTTGGTCATCATCATCTTCTTCCTGTTGTCGATGTCTTTGTTGTTGTTGTTCTTGATGCCGATGCTCCTCGTTTTGTTGTTGTTGTTGTTGCTGCTGCCCGGCTGCAGACAATTCAAATAAACGTTGCAAATTATATGGATGCATATGTGGATCCAGAGCCATACTGTAGAATGGATTTGGAAAAGTAGCCAACAGGGCTGCATTCATAACGTTATTATAATCGCTATATTTAGGCAGTAGATTTTGATAGAATGGTGCTGCAGTATTTGCGGCGGCACCAGCACCATTGGTACCTATATCGTTGGCAAAATAATTCATAGGATTAACTGGTACAACACCACCACCAATGGTATTGGGCGGTACATTATCTGTGGACAAATTCATATTTAATTTACCCAAACCATTGGGTCCACCTAAACGTTTTGATGTCGGCGGCGGCGGCACTGTAGCACTCTGATTTAGATTAACAATGCCATTCTTTTCCAATGACTTTAACATTGCACGATTATTGTTCAATTTCAGACCCATACTGATGCATTTTTTCGATGTCATATGCGATGAAAATGAGCCGGAATGTGAGAAACGTTTGCCGCAATTATCACAACCGAAGGGCTTTTCGCCGGAATGAATGCGTACATGCTCCTTGAGATGGTGTTTAAACTTGAACGCTTTATCGCATTGGTTGCATTTAAATTTACGCAACAGCTCAGACTCATCATGGCTGAGCATGTGCCGTTGCAAACGATATACATTGGCGAAGGTCTTGTGGCAGATTTTACAACCCTGAAACACAAAAATAATGAAAATTATTATACAAATTTTCGTAAATATACGTAAATCATATGTTAGTATGTAAGCATTGTCTTGAATAAATAAAAATACTTAATACGTAAATGAGTATTATTAATATTTTTGTATTCTATAAGTTTAAACCTTCTGTCCATTATAAATTTTAGTTATTATTTTTTGTCGTTTTTTCTTTTCTTTCAAATATGACCTAAATTGATTATTATTAATTTCTTGTTGTTTTGTCCGTTTAAATGAGGTAACTACGCAATAATTATAAATTTGGGCGTAATCACATTATAAAAATCTACTTATAATTTGTCTAATTACTAAGTTACTTTCATCATCTTTTTGTTTTTTCATGTGCCACTAAGCTCGTCTATACATATATGTACATATGTATGCAGCGAGAAATCAAAATGGATTCAATTATGAATGAAAATTCGTGTAAATATATATTTCTAATAAGTGATAAGATTTATAAACATGCATACTCACGATTGATATGGTTGATCAGTGATAGTAAATAATAACTAACAAACAAAAATTCAGTTTTTTTGTGACGGAATTACCTCAATTTTGTTTTGAAAACATGAATTATAAATAGGTAGGTATGTATGTAGAAATATATGTACTTGAATACATGTATATGAAATTGATTCATGGAAAAATTAGTAAGTATTTGTGATAATAAAAAATTTATTATCAACAATATTGAAAAAAAAAAAAAACAAAAATTGTTCAGTATAAAAACCCTTGAGTAGATTTGAGTAGCTAATGCCTAGTGCAACTCTATATGAGATGAGATAAAATTTATCATTTTTTATTTTATATATTTTACTTGTTGCTTAAAGTAACCAACACTGATGATTTCCACCAACAACAACTTTTTAGTAAGTAAACCACCAAAATCTCCTATTTTTGTAGCTCCTTACATATAGCAAATAACCCACTTAGTGAATGGTTTTAGAATTTCTATTCAAATTTGTGAGTCATGTATTTCAATAAATACCTACTAATATCGTACGGTACCTTACCATGTATGTATTATGTCGTTTTTTTTTTTGCTTCCAAGGAATATATTGGTACTTATTTATTAATAATTCCACATAGATTGGTTTTAAGACTCCTTTTATTTAGTATTTTCAAGATATTGAAATTATTCAAACATTTTTATATCATGTTGATTATTCTTCTGCAAAATTGAATTAAACAAGTGTGCACGTACTCGAATGCAGATATGAAGCGACAGTAGACAATATACATATATATTATTTTTGATTAAAATATTACTATTTATATTCTCGCGAATTAACAATTCAATACATTACTAAGCACAAGTTATTAGAGATAATGAATGCAAATACAATTATAAATATGAAATCAAATAGGTACAGAACAAAAAATAATTCCCTTCTACCAGCGACTGCGATTACGACGACGACGACGACGAAGAGAACGACAACAACGACTGATATAGGAATGACTATGGTGCAGGTGTGCATTGTAGTCAGGTCAATGAGCGTAATCTCAAATGAAATTTAAAAACGTTGTATATATGTAGTATATAGAATACATATATGTAGTATCAGTTGTATTCATACGCTATACAGATCACGGCTTAATTGAAGCTAAGTACCATTGCTGTGTATGTGCTTATTGTATAAATGTAGGTACGATACATACGTATACCTACTTAAATATGTACTTGTACATATGGCATGGTATCACCACCACAAGGAGCGCAACAACTACAAAAATATTCCATCTATATACAATGAGAAAAGGTAAAAAATACACTTTTATACAAGAAACTGTTCGTATGCACAAATGTGATTTTCCCCCCCAATTCAAGAGTAACGATGCTGGTGGTGAAATTCAAATGCAATTGAACTCGTACCATCATATTGAATATAAAAGGTAGGTAAGCATATGCACACATGAGTGTAAATATGTTTATAGTACATGTACAAACTATATGTAAGTAGAAATAAGGAGAGAGACAGAGAGAGAGAGAGAGAGAGAGAGATCGACCGACCGAGAAAAAAATCCATTGTAGATTAAAGTAATAATAATATGATGTAAATATCTCTACGACAACTGTGATAATAACGTTAACGATGACGAGGCGATGCATTAAACGTAAATTGTATGACTAGCCAGAAGCTGGATTGGCTGGTAGCACTCATGGTTTCTTGGTTTTGAGTGAGATTTCTCGAATAATCAGTGCGCAGTATGTCTGACTTTGAAGTTGTTGTTCTTTGGCTCGAGACTTGATTTTATTACTATCCATGAATTACTCGTCGAATATTGTGCTTGAATAGAAGCAAGGTGAGTGTGAGAGTGTGTGTTAATGTGTTCATAATGTCATCGGCATAATGAACATAATATTTATAAAAGAAGATAATTCGATGAGTATAGAATAAAATATTTTGTACTTTAGATTGCAATTAAGGTAGCAAATATTTATCATTGAAAAATAGTATGTTTTTTATACTTTTCGGATTTCATAAGAGAATACAAACAGGTCACAGCTCATAGGTTGACACTTTGTTACTAACGACGCATATATTTTATATGAGTCTAGAAGAATCATATCACTGCTTCATATATGCACTTTGTATGAGGCTTGTCTGAAGCCATGTACGTCGTGGCAATAAAAAAAATTACTATGAATATAAACATGTAAGACATTTCAACACTACAATAAGTCGAATTAGAACTTTAGTCTGAATATGGACTTCTGAATACTTTCGTTCACTATGGCCAAATTTTACATTGGTTAAATTCCCAATTTTTATAAAATATTTTGTATTTATTCTATAGACTTAAGAGCTACGTGGATAGATGCCGCAATGGAATATGTTCCGAGCACTTTTTACCTTTCAACTTCACATATTGTGCTATGTAAGTGCCATCTTCCAATCATGAAAAAATTCAGTATTGTTTTAAGTTGTCTGCTTTATTTTTAATGTCAAAATATAATAATAATGTAAAATTATATATTCAAGTACGTACAAAAATGAGATGGTTGTTCTTCTTAAATAAATGTGCATTGAACTTTTGACTTGCAAGCAATTTTTTAAATAACAAAATTAAAAATATATACCTACAATAAAACATTTGAAAAAAAAGGCAAAAAGAAAATGTACATAAAAAATAATAAAAACATCGAGTGAAAAAAATATACCATATATCTTTATAGGAGGAGTAGAATGTCTTAAAATGCATAATAAATCAATATAGGGAGGAGGAGATCACATGAAGGAGAAGGTTAGCTCATAAATTTCGTATTAATTAATTATATATTTTTTTCATTATCATTTTTTTATTTTTTCATCTTCTTGCTCAAGGTGTTATCTCCTCAAGTAATTAAGCGCAGATGTGCATTCTCTCTTTTCCAAACGACAAAAAAAAAAAAGAAGAAAAGCCAAATTAAATGATTTATATTTAACATTAATTAACTGCACAATATGAGTCGTTGGCGTCGCCGTCGTCACTGTTTTAGTAGGTAATATTAATTTATTACCATAAAGTTAATTAAAAAGGTGATAACAGCAAACTAGTAGTTAATAATTCTTTTCCTGGCATGTATACATATTTATAATGTGTAACAAGATTTTGGTAGATGGACAACTAAAATGTTTTTATTTTTCTCTCACTACATAAATGGAAATGCAATTTCAATTAAATTCCAAGTCAGCTCATCAAATTGATTTTTGATGTCTTTTTTTCCGTATTGTTTGTTTTAATTTAAATAATGAATCATACGAACTGACACAAGAACGAACTTACTCATATACTGATCATTTTACATACTTACACATGTATATGTATATGTATTACTCTGATGGCTTGTTCTCAATGATAGGTACATTGTATACATAGTTTACATATAGTATGCATGTATAGTACTTTTATTCGAGTATGATGATCACGTACTAGCAGTAGCATCGCGATCATAATTATGATTATATTGTAGGTATTGCAAAAACAATATATACATACATACATACTTGTATATTGCATATTGTATATTCTCGTTGTAGATTCCTTTTTTTTTTTTTAAAGATTTTCGAAATATTACGCACACATTTACAATCATGATTTAGAAAAATATGAACTTTGCACATGCACTGCAATGATCATCACATTACTACTCTAAGGGGTTGGAAGAAAAAACAGAAAAACAGCGGGAGAATGAACGAGCACATGTTCTATTCGTTTGTATATACTAGAGATCGTCATCGCCGATCACTTGTTTTGTCACTTTGGATTGACATTCTGCGTCTCAGTTGGGAGTCTATATATATATATATATATATATGTATGTACATATGTATATGTGTAGAGTAGGCAGTGTAAAATGCTTGCATTGATGCCATTAGTATTTAACTACAATTAGGTATGAATTTTATTCGCCGTTATATGGTACTTTTTCTCCATTAGATTCCATTGTTAAGTGTGTTATATATTTTAATTGAAATTGTTTACTTTTCAATGTGAATTGTTAGTGTTATTGTTGCGATGATCATTTGAAACAATTATGAATATTATTTATTAAAAACAAAAAGTGAGTAATTTGGACCACATATTCATGTTAATTAAATGAAATGATTAGTCATCATGATATTTTTTGTGTTTGATTAGTATTGTAACACATATGAAGCTCACATATATGTAAATTAGATAGGATCGGTGTCTATACAAACACATGAAAAATTAATGTATTCACGGAAATTCACGCAAAATGAAGTTTTTATCGTTTTGGTTTAAATTCGTTCAATTCACTTTAATTCAGTCTTTTCCAGGAAAATATTATTTTCCAGTAAATATTTTTATAAATAATATGAAATAATCTGATAACCCTTTGTATGGCAACATTTTTTGCAGGTATACGTATACGATATAGGCAAAATTATTGTGAAATAAATTATCTACAATAAAAACATATTACTAGAACTGTTATCTTTGTTGCTCTCATAATTTTTCATATGATTTGACATCAGCAGCATATACAAATTACAATTATCTATTATAGACAGTCATCGCGACCATAGCACATAAGATATGTATACATATGTAGTATCTGTGTGTTCATTTATGTATTTTAGTGGACTTAAAATAAACAAACAGACAGGAAGAAACAAAGAAAGAATAACAATAAGTAGTAGCAACAGCAGCAATTTCCGTTTCCGTTTGCATAATAAGCTATGAGTGTGCACGCATTTGTAGTTGCCTGTGCATATGCACACATATATACGTTTGTCTTTTGTTTTACCTGACGATGTACATACATATAACCGGTATACATATAGTATGTATTGGCTAGATATGAAATAGTTTGGATTTTTTAGTATTTAAACATAATTAATACTAGAGTATATGCTTGTATGAGCAACCATACATATTAAATATAAAAAAGAACCTGTTTTTCATCACCATTTCTACTACTTCTTCTTCTTCTAATTCTACGTAGTTATCTACCACCATTCACTTTTAGCCAATGAAATACCTTGTTGCACGCCCTCGTCATAGAGCCAATAAAGTAAATGGCGTTACCAAGTAACCATTTTTTTTCAGAGTCTTTCTTTGCTTTAACAAATACGTCTACGTACTAGTAGGTATAAATAAGTACCTGTTGTTATTGTACTCGTCAACTGCATATAATCAACGTCAGTCATTCTATAATATTGTATATTGCGGACGTCGTAGTTGTCGTTGGGTATTTTCCCATATACCCATGTATATGTATATATACATGTACTCATGCATACATGCATATGTATGTCTGGTGAGTAAATGATTGATACATTCTTGTCAACAACAAATTAAAAAGAAAAAAAAAATTGTTTTTTTTTTCTGTACATCGAAAAAAGTACGCCTACCTTTTATTGTGGTAAAATATCACAATAACAGCAACAAGCAATGATAACGCGTATATATGCATACATATATATTTGATTACGCCATATACTTATGTATAAATATATACATATGTATATGTATTGTAAAAAAAAATATGGCAAATCATATCGTCATAACACTTGTTGCACGATGGTGTCGGTGTCAGTGAAACCGACGAATGACTAAAAAACGATGGTGGCGATGGAGCGACAGAGACTACTGAACTTACTTGACTCAATGCTTGCAATTGTTGTTGGTATTGGATGTGCTTTTACAGTACTATACTATATGTACATTGTTGTTGCTCACTGTTCAATTACATATAATTAATTGTTCTATGGCGAGTGAACTCGTTTTATGTTATCAATCCGTAGCAATGATATAAAATATTCATATATGTAGGAATATATACAGGGGCCCGTATAGATACCATATAGTCAAATTAGAATCATCTTAAAGTTAGAATCGGCTTTTTGTATGGGAAATATGCTAAAGAAGTCGAATTTAACTTTAACTGTAACTTTGGGTCAGGGTGCTTTATTATGAGGTTGAGGATTTAGAAAGGCCATAAAAACCACACAAAAGTTTTACGAATATCTGTTTTGTTTTGTAGATAATTTTCATCGAACATATGCTGTAAAATTATTTCGGAATCATTGCTCTGTACCGGACTCCGTTGTCGGTGTTATTTCGAAAAACTTCCATTTGAAAAATGTGCGACTTGAGGATGCTTCCGATCTACTGAGTAAATAGACGAAACTTATCCACAGAACACTATTTTTAGAAACAAAATTTCATGATGAACGAAATGCTGAAACCAACTTTCGCACTGAATCCAAGTCAAATTGGCTATCGCTGGCTGTTGTCACTTTCAGTAGCAAAACTTCTAAAGAGCAGCCAGTAACATAACATTTATGCAAAATAATCGCTGCCTTTACACAATTAAATAACTATCGGTTATTAGAATTATAAAAATTTGTTTTTTATGGAAGTGAGCATAGATAAATAGGCAGACCAACACATCTCTGGTCACATCTCTTTTATGTATATTAAGTTTTTCAATTTACATATATTGTATATAAATGTTCAATAACTCAAAAAAGTTATCTTATTAATAAATTGGACCTCTTAAACGTGCGCATAATATGCTGGGTGCATATTATTGTTATATCTTATTTCTTTGGGTATTAATTTCCTTTAATTTCACATACATATATAAATACAATGTAGGTATATGCACATACACAACAACCGGATGCGATCAATTATATATATATATATATATATATATATATATATATATATATATATATATATATATATATATATATATATATATATATATATATATATATATATATATATATATACATATATATATATATATATATATAAGTTTGTTTATGTACCTCTACCTTAAATGCGATTAAAGAAATTTAATGATATGAAATGAGTGCTATAGACATATGTAAGAAAGAGACGACATTCACGTGAAATAAATGATCAAGTAAATGTGTGTGTGCATTCGTTGATAATAAAAAGGGAGTCACAATAATATAAACATGTACTCATATTGTCCGTACAATATTTTATGCCTCGTATATTCACTATTGAAGTAGAAAATGTTGGTTGTTATTTATAACATATACTTATGTATGTAGGTAGCTGTTTGTATGTAAGCACATACAATACATATGAGTATATAAAATTAATTTATGTTTCTACGATTACGAAAAGGTACATTATTAATATTCTTCGCGGCATTTATAATCTTTTATTGTTGAATTTGTCGATTACTTACTCGCACAAGTAATTAAAAAGAACCAACAATAGTCTCAATTATAATATGAAAGGTATAAAATGGTTCATAGCCGACATGTGGTAAATTAATTACATTCTTGCCACAATTAATTTAATTGGAATTTTATTAATATTACCGATTAAATTATTTCATGTTGTGTATTTTTTCCAGATCTTCTTCTATTGCTACTTAGAATATAGATTGTAATTGCAGACAATTTATTTTATACGGGCAACTTATTCACAATCCAATAAAAATGTTTTCACGCTAATGTACTACGTACATAACGCAAATGTGTGAGAATTCAAAAGTTGTACTTAAAAAATACTTAGGTTCGTCGAATTTTCGATAGTCGCGTAGCAACACATAAAAGTGGTTAATTGTAATAGCATTCATGCACAAGTTAAAAGCAAGGAGCGAAAATAATAATGAAGTCTTAAGACAATTGTATAGAAAAAGAAATCAACATATTATGAATACAATATTTTGCAAACTTATTGGGTGTGACAGGTCCACAAAAAAAAAGTATAATGTCTGATGAACCCGAATAGTCGCTGAAATCGAATCCGAAGATCGATTTCCGTCATAAACCTAAAAAAAAATAAATATAGCCGAAAAAATGAAATTTTTAAGGTTAGAGGGAAAGCTGCGGATAGTGGCTGAAGTCCGACAACGCATTAGGGTTTAGCGGCCATCATACTTTTCTATTGCAAATACTACTACTCTCTTATAGAATACCCGAACATTTTGTTAAAATAGCTATTTACTACGCGTTTCTGTCCTCGTGTCGTATGAAGTGAACTCATCGAAAAGAATTTCTTAGAAAATAATATGTTTAAATAATAATTTTGTTTTTTTCTTTTCGACTTATCAGTTCATTGCCATGTAGGAGCACATGTTTTGGATTTATCACCTCTTATTTCAAACGTATGTACACCTATACATACGTATACATTTACACGTGTTATTGCGATTCAACATATTCAGTATAATTTGTTTGCTTTGTAACATCAGCATCCTCATTATCGTGCTAATAATTATGCTTATAATGAAGGTAATTTTTTATTGTACTGATAAGATTTTGACAAAAGAATAAAATTGAATTGATTGCCAAGAGAAATTCTTATTTGTATTTAAACCGGAAATTACATATCAGCGAACAATACACACACACACACACACACAAAGCATCATTGATTAAAAGTTACTTACTACTAATTTTAATAAACCCATTCTATTTAAAGACAAAACAAAGTATAAAACAATATTTCTATATACATTTCTATGTACATACATACTTATAATAGATTAATAATTGTACGAGTACCTAAAACATAAAAATATTTGAAATGTTAAGTTATTTTATGTTTTGACAATAAACAGTGCTAAAGACAATTGTGAAATTCGTTGCCATACGAACAGACATCTTCAATTCACGCACACACTCTTGGGGTATTTGTTTCATAGTCAATTAGTGATAAAGTGCGCCATCATGTTAATTAACGTTGCCGCTGTTGTTATTGCTTTCAAAAAGTTCAAAAACAGAAATTTTTTACCTTGAACAAACGTAAAATAATTTGTTTTTTGTGTGTTAATACACTATATTTGTACGCAGGAGTGTACAGTATGTCTACATATTTTTTTAACGCTAGAAAAATATTTTTAAAACATTTTTGTATTGTTGGAAATGTGATGTTGGAAAAACAGTCGATGCAAAGTCGATGATATCGTGAAACATTATTAAATACACTAGACAAATAAATCAAAATAACGGAAATCGTTTTTTTTTTTTATTAAAAATAGGAAATCTTAATAATAATTTAATTTTTATTATGTAAAAGTGAAATAATTTGTAAATTTTATTATCTTACATTAGTATGAAAGCAGTCGATATTAGATATCGTAATCATTATAAGTAATGTGCAAAATACTGAAAGTTAATAATTAATTTTTCGTTTTTAACTTTTTTTAATATTTAAATAAAATTGTTGAATAGATAGTTTCCATTTCTCTGCACGTTACTATTCGGGGGAAAATAATAATTTGAGCAAAATTTGTGATAAATTCGGCATCACTGGAAGATATACAAGCAGTATATATTATATTTAAATAAAAGCATTAAACTCATTATTCATCGTGTTCAAGTTCATTTTTTACCGATCGGTCTAAATTGCAAAACCGATTTGTTTTCCTCAAAATGCTTCATATAAATTGTACGAACTTGAGCGACAATGAGTAACATTGGAGTATACTTTGCATATCAACTTGCATTGGAATTGTAAAGCAAATAAAAAAATAATTTGGGAGCACATATTTGTCAAATGTGCTTAATATATTAAATTTTGCTCTAACAAGATCTAAAAGGAAGCCTATGCTACCCCATAGGGAAGCGACTCCAGTAGCTTCTCCAACTGAAAGAAAAAAAACCAAAATGCTGTGAATATGGATGTAGGTAAAGACTGGCCTCTATCAATATTTCAACTAGAAGACAAACTAAGCTTTTAATTTATTTTTACTTCAATAAATTGCTAAATTGAATTCTACTCACTACTCGATTAATATTTACAAATAATAAAAATACTTGAGTAAAAAAAAAACTGGTTACTCGAATTGTATCACAAAAACTCAGAGCAAATGATAATTATTATTAATAATTCCAAGAATTAAAGAATGTCGTGCTACAAAGCAGAAAGTATAAAATCAATATAAGAAGTAAAATGTTTGAATGTATGTGTATTAAGATGACTTACAAAAAAAAAAATAGCTAGGGAAACTGTATCGACTTTATGATGTCCATAAAAGAATTTCGACTCAATAGAAAATCGTTTGTGAGCTAAACCGTTTTCAAAAAACCTCCATAAATCTGATTATTTTGAGCCGGTCGATGGACTCTCTAAAAGCTTTGATGCAGAACTTTGCAGTTTATGTTTGTCTATTATATGTGGCCGTTTATTGGGGAAAAGTATAATATGAGATAAAAGTTGTTTTTTTTTTAAATAAAAATCTCAGATTTCAGAGATTTTTTCACACGTTTCAAGCTTTAGTGACTTTCTATTGAACCGATGTATTTTGATAAACCGTGAAGCATCTTAATTTATATACGTCCATATATGCACCTACATATGTGCATAAATACAAACATATATTATACATACAAGGTACTCATTAGTTGTTCTTATTGCCAATAACGTCGTAGGTGGGCGCTTCATATAGTGCGATGTATGTGCTTAGATACGTAAATGATATACACACAGATGTAAATGTGTACGATAGTACTAATCTAATTAACAAATGAGGGCGTGTGCTACAAAACAAAAAAAAACATGATTTTCACACTTGGTTGACACTTGGCTGCTACGCTAGATCGTTGGCCAGACAGTAGAGGTAAGTCATTGTAAAAGGCACATATCATGTACATCTAAGAGATCGCAATGTGTTCGCTTATTTGAGCATTTTTGCTTTTCCCATATTCTTTCTCATTTCACATTCGGGTACACATATTATTTTGTAAGGAAATTAAGTTTAGAATTTATGTTTTATTGGTTCATCCAGTTGTCCATGTATGTATGTGTTCGTTTTTGTTAATTTTCGGAAAATTTGTTAAGTGAGTGACATAATGTGTTATTATAATAGCGCACATAATTGCCTGTATGCATACGTAGAATATTGCGAACGTTGACTATATGATGGCTTGGCTGGTTTCATTGACTTTTGCTGTGAATTTTTTTTCCCCAAATTTTTTGGTGAATATACACATGCATATATTTTTTAAATTCTCTGTAGATGTGTATTTGAAGTTCCCCAGTCTACACCATCATGACCACAATATTTTTAATTTGTGCTTATACAATATCACTTAGACGACCGAAATATTGACAAAAGTTAAACAAAGGCAGTTCTATAAAAACGCACATGTTTTTGTTATTGTTATTTTTTATGAGATCTTTTTCGATATATTGAAGATTTATGAAAAACACCAGTTTTGAAAAGTTAATTCATATAACAACAACAACAACAATAATGTGGAAAGTAATAATTTCTATTTTACTACATAAACAAAGCTATGCAAAAATACAGAAACCAAGAAAATATGTCGTTTCAATTGAAAACAAAAATAAACATACTAAGAAAATTATTACTTTAATGCGCATAAACTTCAAAGGACAAATATTCATGTATGTTAACAAAACAAAACTCTGAAGGGCTAAACACAAATTACTTGACTAGGTTTTCAAGTATGTATGTAGTTGAAATAAACTAATTGCTATTTGTCTACGCCAGAGTAAAATCGGTGCCGGTACTGCCGGTGTATTTTGGGGTGAATTAGGGGAATGGGTCTTCTGGCATCACAATTTATATCTACGCTCCTTTGTATTTCTTTCTCACACCTCATCTCTCTCTTTTGCATTTATTATTTTTCTCAAATTTAATGCAATATGTCTTCTTATTAGCTTTTTTAATTATTCTTTTTTCTAACACCAAAAACTACAGAAATTTCAATTTTAAAATAAGTTTCTATAAATCCCAAAAATCGCACGGACTTTCAAGTAAGCCATACGATTGCGTACCTTTTTATAAATAACGGTTAGATAATAAATTAAAAAAAAATGCAGTATAGCTTTTTCAGCAGCTTCATTCGGATATAAAGAGTGTATAGTACGATTTAAATTACTATATTCAGTAGACTAGGAATGCGTATACTCGTACCAATTGAGTAAATACAAAAACACATTGCGCATTTTGAATACCATTCAGTTTTATTTTTATTGTATTCTGATTTTAGAAATATGAAATGACCCAATTTCAAATGTAACCTTATCTCGCTGAGTGCCATAATAATTTATAGTTGTATTTTAATATTGTGTATGTAGTAGAATTAGAAACGAAATAAGTTCTGAATATGGAACTAATACAAGAATAATCATATATTTGTTATTTTTTAAATACCTTTTCTAAATAAAAAGCAAACGGACATGCCATTGTCAAATATGCAAAGAAAGAAAAACAAAAGAGGTTATCAGCACCATAACAACAACAACAACAAAAAGCTGAGTACAAACGCAGTAATAACAATAACAATTTTTTTTTTTATTTAATTCTTCATAAAAAATATAAAAATAACAACAATGCTAACAAAATAAAGGCTTTAATCGGTTTTTTGGAAGCGATAGAGAGACAGAGTAAGAGAGAAAAGAAACAATATAAAGTGCTTTACTGAGGTCAACAACATCATGGTAGCAGCAGCAGCAGCAGCAGCAATAAAGTAATATACCGAAAATTTGCAAAATTACTTGCATACTTTTCCATTTATGATTTATAATGTGACATTTCTTTTTATCCAACATTTATTTAACGAGGAATTTAAATGATCAAAATCACCAATATCAAGAACAATATCGCCAACAATGAAAAATATAAAACTGTCGTGTAATGGATTAACAGATGATATAACAATTTATTGAAAATAAATTAAAACACATTTACAGACCGCCCGCCCATGGTATTCATATAAATATCTTATAATATTGTATATAGGAAGTTTCAAGTGTGTCTCATATAACATACATATGTATGTACGTATTTGTCTCCCCCATTTTCATGGTATTAATGCAAATGTAATTTATTGAAAACAAAGTATTTATATGATAATTTATATAAAATATATATACCAACACACACACACATAGGTGCATATAACTTTGTTTTATTTTTTTAAATAAATTCTTTGATTATCATATTTTCACTTTTCAAATTTTCTATCAACTATAAGAGAATATTGTCGACGTAGGAAATTGTGCAGAACAACTTAGCTATTTGTTACAAATCATTTTAAATTAATTATACTAGATATACCCACGTTGAAATTATGATTTGTGAAATATAATTAATAAACAAAAGAACAACAACAAATACACCAAAAACTGAGTAACATAAAACTGCATAAAAGCGAAGAAGCAAGAACGCAAAAAGAATTCGTTTCTGTTTTAATTTCAAACGAAATAATTTATAAACAAATAAATATAAACAAAAATAATAATATTAGTAATAAATTAAAAAAGTGAGGATTAAAATTGACTATTGTCAAATGAAATCATTTTGAAATCGTGAATTCATTCAAAAAAATCATTTGTTTTCCACGTGTGGCCTTTGATAATATGTAGATATATAATTAAGCATATAATTAAAAATAAAAACATTAAAGTGATATACTCATTATTATTTTTCTATTAAGAAATACATTAGAAACACTGAAAAAAATTGAAAGAAATTGAAAGAAGCCATCGCTTGTTGATTAGAGAAAGTGCTTCAGAACACTACGGTTAAGCACATTTTGGGCCTAATATATTGCAGCATATTATAATAAAATACCTAATTTTTTTCGACTCTTTCGATGTGCAATTTCACAGAAATAGGATATGCTTTGTATTATAATGCTATATGAATTATAACATACAAAAATAAAACTTTATGCAATATTGTTGAAAAAATCACATCTATATTATTATTTTATATATTGTATTATTGTCCACACCGTTCAATCAATTCATTTGAATAAATTACCCTAAGTACTATATACGTTACATGCTTGAGAAAAACAAATTAAATTTAATTAAAACAAAAAACAAAAAAGCACAATAATCAACAGTAATCAACTATGTATATCCTACTTCCTCCTCTCTCCACAACCTCGCATATAAATAAATCTTTCATATGTCGGCAGCATAAAATTGATTGAGTCCGCCAACAGGTATTAACAATGATATTAACACAAATTAATAAGAAGGAATGTAAATGAGGCAAACATAGAATACATTTGTATTAATCTATATGCGCTCGTTCCCCCCATGTCTCTGATAATAACACTAGTGCTAGAAAATAAGGTGATACCCGTCAACATTGCTTTTATTTCATTCATTTCAATCTTTAGTTGCCAAACAAATTGACACTCATACACACACACACGTTTGTATGTGCATAGAGAATAGTCAAATCACAAAACAAGAGATAAATGTCAACAATAATCTTCGTCAAATAGTGTATATATGTATAAGCACTAAGCAAGAACTATTGCACTATCTAAATATGCATGTCGCTCACAAAAGATTCTGAAATAACCACAAGCAAAAAGAAGACCTGATTTCCTTTACAAAACTCTAGAGGGAGCAAAATGTTTAAGAACTTCAATGCATATTATGTTGGAAATTGTATTCATGTGTGGCGTGTGTGTGGATGATTTTATTTATGTATTTTCTAAAACATTTCGAAACTAATCTCTAGTGTATTGGAAATCAAACAAAACGAACAAAAAAGTGATGTGTTCTTTTTTGGAATTAATTTTTAGAGCAAAATTGTCAGACCTAAAGGAGGAAGAAGCGAACACGCTAATGAGTGATATTGATGGCATTCGGTATGCTACACAGGTGTGCTAACACAATACAATTAACTGCTACGAAGGGCCAAGAATACCGATGTTTTTTTCAGAAATATCAAATATTAACTTTTTCAAAAGGTGTCCACCTGGCGGAAAGTATTTGGTTAACTTTTTTCGACAATAACAATTTGCAATGAAAAAGCTTCCGAAAGTGTTAATCACTTCAAAAACCCTTGTGACATCACTTTTCTGTATTTTGTCGCAGTTTGGGTACCGTTCGAATGAAAAATCTTTGCGATATTAAATTTGTGGTTCAGCGGGGAATTGAGAAGGTCAACTAACTAACCACTGAGCTCAAGTACTGTACTTTAAAATGCAAAAGCAAGAAAGAAAGAAATAAAAGCTCGGTTCTAGCTCGATTATGTACTTGTTTATATCACCCTTACCAAGAAGTTGAGTTCATTAAAACACAAAAAATGAAATTAAAAGCATTATAATATATACATACTCAAATTATATTGAGATATGAAAGTAAATAAATCAAAATTAATTAAAATATACATTAAAAAAAATAAAATATTATGTTAAAAATAACTAAACATTGTACTACAATCACACAATTTATTACCACAAATTATATAAAAAATAAAGAAAAAACGAGTAATAAATTTCATCAAAAACTTTACTAACTTTTCATTTTATTTTACGATGTTACGCTGTGTTTCTATAAATTTATTTTAAATGCAATAATTTTTATATATACATATATAAAAACAAGAACAACAAATAACACTTGTAAACACACAAATACGCAGAGTTATAGACAATGCCATACCACGACTACCTCTTGAACAATCAACCGTACAATATTACTATATATGTGTTATATGCAAAATAAATCGCTATTAATTTTTCATTCCATGTGCTGTTGTATTGGTGACCTTACACAGTTACGACTTACTCCACTTTTAATTTTAATGTTTTTTACGTAAAAATATAAGAGTACATACATATGTACCAGTAAGTAAATATTATATGTACTATGAGCAACAATAAAAATAAGCATTCGAAGCCCCATTATCATTCGTTACTTTCATACACAGCGAGCATAAGAGTAAAGTGCAAACATTCCACCTAAAGTGGATGCAATTTTTCAATTTGAATTTGCTGCTGTTCTTGTTGCTGATGATGATGATGATGATGACGCTCGCTGTTTTGTTTCTTGCGTTATTGCACACCACACAAAGTCCTTCATAAGGCATACATACATACAAATGAATATATAGTATTTATATATACATAAGTACTTACTGGTGGTCTGCAGCTGTTTGAAGGTAACATAACTATATAATATACAACAAAAAGTAGCAATCATATACGCGCATTGGAATGGAAATGAAATGGCCGCGATGAATAGCAAATGGTTGGTAGAGTTTGTTACTGGATGAAATGAAATGAATTGTTGCAGTTTCAACAGACAGTAAAAACCAAATACACCACACACGCACATACACACACATACACGAGTAGCAAAAGTTTAAAGTTAAACAAATATTTAATTGTTGCTGTTTTTTGTTTGTGTGCTCGTTTTATATGAATAAGTAATTGTTGTTGTAAAAGAGAGAAGGAAAAAAAACCAATCCAACAAAAAATAACGTTGACCAATAATTTATGGGCTTTCATTTGGTCAGCAATTATGTGTGTTGACCTTTTAAACTTTGCTGCAACTACAACAATAATCATCACCATTTGTATTATTATTGTTGTTAATAATGAAGCAACGTATCGTAGTTGTCAGTCAGTCAGACAAGCATATAGTACAGTACATACATGGTGATGAGTATTTATTTATAGACAGATACTCACACACGTATGACACACAAGCTTCTATAAGCTTATACCAATTCACAAACACACATGCACACGTGTTGCCCACTAGTCATCATCATCATCATTATTATCAACAAGCAACACTGGCCGTTGGTCGTCACAATTCGCACGAATTAAATATGGCATTTTGTGGGTAGCCGAAAAACCGAAAAAAGGTCTGCGTTGTTTTTTTTTTTAATTTTTGTTTTTGTCAATTTTATATTGTATCTACATATGTGATATAGTATGTATATGTAAATAAATATTGTAGTTAACACACACACACCTCTCTGTAATAATAGGTAATGATAGCGGTTTTTAATGAGAGTAGGTTTCACCTCATAATGCGACCATTTAGGAATATTTCACGTTAACTAACCGATTTTATATACATATATATGTACAATGGAGTGTAAAAACCGATATCTCGAAAAATGTTTAATTACTTAAAAAAAAACAAACAAAAAAAACAGTGTGCAGTGTAATCATACTAAAAATAAAAAAAGAGCTATGTGATTGAGAACTGAATACAGTTCAAAAAAGTTTAATTTAGTTAAAGTTGAATTGTTTAAGTAGGTACCATTATAGTAATCGGACCCAAAAGTAAAAGTAAGAGTTAAAGTACTATAAGGTACTTGAGAAAATATAGAAATTTAATATAAAATATAGAAATTTATATGCCATAAACATTTTCTGTATGACCTTAATATTGGCGAATACATATGAGAGAATATGTACTGTTAAATTGTTGCATATTTAACACATACGTTGACAATTAAAAAAAAAAAAATAACAATAATGATAACTATCAACAATGTTTTACATTTAATTAAGCACACATGCGTATCTACATACATACATATATACATACATATACATCTATATGCATATATTGTAGTGATAAAAG
The DNA here is from genome assembly GCA_963854835.1 of Megamerina dolium. Lineage (NCBI taxonomy): Eukaryota > Metazoa > Arthropoda > Insecta > Diptera > Megamerinidae > Megamerina > Megamerina dolium. Next base: position 1,553,270 of record OY978526.1, on the reverse strand, counting down.
CCTATGTAAATGTACGTAGCATATACGAATGTATAACGTGTCACATAATGCACAATTAATCTGTGCAAATTGGGGGTTTGTTGTCGCTTTTGTTAATTAATTGTTTTCACACATAATCATTTAATTCTGTAGTGTTTTGGCCAATGCTCTTCTGCCATAAAGTTAATGAAAATAAATAAATTAAAATTGAAAAAATTTAAATCATAACAATACTACATGTAAAATAAGGTTAACAATATAAGCAAATTATAGGAATAATTCAAACCCATGTAGGTACTATAAATTAACAAATAAATAAATGCATAAAATAATACATATAAATATTTATTGTAGAATTGAGGAATTTTGACAAGTTCCACATGTCTGTTATGACTTGTTTTAAAAGCGTGTATACTTAATTGAAAATGCGAATAAATTATATAGATAGTAATGATTCACTTTTAAAAATACCTATAAAAAAATGTGCATACTGCTAATTGAATTAAATTTTAATCAGCGAAAAGAAGATATTTAAACAAATATAAAATTGAAATTTCATAAATAGAAACACTACATTATCATCAACATCGATATAAAGTAATGTGTTTACATTCGTGCACATAATCATCCCTCTTTAAACTATAAATTTCATATGACCTCTTTGCTTGATCTTACTTGATTATCACAGTTACTTCTTACAATACTTCGTATATTTTCTCCACACTTTGCTTGAAATGTTCACAGAGTAAATATGCACAGATGAGTTGTACTACCTACTGTACATATGCATGTACCATATAAATACAAAATTGTACTTTAATTCGAACTTTGAACAATATGTTTTGTAGTTATGTACATACAGTACTACGCATAGAAAATACAATGATATTTCTTTGTCAGTTTTTTCATTACTTAACTACCTTACCGTAGACGATCATGTTTGTGTATTTAAATATATATGCATGAAATATGTACGAATACACTAATACACTACAATAAACTACACTATTCAACCGTAATTGACAAGCGTCAAAATCTAAAACACATCAAGTGTTATCTCTTTGTAATTAGACAGCAAACCTGTAAATTTATAGGCAACTATGTACATAGAAGAACATTTATATACGTTTAAAGCATACAAGAATATTAAAACAGATAATAAATGACAAAAGAAAAACAAAATCAAATCCAAAATGCATGCAATATTTGAGTGATACTCGTATTTCATATCAATAATATTAAACACAATGTTAAAAAAAAAAAAAAACTTTTCCGAAAATGAAAATTCTTGAATTCTTGAAATGAAGAACAGTAAAATTGCTCTTTTTATAGTTATTGTTATTAATATGCACACGTAGTCATATGTAGCTGATTCAACCTAAAAAGATATGAATTCCAGTGGAATTTTATTTTATTTGCTCTTTTTTTCTCTATTTATCACGATAGCAACCTAAACGACAAAAACAATTGAAATAAAAAATAAAACAAAACCAAACGAACAGCATACTAAATAGCATCACCGTCATCGTCATAACAATGCTCATAGGCAGTAATCTGACATATACAAACACATATACACATGTTTCAATGTAGATATGTGATAACTCAAAAAACGTAGGCGTATACAACTATTAACTATTCTATGGTTATCATAAAAAACCTATATAATATTTTCGAAGAAGAGGAAGCATTAACCACAACGGTAAAATACGAAGTAGGTAAACAAAAACAAAACAAAAAAAAAAACAGAACAAGTAATAATAAAAAGTATGCTATCAGCAGCCATAACTAACAAAACAATCTAAACTAGACTCTAGTTAAATATGAGAGTATCGCAGCCATCACTATCACATGACATCACATCCACACCACCATCGCCTTCGCGTATATATGAACATATATAAGAAGTGTGTTTGGGCCCTACTTATCATAAAATAAAAAGTATATCCATATATGTATTTATATCTATAAATATTGCTATATGTACTACGTATGCATGAAGCTGTATGTTCTCCTATCAGTCTAAGGCTCCCCAGCCAGTATTCATTTACTTGTCATAATTTCCAATTGTGCAGTTTAGGTTAGAAGAAACGAAAAAAGTAATTTTTTTTCTTTAGTTAAAGTTACTACTACACGTGCGTATGTGTGTGTATATGTGATAAGGTACAAAGAATTACTATGTAGTTTTTTCTTTTCTTTTCTAACTTACAAGTAAAAAACTGATAAGCCTAGACGGTCGGACTTAGACGCATCATATCATATATGCATATGTACATACACATACATGTGTTTCTACCACCATTCCACAAACAGTGGGAAGCCTGCCTATACCGTTGTGTACAAAATAAAGCAACAACAACAACAAAAGTAGAAATCAACTTGTGGATATTTTTCTTCATATGACCGTTGATAAGGTGGAAAATGGCGTCACTCAGTGTGCGAACGATGGTGCAGGAGAGAAAGAAACGGTGATACCGAATATCACAATAACAAATTTATTTGAGTATTGAAGAAGGCAACACCCGTTTTTTGTTGTTGTTCAACTCAACTGTTTCATTTGGTTTTTTTTTTTTTTTTTGTTATTCATCCTACTTCTCTTTCTTATGTTCTTTGTCATAATGTATACTATATTCATATACTTAGTGCACATGTATAAGATATGATGCCAAATGCTTGAGGGTTATTAAAGGTGCCCAAGTGCGACACAAGTATTATCGCTTAACGTGCAGTTCTTATATTGTTCTATGCTTGGTTATAGTCGTAAATTATAATTTATTTTTACAAACAACAACAATAACAGTAAAAACTCCATTAAGTATTGCAATCTTTATACATTGTACTTAGAACTTATCGCACCATTCTGTACCCATTTTTCTTTTTCTTCTTTTTTTTTTGCTGATAAAAAAATTTATTTTGCGTCACCACCTTCCAACTATTAATATACTATGCTTGTGTGAATACGAAAAAAAAAATAAGTCGAAAACTAATAAACAACCACTTTTCGTAAAAAAAAAACACATAAATGTATGTACAAAAATGAACTTCGAAAAGTAAACACGGGAAATTTACAGGATGTGTGGTTGCCATTAGCACCATAGGCATTATTCCTAAAGTATACTACAAGAACTAATTTCGACCGCTCTTTTTTTTAGCCACCTTCAAATCTCATGAGACCGCTGCTTGACCATCCCATCATTGGATAGCAAACCATCATTACGTACTCTCATCATAAACAACATCTATCATTCATTATTATACCTACCAGTAAAACCATTGTAAAAAAAAACATTTTCTTCTATTTGAGTAGATGTCTACTATTACTTAGGAATATAGTATGCGCAGCCCATAGTTATACGATCTTCATATCGTCAGCCATTACAACAAAAACTAAATAAACTAAAAGCAAAAGGCAAACCAAAAGACGCAGCAAAATCTTTTCAAGTTTTCCTTTTTGTACTAATTTTCATTCTTTACCTGAACTAAACCTAAAATCCAACTGATATTCTACTTTTTATAGACTTCTTCCAAAATGTAATGCAAGCCACTTACGCTGCGACCGTTGATAGAACTCGGTTAGTAATCAAGTTGGACTTCAGTCCCATGTCCCACGAGTTGTGCAACATGCCCACTAACTAACGTTGCTACCAACTTGCCAAAAATCAAAATTTTTTAACCTTTCGTATAACTAAGACACAATTTCATACCATGAGCCCACAACCGTCGCAACCTCAAGTGCAACATCCTCAAGATGAATCAACGGTCACAACGTGTATGGCTTGCATAATGAAAATAAATTATATTTATTTCATGATTAGTTGAAAGAACTCGTTTCTACATAAATATTTTAAAATGACACATTTTTCAACATAAAAATTTACAACATCGCCCATCTATGAACTTTCCACTTTTTCAATAAGAAATCTAATAAATAAATTTGAACGAAAGAAGGAAAATAGAATATTCATATAGCATATGTTATAAATAATAGTGTTGAAAGTGAAATATATTTATAACATGTGAACATTATGAACCACAAAATGAAGCATAATCACCACACGATCACCTTCTGGTCAAATCGTATGTCAAATTAACCAATTTTATTAAGGGACTTTCATAAAAAAATCAATTAACATTATTTTAAAACTTACATATAACAAATATTACATATTTTGCAAATAGTTTCATAATTTCGTCAAAAGTAGTGCTTTAAATTTATAACTGTATGCATGTACTTGCATATTAGTGTTCAAGGGAGTGAGATATATGATCAATGTCATATAACTAGAGGTTTTCATATAAACTACTTTTCCAAATTAATTTTTGAATTAAAGCAGGAAAAAATTACTTAATTTCTTTCAGTGGTCGTTTTAAATTACTAAATACACTCACTCGTTTACTAATAAATAACATTCCTGCTCTTTACCCTTTATTTTCAATATTGGAAACAAAAGAAAACCACAGAGAACGAAAAAAAATAATAAAAGTAAAAAAAATGAAAGATTCCACGATTTAAACGTCCATGTACAAATGAGTCATATTTCATATGCAATAATCAAAGCCAATACAATACAATGTATGCCCTTTGTTGTAGGGAACGAACATCAGTACACAAGTGTATGGTGATGCCATGATGAAGAGGGATGATGACGAACACAAGGAGCCAAAACAGAAAGAATGAAGAAGGGAGAGTCAGGCAGAAAAACTCATTTAACGTGTCATTTACACTCTGTTGAGAAGCGCTTCATGCGAAGGAATTATTCCAAATCGAAAAAAGAAACGTTCTACTTCGTTGGAAGAAAACTATATATAATAAGTAATATACCTACGTACATATAGTATATAGTATATTTAAAAAACAACAATAACAGCAGTAAAATTCTTAAGGAAAATCAGGTTATGCCGTATTCATAAATATATCTGAATACTCACTTGATTCACACCCTGCACTTGCGCCTGCGCATTTGGTGAGTGCACTAGTTCATGCTTTTCGAGTAGTTCACGCGTTTGGAATGCCGCTGTACATTGCATACACTGATAAGATCCGCTGCCGCAGCCACCACTACCTACTTCACTGCTTCCACCGCCACTAGTTGAACTGGGACTTGAAGTAGAGCGTGTCGCCGCTGTTTCTAAATCGTACACACCATTTTGAAGATGATGATGCTGACGGTGGTGTTGATGACGCTGATGATTGTGTTGTTGCATTAGATGAGGATGTTGTTGATGATGATGATGGTGGTGGTGCGATTGATGTCCTATACCATTGGCCATAGCAAAAAGTTGGCTGGTTGGTGATGCTGGTGATGGGCCATTCGTAGCTGTCGATGCTATTGTACCATATTGCATCGCCGCGACACCGCCATTATTGTTATTATGTTGTTGTTGTTGCTGTTGTGCCGTAGTGTGCATTGCCAAAGCGGCCATAAATTGTGCTGCGGCCGCTGGATGTATATTATGTGGTAAATGTGTTGGCAATTGTTGGTGCAAACTAGCAGCCGCAGCAATGCCGGCGGCAACGCTGAAATCAGCAGCGCCGCCGCCACTGCAACCGCCGCCACCATTAAATGGAGAGCCTGCAACATTATTGAGATCAATTGCCGGTGATGTGTTCGTCGGTGCTGTTGTAACATTTGGTATCATATTGTTGGAGGTGGTTGTGCTGGTGGTTGCTGTGGTGTTACTAGTGGTAGTGGTAGTGTTGGTGTTGTTTACATAGCCAGCGATAGTATGCGAAGTAGCTGACGATGTAGAATATGGTCGCTGCTGTGCCACTGGCGATGATGCTGATCGTGTGGGGGTGGTTACGGTCACCGGTGTTGCTACTGCTCTTATGCCATTATACTGATGTGATGAATGCTCCCCCACGACCTCTTCCTCCTCGTTCGCCTCCCTTTTAATACTATTATTATTTCTTAAACTGTTGTTATTGTTGTTGCATTTATTCACTGCATTTTTACGATACTTTAATGATGCATTAGTCGCATTGCTATTGTCACTATCATTATTATTATCATCATCATCATCGTCGTCGGTGTCAAGGTTGTGTATATTATTGTGGGGTGTATGGGGAGCGGCATTGGAACGAACATCGGTGGCACCATTATCATTATAATGATTATAATGATTTGTTATATTGTTTAATTGTAAATGATCAAAATTAAGTTTATCATGTGGATGCTCTAAGGCAATATGATCACGTAGTGCCTGAAATGGATCAAGTGATTATAATAACATCAAATATTGCGCTAAAGTTAACAATAAACAGAGACATAATCATGTGTGTTTGGGGACATTATCGACATATCGTTTACAGGAAGAGCAAAAGCAAAATTTAAAAGCCGAAATAGAAATGAAAGGAAATGTGCTTTGGGAGGATGATCTATCAAAATCAGCAAAACTTGTTTACAATAAGATAACGATATAGTACCTGAAATCCTGTTATATGTGCATAACACAGTGGACATTTAAGCATAAAATCAGTATGCGGTGATGTCGCACCACCTATTGAAGCTGATATTGGTGGTGCTGCTGCTGTTGTTCCTGGTGAATTTTCATCATCGGCATTACTGATATTACTTTTTGCATTGTTTTGATTATGTGGATGATGAAGGTGATGATGATGATGGTGATGATGTAAGCTTGAGGCCAAAGACGGAACTGTAAAAAAGAAAGAGGAAAATTTAAAAACATGCAATTAATAAAGACGATCTAAATTTATATAAACGTACAAGTAAGTATATAAAATTAATCACATAGAACAAGAGAATAACGGAAGAATAAGGCATCCACCATTTTATAGTAGAGTGCTTCACGTTGTGTTGAACCATATTAATCTTAACTAAAAATGTAGGTACTTTTCCACACATTCTACAATTTTTATTTTTTCTTTGAACAGAAATTAACTGGAAACATAATTAAAAGAATTGACTAACATACATACATAAGTATGCGGTAGATAAGCCAATCAAGCATCTCACAATACTTCATTAAAACATACATTGGTTGCTCTTAACTACTCCGGTTTGCTGTTGAGCAATAAAAGTTGTAGCAAGCAGGTTGAGGTCATTAAATCTTAAACTGGGTGTTGTAAAAATAACAAACCATTCAACGAAAAAGTATTATTTGTGCATTAAAAATATGCTTACGCTCAAAAATGCCCTGTATTTCAAGATCAACGGACAAAAAAAATGAAAAGGAGAAACATTTTTTAATAAAATCATACAATCTCTTTATTTTTTTCTTGTTCTTTTTTTTATTACACGCTTCATTTAAGTTCATTTATTATATACATAGGTAGGTATGTACATGTATTCTTTCAAGCCAACGTTGTCGACAAAGTCGTTTCTTCTTAAAAGACGATGATGATCTCATACCAACACAGCAGGTCCAATAAAAAATGAAAATAAAATAAAACACGTTGGTTGAAGTAGCAGCACATACTGCAACGAGAGCAAAGTAAAGCAGATCAACATAAAGCTGTCGTCTGCAGCCATAAGTAATGCTTTAATCAATTGTTAAGAGCGCGCATTTTTTCAAACATGATCACCAGCATCATCGTTCCTATGTAAAGGGTGGTTTTTTTGGAGTGCAGTAGTTAGAAAATAGTCCAAATAACCGGTATTTTGTTAAATGGCGCTTAAATGAATATTATTTAGATAAATGAACCCCCCAAATGATCTGAAGTCCGGATATATAATTTTCGACCAGTTTTTCGAGCAGCTGTCTGCTGCTTAAACATCGAGATGAATGCGTATAGATATCGTCAAAAATTCCGTCTTTGAAATAGTATAGTATACCTAACTTTACTTCCTATTGCAAAGTATGACACTCCAACAATAGAAGCACCCTTTATATACATGTACGAGTATAATACATACGCGTACATTTTAGTGAGAAATGTGAGAAGAAGAAAAGTAACACAAAGTATATCTTTTGTGTATGCATGAGATGGATGAAGAAGGTAGGCCCTGTTGCTGGCTAACTGGCTAGAGAAGAAGAATAAAGAAGAATTAATAAAATTTAAAAAAAAATTATATAAATTCAAAATGGTGCTCTCGTTCATACAAGCATGTATCTACCTACTACGTATATACCGAGTGTACGTAAGTATGAATGTATATAAAATGGAGTTATTCTTCATTCTCGTCATCATTTAACTGTTGGCGTGTTTGTTATATCTACCTACAATATATTCCATTTATAAAGTGTACATCTCTTGTGTTCGATCTGATTCTTCAAGATTTCAAACACAGTAGAATGAACAACAGTACGTTCTTACACAGAGGTAGAGTCATCAGCAAAACGAATCAAGCCAGTCAACATTAATGACAACGTACGTAGAATGTGCAGTAACACATTAATTTCAATTGAAGCGATACCGTTTCTTGTGATCGCAGTAATGATCATTGCATTCACTGATGAGTGCATTCATTCATGTGTGCACATATTTATGTAGGTACTTTGTGTATCACAAATAGGCACAAAAGAGAAAGGGCATATATGAACGATTGAGGTAGAAACAATATAGAAAAGTAGAATTAAAATTTGTATGATCATTATCATGAAGTTGTCGATCAACGACAGACGCAGATCATGCGGTCGGGTCTACAATGCCAATGATGCGACTGAAATTTCAGTATTTATTAAAAGAAAAAACGAAAATAATATAAAATAAATTTTGTTGTTATTTGATAGCTACCTTAATTTACGTCAATTAACCATTTGTTGGCAGACAAACAACAACGAACCAACATACGTGTAGCAATACTGGTATAGTACAATACTATATAGAGATCAACAGCAGCAGCAGCAGCAGTCAACATACGGGTACATTTGGTCGCATGTTGAACGTATCCAAACGCACATATTCGCATGCATACATACTCTTACACCCCTGCGTCTTTATGATACAGCAACAAATAATTAATTAATAACAATAATAATGACTGAAGGAATGAATGAAAGAATTAAGGAGAGAAAAAAATATATACCTTTTTGACGGTTGTTGTTTTCTGTTAAATCGCTTTGTAAAGTGTTATTAAATGCATTGCATGAAGCGGAGCTATGCACGTATGACTGACTATGTGTGTTTATAGGACTCTCCGTGTGTGTGTTAAAAGCGCGCATGCCACGTCGACTACTTCATATCAATCTCACTCTCTCTCTCTCTGTCTATTACACAGCACATTGAAAGTGGTCATTTAATATTTATAACAACAATGTTTTCGTTGTTGTTTGGTAATTGTGCATTTGAAATACTACACACCGTTGCTGTCGAGAAAGACGTCGGTCGTCAATTGTATTGCACATATGAATGAATGAATTCATATGCTCATACATATATATATGTTTATTTGTACGTATGCATGTGTGTATTTGTATAAAAGGAAAAGTTCGTTGCACGTTTAAATTATTGTATTTTTTTTTATTAAACGTACATATGAAGGTATGTGCATTATACAATTTTCTCCCCCTTCTTTCGTTGATGTTGTTTTACATTAATAAAATATTGTACACTTAGAACAACAACGACAACAAAAATATTGCATACGTTTGATTAAATTTTATTACAAAAGCCAAAAAGAAAAGAAAAATGAAGAGATGAAACAAACAAAAAAATGCGGGCACTACTGTTGTAATACCACCACCACCACACACGCATAATTTAAGAATATTGAAAACATCATATATATGTCGAGTGCATATTTTCTTAATATTTATGACGAATTTGATCGATATGTTGGCAAGTAAAGAGCATAACTGATGTATTAGGTGGGTTCCTAAAGACGTATGAAAACGTTGCAGCTAGCAATATCCAATTAAACAAAATTTTTTCCATCTTAAATTGCCATCATTCCTGTGTGATCTGTAAAAATTTGAAACAAATCGATGAAGACGTGAGTGGATGTAGTGTTGGACAATAACAGTCCAACACTTAAATAAAGAAATTAAAAAAGCCCACATTCAGCGAACAAAATAACTGCTTTCGCAAGATAATGCACCAATTTACAATTCATTAGCTGCGATGCCAAAAATCCTAAACCGTATGCACCAAAAAAATTGGAAAAATTGTTTTTTTTTTTAGAAATGATAATATTTTTCAGCTACGAAGTAAATAAAAAGTTATTTTGTCAACTTCTTTATTGAACAGCCTAATATGCACACAATAAGCACACTTATATAACATACACGTACAATGAATTAGTGAAAAATACAGAGAGGGAGAGAGAGATAGAGGGAGAGTGAGCCTGAGAGAGAATTACAGCCTACTATCACAACTGTTTACATTCTATTGTATTTTATTGGTTTTCAATTTGCATGGTTGAATGATATGTAATCTATAATTTTTAAATGAAACTGAAAGTAAAACAAATAATATGTGTTGCGCAGCAAAGTGTTACATGAATTGTACTTCTGGTACACATGAACCTACATTAATTTTGTGAATTTGAAACACAAGTGGATTTCGAATCAAATGCTCGAATTTTGCTTTATTTCAAAGCGATTTTATCTCGGACCTCTGTGCACGCTCGTCAGAGATCACATAAACAAGGTTTACGTTATTATAGTATATTCAAAAATTGTTCGTCTACGTCATCACCATCTCAAGCACTGATTGGCCACATAGTGTTTTCAATCAATTGCTTTAAATTTGCAGTCATGCGCAAGCAATGATTTTGTTTATGTAATTTGTGAATAAGTACTTGCTAGTACAAAGAGATTACACGTGCTTTACTTTTAAATAAATTTCTTTTTGCATATACACATATGTACATGTACAATACTTGTAGTACATATACGTACCTTTACAAAATATCAAAAGAAACATTTTAAAGTTGACATTTAAAAATTAACACTTTTAATTTCATAGTACGAGTAATGAATATGTATGTATATAGAAGAAATCAGTTCAAAAATATACGAAACAATACAATTTCGCACACCCTATGTCATTGCTGTCGCTACCACCGAGCACCTGCTCATTGTGACATTTCTTTGACATTTTTGACAGCTATTTTCATATAAATTTTAATGCTATATTCATGCTTTTTTTTTTTTAGCATTTTTTCATTAGGAAAACAACAACAAAATTAAATTATGAAAAATAGCAAATGCTACAACAACAACAACGGCAAGTTGAGCGAAAAATAAAGTTTATCTTTCGACGCCATAGCTTTGATGTTTAAGGTTAATTGTTTAGAATGAAAATAATTTGTTGTGATGACAAGGAAGGAAGAAGAAAACCAAAGAAACCAAATAACAAAATTTATAAAACATATAAAAGAACGAAGAAAGAAATCGTAAAAATGATTTTCCACACAGAGGGAATGTCAACTTTTGATTGTGAACTATATAAATTAGCATTATTATGATATATTTTGAAATCACCTAGTGAGAAAGAATGTACCTACTACTTAACTATGGAAATCTGTAGGTAAGCAGTATTATAAATCATTATGGATTAGTATTGGGAATTTTACTTGAAGTTCTTAAAATGAAAATACACAAGCAATATGAGAAATCAAACAGGGTGAGTCGGATCGCTGTCGCAGAAAGGTTTATGTAAAATAAAAACAGAAAAAGTTTGTTTAGCTTGGGATGTGGGATTTATTTGCGATTTAGTGATACGATCAACATAGAATTTCCTGAATTATGTTATACGTTACGAACGTTATACGAATAAAATATTTAAATTTATTTTCCGATGTATAGAAGAGAGAAAATCATATGCAAGTTTGCATAAAAATCTCTTAATGCATACTCGTATATGGCACACACATTTTCAAAATGTCAAAAATTCGAATGTGAGTTGTCAAAAATTGTGATGGCTGCTATCGAAAAACTTGCTGCCTTCATTGTTGATTCCCCCCAATGATTTTTCTCAATGTAATTTTGTTGTTTTTGGTTTGATTTATTCTCTTTTTCTCTTTTTAGCAAACTCACGGCTGCTTATAAATTATTAAAAGCACACAATGAAAATAAAAAAATAAAAAACAAAAAAACCAAAATAAAAATACTCTCACATGTGCATGTTAGTGTTTGGGAAATACGTACATAATAGAAATATTAAGTTAAGTGGCATTTTTAATTTTCTTTTGGTTGCTTTGTCAAATTTTATTATTTTATTTGTGATCATAAAGGTGCCAGTTTTATTAGTGTGTAAAATATAAAAAAGAATTTAATGAAATGAAAATAATAATAATAATAATAATTATAATAATAAAAATTAGAAATAAAATATAAAAAAACGCAAAAAAAACACCTTTGAATGGAAGGAAAATAAGTTCCAGATACCTACATATTTTCAACAAAAGTTTACATTAAAAAGTTCAAAAATATTTTTACAATACATTAATTTGTAATGTGTGATTTGTTGTTGTTGCGTGTGTGTTTTCTGTCCTATTCCTAATTTCGAAAATTAACGAAAAAATTTGTATGTTTCGGGGGGCGAAAAAACAGACCACCGAAAATGTCATCTATTCAATATATGTACGACTATAATACACACTACTACTAATGTTTGAAGATGACAAGAGAAATAATTGTGTTTGACATTTTTCAACTAATAATTAATTTTAGTTGCATGTACATATATGTACATATTGGTAAAAATTTGTTTAATGGGGGGCGTTCGCACATAAATATCAATAAATAACAAACATCGCAACAACAAAATGCTGTAATGCGAAGAGACAATTATGGCACTTAGTACAAAGACAATTTGGGTTAAATTGCAGTTCAAGTAAAGGATTATCCGTGGAAACTTGCTATTAAATTGGAATAATAGAAAAGTAATTTTCTAAAATTTTTAAAATAGCCTATAAATCACCTTTTCATGAGGCTTTTTTGCTTCTTTTTATTTCTTTTTTATATATACATATAAATTTCAATTAAGAATATATTCAATAGTGATTTTTTTCTCATTTTATTTGGTGTGCATGTGTGTGTGTAAAGAAATATCTTATCAATCATATTCAATTGTTTCGCTGTCTATGCGAAATGTGAAAAAATGTCAATTTTTCAATATATGCTGGATGGTTATTGTCGTCGATTGATGTTGATATTAGGTTAGTTTTTTATTTCTTCAATGAAGAATTCACATTATGATGTTGATATAAAAATTTGTAAATATAAAAAAACAAATTTAACAGCTCTTACCTCTCTCTCACTCACTCTCACTTGTTCTACGTTACGAATTACTACCTAGCAGCGCAATGTGCTCTTGGTTAATTGAAATTAATTTGTGCGCTATATTTGTTACTGTTCATTGTGGTTGTTGTTGTATTGTTATGCTTCATTCTTAATATACGGATACGTATATTTTGTATATCTTGAAAGTATTGTATATTTCTCCATCATTTAGAGTTTTTTTTCTTTATATTTACCACATTTTTTGTGTTTGCTTGTTTTACATGTGGACAAAATTATTATTAAGCAATATTAACACAAAAAAGTACTTAAAATTTGTTTCTATTTTTGATATTATCTATATTCCACAATATTATATTATATACATGTACATATGTATGAACGTGTGTAGTTACCCATTTTTTTTTCTTATTTAATATTAATTGAGCTAAATGAGTCGATGACACACTTGTTGAGTGCTATAAATTAAAATCCTGTACTAAAAAAATAAACAGATAAAATGAATTGTACAATTAAATAAAACAATTTGTAAAAAAAATGATTGCATACCTAAACATCTAAAATGCAATAAAATGAAATAAAATAGGTGATATGATATTGTAACGAAAATAATAATTAGTATTTATTATTATATATCCCGGGAGGTCAGAACCATACCAACTTTTTCCTGCGTTGGCATATATTAATTAGAATATGAAAATTAATAGAATTTCAAGCTAATTTTATCTTCAAGTGAAATATGTGTCAATATTCAAGTTTTAATTAGACGTCCTACAATGTCTATAATTTTATATATATTCTTAATGGAACAAGTCGGAATTGCTCTCCACAAACAATGTAGGGAAGGACCTGAATATCCTCTCCGCGTCGCTGGATATATAGAATAGAATAGAACTAAAAACCAACTAAAATGACATTAAAAATGCATAAATGTAAACGTAACAGCAAAAAAAAAAAAAATTAAAAATTGTGCCCTTCATAATTTTATAGATTTTTTTTTATTATTATATATTTATTAATCAACATATTGTAGTATAAAAATATATTATAAGTATAGTAAACCAGATGTGATTTCGCCCCATTCAAATTTTTGTGTGCCAAGGAAGGTATAAGCATACACTCTATGCCAAAAACAACGAGCTATGATCGTATAAGTTCCTTTGAGTAAATAGAAATTCATAAAATGTGACTTTTTTTCTCCAGAGTAATTCTATTTCAAATGAAAAGCTCCTCCTATTAAAATTAAATTAAAACTTGATAAAATTGTATATCTTAAATATTCAAAAAATTCGCAAATTATATTTACAGATGGAACACCTCTATTATAAATGAAAAGCTGTTACAATTTCAATTAATCAACTGAAAAACACAATATACATATAATAGACATAACTATACAAATATTGATTTTTCAAAAAATCTATTTTATATGAACAAGTGTGGTATATGTGCAAGTAATAGGCAAATATGTTATATGTGTGTATGAATGTCAAGTGCTATATATACTACAAATAATAGCCACCAGCTAGACAACTAAACGCTCAATGCACCAGATGTTATATATTTGTACTTAAGTGATGTGGAACCTCGAATAGTAATTGTACGATAATAATATCTACTCATTATAACAATAATAATAATAATAATAATTTTGAGAAAAAATAAATAAATTCTATTTAAATTAATCAGTATCAAATAAGAACAAAAATCTATATGCAAAATTGCTTACAAGTAAAATTAATTTAATGATGATGGTGATGAAATTAATGAATGAAATATATATACATTTCGGTATACATACAAATAAATGAGCAAATGAAAATGAAAATTTATAGCAAACGGAAATGTTTGTACAATTTTGCCACTGGTCGGCCCACTGCTATAAAATTTAATTTATTGTACAAATTTTTAAAAACGACACCTTGAATTTTAACGCAGCAGCTTGTATAGGTACATGCTACAGTTAGAGTATGCATATCAATCTATGTTTTTGCGTTTTCTTTATTTCATTTTTACGATCGGTATTTTTTTTTTCCTCAAATTTATTTATTTGTTTACCTTTTCATATTGTTGTGTATATTGCAACAGTAGATATCATACATGTAGTAATAGCAGCCTTTAATTTAAAAACAATAAACTGAAATAATACCTGTGGGAAAACAACGTGTGTTGATTTTGCTTGCTTGCTCTTGGCTGCGGTAGTTTGTTTCTTGGTTAATTTGTGTTGTTCTACATTTTTTCTTTAGTTCTCGTTCAAATTTTTATTCGCATTATAATAAACATAATTAAGGTTTTTATGTGATTTTGGATAAATAGACAGGAAAGTTTAAAAATAAAAATCACTGAACTGAAAAATTGGATTTTTAATTTTTGAATTACAAAAAAAACAAAAAAAATTGTTATTTATAATTGTTTTAAATTAAATTAAAATTCTGTCGACGCACTAAAAACTAAATCATCGTTGTCGTCTCAGCATAATTCATATGCAAGGTGTGAAATGATTATTTAATCTATGTTCTGTTGACTAGATGGCGACATAAAAATTGTTTTTTTTTACCCCCAAAATTTAATATACATATATTCCTTTTGGCGTAGACTTTGCCATAATTTCATTCATTCATCAAAAAAATACAAAATGATGATGATTATTATTATTATTGTCATTATTACAACAGTTAATAAGAATATTTGAAATTTTTTTTTCTTTAGCACTTTAATAAGAGCCCACCCACATCTATTGTTAGTTGATTAGTGATATAGTTCAGGTTTTTTCAACTCTTCTTCTCCTTCTTTATTTTCATCTGCTATTATTTATGTTAATTGCTTTAAAAACAGGTGAACAGCAGCAATGGCAGCACAGGTTGTTGTGAGTGTTTTCTGATTACACTCTAGCGTATATATGTATCTGAAGGTGTATATGTGTATATATGTATGTATATGTTTGTGAGAAAAATATGCTATAATTAAATTTTATTGCGAATGTATTTTATTGTTATTTGACAAATTTTTTAAGGAAAAAAAAAATAGTAAATAAATGAAAACGCTCCAAATCGAATAAAACGTAAGAAGACATAGTGTTTAAGAACCATTTCTTGATATTCACATTTTGTTGTTGTTGGCAGATGGCACATTTATTTGGTAGTTAATAAATTTTATAGCAGGTTTCTAAATTATAACAAAACTAAAAATCAAATTTTAATGGGTGTTCACAATTTATGACGTTTTTTTTTTGCTCTAACTCTTTCAATTAAATGCTATATATTTTTTTTATTTAAATATGTGCTTAACATTGGAAAATTTTGAAATTTTATTAATACATTTCATACGTATAAAGTGCTCTTTCTCTGGTTCGAACAATACAACTTAATCAAGCCATTGGCAAGTTTTCCGATGATAAACATTTGCCAAGAAAACGTCGTTGAAAAGGTTTGTGTCTACGATCTGTATGAAATGTGACCAAAATTGCTGGATAATTCGATAAACTTTTGAAAAATATCAATAGAAAATTCCCATCCAAGAATTTCTCTCGGTATTTTATGTAGAACCCCCAAATCGATCATGTGAAGTAGTGCCGTAGCTCAGCTCAGTTTCTTATATATAGGTCGTGGGTTTAATCTCCTACTGAAGATCAAATTTAAGCAAGCAATTGGCAATTCTTCCGGCAGGAACAATTTTCCATGGAAATGCTTTTAAAAGAGCTCTGTGACAGAAACAGCTCAGAAAAAGTGATGTCACAAGGGTTCTGACATTCGGAACCGGTTAAAATTAGTAGGTCACTTCTAATACTGTCCAAAATATAACACGCACAACAGCAATGTATTTTTTGTATGAGAAGTATGCGTAGGTTTCATACGATCCCGATCATTAGTGCCCACCCAGTTTCAGAAACGTGTGATCTCTTCTTTCATTCGTCCCTTATATCGTCATTTTTTATATCGAACTGAAGGTCAATACATACTTTATGCGTTATTTCTTAAGATTTATTTTAACTTTCTATCTATTTACAATATAATAACTTTCTTATTTCACAACATTTCATATAATTCTGTTCTCAATGTTTGAATCATATTTTTTTTGTTCAAAAATAGGCTCTTGTTTCTTCTCTTTATTCTAACTTCTACCTTTATAGTACATACATATGTAGCTACATTACTCAAAAATTCAACTTACAAATTCTCTAAAAGAATGAAAATCTTTTAAAGAAAAATGATCTCTACTTCCTTCCTCATTGGATGCCTCTAATTTAAAACACATATATTTTGCTAATTTTCACATATACTCGTTTCTCGTATGTTTTTATATCGATTTCGGGTTTTAACTATTTTCTCTTTCAAATATATTTTCGTTCAAGTACCAAAACATAAAATTATGATGATTATCTGAAACATTTCAAGTAGAGAGCATATGAATGCCTCTTTATACTTATCCCACTATACGCCTTCTATTTTTTTTTTCTTTGCTCTTATCTTTTCGGGGATATATTACATATTCTAAATTTGGAAAAAAAATTCGATATATACGTACATATTTAAAATCGGGTTGCACCTTTACTTACGAGTAGTATACATATTGTGCACATTGCATACTGAGTTCGTGTACCTACTCATTAATAGAGTTAATGTTGTATTGTTGCTTAGGTAACTCTTGGGAACCCATGTATGTGCTCGTAGGCATGCACATATGCTCTATACGTCTAGGAGGTAAGAATTAAAGTCAACGTAGGTAGAACTAAACGATTGTTATTTGAAGATTTTTTATTTTTATAGAAAATCGCATAGAGCGTTTTAAATTTCTTACATATGTAGGAACATGTAGTAAAGAAAGACATATAGACAAAAACAGTCTATAGCCTGAACATGTATATGTATGTATATATTTATAAGTAGGAATACGCATATTTTTGAAAAATGTACCACATGAGCGTGTGTATCAGGATGCTATTAACCATACTATACATAAAATACGTGCACTACACACTTGAAAATGTTCAATTTCTTTTAATTATCGTTTCTCAAAAGGTGCATATAACAGATCTCACGCCGTTTTTACACACATGTTAATATGTACGAGTAGTATGTTGCCATAATCGTATGCACATACATATGAGTACCTACATATGAGTGAAGTACTAATTTTAGAAATATCTGCAACAACAAAAGCAGCATCAGTCACATGATGATGTTACGCATGAAAAATGCACATTTTATGCCCTTAACTCACAAACACACACACACACACACACCAACCTCAACACAGTAGTCCATCGATGTCTTTTTTTGTCCCACCGTTTCTTCCTTCCTTTTCATTTTATTATTTCTTCCATATATGTATTTAGTTATATATGAAATTCTACTGATACACATGTATAAGCATGCATATAGAAAACTAAAAATGTTCAATGTTGAATTTGTTGTTGTTGGTTGTTACCTATACTCATATGTACATGCTTGTCTGACTAACCGACCAACCGCCCACCCGCCGTACTCTCCTCTAGATGAATAAGTGTGAAATTTTAATAGCCTCCTGGAGTTATTTTATGTTTGTTTAACATTTTCTACATCGTTTCTGCTTCTTCTTCTTCTCCTTCTTTTGCATCATCTTGCTTGTTGTAATACATATTTTGAGATTTGTGTCGCCAAAAGTTGTGCACGTATGAAAGCGAGTGTGTGTTATTTTATTAAATACGTGAAATGTAGAATTACCTTGAAATATGTTTATTGCATATGGTATGTGTATGTACTTGATCATGTTTTGAGAGAGAAGGATGTAAGCGTCCATATGGTCTAAGAGTAGGAGAGACCTCTATGGGCCATTTTCATAGTAGCAAGTTAACTTAAAGAATAGAGTTAACTAACAGTTTTGCCACTGAAAACGACTTTTTTGTTATTATTATTTGCTATCGCACCGGCTGGGGGCACAAAGTGCCGATACAAATAAATTCCATTGTGGTCGATTTGCAGCTTTTGACTTTATCTGCGACCAGGTGAGCGAGTCGTCAGATGTCGTGAATTCGTCATACAGGCTTCGTCTCCACGTTCCCTTCGGTCGTCCTCGTCGGCGAGAGCTTTGCGGATTTCAGTCTAGGGACATTCTGCTGATGTCAGTCGCAGGTTTACGGATTGTACGGCATATCCATTTCCACTGAAAACTACTTGCTACTGTGAAAATGGCCCTAAGTGAATAGCAGAATCCATCTTCGCAATACTAATACGCAAAGATGTCGTTTTTAATGCTCATAAAAAAAAAATTAAGTAGTCCTCGATTAAACATTTCTTTAGTTTTGAAAGTCTCCAACGATGTTTTTTCCTCAAAAACGAATTCAAAACGATTTTGAATTCGTTTTAAGTTCTTTGCACACGCAAGTTCTTCATATTCTACGAAATTCTAAAATTACTGTGTGTCAAGACTCGGAAAACGTTATATTACGAGAGCACAAAAAAAAAACTGAAGGAGTAGCTTGGCAGAGGTTCTTTGGAGGATATAGTTCCAACAATTTATTTTTTCCTATCTACTACGTATCGACATTATTTTTTATAATGGTCAATTAGTTCGAAAATGCAAATCGGAACCACGTCCACCTCCCATACAGAAGTATTGTACTGCTTGGAAACTGGGCACCAAGTGATTTGTAAAATTTTGTTTGGACTATGGACTGAACAAAAATATAAGACGATAGTGATAAATCTTGTTATATACGATTATTTTTATGAAAGAACGGATTAGTTTGAAAGCCAGCACAATCCTACGCGAAAAAATGTTTTTCGACTTTGTTCAAAATTCGATCTCTATCAGATGTGAAAATCTGAATTCCATTAGCATATTACATCTATGAATATATAAGATTTCTTTAGAGAACAGTTTTGGAATGCAAATTCTCTATGGGGAACAGTAAAGGATTAATAAATAGCTTGTTAAGTGTTCAAGCATACAACACATACCTATACACATACATATATATTTCAACGCGGCCCATATAAGGATTTTTTTGTTGCTATTACAAAACAAAACAACAACAAAAAATAATAAACAAATAATTGTGTTCACTTTTAACAATTATTGTGCAATTGTGCGAGAAATTTATAGCAATTGAGATATATTGGTGTGTACAGACTCGCATGTATGTATGTAGTATACCAAAGCATTCATATACTAAAGTTGAAATAAATATACGCGATATATGCAGCTCAAACGATGAGCTTCTCTTTAAAAAAAAAAATAAAAAACTTCTACAAATAAGAAAAAAAAAAAAACAACAATAGTTAGCATTTATTGTTTACAATTTCAATTTATATATATGTTTCGTTTTGTTAAATATAGTAAATACCTATGGATAGATATGGGCTTATGTATGTATATATAGAGTTAAATATTAAATAAAACACGTAAGCTCGAAGCAAAAACAAAAAACAAAAAAAAAATCACAAATACCAAAATTTTAGCCGAAAATTTTTTCAATTGCCTCACTCCGCCGCATATTATAGGTAGAAAAAGGATTATAAAATGAAGAGAAATGCATTTTTTAGCCTACAACAGAGCATTCGTACAATCGGCAAATGCAAAATGCATTGCAGATGGTACACTACTGATGCGGGGCAGACAACAGTTGAATAATTTTGTTGTAATGCCCTTTGGCTACTAACAGATTTCGTCTTTTTTCATTCTTACTCTTTTTTTTCAATGCTGCTCTTTGTTTTAAATACTTTATTTAAAAGCAAAAATGAAAAGAGAGGTAAAAAATTGAAATTAAAATAAAAAGGGAAACAAATGTGGAAAGCCGAAACGTGTTGTGTTGTGTCTTCTTTTGGCTTTGTTCAAACATAAAAATTTACAATATTATTCTTTTTTTTTTGGACGTTCATACATTTATTTCTACATTTTCTTCGCTTTTTTTTTATTCATTTGAGTATTTTTGCATATGTTTCCATACAAATAAAGCTTCGACTGTATAGTACATAAATATGTATACTTGCATGTACATACAATCATACATACCAATCCAATACAACACGAATTCCACATGCAATTTTCACTTTACAACTGTTTCAAAAGTGATATTCTTTTTGTTGGTGTAATGATGAAAAAAAAAAAAGATATTGGCAAACAATTTACTTTACCAAAAAAAAAAAAAAAAAAATTTACACAAAAGAACTTGACACACACACACATAAAAGCGTAGTAGTCCATAATAAAAAAGCAGTCTTACAACGGTGTTATTCGTTAGATCACATAGGTACATAGATATGTAGGGTTGTATGTTACCATGAGCCAGATGGAAGATGAAATTGATGTTCGCCGATGGTGTCATCTCTCCTATCGCAAAGATTCGTACAACAGCAGAAAAGTGAAATTTTCACCGTTTTACTGTGACGTGTGTCTTTACCACAGCGCCACCATCGTCCGATGACGATGTTTCTGCTGCCAGCCAGCCAGCCTGTGCTTATTGTTTTTGTTGCCGTATTTGCGTATCATTTTCGTGTGTGTGAGATACGAGTATACATTGATTTATTGCATTTTTTTGCGCATTTGCACGCGCCGCACAGTGTTCCCCTCTCGGCCAAAAATGCCTTTTCAATGTTGTATTGAAAAAGAGAATTTTTAAATCAAAAAATTAGTACAAAGCCTTTTTCCAGACCCATTTTAAACAACGTGTTAAAGTATGTAAGAAGGTAATCTATAGACGTCTTTTTTACTATTTATAATGTCATCTTCATTACAAATCAGAGTTGATTTTCTAGTAAAAAAAAATTTTATATCAAATCCCCACTTTGTTTATATTGCAAATAAATTTTTCTTTGCATGGATTTTGTTGAAAAACTAAAACAAAATCGAAGTTAAGCACACGGCACGAACATTTTCTGGGTTGAAAAATCAGCAAAGATAAATGAAAGGACACAAGAAAGATTTTTAGCGCTAGATGAGTATTATATTAAAGCGAAAAATTAGGCACATTTTAGTGTTCGATTTAAAGATCGGAAGCGATAAAATATGGAAGTGTTACGACATTACGAAAGCAACATATATTTTATTTACAGGGTGATTTGTAGCAACTTTCTTTTTGACAACACTGTTTTTGGCAGCTTAGCTGTTTTCGTGTAACATGTTACTGTCAAACATGTTCAGTTTGGTCTATAGTTTAACCATGAATCGACATACAAACGAACAACGCTTGCAGAATTGAATTTTTTGATTATTGAATTTTATTATCTAAATACATGCTCGGTTAAGAAAGTGCATCGTGCACTTCTTCCATATTATGGTCAGCTTGGGCGACCTTCTGAGGCGGCAATTCGGAATCTAGTGACTAAATTTCGCACCAAATTTACATTATTGGACTTTAAACCACCAGCTCGCATACGTCGAGTGCGGACAGAGCAAAATATTCCAGCTGTATGTTGATGACCGTGAATGATCGATTCAGCGCCGTTCACAGCAATTGGGCCTCTGTTGCTTCACTACTTGGAAAATTTTGCGGAAGCATTTGGGTGTAAAACCTTTTAAAATACAGCTGATGCAAGAATTGAAGCCACACGACCTACCACAACGGCTAACTTTTGGTGAATGGGCGCTAGCAAAGTTGGATGAAGATCCAATTTTTTATCGGAACATTGTGTTCAGTGACGAAGCTCAGTCCTGGTTGAATGGATACGTGAACAATCAAAATTGTCGTATTTGCTGTGAAGAGCAGCCAGAAGCCAGAAGCACTGGAAGAACTGCCAATGCATCCCGATATAATGCACTGTTTGGTGTGGATTATGGCATTATTGGACCGCACTTTTTCAAAGATGACAAGGCAGGAAAGTTACTGTGAATGGCGAGCGCTACCGTGCGATGATTACAAACATTTTTTGCGCAAAATGGAAGAGCTGGACTTGGCTGACATGTGGATTCAACAATACGGTGCCACATGCCACACAGCACGCGAAACAATGGTCCAATTGAGAGGCGAGTTCAGTGAACAGTTTATTTCATGTTTGGGGCCGCCTAGATCGTGCGATTTAAGGCATTTCGACCATTTTTTGTGGGGCTATGTTAAGTATCATGTTAATAGCGACAAGCCCGCAACGGTTGACGCACTGGAAGCCAATATTGAAGAATTTATTCGTGAGATACCGGCCGATATGTTGGAGATAGTATGTCCAAATTGGACCCAGCGTATGAAGCATTTGAGGCGCAGCCGCGGTCAACATTTACATGAAATCATCTTTAAACAATGAATTATATAGATCGTTCTATCGACTCAAATAAAGATTTCATATATTTTTCTAAATTTTATGTGTTTTTCTTTGAAATCAAATCCGAACGCTCTTAAAAAATCATCATGTACATTATATAATTGATTTTTTGACTAATTTCTATTAATCCAATAAAGTTTACATGCTAAGAGGAAATAGTTATAATCTATATATATCGTATATATGCCCACCCTTGGGCAACATTTTTGTAACTTGGAATAAACTTTATGTTGTTATCAATTGAAAAAGAAGTTACCTAGATATTGTTAAATGACTCAAGTGATCCGAAAACTGGGTTCTAAGCACTCAACCAGTCACTAGGTCACTGAAAAAGTCCATAACCATTGTAACACCGTATAATTTCATTTCTTATAAATATGTTATTTATGTATATGAATATATAGTTAAAAATAATACAACAACGTAGTAGATATTGTGGATTAACGAAAAAGGTATTACCCACTGAAGAAGAAGGATAATGAGATTTCTTAATTTCTTTGCTTAAAACTTTTTAGTTACCTTAATTTTCTGACATCCATGTGAAATGAAAAATTATACACATTTTTATATTGATGATAATACAGATGGAGGAGAACGGAATAAAAAATGCAGAATATTAATGAAAATAATAGAAAGTGTTGAAATGTACAAATCAGTATGTATACGTGAAGAGCATGTAGAAGTTAATTATTAAATTGTGTAGGTATTCAATATATATAATTTTGTATGAAAATTACTAAGAACAAGTCTTTAAAAGGATATCACTAAAGAATGCTTTGGCGTCTGAAGAACTCATAGACATCAGTCTGTTACGTTATTCAAGCCATTCAGTTAGTTGATATATTTTGACTTGACTTTCATATAAAACTATACTCAATACACATTTACTCAGTGTGCTGATGTAATAAAAGAGACATACTCGTACTTCGTATATTAACTTTCTAAATGATTAATTACATTATACGGCAATGAAGTAATTGTGCAAGTATGATACATAAATATGTGTAGGATGTTAAAGATGTACCGATTTAAGATAAATAGTAAATATTGTTTTATATTCATAAATTATATAAGTATTGAGCAAATATTCAATTATCTTTAATATCTTCTTGGCAAAAACGTATAAAAAATAGATAAATTATGAGTACAAAAAAAAAAAACGTTTTGAATTAATTTCATAGAAATTTAAATACAATGTTACGCCATCACATAGATACAACGGTTTCATAATACTTAAGGACCATGGACAGAGTGCAAAAATTGAAAAGCTGTCAGGTTGTTGTTTATATGAAAATATTAACGCACCGATTTGGGAGAAATTTTTACAATACTTTTCCCAGAAATAATTATTCATAACACCCCTGGAGAACCTACCAACGAGTAGCATCTTAAGCTTCACTAAATTACTACAGTTATAAGTAGTAATAATTGAATGTCGATTATAACTACCTACAATATTTGATTTTTTTTTTTATGAAATAATTGATTATGATGTTGAAAAATACATAAAAAAATTACGCAAATATGGTATATTTGAATAAATATAAATTTTTTTCACAATTAACCCCAACATTTACGAATTTTCTTCTTCCATTTTGTTAATTTTTATTTATTGAAAATGTCTTTGCTATGGATGAAAAATAGCTTCAAAAGTGTCAAATAAAAATTAAATTTATTTACACGAAACATACACACACACACACAAAAAGAGGAAGACACATGTCCATTTTAAAAGCCTTTCAACATTCTTTGGGTCTCACTCAACTTACTCATCAAACATACATTGAATACTACCAGCAGCAAATGATTTGGTTCGCCATACGTT
This sequence comes from Megamerina dolium, assembly GCA_963854835.1. Taxonomy (NCBI): domain Eukaryota; kingdom Metazoa; phylum Arthropoda; class Insecta; order Diptera; family Megamerinidae; genus Megamerina; species Megamerina dolium. The sequence goes on along the minus strand of OY978526.1, from coordinate 1,528,085 downwards.
CAGGTAAATTTTTAAAACACATATAAATACTTAATAATAAATAAAAATAAAATACAATAAATTAAAAAAAAAAATTATAGCAGTAGCTGTAGCAACAGTTTCAAAAGTGATTTATCATTCTGAAGATAATAATACATACATACGCAGAAATGCAAAAGGTAAGGTGGGTGGCAGAATCAAAAACAAGAATAAGTACAAAATTTCGAAAGTGCCTATTATATCCCATAAAACAAAGAAATAACATTATGAGCACATAATACGTAGGAGACGTACAGCGAGGAAACGCAGAATTACAAAATGAAATAGAAAAGTGGATTGAAATAATAGTGAATTCTCCAATTAATTCGAATGCAGCACGTTACAACTAAAAATTGAAAAAGATGTCTACATCAACTTATGCCCAGCTGCCCATTGATATCAAAACGACTATGTATACTTCAACAACATACTAATACTAATACTACTACGTATACTGCAACTAATACGAGGACACATTCAAACGAGAAACCTCATGTCATGCCATGTTATGATTTGCTAATGGCGACGGCGATCAGTTTGACCGGTTAAATGTATAAATTTTAACAAAAATATTTATATGCTATGAAATTCATATTTTTTAATAAATTCTATTTGTTTCTTATTCTTTTGCTTTTTTTTTTGCTGTGTATGATCAACATTTTGATCGATTAGAGCTGTGCAGCCAAAAGAAAATAAAACAAAAGAAAAAGCAAGGCTGGCAGACAACAATGTTTAGTCTCGTCTAGCGCCTACAGTGGTGTCACATTTAGGAGTCGATTATTGTGCAATGAACCAAATCAAGATCTACAAACCACATTATGGGTACTTCAGGCATTGGAATTCTACAGTCCATGCATCATTCCCTTGGGAAGCAGAAGTTATACAAGTGGCAGATAGATAAGAAATATTGAGGCATTTTCAACTTTTTAGTTTCTTTGATTTTGTAACTTGTGTCATACATACAGAAGGAATCCAGTTGCATTTCTTTATGATTCTCAGTTTTACAGAACATTTATATTTGCTGGCCCTTTGGTATATATCGTTTTTTTACTTCCACGATTTAGAAGTAAACCATACTCATTTTGTCCACACAATAATTTATGGGCTGAGCTTTGGTTCCTTTAATATTAAATTAGTACTGACGATTTGAAGTGAAGACTAACAAATGCAAATTGGATTCAACTCAGATTTTATCTTAACTTTACAACTTCATCCTTCAACATATAAGGATGTTCGACCGCTGCCGTATTTGTGGTCCAAGGTCCCTTTGATCTATAGCTGTACAGTTTTCATAAAAATGACAACATGTTCACTAATTACTTGTATCAAATGCTATAGAAACATTTTGATTGGAAACATTTTACTTGAATATAAACATTTTTCTGAAGCACCTTTAATTTTCAATCGATTCCTGACTACGCTTCTGTTACGAGTGCTCCATTTATTTAAAATGCTTATAAATTATAATTTCATATCTTTTATTTACTTGATTTCGATTTGAAATGTTGGCTTTTATTGTTGTTGTTGTTGTTATTTGCTTCTCTCCCACTGCTTAGAAGAGTCTTAAGGTGTGCGCTTTAGAGACGTTAAGTAACGAGGTGTATATTGTACGTACAAGTATACAAGAGGTAGTTTGTATTTAATTTTTGTTTTGTTTTTGCATCACTTGACATTTATTGCGGAGGCTGTTCTGATGGCAGTTCAGTTGAAAGCATATAATACGCCAGCCAACAACATACATCATTGCATAGAAGAACATTAGCAGCATCACCTTCAACGGTCACCACATTCAGCAACATATGTATATACTCATGCACTCATACCCGAGTGTATATATACATAAATAAGAGTATTAGCTACTAAGAACAGCCGGTTGTTGTCAACATCCATAACATCACCATCGCCCATTATTTTCATATATTTTAAGCGTGGACATGTGCAATTAATCTAATATTTCATATACCTACATGTGTATACATAAAATTAATTGCAATGGATTTAAGGTGTTTGCAAGTAGTATTCTACATAATTTCGTAAATATTATTTATATGTGAATATGCACGATGCATGACTGCATGTGAGTGTATGCGTGTGTATGAAAAACGGCGCTTTTACATATGTACATGAATTGCCCCTATATATGGTAGATACAAGCACATCAATTCGAAAACACCTTAACTAGAGTAAAATAATGCATTCATACAATTTTACAGATAGATCCTACCCATACACCTTGTATGGGTAGAATTTACATTTTTCTTTATCCACTATATACCTAAGTATATATATTTTCCATCAGCATCATCATCCGCAAATGCTTTTGTAGCCCAATCAGTCTTAGTCATCGTTTTTGTTATGAGTAAATATATCATTCGCACCTTCAATTTGTCGAAATGAGTATTGTCCATTGACAGTTTTATGCTTTGTTTACACGCTTAACATTTATGTGTACGATTATGTATGTCTGTACGTTCGTTCTGCCTTGTTCTTGACTCGTTTCTCTTTTAATTTTAATAAAAATCCATTTTTGTTGGTTTTAATGGGAAAATTCTATTAAATTTTAAATAATTACAATAAAGAAAAGAAAGAATTGGCGTTGAATCGAGGTGTCTATAGATAGCAGGTAGATTTATGTATGTGCGTATGTACATATGTATGTATATATTGAAATTAGTATAAATAATGAATAAATTTTCCATGCATTTGGGTATATACAGTGGCTCACAGCTTATTTCGTACAGTGTATATATTTTTATGTACATGGCTGTAACATCGAAACTAAAAAACTTATCGATAAGTTTTGAATGTAGATGTCTGTGTATGTGTTTAGTAAACCTAATAAGAAAACGGGGAACCCCAAAAATTGTTCTTTTTGTCATGCAAGAAAGAAAAACTATTGATCAGCTGATTTTCAGCTCACATCTTATTTCGTACACAAACTTCAATGTAAGTAAGTTTCATTCTGCCGCGCAGTTACAAAGTTTTTTTGAATTGTATGAGTTTTTGGACCTTTTTAACTATTATAACAATTTTTATTATTATTATTTTAAATAGTTAAAGTGCTGTAAATTAAACATTTAGCGTTATGGGCGTCGTACAACGATGGAACAGCGTAAACTGGTAATTAACCATTTTAGGAAAGGTCAGAGTGTGCGAAAAATTGCTGAAATGACAAATTTAAGTGCCTCAACTGTCCAATACATCATTCAACGCTTCGTTCGCGAAAATCGGTTGGAGAACAAGGGCAGAGAAGCACCTAATAAGATTTTCAACGCATCAGACGAGCGTTATATTGTACGAAAAATTAAGAAAAATCCAAAGTTATCCGCTCCGAAGTTGGCTGCAGAGGTTCAGCGTGAAATAGGAAATCATCCAGTGCTGAAACTGTCCGACGTGTGCTGCGCAATCATGACTTGAACGGTCGAGTAGCCCGAAAGAAACCATTCATTTCAAAAATGAATATACAACGCCGACTTGACTCCGCCAAAGAGCATATTATTAAGACTCCTGCGTTCTGGAATACCGTTATTTTCGCGGATGAGTCTAAGTTTAATATTTTTGGTTCGGACGGAATGTCATATGTTTGGCGTAAAGCGAATACCGAGCTAAACAAGGAGAACCTTAAGCCCACAGTGAAGCATGGTGGCGGTAGCGTGATGGTTTGGGCCTGTATGTCAGCAGCCGGAGTAGGTGAATTGGTTTTTATTGAGGGGACAATGGACAAAATGAAGTACCTCGAGATTCTGAAAAACAATTTACTTCAAAGTGCAGACAAACTGGATTTGCGGGATGAATTTCGGTACTACCAAGATAATGACCCAAAACATAAATCTGGGATTGTGCAATCTTGGCTTATTTGGAACTGCCCACACTTGATGTCTCCACCACCACAGTCACCTGACATGAATGTGATTGAAAATCTTTGGTCTATTTTGGACAATAAAATAAGAACACACAAGATTTCTAATAAGCAAGACCTAAAGAAGGTACTGATGGAGGAATGGAAAAAAATCACACCAGACATCACTCAAAAATTGGTGGATTCAATGCCAAATAGACTCCAGGCTATCATTAACGCTAAGGGATGTCATACTAAATATTAAAATCAACTTACTTTGTTTTTAGTTTGAACTTAAAGAGACTGTACGAAATAAGCTGTGACATGAATTTTCCTATTTTATTCTTATTTTATTTTTTTATAGTGTCAAACACTAAAATTTTGAAAAAGTAAATTTTGGAAAATAAAAAACAAACCTTCCTTTCAAAAATGGCATTTATATTTTGTTCAAATTTTTGCTATATTAGGAATTACGACTGCAGCAATTTTTAAACTGTCACTGTACGAAATAAGCTGGGAGCCACTGTATGTACATATAGAAATTCGATTATATTAATAAGTATCAAGTGATAATTCATGGTCTGGCTATTCTTGGAAATGTGTATATACACATTTGTATAAAAACAAATATATAAGTAATTATGATGAATTATACGAGTATGTATGTATGTATGTAGCAGACAAAGGAAAAATTAAATATTTGGTTAGATGATGTAATTGAATAAAAAAATAACAATAAATAAAATCTGGCATCTATTACGGACGGATATATTTTAGATTTTAAATATATAAATTTTGATGGACTATCAATTTCAAATATACAGGGAGGTATAATCAGTTAAATTGGTGGTTCCTGAGAAGGTAAATGTATATAAAAATAATTCATAGATTTTCCTTTGTTGTACAAAAATGGAGAAATCTTTAATTGAAATTGCCAAAATCACTGCAAGAGAACATTCGTTTCCGTGAGTGCTCTGTAGCAAAATTTTGCAAAAAACGAAAATATATTATACTTTAAATTTTACTTGCGCCAAGTCTGATAGTAAAAGTAGTTCCAAGAATGTACTACATGACCAAATTACTTTTGAATGTTTTTAATGAATTATTTACCGCACTGATGCAAAAAACTGTCAACTTGTTCTAACTAAATTAAATTCATTTTTTTTCTGTTTCTGCGCAACAATAAGCCAAAAGTGAAAAGATGAAAATAATATCTATTTGTACTGGATAACTATGATTTTTCTTTAAGAAATTGTCTTCGAAATTCAAATTTTTTGGTTTAAGAAATAACCATATAAACTTAAAATCTTATATACATACATACATAGGTGCTAATTATATGCGTTAGGAAAAAAGTCAACATTTTATACCGCCGAGCAGTATTGTGTTTATATTATGACCAACCTTGCCGAAAAAATCATAGCTCAGTAGTCGACTTGAGCCTCTGAAATTTCAAAAATATGAGTATTATACATATTATAATTATAACAAATTGTCGGTGGATGGCTCTAAAATGTAACATCTCTGGTAATATTAATTGCATTTGGTTATACTATAGCTTGTGTGAAAGGTGGGTGACATTTTAAGCTTCATTTTGTTAGAAGATATTATTAAAATCGCATTATTCTGTGAAAAGTTATCTACGTTTAGATGTGATAAAATTGATGTTAATGATGAACCTCACTCTGGTCGATCAATCACTGAAAAAGTTGCTGAAATCATGGGAAAGATTGAACAAGACTGGCACATAAGCAGCGTGGACGTTGTTAGGGAACTAGGCATTCATCAAAAGTAGTTATCAACCATTTGAAGCAAGCTGGTTACACAAAGAAGCTCGATGTTTGAGTGCCACATGAATTAACAGTGAAAAATTTGATGGACCGAATATCCCTTTTGCGATTCGCTGCTAAAACGGAAAGAAATCGAACCATTTCTGAAGCGAATGATTCCGGGCCATGAAAAGTTAATCACGTACGATAATAATGTGCGAAAAAAATCATGAACAAAGTGAGGTGAAGCTTCGCAAACGGTGACAAAGACAGGATTGACACCAAGAAAGGTAACGCCATGTGTCTGGTGGGTTTGGAAGGCAATTGTTCACTATGAGCTTCTATAACCTGGTCACTCTACTATCAATTATTCACGAGATTGAAGCAAGCAATTAAATTAAAACGGTTATAATTGATCAACAGAAAAGATGTTGTGTTCCACCATATAGGCCGGACCTTGCACCTTCAGATTAGCATTTGTTTCGACCTCTGCAGAACTCTCTTAATGATGTAAATTTAAATTCTGTAGAAGACTGCAAAACGCACTTGGATCAGTTTTTCGCTCAGAACACCCAAAAATGGCAAAAGATTATCGACCAAAACAGCACATATTTGATTTAATAAAGCTCGTTTGAAATATCAGAAAAAAGTGTTTCATTTTTAGTCAAGTTTCTAACTGAATGTCGATGATTGCCAATCTGATTATTTCTCTACAGTCTAGTAGCAACAATGAGAAGAATTCTAATTAAATAAAATTCACTAGACTCAACACAACTAGCACAATACGATGCAATGGCAAGAGCATCTATGTATGTACACATTAGTGACGTATAAGAAAATAAAAGCAAGCCATTACTACGGCCATAAATGACTACAGAATAACAAAACCAATACACAAGGTGTGTTTGTTTGTTAGTTTGAGCCATATTTTAACATTCATTGTTCATTGTTGTTATTGTTACCTTTGGTATAATGTTTCTTTGTTATCTGTCTGTCGCATATGTCTGCGGCCTAATGATTAATATGTAAACACAACGCCATTCTCATCGCATTGAGCATGAACCTGTTTTTATTACCCGACCTGCTGCCATGCTTGACTTCAGAACACGTTTTCTACCTGTACGTTAAATGCTACTGCTGTTACTGGTGAACGCACAAGTGGATATGAATATCTGTTTGCCAGTATTTGTATAAGTATAAATGGTTGACTACCTGTTCGCGTGCGCATGTCAAGGTGTCAATGGCGCTATGTGTGCGCTAGTAAATGAGTATTAACCAGGGTTAAAACCAAACAACAATGACAATTGTATCAATTGTGTGAGAAAGGTGTTCCCTTAGTTTTTTGTTTGTTTTGTTTATATGTGTCATGTATTGTTTTAATTTGTAGGAGGTGCCACACACTACCGTTCTGGCTTTTGAGCGTGGTTACATGGTTATTATAGGTAGGCACTTACAGTAGAATTATTAGGGTAATTATTTTAAATGAGTGAACAGGTAGGAACCCATATTATAAATAAATGGATTTTTTTAAAATTAATATTGAATGAATTGATGTTTAATTATTCTCTATGCAATAAGAAATTTCTTTATCGATCTGCGGTTAATTTTGTATTTTCAAATATGAAACATTTAAGTTTACCCAATGCTGTTAGAATTATATGTATAATGATAATATAACAGAAACACACACACACACAAAAATAAGGCGTTGCTTTTAGTAGCTTTTTTGTTTAAAACGATTTTTTTTTATTTAGTCATTCTTGTTGTTATTTCTATACATATGTACATCTGTATATAAAATGAAATTAGCCAAACTCGGCGTCTGATGCCAAATAAAACACAAAACAAAGAGACTATGGTAAAGAAGAATACGAATAAAAATGAAATATATAAATAATCATATAAAAGCAAAATCAAATTTTCAATTGGCCAATTATATTTGTTGTGTGTTGTTGTTGTTGGATTTCTTGATTTCTGCGTAGCCACACAGCCACAACCACCTCAGTCAGTCACTTTCTAACACAACAAGCAGACACGCAGACAATACTCATAATATGTAGACTTGCTGCTCAGTTTATTGCTGTTTTTAATTTTCTTATATAAACTTCGATTTATAAATGTTTCGATGTGGTGGTATAGAAAAAAGAAGCGAATACATATTTAATAAAATTCTTTAAATTAAACATTTAAAAAATCACGCACAATAGCAAATCTAATCAAAATATTCTCGACATATAATAAAACAGCAGGACGTAAGTCCATTTTTGGCAATTTTCAAGAGAGCAATTTGAAGTAGAAAAATCTTAAAAAAATCTATGAGCCATACATCTTTAGTTTATGGGTACCTGAAATGAATGAAAATTAACAGCTTTCTAGATTACTGGATTTACCGGATTAGTTTCAGGAAAAATTATAACATATATTTTAGGGAAAGGCTAAAGCCTGATAAATGTCCAAACCCAATTTAAGAAAGTAAAATGAAAGTAATGAAATAAAAAAATTATAGTTATGTTTGGAAAAGGTTAAGAATACTATACGAAAAAATATTGTTTGTTATAGTTAACTTTGTATTTGCCTCCCTACCTGGGTATGATCAACATGATACTATAATGCTAGGTAAAAAATTGTCGTAAAAATGAGCCAAGAGGTAAATATAAACAAATATGAGAATTTTTGAAGTAAAAAAGTATTCGTTAAACGCCTTCGTATGACATAAAATAACAACAACAAAATTTGAAACCTGCATCAATTCACACTTACACATCAACATAGTATTTTAATTGTTAACAATTATTACCGCCTTTAACCAAGCAAAATTACATACAAGAAATTCCCTTAATTTTGAAGGCGACAGCACTCTGTTTTATTGTAAACAATCGATTTTTTTTACTGTTCCATTGTTATTCAACACTTCCCTTATATAAGGAATACACTATATGGTAATATAGAGTTTAGCTACAATTCGAGGTAATCATAACAATAGCATAAATCATAATACATGGTATATTTTGTTTATAAAATAAGGTGTTTATTTTTAAACAAAACAGAAAAAACACATACACAAATATAGAGCGCAACCAAATTGAGGTAATGAAACTTTGATTTGGGTTTAGATCCATCATCATCATCATCATCATAATCATCATCATTGTCGTACAATACGTTGACAATACAGCATAACAGAAATAAAAGAAAAACACATTAACGTAAGCACCTCGCTAGAAGAATATAACAAGTTCTTCTTTAGTGAGTAATTTGATCACCTAAGAGGAGCTCATTTGCTCATTGTTGTGTTGTGTTGTGTTGTGTTGTATGTGTGTGTGTGTGTGTGTGTGTGTGTGTGGGTGTAAGTGTATTAAATCGTGTGCTTTATTATTAAACGTATATTGTTTAGGTTTTTGTCCTGGTTTAAGGTGAAATTGTTAAATATGAGATATGCAAAAAGAGCACATATTGTCGGTTTTTATTTTGTCTTGTTTATTTCTTTTGAAGTAGGTATTTACATTCAAAATGGACCACACACAGTGACGAATTAGGGGGTACGTAAATGGTAGATTGTTGGTGCAATATGGAAAGCAAACAATTTGAGTAGGCGGCGTTAAATTTGAATGAATTTAATATACAAAATAATTATTAATTTGGTATTAAACATATTCTTATGGAATATAATTGATCTAAGCATTTTCAATTGGATTTTCACTGTGCACAAATATTGCTAATTATAAAAAATATTTCTTATGAACAATGTAATCGTATGTCTATATCCAATTACTTCATCATCCCCATTCAGAGCATATCTAGTTTTGATGTATCGATGAAAACTCATCTCTAAATATGACAAAAGGATATTTTCTCAATTTTTTTTTAACTAAATAAATGTGTTTAATTGTATCAATTACACACATAAAATCTTATGGCATAAAAATACTGGGAAATTGGTGATAACTTAAAAAATCTTAATTTATTCTTTCAAATAAATTTCATCCTCTTCAAAGCTGTTCCCGACTGATCAGATACGTTTTTTTCAATCAACAAAACACTTGTTAATAGCCTTCAACATCTTCTTCGATTCAGTTTGTATCTCATCTTTTGGCCCCAGAAATTGCATTTCGTGCACAAACTTTAATGAAGCTTCTTTGTTGAATAATTTCAGACACTGTAAGATTCGAAAAATTCACTTTTGGTTGCTCACAAAACACAAGTATAATTATTTAAATGGAGATAATATCATGAAATTTCACACAGATGACAGAAACAGTACTACTAACTTAAAAATTAAAACATTTTTCTCTATTGAAATACCAACGCCATTTGAATCGATCAAATTTCCCGGTATTATTGGTCCATATTCATTTTGTCAGTGCAGGGTTAAGCAACCAAGAACAAAGACAAAATGAACAAAGAATCATTAATATTTTCTACCTGGGAAACAAAATTACTGTGATAGTGTAGTTCAGATAGTTTGTTATCACCACTAGCTAATGTTCAACCGACATTACTGTATACCCTAGCAAATAGTGTTTTAATAAGATATCAGTACAGTGTGTCTTCATATCAAAAAAATACATAAACAAAATAATAATGAAAGCCCGCAAAGAACGCATTTCTAAGCATTTGACAAGTTGCCATGTTTCTGAAATTATGCTAGAAATATGTGTTATGGAGACCAACGTAAAAAACGAAGTGCTAAAATTAGAGGAAAATGTATCCGGATTAAATTTAATTTTTCTCCATGGTGATCACGCTCGCAGTATGATCGCCATCGTTAATCATCTAGAAAATTGATAAAAAAAAAACAAATAAAAAAAAAAAATTAATATGTGGCACTTAAAGCCCCGAAGGGCTCTTTGGCCGAGCTTTTCTTCCATTACTGTTGTGCGTGTTAAATTTTGGACAGTATTAGAACAATAGCCGTGTTTTATTCGACACTCGTACTTAGTTAGCAGCGATAATTCCAAGGCAAAACAAAAACAAAATGTCAGACACAGCGCTTATAATTACAAGCGTTAAGTATATTTAGCATCTTACCTTTATTTTTATTTACATTTTCGAATTTAAAACGTTATTGTGCTGTTTTTTTCATGAATTTGACATTTCGAAAAGTGCTACTAATTATTTTCATTGTTTCCACTGTACGGAGATGGCATTTATCGGATATTTTTTTTAGCTAAACACCAAAAATGATGTTGTAATTAAGAAGAAAAGGAAAAGGTAGAAAGAAATTTGAAAGATTGTGAGTTATCAAATAAAACACGGCAAATGTTCTGGTTTTAATCTCATATTCCAGTATCAATAAGTAAATATGTATGTTTTTAAGAAGATAAACCAATTTTGAATATTAAATTTTTCCATTTTATAGATTCAAAATATGAATATAATATAATAATAATATAATGAACTATGCAAGCCATTCACCACATTTTTAAGAACTAGCAAAGATCGTTATTTCTAACGCCCACCAATTCGACAATATAAATTGACATGAAAAGGAGAATACGAGTAGAGCTATGTAACTAACTATGGAAATTTCTAAATACAACCCATAAAAATTGGCCTTTATGCCACTCTAAATGATCAAAAAGACGAGAAAAGCATGCCAATATGTTGGGAAAACTAAAGAGCATCAAATAAGATTAGTTGCAAAAAAATTATTTCAAATTTTGAGCGAAATTAAACAAGAAAGTAATATGGAAAAGATCAATTTTGTATGAAAAATTTCAATGTAGGTGCATAACTACGTACATTTTGAAACCTCTAAAAATATACATCCGCATAAATATTTAGCTTTGCTTTTCTGCAGCTGACACCATTGAATGGTTGCATCTTTACCATTTTTTTTTGCATTAACTTTTTCGAAAACTCCATGAGAAAAGCATTTTTATGTCACAACTTTATGAATGAAATTATATACATTTCTTAATATTATTTTAGGTTCTTTTTTTATAAAAATGGGTGACTGAATAATTAAGGATTAATATACCTTAAATTAAATGCTTACATTCGAATGAGTGTACAAGATAAAGTAAATACCATATGTATTTATTTGAGTACGTAAAACCCTCCAAATGAATTTATTTTGGAAATCATAGCGATTTAAAAGTAACAATAAAATGAAGTGAAATGATAATTATTAAAATTAAATGCTTTTATCAACTTATATACGTTATATACCTAAATGATGTGAAACATTAATATACTCACATTGCATTGAGAATGCTGGTGATGATGGCATACTTTGATTTATAATATTATCCTCTTGGCCAAAACGTGACGACGGCACCAAACAAGACAACATTGGAATGGTCACTATTTTGAAATAATTTTTTTTTTTTTGCTTTTTAGATTACGCCTTTTTCTTTTTTTTAATTAGGAAAGTGTAACCGAGAATCAAGTGGCGTAGATGTTTATTTTTCTTCTCTAACTACTAGATAATCGAAATGAGGTTAATATAGTCGTTGCCAGAGAAGTGACAGTAATAATGGTTGTGGTAGTAATAGTAGTAGTAGTAGTAGTAGTAGACGTAGCCATTTAAAATAACAATACCGATTTAATAGAATTTTTCGAAATCACCGTAGATTTTTTTCTAATCATTCACCCTATTATGCATAACTTGTTAAACACTACATTACGTTATGTTACAACGACGGCAAGTAATCCATTTAGTGGTGTGTTCTTATAAGGAGGTTTCAAAATGTTTATTAACTCTCTGATGATGTTTTCATCATCATCATCATTATTATATATGTGGGTATTAATCATTACTGTTGATTGAGAGTGAGTATAGTGGGGTTTTTTGAAAAATAATTTTGTTCAAGTTTCAATAGTTTCACACACACATATATTCATACTTCTAATAAAATAAAATAATAATTGAAATTGAAAAGTATTTTATATGACTTTTCCGCGCAGTGTGTACTTAATAAACAACCGGTATTCATATGAAGTGGGGGATGCCACCACGTTTATTTTCGTCGTTGTTGTTGTTTATATTGTATTATGATGTCGTTGTCGTCGTCATCAAGTAACGAACGTACATTTTCTTTCTTTCACACATTAGTCCCGTTGAATGCAAAATTCTATTTAACACACATTCACATACATATACAAAATACTCGCTATACCAATTAATAAGAATCACTTTTCCTTGTTGTTTTTACGATTATTGCATTTTATTTCATTACGGTTTTTGTTGTTGTAATTTATTCTACGTTTCAATTCAATTTTCATTCATATGCAACTACCATACAATTATATTTTGAAAACAATTTCTTCTTCTTGTTCGAAAATTAAAACAATTCTACAGTTGAAAACAAACAACGCGTGTGTTTACGCTGCGACGTTCTGATCGCTACTACAATTTGATGTGATGATTTTTTGTGTGGCTGTGTCGTCGTCGTCACTTCGTTGCTGTGTAGTTAATAATAACGCCAACGTGGCGTCATCGAATAGCAGAGCTGTGACAGAGGGCTGATTATTCTCTGCAGCAGAAGTATTTAACAGAGGTACAGCGATAACGGTGCATTTAAATGGCACTCCGTACAAAACAAAACAAAACAAAGCCATTTTAACATGAATAGCACAACTGCAAAGTGGTGAGTTTCGGATTTACATACATATTTATTCTTCATACAAAATGTTAAAAAACAGCACCAAACGAAAATGCATAGCTACATATATATAGCAGTATGGCAGTCACCCAATAGGAAATGGTATTTCATGGTCCAATTACCCGCGATTAGCCAAATTGTAGGCTGCAGTAGAAATCAGCTGTTAGCTGTGTGGCTGATACATAAAACACATACAATTTAAATGGCAAGTTATTTACAGGACGACTTGTGTTTTTTTTACTTTCGCAAAAATGTGCAAAATGAATCCACTTTTCGTAGTCCATTTCTATTGTGCTACATATTCTATTTGTATTTAGGGGAAACATTGCAATGCAGATATTTTTATCAAAAGTTTTTCGTTTTTATTTAACCTTTTGTCATAAAATTATTTTTAATTCAAACTATTTGTGGCACATAAGTATTGTTTAGTTATATCATATTAATCATATTATATGTCATTGTATGTAATTATATATAGAATAACTGATGTTGATATAAATCGTAAAGACAAACGATATAAAATATTTTAATATAAGCGAAATTCCATTTTAATATAACGGCAACATTGTTTCGTTTTCACAAAAACAGCTGACACGATTTTGTAGTACACACCTAATCGCCGCATGTTATCTACGTAATTTTACTTTACGATACGATTTGGGCAATTACTTACAAACGGACTACTAAACACATTCACTTCACAAATGATGAAAATTACAATTACTCAGCAGTTATCAATTACAGAAGTTATATCGTACCCTTGTCTGTATATTCCTTATTTGAAATTAAAAATACATATTTTTGACATTGTTTTCTATTAGTATTTTGTGCATAGATATTATCCCTTATCATTTTTTGTTGTTCTGAGACCCCCAAAAGTCCTTCTAAGCAGACCTTTATGATCTTATACAAATTTATTTCATTGAATCATGACCATTTATCTTATAATTTTACATGATTTAACATTTCCGAGTATGCTTGAAAATGCATTTGTTGAAGCTGATTTTTCCTTTAGGTCACACTTCACCCAATATAGAGAAACACATACATTCAAACTTATCTGTCAGCTTCTGTCTGCACGCCGTGTTTATTATAACTACATACTTCAGCAACAACAACAGTACCTGCCGTAGTGTACATTCATACGAAATGTAACGGAATAAAATATACACCGTTTTATTAAAAGGGGATGATGGTGTTGCAATTGAAATGTATAGTAATGGTGGTGTGTTTGTAAATGATGCTGCCTGTTGATAATGGTATTAATCTTTCGTTCTCTCTCACACGCGTTGCTTCTCTCTATCAGGTGTTTACGTTAACATCGCTTATATCGTATCAGCATAGACTTTAGAAGTATATTTTTCAAGTCTGTGATCGTATGTATTGCTTCTGTTAAGTTGGAACTTTCCTATGTTAATTAGCAGGGGGAATGTAAACTTGACATAGCATTGTCGCTGTTAGCATTGCGTTAACGTAACGTTTCGTTTCTATACCCAGCATTATATATGATTATTTATATAGTGGAAATAGTAAATAAAATAAAAAAAACAAATTAAAAATAAAGGTCATGTTGGAAATACCAAGTGGAAGGGAGCAACTTTTTTGTTTTGAACAATTGGTAGATGAAACAATATTAGTAATTTGAACAAAACAATCATATTAATCATATTTTCATTGATATTGTAAACATAATACATTTTTCTTGATTTACCTTAGAAATACTAAGGTACAGAATCATAATATGATCTTGATAAAATGGCATATGCACTTCAATAATACTTTCTTGTTTTAAATTATTTAATTTTTTACTATTAATTTTTACTATTGTTGATGGAAGTGACGCAAAAGTTGTGAGTTTTTTATTAGTATGTATGAATGCTTAAGGACACGTTTTCCGTACGATTCAGTCGACAGATAATGAAAGCAATGCAATGCATGCAAAAACCACTTAGTCACTGATGTATGGTGTTTAAGCAATGAATGTCTTATACGCGGTAGTATTTGAAAAGGAAGGAATGTTTTGACATACGTGGTTATTACCTAGAATACGATTCTACATTTTAGAAAACGTTAGCAACAAAATGGGTATATTTCATAAATGTGACTTTTGTGGCTTTTGAAATGGCCGATTCAGTTCAATAAAATACAAAAAGTTAAAAAATATATCGTTTTGCATACACATTCTTGCAACAGCCCTTCACTATAGATGGGCTTAATGATGACGACGATGTTTAAAGTCAAAAATGGTACATACATATGTATGTCCCAAAGATGCCGAATGTGGGTTAAATTAAGATAATGCTGAAAATCGGAATTTTATATGAAAAAAAATATATTTTTGCACATTAAGTAATTCTTTTAATTTAATATTTTTGGTCAAAAGCTAAAATTAGTTTTGAATTGAAATTGTAAAAAACGTAAACTCAAAGAAGTCCTGTAAATTCTAAGAAATATAATTAAAATCGATATTTTTTCCGCGAGAAAATATAAATAAATTTCATATATTGTATATATTCATATACAGACGACCTTTGAGTCAATGTCGTAAATTCTTTGTTAAATAGTTTTAGGATATTTATGTATATTTTTTAAGGCTGTTTAATAAAAGAATCTATCTATCTATCTATATTATATATTTATTTCTGAGCAAAACAAATTTTGTTTTAATAGAAAAAAATAATGGTTAAATTCTAAATTATTACTGACCTTTAATAGAGTTTCCTTATATTTTGGCAAATGATTTCAATTGTTCCCTACGGGAACATTTCACTAGCGTTGGTGTCGCGATTCCAATAACTATGGCGATATGAGCAAAATTGGACACCTGTGTGGAGATCGGAACGTGATGTACTCACGTGATATTTTGTTCACAATTTGGTTGCCCGAAACTCATTTACATCAGCACCGCTTAGTTTTAAAAATTCTTGTCGCGCCAACACATATTAATTTTTGGAGGCTGTCTGCCTTAAATTCGTACCCATAATAATATGCCTGCGTCGTGTACTTTCCCTGCGTTGTTCTTGGTGCCGATGCCGTTATCATTGAATAAAAAATTTCTTCGACACGATTTCGGGAAACTTGAAATATTTACGCAATTCTGCATCTTCACTAGTTTGAAATTTGTTCTATTTCCTCGTAAATAGATCAATACTACGTCGCGTAACGGTTAAAACGGGTCATATCGGATATAAGGTGCTCCGAATTTTTTTATGGGGATGAGCGCCAAGCTTTTGTAGTTATTGTTCTCGTTGTATCGCTGCAATCTGTACAAATAGCGCATATACTGCCAATAGTACTTTTTGCTCGACCCAATGCAATTGCGTACACATCTAGAAGAGCAATTTTTCGTCAGGTTTTTTGCACTCTTCTCTTCATAAACAGGTAAACTAACGTGTTGTAAATACTGAATGGTGTCGAACCATCCATACGTCTAAGGCGATTTTATAATCAATAATATGCACTCAATGAAAAAAAAAATAATAATAATTATAAAATAAAACACAAAAACACATGCACATTTGAAAAATGTTTTTGAACATAATTTATTTTCAATGAAATAATGAAAGAAATGATTCATAAAGCAATTTAATTAATTTTATAGAACTAGGTGCTATGATATGTATATGTATGTGATCAACAAAAATGTACTAAATATTTTTGTGTTAGAAAAAGCAATAACAACTTCAATACATATGTATGTAGCAACCAAGCATTTCATCACAAAATAAATACACATACCGTGCATATGTATTTGCGTTGAATATTTGAAATAAAAAACAAAAATGAAAACAAAAAATTAAGGTGGAGCTTTATTTTTTATGTGCTCAGTTTTGCTTTGAGTACACATACATATGTGAATAGTTTTTGTTTTTCATGTTTTCCGTGTGCATGTAGTAAGAATGAAGAGCTACCCAGTAGAAAAATGTAGGAGTGCAGAAGCCATTTTAATAATATAATATATAATAAATTTCATTATTATTGTTAAAGATTTTGCTGAAATGTAACTGAGTTTTTTCAGTTAAATAAAAAAACTTACCATAACCGGATTGGAATCCATACCTTTGCGCTGCAAGCAGATTGTGTACAGCGATGACGAGAAGGCAGCACACCGCATAGCGACAGAGATCATAGGTACGGATTTGAAGAAGATAGCCTCCAATGCGTTGGTTTGCATTGGATCAACGAACTCCAAAGCCGAAACTGATCTCTGCACTGAAGAGCCGCGGTGCTGATATAATGTTTGTAAACGAGTTCAGGACCACCAAATTGTGCGGGAAATGCCACGAAGAGAACATCACGTCCCGATCTCCACACAGGTACCAATTTTGCCCAAATTGCCGTACTTGTTGGAATCGGGACGTCAACGCTGGCGTGAACATCCTGTACATTGGCGAGCGCCTCATCCGGGGAATTGAGACCCATCAAAATTTCCACCGAAACAACGTAAGTTGAATCTGAAGCACTATTTAGAATCAAACATCATCTAATCAATCACTCTTTCATTTATTTCTCTTTTCAGGACGATGAGCCCCCGCCGAAGAAGAGAAAGAAGAATCAAAGTGCCACTAAGCGATGTACTGTGGTCACTTGACCCCTTCATCCATTTGATGGATGAATAGTAAGCTTAGTTTACTACATGCATACCTCCATACACATATAATATAATTACAAATGAACACGGAAAACATGAAAAACAAAAACTATTCACATATGTATGTGTACTCAAAGCAAAACTGAGCACATAAAAAATAAAGCTCCACCTTAATTTTTTGTTTTCATTTTTGTTTTTTATTTCAAATATTCAACGCAAATACATATGCACGGTATGTGTATTTATTTTGTGATGAAATGCTTGGTTGCTACATACATATGTATTGAAGTTGTTATTGCTTTTTCTAACACAAAAATATTTAGTACATACGTTATTTTTGTTGATCACATACATATACATATCATAGCACCTAGTTCTATAAAATTAATTAAAAACAAAAACATTTTTCAAATGTGCATGTGTTTTTGTGTTTTATTTTATAATTATTATTATTTGACACTACCAAAAATTTCATACTTAATCCTTCATGCAGTACTTCCAATATTTTATAGTTGTACCAATATTTGTTATCGAGGGGGCGTAGTACAGGTCAAAGAAAAAAGGAAGTAACACTATACTCGTTCAACTAACACAAATATGATTCTATTTTATTATTGTCTAATGAGAAATGGTAATCTAATGTACTGGATTTGATAAATATTTGTTCTTTTTTATGTTGGCAGTCATTTTGTGGAATAAAATTGATAAAACTGATCTGTCTATTTCGTACATTCACATGAACATGATGTTGACAGCGACTTTAGTCAACAACGCTCGACATAATTTCTTTTTATTTTATAAATACAATAGATCATTATTTGACATTAACTTATGTAATGTGAAAGATGTAATCTAAAATTATACGCATACGCATCAATTCATTGTCAATATCATCAATTCAAATAGCATCAACCCAAAAACATTAAAATGGTAACATTGCACTAAAGCTTTAGCTTCAAAATAATCTAATCATGCCTTAGGTCCACTACATGAAGTTGCAAAATATATGCACATTGATACATACACATATATATAATTTGAAGTTACAAATAATATAATGCTGCCGTTTTGTTGTAATTGGTCCAAATTGTTGAAAATTGTTAAATAATACAAAAGGTATATTAGATCGATGTGCGGGTCAAATATTTTCGAATAATTGGTAGATAGTTTGTAATTTTGTTGATGTTGATACATTCGAATATTTTAAAGATTTTTAATTTTCATAAAAGCCCGACTTCACATTAATGTTTGATATCAAACTATAATACTCACTGATGCCATAGAATTAAACAACGTTGTTTTCAATAAATATCAAATTTCAAAATATTGAGCAAGTACATCTACCGTCGTTAAAAAATATTCCATAAATTAAGCATGTAAAAATATATATTGCGTTAACAATTAATAATGTTTAGGATATTGTATTAATTTAATGTCCATTTGGTTATGTTTATATGTTTATATTTATGAAAATCTTTCAAATCTAATTCTACAGTAGCAACTTAATAAAAAAAAATCTCCTTACAGTCGGCTGGGGCCGACCAAACTATACCCTGCATATGTAGATTTATATATAAAAAGTTTACTCGAATATCCAACTTTTCTTTTATTTCCACTTTTCGAGAAACAATTTTTGCATATACTACTAATTTAAACCCGAAAGATGGTTGACTTTGACGAAGTAAAAGGATTTTAAGATAATTCCGAGGCTTAGTATGGGAGCTATATAAAAAGTGGGCGTGGCTTACCACTTTCTAGTAAATCCAATTAATTTTTCAATGTTAATCCACACCTTAAATTTGGTGTCCTAAGTTGAATAGTTTCTAAGTTATGGTGGTTAACATTTTTGTTTAATTTCCTCAACTTTGTATGGGAGCCCCAATAAGAAGTGGGCGTGGTACGCTGATTTTTCACCAGATTATTTCCGACTACGATATTAATTTAAGTGTCAATTATGGTTATTGTAGACATAAGATTGCCTAAGTTACAGCTGTTTCAATTTAAAATTTGTATGGGGGCTACGATAAACACTCGGCGTGGTGCGCCCATTTTCTGTGAGCCTAGTTGCTCGTACAATACTAATCCATACCCTAAGTCTCGTTGTCCTAGGCTAAATGGTTTGTAAGTTATGGAGCTTAAAATTTTAGTTTAATTCACTCGACTTTGTATGGGAGACCCATGAAGCAGTGGGCGTGGCACACTGATTTTCTGCCAGATTATTTCCGACTACTATATTAATTTAAGTGTCAATTATAGTTATTTTAGACAGAAAATTGCCGAAGTTACAGCTGTTTCAATTTAAAATTTGTATGGGGGCTACGATAAACAGTGGGCGTGGTGCGCCCATTTCCTGTGAGCCTAGTTGCTCGTACAATACTAATCCACACCTTAAATCTCGTTATTCTACGCTGAATAGTTTGCAAGTTATAACCGGTAACATTTTTTTTAATTTCCGCAACTTTGTATGGGAGACCCAAAAAGGAGTAGGCGTGGCACATTGATTTTCTGCCATGTTATTTCTGACTACCGTGTTAATCTAAGTGTCAATTATGGTTATTCTAGACAGAAGATTGTAGAAGTTACAGCAGTTTCAATTTAAAAGAAGTACAGACACTTTGTATGGGAGCTACGCTAGAAAGTAGGCGTGGCTCATCCACTTTTGGTGAGGTTATATAGTAGTATAATATAACTCTATGTGCAAAATATTGTTGTCCCAAGTGGTATATTGTGTGAGTTATAGCAAGTTAAAGATTTTGAAAATTTCGAGGTTAGTCGCTTTGAATGCTTGGTGTGGGCGTGGTTATTGACCGATCATGCCCAATATCAATCCCCTCCGTACCCTTGGATCATAGATTACTTATGCCAAATTTCATCGAAATAGCTCAATATTTACTCAAGTTATCGTGCGAACCAGCCAGGTGACAGACAGACGGACGGACGGACGGACGGACGGACGGACGGACGGACGGACGGACGGACGGACGGACATCGTTAAATCGAAAATTTAATCGACGCTGATCACGAATATATATCCATGTCTATATCTCCGGAGATTCCTTCAAGTGGACACAAACATCTGACCGAAATGAATATACCATGCATATTGCATTATGCAGGGTATAAAAAGTGTCTCAGTGGCAGCACTGAACAAAGATAAAAACATCAAAACCAAAGGCTACTGTTGTTACAAAAAAAAACAACAAACGACGCTTGATTTCAAATTTCTGCTACCATACATTTGCCATAGTCAGTTGTGACTGCAGAAAGAGTAAGAAGTGAACAAGTGAAAGTGTGTAGTAGAGGTGGAGAAACATCGATGTTTGTGACCATCGATGTTTTCGATGTTTTTATAGGAAAACATCGATGTTTCTAAAAAAATTTATTGGTTTTTAAATTTACCCCACTATTACGGCTGGCAACTGCGGTTTTGTCTAAGGCAACCGAACTTTGAGTAATATTTCCAACCGTAATAGGGGGTTAAATATAGAAAACAGATTTTTATGATTAAAAATAAAAAAAATTAAATTTTTTTAATTCACAGATAATTCACAGGTAATTAGCAGGTACCATAAACGTTTTTCAAACAAAAAATTATTATTTGAGAGATCTAGGGATTAAAGAGATATTTTTTTACTGGTCTTCAAAAATCTTCTGATTTTTGTTTAAAAATAATAGTTTATCCACAATGTGCGGCTTAAGGCGTGTTCTTCATTCGGAAATAATTTGTCCAGCCTTGCTGAACATCCGCTCTGATTCGCAGGATGTTGCTGGGACGCATAAAAATTTTCGGGTCAATTCTTTGAAGGGTTTCATGTTTTCTGCATTCAGCTAAAATATAATCATTAATTTCGAAGAATTTTGTTTAAAATTTTGAAATTTACCTTCCAAAACGAGAGAGCATCGCATTCCTCTGGTTCATTTACATTTTCCAGATGCTGTTTGAGCATTATGATCGCATCTGCTCGGGATGAATGAACTCTTGTCTTAAGCTTATTTTTCAGAAATGAAAAGTGTAATTTCTCAGAAGGTTCTGGTGGTGTTGGCTGATCGCGTGGAAATTTCGACAGAACGTTGTACAACTCCTGCTCCAAGGCCTTAACGGCTTAACACTGGAGCCTTCCCTTTTACGTTTTGGGGACTGAGCCTCGGAGTTTTCCTTTGATGTTCCTATAAAAAAGAAATTATACAATTGAAGCAAATCTATAATACAGTAAGAATATTTGACTAACATGTACATATGTATGCTTACGTTTAAGATGTTTTTCCATTGCGAAAGGGTTATATGCCACTTCACGGTCGCCGCCAACACCACCAACCAAGTGTCCTATACATTTAAATAAACTTTATTACATAAGAAATAAGATACCTTCATTGATTTAACTTTTTACCTTTTGCGCGACTTCTTTTCCTTGGCGTCACTTTTTGCTTTCGTAGAGATGTACAAACTTTGTACTACAAAGAAAACATCGATAGTCGCAATCAACCATCGATGTTTGACAAAAATGAAAAACATCGATGCATCGATGTTTTCATCGATGTTTCTCCACCTCTAGTGTGTAGTGCATTGTGCGCAACATTGAATTGCTGCATTATATTGGTGATCTTTGGTATTAATAATACCAAATTTAAAAGCATTAAAAAAGAGACAGAATCAACATATAACGAGGTAAGTAATTTTGTACAGTTTTCGTAGTTTAATTTATTACCTAAGGGTAATTACGAACCAAATTTAGAAGAATGATTTTATCTAGAAGTTTCTGAGTGCCGATTGTCGATTTTGCTCATAATTACATATATGTATTTCTTTTTCTACGAAAGTATCGTATTTTAAAAATTCTTTCTGTATTGAATTTCGGGCATTTCAATTACATTAAATTTTGTGTGTTTTTGACGCTTTCCAGTAAATGTACATATACATACAGTGAGCGACAAAAGTCTACGTACGGCGACCATTTCGGCTATCTGACATGTCCAAAAGCATAATGAAAAGAAGTAATGATGCAATTTTGTTTTAAATATGTTTTTATCATTACATAGCAAAAATTATCTTATTTCATTAAAAACTTAACAAGTTATTAGCATAAAACGAAAAAAATTCAATGACAAAAGTCTACGTACGATTTGAAAATCAAAAGGAAATACTTTGATAAGGCACTAAAAGTTACAATAAGTCGTCGTTTAATATTTGGTTGACCCTCCACTAGCATCTATAACTGCTTGCAAAGGTCGTGGCATTGAAACGACTAAATTTTCGATTTCAAGTGCCGTTATTTGTTGCCATTCCTGTTGCAGCTTCTCTTTTAGTACTAGGGCACTAGTAATGTGATGTTTCCGTATCTTCCGCTCCAAAAGCTCCCAAACGTGTTCAATAATATTTAAGTTTGGGCTTTGAGGAGGTGAATACAGTTGTCGTGGAGCGTAGTAAAGCAGCCAGTCCCTCACGATGTGGGCGGTATGTTTTGGATCGCTATCCTGTTGGAAGATCCAACTCTCACCAAGGCATAGTTTATCAACCGATGCTTTTAAGTTTTGTTTCAAAATAGATTTATATTGAAAGCGATCCATGTTACCCTCCACAAATACCAAATTTCCAACTCCAGATGCAGCGACAGCGCCTCAAACCATTACACTCCCACCGCCATGCTTCACCGTAGCAACTAAGTGTTTCGGGTTCATTGCGGTATTTGGTTTTCTCCAAATTTTGGCTCTACCGTCACTTCCAAATAAATTGTATTTTGACTCATCTGTAAATAATACTCGTTTCCAGTAATCAATTCCCTTGTCTAAATGCTTTTGCGCGAATTCCAAACGAAGTTTGCGATTTTTTTCACTTATATACGGTTTCCTACGCGGAGTTCTGCTGCGAAACCCATTATTATTTAAGGCTCTTTGAAATGATCATGGATGCACATTTGTATTTGACCTAGTTGCTAGCTCTGCGGCCAACTTAGTGCCTGCCACTATCGGATTTTGATCCACTTCTTTCAAAATGAACGATACATCTCTGCGACTCAGCTTCTTTGGGCGACCACTACGCGGTTTATTTTCAAGACTATTCGTTTTTTTGTAGTTATTGAATATTGTTTGAACTGTTGATTTTGTTAAATTTAATAAGCTTGATATTTCACCATACGATTTGTTTTCATTTCTATACTTTACTACTAAGTTTCGCAAATCAATTGATATTTCTTTACGGGAAGCCATTGTCACAACCACTGGAAACAGCCAAAATACAACTAAATGCAATCCAAGTATGTCTATTACCAAGCAAAACAGCAAAATGTAACTAGCGGTACTTTCCCGTTATTGGGTCGCAACACACAACAAAAAAGAAGCGTGGAATGCGTGCCGTATGTAGACTTTTGTCATTGAATTTTTTTCGTTTTATGTTAATAACTTGTTAAGTTTTTAATGAAATAAGATAATTTTTGCTATGTAATGATAAAAACATATTTAAAACAAAATTGCATCATTACTTCTTTTCATTATGCTTTTGGACATGTCAGATAGCCGAAATGGTCGCTGTATGTAGACTTTTGTCGCTCACTGTACATATACAGTGGCTCACAGCTTATTTCGTACAGTGTATATATTTTTATGTAAATGGCTGTAACATCGAAACTAAAAAACTTATCGATAAGTTTTGAATGTAGATGTCTGTGTATGTGTTTAGTAAACCTAATAAGAAAACGGGGAACCCCAAAAATTGTTCTTTTTGTCATGCAAGAGAGAAAAACTATTGATCAGCTGATTTTCAGCTCACATCTTATTTCGTACACAAACTTCAATGTAAGTAAGTTTCATTCTGCCGCGCAGTTACAAAGTTTTTTTGAATTGTATGAGTTTTTGGACCTTTTTAACTATTATAACAATTTTTATTATTCTTATTTTAAATAGTTAAAGTGCTGTAAATTAAACATTTAGCGTTATGGGTCGTCGTACAACGATGGAACAGCGTAAACTGGTAATTAACCATTTTAGGAAAGGTCAGAGTGTGCGAAAAATTGCTGAAATGACAAATTTAAGTGCCTCAACTGTCCAATACATCATTCAACGCTTCATTCGCGAAAATCGGTTGGAGAACAAGGGCAGAGAAGCACCTAATAAGATTTTCAACGCATCAGACGAGCGTTATATTGTACGAAAAATTAAGAAAAATCCAAAGTTATCCACTCCGAAGTTGGCTGCAGAGGTTCAGCGTGAAATAGGAAAATCATCCAGTGCTGAAACTGTCCGACGTGTGCTGCGCAATCATGACTTGAACGGTCGAGTAGCCCGAAAGAACCCATTCATTTCGAAAATGAATATACAACGCCGACTTGACTACGCCAAAGAGCATATTATTAAGACTCCTGCGTTCTGGAATACCGTTATTTTCGCGGATGAGTCTAAGTTTAATATTTTTGGCTCGGACGGAATGTCATATGTTTGGCGTAAAGCGAATACCGAGCTAAACAAGGAGAACCTTAAGCCCACAGTGAAGCATGGTGGCGGTAGCGTGATGGTTTGGGCCTGTATGTCAGCAGCCGGAGTAGGTGAATTGGTTTTTATTGAGGAAACAATGGACAAAATGAAGTACCTCGAGATTCTGAAAAACAATTTACTTCAAAGTGCAGACAAACTGGGTTTGCGGGATGAATTTCGGTACTACCAAGATAATGACCCAAAACATAAATCTGGGATTGTGCAATCTTGGCTTATTTGGAACTGCCCACACTTGATGTCTCCACCACCACAGTCACCTGACATGAATGTGATTGAAAATCTTTGGTCTATTTTGGACAATAAAATAAGAACACACAAGATTTCTAATAAGCAAGACCTAAAGAAGGTACTGATGGAAGAATGGAAAAAAATCACACCAGACATCACTCAAAAATTGGTGGATTCAATGCCAAATAGACTCCAGGCTGTCATTAACGCTAAGGGATGTCAACTAAATATTAAAATCAACTTACTTTGTTTTTAGTTTGAACTTAAAGAGACTGTACGAAATAAGCTGTGACATGAATTTTCCTATTTTTTTCTTATTTTATTTTTTTATAGTGTCAAACACTAAAATTTTGAAAAAGTAAATTTTGGAAAATAAAAAACAAACCTTCCTTTCTAAAATGGCATTTATATTTTGTTCAAATTTTTGCTATATTAGGAATTACGACTGCAGCAATTTTTAAACTGTCACTGTACGAAATAAGCTGGGAGCCACTGTATCTCTATAAAGACTTCATTGTGTTATTTGTGTTATTTATGAGAAATGCAATTTCAATATTTAAAGTGAATTAAATCTAAAATCGCAAAAAACCGTTTTTTTTTATTCAACAAAACAAAATCAAACATAACGGTTCATATGTTCATAACTGTTCTGTATCATATCTACGTAGGTACATACATAAGCGATGCATACACAACCTACGCACATGTTCGTAGCTTCGGCTTTATGTATGTAAGAAAATGTATTTCTTTTCAGTATTAAGAGAATTTCCAAATGAAAGTAAAGAGAATAGTCTTCTCGTAACTGACTTCAATAACAAAACAGATCACATTACGTATATTTTACTCGCACTCTTTTCCATTCTATTTAGATAAGCTATTTACATGTTTTGAGTGTAAAGAGAATTACAATATTAGAAAACCGAATAACATTCTTGCAGTGATGATTGTTGACGATCAAATTTATATTTATTTAACTTTTTTTAAAGCGTTCACTTTGAAATGTTTATGTTTATACAATCATATTATTAAATTCTATTAATTAATTCATATATTAATAATTATATTGCTATTACTATTAAAATTTTTATCTCAAATTTTCTCTTCGTAGCATAATTGATTACCAGTAACTCGACACATTTTTGCATGATTTTGACACACACATTCTCTAGCACTAATTGCTCCAAAAACGGCTTCGCGTCCAACAACAAATAACAAGGTAGGTTATTTTATGTAATTTTTGTGCTTTTTAGTATATATTCACTTTAAAATGTATATGTTTATACAAAAATCTTACTATTAATAAATTATTACTTACTTATTGCAGCTCGACACATTTTTGCAATAGACAGACACACGTACGTCCACTTGGTGGCTAAATTGGCTTCGCGTCCAACAACAAATAACAAGGTAGGTTATTTTATGTAATTTTTGTGCTTTTTAGTATATATTCACTTTAAAATGTATATGTTTATACAAAAATCTTACTATTAATAAATTATTACTTACTTATTGCAGCTCGACACATTTTTGCAACAGACAGACACACGTACGTCCACTTGGTGGCTAAATTGGCTTCACATCAAACAACAAATAACAAGGTCAGTAATTTAGTTGTGGTTTTTAGTAAATGTTCATATTATGTTCCTATTAAGTCATTTTTCTTTTAAATCAATATATTTAAGGGTTTGCATTTTCCACGTTTAATATGCGTAAAGTGGCATACACTTTCAAATTCAATATTTTAGAAAAATTGGTAACATATTAAATGCATTTTGCTTTTGATATTTTGAAAGGACGAATAGTAATTACATATATGTAAAAGTTGATTAAAGAATGAAATTTAAGAATATTTTAAAGTGTTACTGGAAACAATTAAATCAACGCCCTACATTTTTATAAGAAAAAATTTAAGAAAACTTATACATCCAAAGATGTATAAGTTGGTATAAAATACCAAATAAGAACAATAATATGCCATGCATTTTACTCTATTAGCGTGTGTATGTAACATACTTATATATGTATTTGTTTGCGCCCAAGTTTGAAAATTTGCATAATTTATAAACATGAAAATAGGTTAACTAATAATTAAAATGTACACGAAAATCGCATTAAAAAGGAAATCATTAATAAATTCGCGGCTGGGTACACGTATAAGTATATTATAGCTACATGTAAGCATATATACAGAAACGAAACAATGTTTCCTCATCTAAAACTGGTTTATTTCCAATAGAAATTCATTTTTGCTCTATCACTGTGCTCATTTATTGTAGAGATAATTGTTTGTTGACTTTTGGGTGCCGCTCGAAAGAACACATTTGTAACTTTCTAGAAGAGAAAATGGTGCGGTGGTTCCATAGCGATCCATAGTTTAATTTATTTCTTTTCTTTCAAGTCATTTCTGCAGTAATTACATCTAATATGTTATATCAACCCATCGGCTATTCGATCCGTATTGATTTGAAGTTCAAGTAATTTTGGAGAGATGGATCTACAGTTATTGAAGTTTACTATAATTTATTCCTTTAAAATTATACTTTACATTTGCTGTTTTGATATTAATTGTAAATTTGGAAATATCGATTTCGATATTGCTCAGCTTGATGGGTTTATGTTACGTCCCTCGGCAATACAATAAACCAAGACCGATTTATAAACTCCCACAGCTATCAATACACACAGTACTTCCACAGTCTTGATGACTTAATTCTGATTCAATATCAATTTAGAACACTCATTGTACTCATTACTATAAAAATAGTTAAATAAAATAGAAAATAAAAATTGGCAATACCAATCAATTCACATTATAATAAGTATCGAGGTCGCTAAAACTGCTGGTACCGGCATAAATGATGAACACACGTTGGAATTCACACACATATAAAGTCAATGGTTCAATATTCAACAGTATTGAAAAATAAATAACTACTTAGATATATGTATGTACACATATTTTGCAATTGAATATGAACTAAAATTGCTGAAAATGTGATGAGTAAATGAATGAATGCATTGAAAGTACTTAAGTAGATGACTTTGCCGTGTTTCCCATTGAAAACGTGAGAAATGTTTATTAATACAGTATATCTCATATACACGCATTTTATTTATATTATTCAATTACATTAAAAAGGGTATTATTATATATGTACATATTAAAGGGTAAATGTATGCGTTAGGATAACCTTAAGTGTATCACAATGTATGTACTATGTACTATGTATGTATACTAAAGTATATTAACAACCAGCATCTTAGGTTTTGACACTTAAAAATTACACACACATACATACACCTACGTAGTAAATGTACATTGAAAACCAATTGAATTTTCATTTGGTTCTGGTGGGGTTTCTTTATTTCGTATTCGTATTTCACACCATATTATTTTCAGTGTGCACTCTTCTGTCGGCGTTTTTTTATATCCTACACTCAAAGAGTCAATGAATCAGACTCACCAGAATCACCATCTGACTCAAGTAGCTGTCTGTCTATCCGTCCTTCTGCTCGAGGTAGTAATAGCTCATATATAGAGCAATAGAGCTGAAAGTCAATGGGCAATATTATTTTTACCAGCGAACGCGTGAGTTTGTGAAACGGCCGTGGACGAAATCGGTAGAAAGTCGCATCTACCTCCCATAATGTCCTAGTGCCTCTAAATATTATGTTATCGGGGTATTAAACGGGGGGATAGGTCCTTTCTAATTTCCACTGCTCAACGGATCATTCTGCACAGTGTCATTCTGCAAAGCCTTATGAGTTTCACAGGAATACCGAACTCAGACATTGTTGTGTAATTCCTTACCGGACTGCGCTAAATCCTTAAAGGATTTAGCGCAGTGGGAAAATCTGATGGTGGATTTACCAGTTTGAAAGCCACACTGATAAGGTCCAATCTGGTTGTTAAGGATAGGCTTCAACCTTTCACAGAGTACGCTCTATAAAACCTTGTATGTGATGCTAAGAAGACTTATTCCATGGTACTTGGCGCAAATTGTAGGGTATCCTTTCTTATATACGGACAGAGAATACTCCAATCATTAGGCATGCTTTCACCCGACCATATTCTCCAAATGAGCTGGTGCATGCTGGTGAGCAGCTTATCGCCTTCGGTCTTAAACAACTCGGCAGGCAGACTATCAGCACTTGCAGTTTTGTTGTTTTTCAGTTTAGAAATGGCCGAAATGCAAGATCTCCTCTACTGGCGGGATTGCTCGAAGTGTCGCCATTGAGTAACGTGGAGAAGTGTTCTTTCCATAAGTTCAGTACACTCTGGACATCTGGAAGAGGCTTCGGGGTTTCGACCGCCACTCAGACGCCTGATCTTCCCAAAGAACAGAAAACCCCGGCACCTGCACGCCGAGGTTTTCTGTAGGCGGCGTCTTTCTCTGCGGTAGCGTCGCGACACTTCTGATCATACACTCATTCCTCAGAGGCCGGTAGAAACCGATTGCCTCCTCAGCAGCAGTAGTCATGACGTGGGATATGTGTGTCCACTGTGCGCATGTATCATCAAGAGGGGGAGTGTTCTGCATAAGCAGATCCGATAATCGAGTGGTAAAAGCATTTGTTGTCTCTGGTGATTGCAGCTTATTGACGTCAAGCTTTCTCTGTGTGGGACTTCGTTTGTTCTTCGATACACATAAACGTGTTCGCACCTTAGCTGCAACAAGATAATGATCCGAGTCGATGTTGGTACCACGGATCGATTTCACGTCGATCACATTGGAAGCATGCCTTCCGTCAATCATCACGTGATCAATTTGGTTTTTCGTTCGTTAATCTGGAGACAGCCACTTCGCTTTATGGATGTCGGGATGCGGAAAGCTGATACTACTAATTAACATGTTTTGTACTGCGGTGAAATCGATCAGCCTCATTCCGTTATCGAAGGTGTTTTGGTGGAGGCTGAATTTTTCGACAGTTGGATCAAATGTACTTTCCTTGCCCACCCTGGCATTGAAGTCACCAAGCACGATTTTGATATCGTGTCGAGGGCAGCAGTCATATACTTCTTCGAGGCGCTGAAAGGAGTTCTCTTTGGTCACATCGTCCTTCTCATCCGTCGGAGCGTGGGCCCATATAAGGCTGATGTTAAAAAATGTTGTCTAATTGCTTACTGTTGCTAGCCGCTCATTCACAGATGTGAACTGCGATACAAGATGTCGTAGTCTCTTACTGACTGAGGTTGTGCCTCTACGCATTGTAATATATGCCACAGGATGCAATTTTAGAGCAACGCATTTTCTGAAGACAGATATTCTACAATTACCAAATTAGCCCAAATTGCCGCACTTGTTGGGATCGGGATGTCAACGACGGCGTCATAGAGAATTGAGATTCAAACAAATTTCCACAAGAACGACGTAAGTTGAATGTAGAGCACTATACAGTATCAAACAACATTTAATCAATCACGATTGATGATGAGTTTCAGTAGAAAACGATATAATGTGGTCACTTGACTTCCTTTATTTGAAGGAGTTTATTTTAAAATATTTCATTGTAAACAAGATTGGCAAATATCTTCCACATATTATGAAGTCACAAGAAATGAAATTTACGCATTATAATAGTATCTGTTCGAATGTTTTCAATATTTTAATTAGCAATATTTTTATAAATAAACGATACACCATATTCGATACGATAGTACATGAGCATACTCGCATTTGCAATATGTTACTACAATATTTTCAATTACTTTTCGAATATATGTATGTACATAGATTTCATATTATATTGGACTTATTTGGTTTTTGTGGTTCAAACAATGAAATTATAAATTTATTTATTTTCAATTGAATATTGTCGAAGTAGAAAACTAGTGGCGGTATGAGAGAAACAAATAAAAATGTAAAAGAATACAATAAAATAATATAGAGTACAGAGTTCCAGAAAACGCATCGCCAAAAGCTACATACATATGTGCGATACACCACTTGCAATACCATATATTGAGAGCTTTGATGATTATTGCTTGATTAAAAAAAAAATCATATTCAGCGAAAAGCGGAGTCATAGGACCATACTGAAGTATTTGTTGGCCTCCGCCGTTTAGTTGATAGCAAGAATACAAATATATGAAATTTGCTTATACAAAAACAATAAATCATAAACATGATCAACTCAATCAATTAATCTTTTGCTTTTCATTCATAAGTGCAAAAACGATGAAGAACTTTGTTTTTAAAAAGTGATCGAGATAGTAGAAATATTCTATCACATTTCCGTATAGTCCGTCAAGCAACCCTCCTTTTAACAGTAGCTCTTACGTACATACTGACACACGCGTCGTGTCTGTGACTGTCGTGACGCCACTACGAACGTATACCTATACCTGGAATACAAAAGGGTGGAATAAATGGAAAGCAATTACTGTTGTCAGAGATTTGAAGTAATGTCACAAATGTAGCTTCAAGGATAATCAGTCAAATAATATTTAAATAGAATTGTAAGAAGTACCACATTTATAAATAATACACTGAATTATAAATACATGTGTTACATATATATTATAGTTCAGAGGAACATATGCATTTTATCATTTTTCTTTGGCACATTTCTGCATTCAAATTTATCCTTTTATGCCCGCTTATGTGTAAACATCAATCAAAGATGAGATCCTTCTCATTTTGTGTATTCTTAATAGATTTATTAGAAACTATTCAATTTATATTTGGCGCGAGCTGTTCGTCTGTCTGTTTGAAGCAGTTTGCAGTAATATGATATTTTGAAATGATTTTCACAAAAATTGTTTACATAGCGGTGAATAATGAATGCCCTGAATTTACAAAAATGAAAGGTTATATCTATTACCAAAATTTGGGGCATATTTTTGAATTGTGCCTATACTAACACCCAGCTGAATAAATACATGCGAAGAGTGCAGTGAAAAAGTAAGGTTGTTTATAATGAATTTGTACGTGGTACATGCATGTGTGTTTGTGATTGTGTAATTTTATATGATTTTATAAAAGGATGAGTAAATATTTGGAAGAATCCATTAGAAAATTGTGAAAGAATATGTTTCATATTTTCAAATTTCTGTTCTAATTTCTGAATGATTAAACTATCACACTACTACAAATACAAAAATAAAATTTAATAATATTTGTACATTTTGCATATATATAACTTGTATATTATAATATATATCATGACCTTAATGTAGAAAGTCCTAACATTTTTTTTTAAATCGAGTTTTTTGCCTCACTCTCCAATACATATCCCTTAAAATATAGTCAATTTGTTATGCTGGAAAATAACCGATTTTCCTAGAATATAATAGAACTCATCTCATTCGAGACAGATTCAAAGAATAAAGAAGAAAAAAAGCTTGTTAATATCAAAGGCTCATTTACCTGGATCTTTTGAATCCAAACAAATCCATCCAATATGGATTTCCCAGCTACAAAAAGTAGCTGGACTAAAAAAAAAAAAAAGATTGAGAGAAAAGATCATAGTCATTCATATATTATATGTAACATATATACTACCTATATTGTGTTTAATAATCATATTGCGGCAGCACACGACACACGACCTACCTCATACCTGAAATAAATGTTAAATGCCATTCATTGAAATGGCAAATCAAAAGTAGAAATGAGCACGCACAAACGTAAAATGTGCTTAGCTACCGGTTTTTGTGTGTATGTGTATAAAAAGCCAAACATAAACAATTGACGATTGTAATGATGGCAGAGAAGCGTGCTTCTTTCCATGTACATAAACATATATAGATCCAGGCATATATCACACATATAACACCTTTAGCTGCGGATAACAGAGTAACAGTCTACAAATATGTATATATATGAGCAGATGAAGTTGATGAAGCTGAATATGATGATGATGATGATGATCATGATGATGATGTGGTAGTGTATGTGGATGATGGTAGCTGTGTGATATGTTTGTTACCCCTCTGCTTTTTGTTTAAAATATTTTTTTTTGCATTGCTTGTTCTGTCTCTGGTTTCACCTCAATTTCTAGTATTGCAATGAGATGAAAAACAAAAAAAAAAAAAACAAAAAAACACATTTGCTTGCGAGTATGATGGTAGTTTACTGCTGGTGGTGATGGTATGCTAGTTGTATGCTATATATGATACACACATCAGCTAGGGTAGATTCTTGTAATCACCATCATGAGCGATAGCAAATATAATATATCATAAAGTTTCTATTATACAGCTTATATGGACATTAGCCATGTTGAAAAAATCTGTGCGATTGATTAGATTGAACAGAATAAAAATGCGTTTTTAAAATATTTCACAAAAATTTATTAAATATGCGAAAAATTACTTTTTAAAAATATTTACCCAAAAGGAATCATCATATTTATGTCTTCGAAAGATCTTACCAATGAGTAGCGGAATATGTTTAGAAAATTTGTAACAAATTATAACTTCTTATACAAAGGCTTTTGAAAAAAAAAAATCTATAGTATTCTTCAACCACGAAAATGTGGGAGTAGAAAATGTCGGAATAAAGATGTTGCATCGTATTTATTATTTATACGAAATTTTTCTAAGTTAACTTAAAATGCTTTAAAACTGACTTAATCTCTCATGAGCCATTCTATTAGTGTTAGAGGGTCAATAAATCTAGTATTTGTAACGACTTTTGATTGAGATTTGAAAATAAAGTAGCAGTCAAAATATATTTTGGGTTGGGGAATGAGAAATTTCCATATTTAATGTTTTAATGATCGTCTGAATTCACTAAATATTTATGTATACTTACCATAACGTAAATAAAATAAACATTTTATGATCGGTGAAATTTCAAAGTTTCAACCTTGAAATATATAGATTTGTGTAAAAAAATTTTTTTTACTATTTTTAATTTGGAATTTTATTTTCACTTTATTGACACAATTTGAAATGGCAGAAATTAAAAAAAAATACGGTGAAAATAAATTTCACACTCTCTGTCGCTGAAAATTGTTCGCTAAACAATTAATTGATTACTATCTAGTTTTTAGCATTGAGAAAGATTGCTTCAAGCAGAGTTGCTGAATTAGGAGGGCTTTGACATTCACTGCTATGGTTAAAAATGGGCAGTGTTTGGTTGGAAGTTTTAATGCATCCACTAAATATTCTAACAGACGGCATCTGTTTGGAGTAAAAAAATTTATATAAAATACAAAAACAATTTTTTATTTATTACAACGAAACATAATACACTTTCAAAAAATGTAAATCCTTGATCATTTGGCGCCCCTCAGTCTCACTGTTTAGATTGCTGTTATTGCCAGAAATCGTAATGTAAAAATATACCTTGATTGATATTGTGTATGTGTACAGATTGAATGATTAAGGCCTCAATGTCATATATACATACGAATATTGTGTAAGCTATGTATTTTTGAGTCGTATATGAGGTATATATGTTTGAGTGACAAAGTTATATGCACATGCTGTGTGCGAAACCTATCCATATAAGTTATAGGTAAAAATCTACACATGAGGGATGTAAAATTCAAATGAATTGAAAGCAAAACAAAACCAATAGGATGAAATGGTGGAATAAAAATAACAGCAGAATGATAAATAAAAGGTAAATCAAACCAAAAGTGAACGAGCGATTGTAGCACGAGCCACAAAAGTCGTTGCATACATTTGAATGTGTTGTATTGTTCTTATGTACGCATGTGTGTGTGTGTGTATCATTAAAATGTACACAATGAATTGGCACGGGAATAACTGTGAACAATAGGACAATAGAAACAACAACCAAAGTTGTTGTACAACAACAATCACAACAACAACAACAACAACAACAACAACAACAACGAACTTAGGTAGATTGTGTCACGTTGAAAACCTGTACGCATGCACAGCTGATGCCAAATATTTGGCCTGATTGTATGCATGTGTGTGTGAGTGTGTGAAGGGTTGTTGGATTAAAATTGCTTTTCTCTTTGTATCCCATACAGATTATTGACGTACTTTTTGGACGTTGGCGGTGGGTTTATTTGGTTGAGAAATTTAGAATATTGTAATATTTTGTATTGATAATGATGATGATGATGATGATGATGATGATGATGGTGGTGGCGGCGATATTGAGATTTAGCTTAGAGTTACTTACTACAATAAGTACAAATGAAAAGGACAAAACAAAAGAATGAAAGAAGAAGAACTAATCCTTGGTTTCAAAGTTTATTTATAATCTGGTTAGTACATGTTTGAAAATTTAGAAATTCACAATGGTATAAAGAAAAAATTTTATTCACGTAAATGTCGTAATTCAGTAGTTAATGAACTGACATTGAAACATGGGGTTGGTGAACAGAGTTTTCCTGAGAACTCGTTTTCATCCTGTTTTGTGCATGAGCCATAGATCAGAGATTTTACACATATATAAAGGTGATATCGGCTGTGAATAAAGTTTTCCGATCAAGGGATGCCACTCATCCATATAAACAAGGCTATGAGATTATACTCACTGCTATAATTGGATCATTAGGAGCAAAAGAAGTCTCTCCAAACGACAATAGAATTTTGTTCGTCATACGGGTTTTCAGACTACATACATACCATACATGTCACAAATATGTACATATACATATATTGTAAGTACAAATAGAAATTTCCCTTCGTCTTCCCATCGATATCGAGCATTAACCCTCTATGCCCGTATGGTAGAATTTTTCACAGAAACACAACATTAAACAATACAACATTAATATAGCGAAACCCTCATCAAGTCACGTTTTTAGCTTTGTCAATGAAAATTTGAAACGCATTATACCTGCTACTTTTAATAATCAGATTGCACCTTCAAACACGATACGCTGCTATATATATATGTACATACGAATAATCTACCACCCCGCATACTTAATCAAGTATTGTATTTTAGACAATTTACCTTACTATTGCATTTTTGTTATTGCTGCTGTTGTTGTTGTTGTTGTTGCTTCACTTCAATTAAAGCATATCACAAGATGTACATGGGTACATACAGATGTATTTCCTACCTCAAATGATATGCAATTTAGGGTTGCAAATTGCAAAGAGGATTTTCAGCGTGACGACGACACCTTCATACGATGCGTCCGTTATTTGTTTGCACATAAATATAAATATATATGAGCACAATATGAGTACGAGTACCTATAGCCAAGAGGCAAATAAGCGCCAGCTTCTTTACTCATGCTGCTGCTGCTGCTGGCTCATGTCAAATTAATCCCTTTGTATATTGTACGTATACGTGTGTTGTGCATTCATTGTAGTTGTATTCACGTTAATATTGATTGTTCGTTCGTGTTATTTTTCTAATACGCATAGGTAGTATTTTGTTGTCGTTTGGATTTTCGTTCGTGCGCAGTTTCGTATTTCATCATTGAAGTGCTAGGATAAGAATTAAATGAACATGTTTTTAACAATAAATCTAACGAGTAGTTATACAAAATCGAGTAGTGAGTCATCATTAGATTACTGTTTGAAATAATGTTTTCAAATATGATACAATTAGCGCTGTAGAGTCTATATCAAAATAGGTTATGTCCTTCTCACCAGCGATCCGCGATAATCTGATATTGTTAGATCAAAGTTATATAAAAAATGTCCATAAACAATTATCCCGTTCGACTTTAACCCATGATGGAATAGCATATTGTCTATTGTTGTCCTTGACCAAATCGATTTTTTTCGCTGACATTAGGCAACAAAACATTAGATTATTAGACCTCAGAAAGACAAAAATTCATAAAAAAATAGGCAGTAGATATTTGCCACAAAAGAGGTATTTCGACTTGAAGAAAATTGCGGACAAGACTCTCTTAAGATTTCTAGAGTCACTGATTAAAATCATGCAAACGAATCGTTTTCCCATATAAGAATGATCGTTGTGAATTATCGTATTAAATTTTCTTTCAAATATTTAATATGAGAAAAAATGTACTATTTCAATCGCCAAAAAAATCTGAGATTAGAACGGGCTATAAATATTTCCAGCAACTTTTATATCCTGTCAGTCAAATGTATTACAAAACAATATCACAATCTTCTTTTTTTTTCGTGTTCAATTTCGCTTTGCTAACGTCATTGGTGCTTTCCCTATTCCCATATTTCTCATACGAATCTATATACTCGTATGTACGTGTGCACACTCAGTCACTGCAATACCACGTAGATTTTCGCTTATGGCAATTTCGTTACTGACAGATGGCATGTCTCGTGCGAGCTGAACTTGAAAATCCTGCAAGCAAACATGTAAGTTGTTATTGTTATTTTGCTTGTTGTTGTTGCTATTTTTCGGTATATTTTTGTTGTTATTTTTTTGGCAAATGTAACAAATTGTTACTTTTCACCTTATTTTTTCTGAACTGAACGGCATCGAATTGGAAGGATGTTGGCGAATTTTTCAGTTTCATTTCCATTCAGGCATTAAACGTAATATCAAAATTGTTCCATGTTGACTCCAAAACAAAAAGAAAACTGAAAAAAATCTCATATGAGCAAAATATATGAGCAATCTAGCATTGCTTATGAGTGAATACATATACTAGGATATGCAAGGATGATCTGATGAAAAAGAGCAATAAAATTGTGTTAAAAATCTCATATAAGACAAGTTAAATTGAGCAGTTGAGGCCAAATGTATGTCTGTTAATGATGGAACGAACGAGGGAGGTAAATAGCAGGTGATAGACGTATAGTTTTTAAAACTTTAGCTATGTTGGAGCTTTTATTCAACTACTACTAAGAAGAAAATATCTTCGGCGCTTCCAATAGGCCCACAGAAGTGATCTTACATTTTGTGACTTTTTCAATTTGATTATGATTTTTTTCGTATGAAAGGTAAACAAATCATTGTTGCAATCTGTCTGTAATTGACTTAGATCTCGTGTTTCCCAAAATATGTGAAAAGAGAGTGTTTTAGTAATAGGTTTTAAAGTTAGAGGATAGCTTCAGCACAATTGCCTTTTTTTCTGCATACACCGTTTGACAGAACCATTATTGGCATCAAAGAGGTTAAAATGTCTAAAAAAATTGAAATTCAATAAATACCTTTGAAATATTTTTTTAGCTACGTTATTGCTCTTTCCTGTACTGTATTTATTGTAAAGGTAGAATTTATGGGCTTGTATATTGATAGTATGAACATAGCCTGTTCGATATGTATTGCAATGAGGCGACGGTAGTACTACCTTTTTGTCGGTGAAATTTGACATTTTTTACAGAATGTGTAGTTGTTTTGCTTTGATTGACTTGAACTTTTTGGATTGACCCAAAAATGAAAATAAGCTTGTGAATATTGTAGATTTGGAAGAACTTTTCCTGCTGGGACACACACAGGGCTACTACGTTTCGTTGATGTACTATCGGGATAGCAGGAGCCAAACTCTTAAAACGGTTTGATGTGAACAAACACTGAAATAATATGCGAACTGAGATCAGTTAATGAAGTCGATAATGAAGTTTTGGAGTATTGTATACACGTTGCATGCCGCGTTATTTACCGATCGTTTGAAGAAATGCGTCTTATTGTTGGTCGAAAGAAATGTCTAAGGAATTTGATCGCATTTCAAAGATCGTTTACAATATCATTGCATTTGGCGAATCATGGATTTATGCGAATGGATGAGCTTGAAATGATATGACAGTCGACTTCGAAATTCTTTGATATGGGATGCACTTAACTTGATGTTGCATGTTATTTTCTCCAAAACTGATCATGCCGAAATCATGGATCGTATTTTGTAATAACTAGAAATCTAGAAAACGAAAAAGAAAAAACATTTCACATTTTTAATATTGCAAAGGTTTGATTGATGGATTATCTGGTTAACGCTCTTAGCTTGGGGTCTAATGATTTCCAGAAGTGAATATAATTTTCACCTCTGAATGAGGTTGTTGATTTATGCGAAACAAATGCTTGGCTACAGATCACGCAAAATTGTTTCCAATACTCGAAATTTTTTATCCCGTAGCAATACGTATCGAGCAAATCTCTTGTAGGCAAATTCTGTGGTTTCACCTCATATGAAGTGTTTTATTTTTAATATTTCTTTTTTTCTACACACAAAAAGTCTATGTAAATAGTGTTAGTATTAGCATTTGCTGAGGTTAAAGTGAAACGATTTGTTTATGCTTTTTTTTGGCACAGTCTGATTGCACTTTGGCTTGATGAATTCAAAAAAAAAAAAAACAAAGTCGAAAGCAATTTTTTTTTTTAAATTGCAAATAAAACGTCCGCCCGACAAAACGTCATTTAAACGCTATTTCCGTTTGCTTGAAGTTTGCCTACATTTTAGAGGATTTTTTTGCAACTTTTATTGTTTGCTTACACTTTACATATGGAATGGAATGGATGATGAGATAGTTAGCGGTTTAATAACATTTTCTAGCAAAAACAAAAAAAAAAGCACGATTTTTATTTTACACTTTTTTCGTTGCTGTAAAGTTTCAAGTTGAAATTAGAAAACGTATATATGTATGTACGTAGTAGCATTTATTTAGGCGCATTTGATGCTTCATTGCATACAAAGGTGGTTATGGTGGTGGTTGTTGCGAAAAGTGGTTGTGGTGGAATTGGATTTTGTAAGTAGTATTCTTCTTCTACTCCTCGCCACGTCTATATTATGATGCACCCCTTTTTTTATTGTTTGCTTGATTTTGATATTTAATCATACTCATCTACGGTTGATCAACCTGGTGCGGTATGATGGCATTATGGTAAAATGCAGCAAAAACGAAATGAAAAAGTGATTATGCATAATATGTTACAGTATGGATAAAGCAAGTTATCCTTCTTCATTGTGTATAAAGACCATTAGACCGAGAGAGAGAGAGAGAGAGAGAGAGAGAGAGAGAGTGGGGGAGAGAGAAATAGTAGCCTGATGAGCTTAAGTACGTAAAGCACTTTCATATATACAAACATACTCGAGTATTTTTCAAATACGAACAGTTGTTGCTTACGTAAGTACAACAACAATGACGGCGTATTGTTTCCACATATACGCGCATCAGCATCATTATGTCGTCTCACAGTTGAGGTGTAAATGCGAGTATAGAAAAGGTGGAAACAGCATCAGCGTCAGCCATAGAAGAGGAGAAGAAGCATGCTGAGAACGATGAGGAATAAAAAGAATGAAATTTAAATTAGATTAATTGATTTTTGCACAGTAGCAGTTGTTTGTAGTGCTTCTTGTTGTTGATGGTGATGGTGATGATTATGTTCACGTTGCTATTGCTGTTGTTGAATAATGCTGACTGATTTCGTTGTTACTTGTGTGTGTGTGTGTGTGTTGATGACTGTGTGGCAAATAGTGTTGACGTTATATTAATGCTACGTCATTTTTACTTAATGGATTTACAATTTTAGTGTTGTATTTAAGTTTATTATTATTTTTTTTTCTCTCTTTGTTGGGTTTGCTCAAAGTAGCTTCTGCTGCGGTACTAGGTGTGATTATTACAGGGATTTTGTTAAATGAAATGGAAATATTACAATTTCTTTGTTTCACTTTGCGACGTTTTTTTTTTTCGTTTAGAAATTTCCCATAGAATTAGATATGTGAGATTATGTAGAACAAGAACGTAGTGTTGTAGTGTTCCATAGATATAATTTTTTTTATTTACGTATTTTTTTTTGCTCTGTGCTTGTTGAACTCTTCGAGTTTATTTGTGGTAATAGAAGGCTGGGTTATATTTCGAATCCAGCAGAAGTGAAGGTGTCGAATAGCAACTACCAAGCGAGCAAAAATCTAAAACTACAATGTTGGATGTCGAAAATGATATCTGCTTTGAAGAGCTGCGGTGCTTATGTATGAATGTATGTGAATGAGTTTCGGACAACCAAATTGTGTGGAAAATGTCACACTAAGAGCATAACGTTCCGATCTCCATATTTTGTCCCAATTGGCGTACTGGTCACTTGACCTCCTTCATTTAAGTACATCTTTAAATAATTTCGATTTGCTATATTGATCGTCTGACTACAGGGTTAGGCGATTGAAGTGCCACCTATTCAAGCGACCATATCTTCTTTTTGATTCACATTACAAAAATTGTGCAAATAATCAATTTCAAAATCCATTCACTCTAGCTCGAAGTCGCCACCTTTTGCCTTGACTATGGCCTTCAAACGGTTAAAAGATGACTTGTGCATACTGCATAATGTGATCTTCCGGTATTTTGGTCCATTCCCGAACAATGGCTTTCTTCAGCGCATCCATACTGACATAGTTTTTAGTCCTCACCTTGTTCCCAAAAATGGCTCAGATGGAATAGTCCATCTGATTTGCATCTGACGAATTCGAATGCCATTGTGTGGACGAAATAAAGTGTAGAAAATTATTTTTTAACCATTCTTGGTTCACACGAGCTTTATGAGACGGTGCCGAGTCTTGTGGGAACGTCCATGGTCTACGACTGCAATGTTTGCGTGCCCACAGCTCTAAAGCAACTTTCAAAACATTTTCACGATAATAAGTCGCATTGACTTTGACACCAGGCTCTATGAAAACGATTGGAGAGCATCCATCGGCGATCACAGCCGCCCATGCCATTACTTGAGATGGAAAATTACTTCAGGTGGCCATTCGTAGTCTCAAATTTTCGGAAGTGCGTTCAGTTAAGAAAACACGATAATTTTGAGAGTTTATGAACTGTTCAATAGGGAATTTTTTCTCATCAGAGAACACAATGTTTGGAATTTCGCTACGTTCGTGCAAGCTTAACAGCTCCTTTGCTCCTTCAAGTCTAACTTTTTGTTGCTTTGGTGTAAGATCGTGTGCCTTTTGGAACTTGTAAGGCTTTACATTGAGCTCATTTTGGAATATGCGTCGGATGCTTCGTTGGAATAATTTCAGTTCTTTGGATATTTGATTACCACTACGACGTGGATTTCGTTCAAGTCACGCCTTCACTTTCCGAACTATTTCAGGTGATGTTTCGATATACAATATTTGGAACAACAATATAGCGCAAATGGAAGGACACGCTTGAATCAAGAATATATTATTATCGGTGTCTGATGGTGTGCGACGACAAACAAGAAGACCTGTTGTCAGGTGGAAGAACAAGGCTTAGCAAATATGTTAACGATTTGATTCAGCACCTAGCGACAGCATGTGGAAAACTGATATGTGTTGTGAAATGCTCTGCAAGCTGTCGAAATCGGTTATCATCAAATATATTGCTATAATGAGGTTCAAGGTAATTAAAAAGTACCTATCTATCTATTGCAGTACATAAACAGTTATCATCGACATATTTTCCCACGTATAAAATTGTATCAAATTACAGTGCATTTGTGTCGCTTTATTTATATATGATTGTCATTTTTATCACAACTAATTTACCACTACATACATATTCAACAATTACTTGGGTTAATTACAATATGTACTTACTACATACATACATATGTATATTTACATTATATACATATATGTACATACTTGCAAGTTGTGCAACATCTATTTTTAGAAATGATGACGCTATGATGTGATGTTGTTGATCACTGCAAATAAATGAAATTCCTGTGAATGTATGTGAATGTGTATACAATTATTGTCGTGTTTGTATGGTTACGATCAGAAAAAGTGTCAAACGCTGGTTTGCGTTTAATTAAAACATCATTTCGCATAAGGACATTGACTTCATGACTGAGACTGAGCTGAGTATAGTGCGTATGTGTACGGAAAGAATGTGTAGTAAATATGTATAAAAAAGAAAAAATAGCAACACAACAACAACAAGGGCAACTGTAAGAAAAATTATTACATATGTATATGCAATTAAAGTTAATAATTTTGAACGTTTGTTCAAAATGTGTGTATGTGTGTACATCATATAATTCTAATTTCGTAGAATGATAGTACCTTTTAAGCGGATGATGAGCTTTAAGCAAATATATTTATTAATCGATTTGAATTTATTTTGTCAATGTTTTATTTAAACACAAATATAATATAGCCAGTTAGTATATACAATCTTAAAGATTGCTTTAACTTGGGAAGTGTTCGTTTTAGGGAAGTTTGTGATCCAAACTGAGTCATTGGCACATGTGTCACAAATAAAAGAAATTAGTTCATAAGTGAAAAAAAAAAGAATATGAATATAATCAGAAGCTATGCTTGATTGAAATGCGCGCTCATGAGTACAAAAACAAAAAAAATAGTATACAATAAAAAAAGAAAATAAAAAACATAAAAGCATTAACTGCCTAAAGAGCACTTGTTATGAGCACGCTTGGCTTTTATTAATTTTTCAGATATTTATTATTCCATATTTTCGGATATCTGCTGTGTATATTTCTTTTTAAATATTGGTTTGCTATATACTATTTTTTTATTTTGATCAAAATATTATATAGACTAACACTGTACTGCAAATATTATGTTATTATTATTCAGAGTTTCGTAGGACATAGGCAAGTACAAAGATCACAAATATA
Source organism: Megamerina dolium (assembly GCA_963854835.1). Taxonomy (NCBI): domain Eukaryota; kingdom Metazoa; phylum Arthropoda; class Insecta; order Diptera; family Megamerinidae; genus Megamerina; species Megamerina dolium. The sequence continues at coordinate 1,484,121 of OY978526.1, read as the reverse complement.
GCTCGATATTTTCATTTGAAATAGCAATAAACTTATACATCGTAAGTATTCAATTTAGTTGTAATATTTAGAGCACTAAATTGTAACCTAATCGTAGGCAATGTATGCTTGGATCAGGCTATATAATTTATGCAAGAGCGACAATTTATGACACCAGAGTTACTCGAAACTTATATAAGACTGAGACTACTGCTCCAATAGCTTTTTGTTTGCTTTTAAAGTTCACAAAATAATCAAAGTTTAATTTTGTATGGTGTTTTTGCTATCATCTGGCTCACATCACATATGAAATTAGCTGTAAGTCTTGGAAATTGGGTCGCAAACTAAATTCACTCAACAGTGATTCATGTCGAATGTATGTTCTCTAGTGTAATTTTTTGTTAAATTGCCAGACATATAATGGCTCTTGCTGGCGACAATATATTGTACTATATGACATAAATGTATGTCGTAACGTAACGTAATTACTAGAATAGAACTCATAGAACTCTATATGATCAATTCATATTTATTTTGACGTCGATGTTGCTGTATTCACGATCTTTTAGGTTAAATTAAATCGTTTGACAGGCGTATTATTAAACTGCCTGGGAAACTACGAACGGGGGAAAAAAAGTGTAAATGTTAATATACATACATACTTATAGTATAACGAATAGATGATACACGCACGAATGGCGTGTCTATGGGAGAATGTAAATTGAGAATATTTAAATTTGTTTATAGTTACTTTTCGAATAAAATTTTCATGATGGCTTTTGTACGTAAGTAAGTAAGCAGGCAAAACATCAATTGAATACTCACGTTATACGGATATATGGCAGCGCAGCGTTGTGCTTTAAAACGTCTAATATTTTGTGAATTGGAATCAACTGTACTCTTTCTGTTGGGCTGATTTCGATCAAGCTAGTAAATGTCGCATTTCGTGCTAATTCTTCGTCAACCTTAATGACTTCTCTGCACAAACCCAAAAGGTTTCAAGTGGGACGTAAAGTATGGGAACAAGTTGACGCAACATAAGTATGAGTTGTCGTATTCCGATGATCTTCTGTCAAGTAGGGTTTGCCTCATAGTAAGCATTATCGCTGTCTGGTCTGAAGTTCATTATCCAGTATGGATATTGAACATTTCTAATTACTTTTATTATGTCGGCAATAGGAGTACATATTGGCAAAAAAAAAATATTTTATTTTTATATGTACCTTAATTTTGCTAGCAGCAGATGAACAAGAATATAATAATAAACAATGGAGTGGTCGAGTTTTTTTTAGTTGTTGGTTTATTCGTAGGCACAAAGGCCAAATATAATTAAATACATGGAAAAGCATAAAATAACAAAAGAATAAATACACAAGGAGATTTTATACATACATTCAAGTGTGTCCGGTTAGTTTACTCAAACAAATACATATATATGTGTACAAGCATCTACCTACTTATATACAAATCCAACCAGTCCGGTTCTGATTGCGAGCCTTCAGCACAGGAGCGCATGTGTGTAGATTGTTCTGTGGCTGTTGCGCCTACTATATATACTTATGGCGCAAATCAGAATTAAACGAAGAATAAAAGAGTCAAAAAATAATATAAATCAATTCACACCTCTACAATATGTATTCGTTTGCATTAAGGCGTGTAACAACTGAGCTCTCGGTCGTCATTGTCGTTGTTGTGCTGTGGCTTTGATGGTGGTAGTAACGACGATGGCGGTAGCGGCAAACATTTCAATATCATTTTATGCCATTTTTAGCAGCATTTGGCAAACACATGTTCACAAAATGCAAACATGCCTATCGAGTGTATATGTATGTATGTGTACAAATATATACATAGTTACATAGTTTGTATCAGCGGGGGTACAAATCATATGTGTATTTAAATATTGTGTGTTTATAAGAATGTTCACATTCCACATTCTACCTTCACATATGTGAAAAGGATAAAAAAATAAAGAATCGTCTACATGGTCAAGACGTTCAAGGAGATGTAGCGTTGAGTCTTTTTTATACTATACATTCATACATACTACTTGTACATATAGGAAAGAGGTATTATCAAAACAAACAAATAAGAAGGGAATGAAATACAACATTAACTTTACGACGATTCCTTAAATAATTAAGATTCCTTTTGTTATAAACACATGTGGATTAGGTTTGATTATTTCAATATGTTTTTGATATTTTTTTTTGTTATGTAGATACCTAACAACCATTTACTAATTTGATAAAAACAAAAATAGCATATATATTTCTTGGAAATATATATGTATTTAGATATAATGCAAACTTAGATAGAGAATTTTTTTGCTACATACTATATGTAGGAACTACTACTACTCCCGGTGCAGATCTTGGAATTATTTCTACATTCTGTTATCGATGATATCAATAAATATACCTATTTTCAATATATTTGGAATAGCTTTGGATGGTTTATTTAAAAAAAATCTGAACCTCAACAAGAAGGAGACATCATGGGAGCACCGATGCTACGGATTAATCATAGTGTGAGTTAATGATAGTCATAATTTGGATAGGTAAATTTTCTAACCATTGAAAATAGCTCATCAATTACGATGATAGACTAATACTTTGGGATTTTAAACGGAAAAAAATTACTCGGCTTTCGAATTTGCTATCTTGCTAGTGTGTTGGCCTTCTGATCTGTAGGTCGTGGTTCGATCCCCGGCTGATTCATAACAAATTTAATATAGAAAAGATTTTTCTTTCGAACGGTACCCACCTGTCGGCAAGCAATTGGCAATTCTTCCGACAGTAACAACTTGCCAAGAAAAAGCTTCTAAAATAACTCTGTGACAAAGCCCAGAAAAAGTGATGTCACTATGGTTCTGCCGGAACCGGCTAAAATAAGTAGGTCCCTTCTAATACTGTCCAAAATTTAACACGCACAACAGTAATTGAAGATAAGCTCGGCCAATGAGCCCTTCGGAGCTTTAGGTGCCACATATTTATTTATTTATTTTTTATAGTGGAGCTGAAAAATAGAGGGTGATGCCAAAATCAAAGTCTTCTTTGGAAGTTTTTTCAAAGTCGATTTTATATTATCGGAATAACTGTCAATTGATTTGCCACCCAATAACTTGGTGTTTAGTTGGTTGCGGCTGAACACATTTCATATTGGCATTAATAATATTTTCTTATATATATTCTTTTAGTGAAGCAGTCATTGGCTTTGCTAATCATTTTGTAATCATTTTTTTTTCAATTTAAACTGTCATTTTTTCTGCACAATTCTTATGTGTATCTTTATACATTTTATATTCAAAACTTTTTCTCATACTTATTTACATATACAATATATGTATGTTTATAAATATCCATGCACGTTTTTATGAACTTCCGTTTCGTTGTGAAGTCGTTGAAGAAAATCATCATGGCAAATATACTTACGAGTCAATTGTTACACCGGAAGTTCATTTAACCCCACATTATCCTTCAATAAAATGTGCAACTAGAAACTTTTTGGCGTTCCTGTTTGTGTTGCTTACGTTATTACAATAATAACAACAACAGCAACAACGATAAATATAACTTAAAACAAACAAAAGTATGCAGAGCTGCAAAGGAAGAATAGTAAGTAGTAGGAAAAATCCGTTTTTAGGAAAACAAATATGCAAATAAACATACTCGTACATATAAATAAATGCAGCACTAAAGAGTGGGAGTATATTGGTTGGCATTGCAGAGTGTGAGCGAGTAAGCGAATGAGTACATATGCATCTATATATAAATACAAGGATATCAGCATAGTTTATCGACAAATTTAAAATCCTTGGAATTGAATGGAAAGGAGAAGTAAAATAGTTTTCTATATACACAAACATTCGATATGTTCAACAACGACAAACTTTTGCACTGTTGAATATACATATGAATTCGTATAATAATAATTCAACTCCTGTAGTCGTGTAATATGAGCCATAGAGTGAGAGAGGGAGTGAGAGGTAGAGTTTGAATAACGATAAAAGTAAATAGTTTGCACAACGACTATTGAAAATTGAAGTAAAATTGGGTAAAAATTTACCAAATTGCATATGAAGAAAATCATAAATTTATATCTTTATATGTTTACTCACTCAAGGATAATGTCAAAGGAGCAAAAGAGAAAGAGAATGAGAGAAAGTGCTAGCAAACATACAAAGCAATTCACAACATAATCGTAAATTGAAAAAAAAAGGATTGTATGTGTAATTGTATTGCTTTTGCTGTGGGTATTGTTTTCAACCACATTTTTGTGTGGTGTTGAGTGTCAAGCGCTGCAATGTAACTTACCTTAAGTTTAAAACGCTATTTTTTGTTTTTTGCCTTTGTTCAACTGGTAACAACGATAAATGTGTTTGTTTTATTTACGCGATTTTAACAGTGCAAACATACTTATAAGTGGGAGCATAGACTTATCCTTTTCTACTATGAGTGTTCATTGTAAGCGCGTGTGCCTTATTCAAATACACTCAAGTAGTGGAATAGTGAGTGAGTATGCGTGAGTGTGTGTGTGTGTGTGTGTGTTGATGCATATTTATTTAAAGCATACTTTGTTCCTTTTACGATTTGTTACACCATATCGTTTGAAGTGTGTGAACATGCCAATGTATTGGTAAGCTAGTTTCGATTGCAATTTAGAAATTTTCATCATAAAATCCTTTCTTTATATTTGCTATTGTTGTTGTTGTTGTTGTTGTTGTTGTTGAAAAGTTTCAATATTCTTATATATTTGAATGTATATGCAAATATAAATATTTGAAACATACATACATACTACAATATTAAGCAATGAAAAAGGATTTGTTAGCGGAAGTGATTGCATTATTGTTTGGGTAAATAGAGAGCAATTCAGATTGAGGATGATATTATACTTGTTTGTAATGCAGATGATATTTACTAAGATGATATTGATGATCACAATGATGGTAATTATAATGACGATGATGAAGGTAATAGTAATGTCAATGCTTATAGTATTAATCTGGATTGAAATGATGATGATGATGGTACTGAGGATGAAGATGTTCATATTTATAATGGTAATTAATGGATTTACTTACTTTTATGCTACATATAATAATATTGTGAAGCAAATTCAGAAAAATATGAAGTGATCGCGGAAATGCTAGGAATTTTATTCTGTAGAACATATCTTATCCCTCCTAAGCCTTTGAAGTTGCCACTACCAAAAGAAAAAATAAAATAGAAAATTGCCTACTTTGATATTGATATCGATAATATTATATTTTTAATTCAAAAACTTTAAATTAATGCATTTTCTTCAAACTAATCTTGTAAATACCTCTAATTTTCTTACACTATCCTATCTATCGACTATAAATTCTAACGCTCTGTCTTCTAACCTATCCTCGCCATTACATCTACTCTATAATATTATTTGAAAAGCAACTTTCATCATTCATATCATCATCTAAAAACTTTTCACATCCCCAAGTGGCAATTTTGTACGGTGTGTTCGTATATGTACATATATTGCATATGCATTTATGTGTGTGTGTATATGTCGATGATGAGACTTTCACATTCGCAAAGAAGAAAATTGAAATTAATGTGAAATTGTTGAAATTGTGGTCTAAGTATGCTCTCATGAGTTTCATTTGTTCTGTATATGCATGAACATACCTTGCAGATGTTAGTGTGAGTGGTCTTATGCATCAACTTGGAATTTGTAATAGTACTATGTACACTATGTATTCCGTATCTGTTTTAATATTTAGCTATATACATAAGAATATTGCCACTATTCTCTGCTACTTAAGCAAGTAGAAGTATTGTGCTGATGCTACGAGTACTTATGAATAAGCATACAGAAACATTCGGTACACATTTTGGTGAAGTTGCACGTTATTGTAAGTAAAATTGTGTGGGTAATTTCTTTTAATTTTTTCGTATTTTAATGATTATTTGAAAATAAATGTGGATTATATCATTCTAATTTAATCTCTATAATATTGCTCATTCAATTTCGGATTATTACTGGTTCGAAGGTGACACTGCTCATTTAATTTCGTAACTTGTGCTATTCATGACCATTCAGCATTATAAATTTATAGCGATATCTTAATTTTGAAAACTTATCCCATTACACAAAAACATAAGAGTATTTGTATGCCTCCAGACATATACAAATATGTAGATAAGTAGATACAAATGAAACGTGCTTATAAATGCTAAATTAGCAACGGACTCGTAAAAAATAATAAACAATTACAATACCTTTCTCATATGTTCATAAATTTGTAAGAAGACTGCAGTACTAATTTGAAAAACAAAAAATCGCCCACAGCTTAAGTGCTTAAACAAATTAATAATAATAATAAACAAAAGCAATATTTTGGCGTGCACAATTTTCACAAGTGGAAGAAGAAACAATGAAGCTTTGTTGTTTCTTTATTGTTCACATTTGTATTAATTTTTTTTTTTTGACAATTGATACATGCTTCATTAACAATATGGAAAGTATTAAGTGACATAACAAAAATATTAAAACAAAAATATAAACATCATCACCATGAGTAGCTTCATTATAACAGAAAACATCAGTGATATTAAGATTACTCACTACGTTAATTTCAAATTCACTTGATTACGATTTGTGCAACAATTTGGCAAGTTTTAATCGCTTCTTAAGAAATTCAAAATTTCACTTAAGCTACCGTCGAAATGGTCGAAGCGAATGAATGAATGAATGAATGAATGCTTCATTAAAAGTGAAGTGAATGCTTCATTTGAGATTCAAACTGCTTCACCAGCATTCATAGCATTGTGAAGATGGTCAAATTGATGTAGCATGCATGCATGCATTTGTGAACAGAACAGTGTACAGCAACAATAGTGAATCACTGCAAAATGGCATCCAGTTATAATTTCATGTAACAAGTATTATACAATTAACAATTAAATACTATGACTTGTGTGAGATATATGAAATACAACTTTCATTTGTTAAATATACATAAAACTATTTTGCAACAACAATTAAAAACAATAATACAAGGAAAAGATGCTAAAGAAATGTTGCATAATGCGGTGTATGGTGCATAGAGTTATGTTATGCTTAAAAAGTACATGGAACAGAATCAGATGGCTCATTTACTGATGAAATATTTTAACAGCTTCGAAGGGCTGCAGCAAATATGAAAAGGTGGAATTTATTCAACAATAAATGTATACTTTTCGACCCTTGGACAAAGGTGCTTTGCATTTACACAATGTGCACATCTGCTGTAGCTCAACTTATCTTAACTGTTATTGTAGTGATCCTTATAAACTACCAAAACTTGAAATTTGTATATCAGTCCCTGATATTAAAGATATTTTATTTTTTGTACTCTCAAGAAGAAAAAACAAAACTACAATAAAACTGAACTCTTTTTAGTATATGCTTTTGCATGCATCATAGTCATAGTGTAGAAGTGATGGTAATTTTCTTACTTCTAAACAAGTACATACACACTCACACATATATTTCCTTAACAAGTGTCACTTTTACTAAGACGTAATCATATATGATACATACATACGTACATATATTCATGCACACCCAAAAAAAAAGGACACAACCATACACTTGTGTCAGTTGTATCTGTCAGTTTGTTGATATTATTGTTGTTATTCTTCATCTTTAAAGATATCCTGCGGGATGTAAACTTATTAAGATGATGATGATGAAGAAAACGAATATGTACAGAGTATGTATAGTAAAGGAGAAATAAAACTTTTGTGCAAAATAAATGAACGAGATCGTAAGTGATGCGATAAAGACACTCGGTCGCCATACAAAAATCCCCGTTCTTAATAATTTGCATATGTATCTATGTATGTACTACTATATTTTTTGTACTTGTATAGTATGTTATATATTTCTAATATGTGTATGCATGAGTATGTATGGCAATGTTTAGAGATTTAGTGTGAAATTTAATACGTATATATATTGATTGTTGAATCTACACCGCAATATTTGTAACTACGTGTGTGTGTGTGTGTGTGACTGTTGAAAGTTTGCTTTCTAACAAATATTTATAATGTTTATATTACACAAATTTCATCCAAATGGAAGTTAAAAATATGATATGAATACTATGACATGCATATGGATGAATACCATGGAACAGCAAAAAAAAACAAAAGAAAAGAATGAAGCATAACCACTTTTGCATTTCTGTGAAGATCTGAAAGGATATCTTTAAATAAAGTGTAACTCATACCAACAATAAAAATGGGTCAAAGTAACACAATTTAATACTTCTATTTTGTAGTACTACTAACGTACTAGTTAATATGTAGATCTTCTGCGCATGAAGTTTTCTGTCGCGTCAGTGCAAAAAAGCTGATAATATATATTACAGTAAATACTTTTATGCACCAGATCATATACAGAATATGGTCGGATGAAAGAATTCCCGATGATTGGAGGCTCAGTGTTCTCTGCCACATGCATAAGAAAGGAGTCTCCATAATTTGCGCTAATTACCATGGAAAAAGTATTCGTAGCATCGCATACAAGGTTCTATCGAGCGTACTGTGTGAAAGATTGAATCCTATGCTTAACAATCAGATTGAACCTCATCAGTGTGGCTTCAGACTTGGTAAATCCACCATCGACCAGATTTTCACGCTACGCAAACTACTGGAAAAGACCAAAGAAAATCAGATCGCCACATGGCATAATGGCACTACCTTCAATAAAAGCGTCATGCTGATGGCGTATGTCGATGACATTTCCATAATCGACATGAACACGAGAACATTCTCAGAGTTGGAAAGAGAATCGCGTCGATTGGGCTTTACGGTGAACGAGGGCAAGACGAAGTACCTAGCGTCAACAAACAAATAGTCCCGGCGTCTTGGACAGCACGTCACTCTTATTAATTACGCTTTTGAAGTAGTGAAGGACTTTATCTATCTTGGAAACAGCAATAATACCAGTAATGATGTCAGTATGGTAATAATGCTAAGGATCCCTCTTGCTAACAGGTGCTATTTTGGGCTAAGTAAGCAATTGTGAAGTCGAGCCCTCACTCGAGATACGAAAACAACACTCAACAACAACAACAAATCTCACCATGGACGTTTTTATATATGGCGCCGAAGCTTAGACAATTTCCACCTTAGATGAGAGAATGCTCGGAGTTTTCGAGAGAAAAGTCCTGTGCAATATTTTTGGATCTATTTGTGTTGGTGGCGAGTATCGAATAAGGTACAACCTTGAGCTGTATGAGTTGTATGCCGATAGTGACATAGTAAAGCCCATTTAAATTCAGCGGCTACGCTGGCTAGGTCATATTGAGCGAATGGAAGAACACGCTCGTGCTAAGGAGGTGTAATATTCTGAACCCGCTGGTGGACAACACAAAAGATGCAGACCTAACCTCCGGTGGAAAGATCAAGTACTGGAGAACTGGCTGGTGCAGCAAGCTAAATTCAGCTAAATCGATTCTCGGTTGTAATACCCACATAAGTAAAGTAGGTAAGTAAGTAAATACATTTAAATTATATGTATTAGCGATGGCCAAACAAAGCAATCATAAAGTTCGATTGATACTTAAACACAAACACAGAAACTAATCAAGTGTTTCTCAATCTCAAATTAATCATTTGGTGTCTCGTTTGATAGTGTTTTAGGGAATATTATACTATAATTTTGTATTTGGTTATTCAAAGAATTACTCATCAAAGGTACTGATGCTGCAATCGTTGTTGTTCTTGTTCGCTTTTGTTCATTTGCTTCCTGGGCAGCTTTGCTGTATGTGAACTAATCTCGCAGCTTAAGGAATAATATTGAATTGAAGAGCAGGACGATATGAAAGAACTCCATAGTAGAAGAAAACGAAAATACTGTAATATAACAATGCACAACAGTTAAGGAAATGAAGAAGTTTTGAAAGTAAAACTTCGTATTGTATGAAAGAAAGGATTTTAAATTAAATATGTTTATTAGTGATGCTAATCCCGATATTTCGTGGTACCGGATTAATTGTTGTTCAAAAAATGGGTACCAGAATATTACACTTTGATTAATCATCACACGCATTTCATTTTAAATTTTGAATAAAAGGTATTTATTATTATTATAAAATTACATTTTAGATAGTTCGTGTCTTCGGAGACCTATATTATAATTTTCCGAGGAATATTTTGTCCGAATATTTTAACCCTATAGCTACCAACCGGATGAGTTATTTTGTGACTTTTTTTCGAAAAATACTTTAAAAGTCAACATTTGGAGGGATCACCGAAGACAAATAATATGTACGATTATTGTGAAGCATCTATTGCATCATGTGACAGTTATTACAATTGATGATATCTTTGTGCACTGTAATTATAGAATGAAAACCCTTTTAAGACAGGTTTGGTGAATTTTCAAGCCTTGTATTGACACACATACAGAGCTTGAAGGTTAAACATAATAATTTAGATGGTGAAATAAAAAAAAAATAAAAATAAAAAATCTCCTTACAGTCGGCTGGGGCCGACCAAACTATACCCTGCATATGTAGATTTATATATAAAAAGTTTACTCGAATATCCAACTTTTCTTTTATTTCCACTTTTCGAGAAACAATTTTTGCATATACTACTAATTTACACCCGAAATATGGTTGACTTTGACGAAGTAAAAGGATTTTAAGATAATTCCGAGGCTTAGTATGGGAGCTATATAAAAAGTGGGCGTGGCTTACCACTTTCTAGTAAATCCAATTAATTTTTCCACACCTTAAATTTGGTGTCCTACGTTGAATAGTTTCTAAGTTATGGTGGTTAACATTTTTGTTTAATTTCCTCAACTTTGTATGGAAGCCCCAATAAGAAGTGGGCGTGGTACGCTGATTTTTCGCCAGATTATTTCCGACTACGATATTAATTTAAGTGTCAATTATGGTTATTGTAGACATAAGATTGCCTAAGTTACAGCTGTTTCAATTTAAAATTTGTATGGGGGCTACGATAAACACTGGGCGTGGTGCGCCCATTTTCTGTGAGCCTAGTTGCTCGTACAATACTAATCCATACCCTAAGTCTCGTTGTCCTAGGCTAAATGGTTTGTAAGCTATGGAGCTTAAAATTTTAGTTTAATTCACTCGACTTTGTATGGGAGACCCATGAAGGAGTGGGCGTGGCACACTGATTTTCTGCCAGATTTTTGCAGACTACGATATTAATTTAAGTGTCAATTATGGTTATTCTAGACAGAAGATTGCCGAAGTTACAGCTGTTTCAATTTAAAATTTGTATGGGGGCTACGATAAACACTGGGCGTGGTGCACCCATTTTCTGTGAGCCTAGTTGCTCGTACAATACTAATCCACACCTTAAATCTCGTTATTCTACGCTGAATAGTTTGCAAGTTATAACCGGTAACATTTTTTTTAATTTCCGCAACTTTATATGGGAGACCCAAAAAGGAGTGGGCGTGGCACATTGATTTTCTGCCATATTATTTCCGACTACCGTGTTAATCTAAGTGTCAATTATGGTTATTCTGGACAGAAGATTGTAGAAGTTACAGCTGTTTCAATTTAAAAGAAGTACAGACACTTTGTATGGGAGCTACGCTAGAAAGTAGGCGTGGCTCATCCACTTTTGGTGAGGTTATATAGCAGTATAATATAACTCTATGTGCAAAATATTGTTGTCCCAAGTGGTATATTGTGTGATTTATAGCAAGTTAAAGATTTTGAAAATTTCGAGGTTAGTCGCTTTGAATGCTTGGTGTGGGCGTGGTTATTGACCGATCATGCCCAATATCAATCCCCTCCGTACTCTTGGATCATAGATTACTTATGCCAAATTTCATCGAAATAGCTCAATATTTACTCAAGTTATCGTGCGAACCAGCCAGGTGACAGACAGACGGACGGACGGACGGACGGACGGACGGACGGACGGACGGACGGACGGACGGACGGACATCGTTAAATCGAAAATTTAATCGACGCTGATCACGAATATATATCCATGTCTATATCTCCGGAGATTCCTTCAAGTGGACACAAACATCTGACCGAAATGAATATACCATGCATATTGCATTATGCAGGGTATAAAAATTATAGCTTAAATCGAAATTTTGATTTGACATTTTGAGGTCAAAATTCGTTCTTTGATATTGCCGGCATCAGCGGGAAAACCAAAAATCGGCATTCTTAAGTCTATGTGATATACAATATCCATTTAAATACAATACATGAGATATTATTAAATATATATGCATAGTATATGAGTACATATAGTGAGTATCCCATCTTTATATTCTTACAATGAATGCTTTTGAAGAATTATTGTGTGGTTTTTCATCAGTTTAACAGCAGCAGTAATAAGAATAAAAATAACAACAACTGCAAACATATTCAAGCACTCATATGTACTCATCACTGTGTTCGTAAGCATCATTGTGAATATTTGGATAGGAGGATAACAGCAACTATTTAACCTACCAACCCTTTTTGTTGAAAAACCAACGCCTTCTGCCTTTACTTTTGCCTTTACTTGGTCTTATCAAAAAATAATGTAACACTAAGGTGTTGTTCTTCATCTTCTTGTTATTTTGTTGTTGTGCATTTTTTCTTCATTTCAAAGATATGAAATTTATCTTGAAAACCAAACACTTCAAGCTAAACTATACTATATTTAAGTCTACTATAAACATAATATAATATTTGGCACACATGTGTTGCTGTTACTTTTGATGCTTCAAAGGAATAGGAAATAATTACTCTGATGTTGTTTTTATTGTTGTTGTGGATACCCTTTTAGTTGCCATTATGTTGCCCTACCCTACATGTGTTAGTCCATCACACACTCGCATTCATGTGCTCTATTCATATGCACACTATACTTAGTCCTTAACACTTGAGTCACTTAACAGTTGTTACAAGCTGTATGTACTCGTATCTACCTCAAGATAGCTTAAGTAGGTAAATTGGTTGGTCGGGTATTTCACATTATTTTCGGTTCAAACATTTTGTTGAGGTGAGGTTATAAAAATTAAGATAAATTTCTAAGGATATCTATTGTAAAATTACCTCCCCAAGACAAGAGAGAAAGACGGAGACAGCCACGGAGACCACAAGTGATTTTACAACTAAGAAGTTGTTCTTGTCGGCTTTTGGGATGAAGTAAAATGTTTAATGAATCATATTAAACTTTATATGTACATATATGTAAATGAGTGCGTAGTATGTGTGACATGAATCTATATGTTAGTTTATATACAATTCATTTATTTTACTTTTTTATTCCTTTAAAGTCCTTTTAATTCGCCATAGTCCTTTTTGAGCAGACCAAAGTATGGTATATATAAATTTCAATTAATACTTCTCTTCTCTAGGCAGGAGTGTACATGTGTGTCTAGAAGGTGTAAAAAGTGTGTGTGTCTTGTGTGGCTTTTACGATAAAAGTCAAATTGTTTATTCCCATCAATGCACAAAAGGCAAAACGAAAAACTTTTATATTAAAATTAATTTTATTTACTTACAACAACACAATTCTGATGAATGCTAAAAATCATTTTTCAAATTAAGTAGATATTTACGAAAAAAAAAAAACATTTTTCGTATTCCAAAATATTTGCTGTAGCATAATATTCGTGTTGAAGCTTAGGTGATTGCTGCTGCCAAAGTAAATATTATGTTTGCAATGGAAATATGTTGTATATACAAAATGACTTACATACATACGAGTATGATATTGACTACACGTATTTGCAGTATATGCCTACAACGGCATGGGCGGTCGTTGGACGAGTTTAGTGCACGTACACGATGTGTGGTCTGCAAAATACAAATCTAGTATGTAACATTGTACATATGTACATATTTATATGTAACATTGCAATGATTTGTTTGTTATACGTAGAACGAGCATTTTTTCATTTATTATATTTTTTTTTGCAATAGAATTCGATAACGTCTCATTTATGGTTTCTTATTTAAAATTTATTAAATTGAATATTCATATTCATATTCATTTCAAAACAACTGGAAGCATGAAACTTGAGAAAACTTGGAAATATAGTGTTATATTTTGGGCCTTTTTCAAACTTTACCATTCACAAGTAAATATATTCGCATATGACGTATTCGAAGCATTAAACTCATCCATTCATTGAGAGAAATGATCTAATGTACAAATCGGTGTATAATTGCGGCACTTATCGTGCGAACAGACAGGCAGGCAGATAAAAAGACATTATTATTTCGACTGAGATGGTAATTCCGATCAATAATATTTATACTCCTCCCCTCATACTTATGGGTGTTACAAACAAAGTGCAAAGTACCCCGTATAGGTACCTTTGACTATAAAAAAAATCCATAAAATCAACCATACTTTTAAGGATTTTTTGAGTGTTCAATTGTGACTGGTAAATAAAGCCAGACGCCGGTTTATTCTATTCCATTGCAAGTCGATTTGATACTCAAATTATCAAATTATCTATATACAGTAAAGATCTAATTTGTTCGTGACCCAAAAACATGGAGGAACATACGTAACCGTCTTTGCTTTGGAAATCTTTTTTCGAAAATGTTTAGCTTTTAGCGAATACCTAAAAGGTGGTAAATGAGTAATAGTAATGATAGTGGAGTTCTGCAAATCAAGGCTAAATTACGTGCCCACGTGGGAATCGTAGGCAATGAGACCTCTGATGCATTAGCAAAAGAAGGTTCTGCGGCTGATTTAATCGGCTCTGATCCTACTTTGCCACTACCCGCTAAAGCCATTAAGGCGACGGTCAACAGCTGGGATAATCTAGTCCATAAGTCGACCTGGCAGGCCGAGAGAGGCTGCAGATGGACGAAATCCATGTTACCTAACATATCGGGAAAATTGTCGCATTTCCTCTTATCTCTAGATAGAGGTGATTGCAGAATCATAGCCGGCTTGGTAACAGGCCACTTTCTATGGGCAAAGCACATGGAAAAGGTAGTGCTAGGGGGCACTGGCACTTTGTCCAGCCTGTGAAGAAGAAGATGAGACGGCGGACCACTTTTTATGTGTCTGCCCTGCTTTCGCTCGAATCAGGTTTGTAGTCTTTGGCACTCAAGTGCTGAGAGCCGAAACTCTTGGGTCTTTAGCACCACAGGATCTACTCTGATTTCTTCGGAGAAAGGGGAGATTTAAAACACAATAAAATGGAAATTCGAGCGCAGTACAATGGACCAATAAATGTCTGAGTGCTGCGCTTGATTTCTTATTGTTCAAAAAAAAAAAAAAAACTTTACGCAAATATGGACATAGCACAATTCCTGTAGTACTGTGAATTTCTAATTGGCTTTGGTGACCAAAAAACAGATATGATTGGCTCTAAATCAGAATTGATTATCTAGTAGGTAGGAAGGGTGGTTGTCTGAGAACACACTTAGGCCTGTTAATGCCCCATTGTGATACCACTAGAGCTGGTATTTACTCAAATGGATCTTTTGTGATCCAACCTGTGGGCTTATTATATCATACCATCGTAATTAATTTTATATTTGCAACTTTTGAGATGCCGCCAGGGGAAGTCATTTCTGTTTGTTTCTCCATCTTCCATATTCTGGAAACTTCTGCAGTATATTTCTGGATATTCTAGATATAATTGTTATTGAAATAGCCAGTCTATTATATTGCGAAAACAAATTAGTACGTACTAAGTTCCATTCCGGCGACGATAACATACTAGTTAAGTAGTTACCGGTCTGTTTCCAGATCATGTTGGCAGTACCAAAGGTAAACTTATGTATTAGTAAATTTTCAAATGCCTGGTGATTAAATATGCAAAAGTGTATTGAATGGGGAAGAGGAAATGGGGAAGGGGAAATGTTGTTGTTTAGTTCATCGTAATGCGTATTTAGTAATATTCATACCCGTCTAACCTGCATTGAAAATCAAGTTTAATTACCCAGGAGCAATCCCCTTCAAATGCTACATAAATCTAAGAAAAAAAAAAAAAAATGAAAGCAAATCTAAATGGCATAAAAATTCACTAATATAATTAAATAGAAAAATAACAGAGAGCACAGAGAGTACAGCAGTGGGTAAATACCCTAACCTGGTAACAAATAATTTTCTTGTTTGTTTTTATTTCATTGTACCTAAGTATTATTTAGCATTTTCTTCTTCGTATTTCATTCATATTACTTTTCTTTTAGTCTCTTTTTTATTACTTGGAATAATCTGGAACCAAAACTAATCTTCATTTAATTTCATTTTCAGCTTAAACGCGATGATGCTTCTACTACTACATTCTACTATAGCTTAGCTTAGATACACACAAGAGCATATTCGCATGAATACCTTTTTATTTGAGTCCAACAACTGCTAAATATGGCAGAATACTCAAGGACAATAATGGCAAATACACACAGTACATAATGGAAGAGGAATGGAGAGGAATGAATGACAATATCTAAAGATGTGTAGGATCAAATGAGAACGATAATCATAAGCATGGCAATGATGACGATGGTGTCGTTGATGGTGAGAATTGTCTTAGGAGAGTATGTACGTACATAATATGCAATTGTATAGCAAAAATAGGATAATTGAAAATATTATTGTTGCAACATTTTAGTAGCGCAACAACAATAGCCGTACCTACTTTAATATCATCATTACTCTTACACGAACGAGAGTTTCAGCTGGCATTCTTACTATATATTATCTATTGGTTAGAGCTGGTAGCTTATGTGGATATGCAAACCAAAAAAAAAAAAATTCTATTGCTGCTGTCACCATTACTTGGTACGTACTATGATTACGTACTTAATTTGATTTTAACAATTGTTCTGATGACGCTCTTTGCTCTCACATATTATATGTAGTTATGTACGAATGTGTATGGCCCCGATCTACTACAGTGACGACGCGCAAATGAGATTTCACTAAAGATGGTAAGAAAACTCAAGCACAAACGGTAAACAGCCAAATAGAGAGTAATGCACATACATACATATATGTACAGTACTGACGCTTTAATTAGAACAGCTTCGTGTATGCCATAAATTTTTACATCTTATTACTTACTAATAAAAAGTGAACTTGCTGAAAATAGAAAATGCATTGTAGTGTTAAAATCACAAATATTATAATGTTAGTTCACAAACACTAGCATGCTAAAGAATAAAAACTCCAGAAAAGACGCTAGAATGATCTTGGCGCAATATTAATTCTGTGCATTATCTTTGGAATCTCATATCTGAAGATCTGGAATCTGATGGTAAAACTCAGTGCTACGTTCTTTTAATACAAATCTCAAATACAGAGTATCCTTCTTGTGTGCTTTTAGCGTGCCACACCTGTATATGTGAGAGTGTTAATAAAAACCTAAGCATTAAAAGAAAACCAAGTAGTAGAAGAAAATAAGCAATAGATAAACAACAAACAATAAAAAATATCAAATGATATGGCTGAAAAAAAAAAATGTACGGCAGCAGCAATGGCAGGACATAAAATTAATCCGTTGTACTGAAGGAATGTGTGTTTGTGTAGCTGTAAGCAGCTACTTTTCCTTACGATTTAAATAAATTTCTACTACGTCTTCTTATTGTTTCCATGTAAGTATATTTTCGTTATTTCCCTACAAATGCCACCTCATGTGATTTCTTTGAGAATATCCTTTTGCTAAATTGAATTTGACGTGTCGCTGACTTCATAGAATCACAGAATGTATGTAGTGGCAGAAATGCAATAGTAGTAGTAATAGCAGCAGCAGCAGCAGCAGCAGCAGTATCATCATCATCAAAGCTTAATAAAAATTGTGACATTTGAAAATAAGCATAGATGAAGAGACTAACAACAACAACAACAACAATAATATCGTCAAACATTATCAACATCTTACACCATCAAATTGCTTCAATTCTATCTATTCTGTTTTTTTTTTAGTTAGCTTTCATTTGCATTCTTTTTTTTGTTTTGTTTGTTTTTTGCTTCTTGCTTATTATTATGATTATTTTATTTTATTTTATTCCATTTCATTTTTTTTTCTTCGCTTGGCATATAAGCGTGTTTGTTTAAGCATTTCTGATTATTTTATCACTTTAATCTATTTTGATTGTATTTTATTGAGTATATGGAACGTATATATCCATGTGTGTTTCTGTTATTTTAGTTTCTTTATTATTTTATTTCATGTTCTCTCCTCTACTTGCTACTATTTATTTCTTCATCTGCTTGCTTTTCTAAAAAAAAAAAAAATAAGTTGTGTTGTTCGTCTTCGCTGTAGAAATTTATTTAGCGGAATAATTAGTACAATACAAGTATGAATGTGTGTGTGTGTGTGATTTTTTATATTTGCCATTTTTTATTTGTTGTTGTTTCATTCACAACCACCTCTTCCATTGTATGTTATTTAATTTAATTTCAAGCTTAAAAAATATCAGAAAATATGTACGTTGCTGTGGATACATGTTTATATCCTGATTTATTTTTGTTGACAAACAAGTTTTGAGCAGCAATATATAGACTATGTAAAATCTAAAATAATTTAAAATTAAGAAAAAAACATTATATTTGTCTATATTGTTATATGAGAACTATTTTGTTGTTAAAGAAAACCAATAATAATAGAGGGGAGTATTGAAGATTTTTGTGGCATACATTTAGGTGCTGTTAAAGTTGTTTCATTTATGATATTGATAATGTGTTGCTCAGCAAGTGTCCGATAATATTTCTATGAATATATTTATATTTGGAATGAAATTAATTATGCTAAAATGCTACTATTACTAGCAAAACTAAATCTAAGTTAAAATGATCAGGAAGTTTCAAATGGAATACTATTACTACTGTATTGTTTAATTGGCGCACTGTGTTGCTTATGTCTTACAGAAGCTGACAAGGCGCTGAAAAATTGTATTCGAGAGATTTCTTCCTTTAATTGAGACAGTTAAAATTGAAATTCAAATGGACACTCATAATTTAATTTGAGTATTGCAGTAAAATGATATGCGTGTTGGTCAAAAATGCAGTAATGAAAATAAAGAATTAAAATTAATGAGCAATACAATCTTTTTTATTATTATTATTATAGAACATATGTGAAGATGAAGAGTTGAATATTTTAAGGTTCAAACTTGATTTATGTGCACTTTGAATAATGTGTTAAAAATCACCCCAGATTCTTTACAAACAAATAAATGAAATCCAATAGTACACCACAGTCAATTAAAAATTGTCAAACTTTGACCAATATTTTTAATTAAAAACTAGTTAATTTCACGAGTAACAAGAGAATGTTATTAATATCGTCAAACATAACCCTTTGAATTAAACTTTTAATTACATCGACTTATTTAAATAATTCGTGAGCATGTAGAAACTTTTATCATATTTAATTCAAAGAGAAATAAAACCATGCCAAAAACCTCAAAATTAATAGATTACTAATTTCAAATTTTGTTTTTTTTTTATTGCACACAAAGGACCTATTGAGAATAAGTTTTATTTGTTTTCATATTCACAACATGTTTTTCGCCCTCAAAAAATATGATATACTACAAAAAAAAACGAGTTTTTCACCAGTTTTACAACTACATATTGAAATTCAAAAACAAATTGATAGAAAATTATGGCTCTCCATAATTAACAGCGGAAAATGAAAATGCAATTAAAAAGAATAGGGAGTAAAAAAGAGAAATATCATAAAAATTTATGTTGAACAGAAGAAAAGAACAATTTTTTTTTGCATAAATTATAGGTTGGTTTTTTTTTCAGAATGCTTGTCTCTTCATTCTCTTAATTTGTATGTGCGTTCTTTTGTGGCAGTATATTGTACAAGTTCACGCGTAGTATAACAGAATTAATTCATTAAAATAAAATTTGTTGTTGATTATCATATTTTTGAAGCCATTTTTTTAGCTTTCTTTATACAAAAAAAAAAAGTTATTTGAATAGACCAAAAAAAAAAAGAGAAGATGTTTTATTACTTAATGAACTTACCGCAAATTAAGACGGTTGCTTAGGGTGAATTGGTCATAAATAGTATATACATATTTATAACAAACTTGCAACGCTAAGTGAAACACGCTTACGAAAAAAAAAAATTAATATTCAAATAATGTCAACAACTTGTCGTTAAAATGAACTACCTTCAAAAAAAAAAAAACAAACGAAAAATGATGGCAAAAAAACGTCACTGCCAGAATTAAGAAATAATTACTCTCACTGCTATAAAGTGTTAATTATTGAAGCGAATTTTCTATAAAATCAAATGATCATGTTCGACGTAAGAATATAAAGAAAGATCAGCATTTTTTTGATACATTTTTATCGATACATTTCCATCGAGATTATGTATTTTTTGTGTATTTTTACCCAATAATTTCTTCTACCAATTTTGAACGCACCAAAAGCTTTTGTTTTGGTCTAAATAAGTGCATTCGATTTTGAGATGTTGAATCAAATCGATTTCTTAATTTTTTTCGATTGTTCAAAAACTAAAAATTATCGCTGGTTAGAAGTTACTGTTTGTTTACCCGCAACCACCGTTTGATCCAATCAACCAGCCATTATGTAGCAGAATATATGATTTAAAAATCGTAGAGTAATCTAAGTAAGAAAAGTTCTAAGTTATTCCTTCTAATATATGCATAGTACTGCAACTAGCTACAAATGCATTAAATTTCAAACAATATTCGACATAAATACAATTTTAAATTAGTCAAATTAGTCATTTCATCAACAATACATGTCTATAAACGTGTATTATATATTATATATATTCATTTTTGGTGTAACAAACAATATTGATGACATTTACTCATACCTTACACTGGAGACCTTATATGTATGTAAATAATATGCGAGTACTCGTTCAATACAATACTTGTATTAGATTCCAAGTAAAATGGCATGGCATGCCTTAGCTCAAATATCATACAAACCTATATATGCAGACGCACCAAATTGACTGGGGAGTATGTTCAACCAAAGGATGAATGTTGTCGATCAAAAGAAATATTGTGTGTGTGTGTGTGTGTGTGTGTGTGTTTGTGGGTGATTGACATCTTGCGACATTTGCTTGTCGTATTTTATAAGTGGTGGTATGTCTAAATGTTGTGCCTGATTTTTCTTCGATTTCTCAAGGAACTCTTATTGACTTGACTTTTTGGAATAAGTAGTAAGAGTATATTATAGTCAGTACGGCTGTTTAGTTCCATGTCAAAACGTCAACAAGTATTTGATACAGCAATTGTCATCTCATCCATCTCATTGCATTTTAACATTGTAATGCTTCAATGGAATTGTTTGTTGGCTTCTTTTCTAATTATTCATTTCGAAAATGATGAAATTGATTATATTTTCGCAGTGTTCAATTACAATTTGATATGTGAGTTTGATTTATATACATATATAGTAATTTACATTATATATTCGTGTTTTCACGAAAGGGGTTTTTGTTGGGTTGACATTTCGAACAAACTAACTTCTGAATTTTTCCTTTGCTAGCTATACATTATTATTTGAAGTGCACATATTTCCAATTAATAAATAAATAGAAGAATTAGCTAATATTTTTATGCAAGGCTCAACCAAATCCGGCTGCCTGTTCTTGATAAGAGCCACTCGTTGATCCTGAGCGATGTTACATTAGCTAGTATGTGGTTTTATGATTTTTATTCTGGATCTAGTCCTATACTTCGATTATTTTCCACTACCATTAAGGTCACCATTTGTGTCGAGCAATTATCACGAACAGTATCAGGAAGGCATGCTGCTTTTCGAAGGCATAATTATATTGTTTTGTTTTTTTATGGGCATCATAGGGAAAGCAGCAGCCCAGTTTGTACGTACTCTACTTTTGCCCTAACTGAGACACAAGACACTGGTAGATTCTCACATTAAAGGAAACATTCTGATTGTATCAAGTCAGTCCATAAGTTCGTGTGTTATTTTTTCAATAGTTTTACAGTAGGCGCGTTTTGCGTACAAAATATTATTCGTGGGAGATAAAGGAACTATTCTTATTTTCTCGGATGTATTGTGCATTCAACAAGTGATTTTAATCGCGGATAGAAGTACGCGTTCTTAAAAAACAAAATGGAATCTTCGAATGAATATGCCTATTATATTTAGTACCTTTTTTTTTACAAAAAATGGAAAAATGCAACAACTGCTGCAGAAAATACGCAACTCATAGGGAGAATACCGTGAGTGTAAGGACTGCGCAAAAGTGGTTTTCCAAATTTCGAAGTGGTGATTGTGACGTTAAGGATGCCCCACGCTATGGTTGTCCTGAGGTCTTTAACTCCGACCAGGAACTGGAAGATGCTGGACTCGTGGAAGATGAGCTAAGTTTGACAGTCCATATGATGGCTGGAAGGTTAAATTCACCTGGTTCAATTGAGCAAGGTTCCAAAGCTGGGAAAATGGATTCCGCATAAACTTTCCGTCGCAAAACTTCAGCAGAGAGTGAACGTGTGTTCTCAGCTTGAAAATGAAAGATTCTTCAACCGTATTGTTACTGGGGGCGAAAAATGGGTCCTTTACAATAATCCTGTTCGCGAACGCCAGTTAGTTAGATAAAGATGAAACATCAGAATCAACCCCCAGAGATGGCTTTCTGTTGGTGGGATATGGCCGGTATTATTTATTTTGATCTGCTGCGACCAAACCAGACGATCACAGCTGATTAGTATTGCCATCAACTATCTAAACTGTATGAAGCACTTGAAAAAATCGACCGTCTTTAGTTTTAGTTCACCACGACAACGCAAGACCGCATGCCGCATCCATCATACTCTTCGGATATTGCACCTTGCGATTATCACCTTTTCCGTGGACTTCAGTCCCGTTTAAGTAATAAGAACTACACTTCAAAAGAAGCCATAAAAAGGGATATCGACGCATATTTTCGCTCCAAGGGGCAACCAATTTTTTTGAGCAGGGAATTAAAAATTTGCCTCAATGCTGGGAAGGCATTGTAAATAATACAGGCAAATATATTATTGATTAATAAATACTGAAAGCTTCGTTTTTATTTATTTTAAAACCACCTAAGAATGCCGATCATCCTCTATGTAGGTACATTATTCTTATCGTCACTATAAAAGCAGTCATATGAGAGTACAATACTCATTACGGATTAAATTACAGTGTCAAAAAACTCATACGTACTTAGGAATTCTAAAGTAATAAAAAAGCGCACAAAAGTGATTAACCTAACTGCATAAAATTCACGAAGCACTTGCAGATAACATCACTTTTTACTACATTTGCGTTTGATGTACACTATCGCTACATTCTCGGTTCGCTCTCAGTTATTCGGCCATTACCGCTTCGGGTTCGTTTTATTTGCTCTCTTTATGCCGTAAGATTAAGATTCCTAAACAGAGTTGATTTGATTTGTTATTTTATATGAAATTTTCATATGGAACAAATTCTGATTATTTAATTAATTCTTCTTAGGTTAATTATAATATTTTGGCATTCAAATAAAATTATATCGATGTACAATAGAAAAAGTGCAAATAATTGGTAGCACTGAGCTTAGCGAATATGCTCAATGCATTAATTGCATGAAACAATGGACAATCAAATGCTAAATTGTTATTGTTCTACTTTTTTTTCTACTTTTGAGAGAGTATGCTATAGAAGATACTGAGATTAATTCACCTTGATATTATTTCAGCATATGTGTGCATAAAAATATTGTATGAAATCGTGAATAAATGGACAGTGTAAATACGAGTAAATTGTAACGAACCGAGAACGACGCGATAATGTAAATCAAACTTTACTTGTCGTATGCACACAACTCTGCTTATCAATTCCAAGTAAACACGTAAATAAATGCAAAGCGTATACAATAAAATAAAAACAAAATCGAATAATTTCTTTCATCTCTCAGTCAGTCACTCAAATCGAAGAAGATTATTTCATTTGCTTGCAGACTCATAAGCAAACTGTACTTCAGCCTCTTATCGGCAGTAACGAATGTCAAAGGTTGAAATACACAGATATCGATAGATCGATTGAGCCAATATACTACACTATGTACGTATGAAGATAATATATTTAGAAATATAAATAGGTTTTCGTATTGCTTATAAAAGTGTAGAACATTTCGTGTAAAGTCTTGAATGTGAATAGGCACATTCCTTTCTGGGCTGTAAAAACGAGTAGACTTTCCAACGTTAAACGGAGAAACGCGAAGAAAACACAATTATGTTTATTATAAAATCGACCTGCCTACTACTTGCGCTTGCTGTTGCTGCTATATTCGCTGAGGTTGTTGACTTCAAAAACTGTCCCAATGTGAACGTTGACGAGTGCACCATCCATGAAGTACGTGTTGATCCTTGCCCACAAGCTGAATCACATCTTGCCTGCAATATACGTCGACGTCATCCATCAAAAATGACATTCGATTATACACCAAACTTTGATTCGGACACTTTGGACGCCTCTGTCTCATGGGTTAAAAGTGAAGCGCAAGATTTACCATTGGCTACTCTAGATCGTGATGCATGTAAATATTCGACGTGTCCTGCAAAAACAGGTGTTAAACAAACCTACAGCATTGATGTGCCAATTGAGAGTAAATTTCCGTTGAACGCATACACCATCAAATGGGTATTAAAGGCTTCAAGTGGTCAGCAGTGCTGTTTCTTAACAGACATTAAGCTTGTGCGATAAAACTTGTAATTGAAAGGAATGAATGTCATATGATTATAATGTGTAAATGTCACAAGAAATAAAACTTGATGTAAAAAAAAAAATAGTAAGCCCGATTAAGACGTATTCATCCCGCTAATAGCTCTAGAAGAGCAGAGTTTATACTATATTATTAATGTGTATCCAAATATCGAAAATCATATATTATAATTATGTTTTATTATTTTTATTTCGTTATGCTGGCAAACCAAACGCAAAAAACGTAGTGTTATCACTTGAATTAATGCGCTTTCAGCAGGTTTTGTTATTCCCATGGAATCGGTATATAAGGTAGATCAATTGAGAACCCTTTCTCTTGGCTTTGGCTTATAACGCCAAAAACTGTTTCGTGTAGTGACCAACTCGTTTGTTTCTTTTTTATTCTTCTCTCCGTATATGTTTGTTGCTGCTTTGTTCACCTTTTCTCATTAGTTCGAGATATCTTTCTTATTGGTCTATCTCTATAATTAAATCATGGAAAACAACAGTCAATTAACTATTTATTTGAAGCAATTATTTGCTTAGCAATTTCATTGTATATCCGTCCATATCAAGGTCTTCCCTAATCAGTGATAGCTATACCTTACGAGTATACTAGCGAGAATAAATTTTACGTTTCTTCCGCTGGCCGTAGTAGTTAATTGACACCTTCTTTTGACCCGTAATTTTTTAATCTATAAATGTGAATATGATTTATTTCTGGTGTCGGTTGCAACCACATACAACTGGGAAAAAAAACTATTAATCATAAAGCAATAAATAAAGTGATGAAAGTATGACATCTGTTCACATCGATAGACAAATAAAGAATAAATACACTTTGCACCATCAACTAAATTTGGAAATTCTGCAGACCACAGATTTTTATAAAATTCGCTTACGGATCGTTGGTATATGTAATACTTCGCGCGAGATGCCGCAATATTTTCTTAAATTCATAATGACGCTGCCCGTTAAAATTTCGTATTGACTTCCTGTACACGCTGACAATCTTAAGCCATGCTATTTTATATGTGCGTCTCTTTCTTGTTTAATATTTGTGGTTTTTTTGGCATCATTACCAGCATTCCATTACTCTACATTCCGGGTTTAGTTTGCATTATGTCGTTTCAGTATGTTATTTCTCTATGATCAGGCTATGAAGGAAGGTATTGAACCTAGATAGATTTTATTATCGTCTGCATTATAGTTAGAGTGTAAGGCCTGTAGAAATATTTTAGTAGCTGGTTGGCTATAGCAAATTCTTTCCCATTATTTTCTTTTTGAGCAAAATATTTCAGCACGTTGGGGATTAGCTTTCCAGTAACCCAAATAAGGTGGAAATTAGAATGAAACTGTTATAAGTTGAAACTATGATACCTCTAGATCTAAGAGCTACTATGACTATGGAAAAGTATCGGTACAGGGTACAGCGAATTTAATGGGTATACCATTGATCTACTGTCAAAGCATAAGCATTTCTCCACCAATTGATACCCACCTTCGGTAAGTGCTTGCCAACAGCAAAAAGTTATCTTGAAAAATCTGCTGAAGGTTTGTCGCTAAGCCTAGAGGATTAAAGCAATCGGCTAAGATAATTAGGTCCATTCCAATGCTGCTCAAATATAAACCGCTACACTAAGGGAAATCTGTGTCATGTACTGATTATTCTCAGTTACCTCTTACCTATGTGGACACAAGACAGGGGTGTATTTTAAGTGTAGGTATTTAATTGCTACTCTGATTAAGAAAAATATATTACAATCTGTTCAGTCGATGAGCACATTAAAATAAATATAAGTAAGATAATAATTAAGAGTTTTAAATTTGAATCGTGCCCTTGTGAATTTTTTTTTTTTCAATTTAAATTCAAACAATATTTTAAATGATTTTTATTTTCTTAGAATTCCCGCTAAAAGCGAGCGTATGAAATTGATAGCTATGTATATGTATGTATATGACCGCAAAAATTGCTTAACAAAATCGCTGGTATTCGTATTTAATGACCTGCCAGCAACATAAAACTGATATCATTTTGTTTTCTCTTCATTCCACCTCAATCGAATGTATAAGTAAGATATATACACTTCAATATAGTTAATTTCATGCAAAAATTAATTTTCTATTAAAAAATTTTCCAGTAAAAAATTCATTCCATTTATTTATAATTAGGTAAATAGTCGTGAATCGAAAGAAATAACAAATTTATTGAGCTCTAGGGAGAAATCAAATTTAGGAAAAAATAAATAAAAATTATAAGCTTCGTAATATGCTGATGATTTTTCTCTTCAGATGGTCCCTTGATCTTTCAATGTTCATGGTCGCTTATCAGACATCATAATCGTCATCATCATCATCAGCACCATCATCATCATCATCGGCATCATTGTCGTCAAACAATTAAAAATTGATTATTTTTCTCTAAGATTGGTGGTCATAAAATCATTTCACATTATTTACTTTAGCCACTTGAATCTAAGTAGGAGTACAACGACATTGGTTTTCATTACTAGTCCAGAATGTTCGTATGTATGTACGTACATACATAAGGCAATGTGAGGATAAGCACCCACCCTTGTTTTGAAGAGAAGAGAAAAACTGAACACGTAATGCATTAAAAAATAATCATAAATTGATAATTTTTTGTTTTGTTTACCTAAAAGCATTCGATTCGATTCGAATTGTGAATGAAAAACTCATGAATTATTTTGATAATTTTCTGCCGTTGTATTTATTGTGTCATTAAAAAGTATTTACTTTTATTTCAATGTAAGTAAATATATCTGTGGTTGTTGAAAACTAGTATTTAGAAATATAATTGGTACATCGTGCAGCATAATAAAGCTATATTTTACAGTTCCACTCAATATGTTGTCCATTGTCGTCAGAATAAATGTCTTCTAGAAGAAGTAAAGCACCAAATGAAATATAATAGATGAATTCAGTCTCCTTTCACAAACGTATTTTAAGACATACAATTGATATTGAGCCAGAACAGGAGCATCTAGTGTGATGTAAATATTTTATCTATCAAATGCGCTAGAGATTACTTGAAACCAAGAATCAGCCAAAAGGCCTCTGAGGGTGACATGCATAAGATATTTTTTCTTCTATTCACTTTGTAAACTTCTATTTCAATATAACTCTTAATTAACATTGTCTGAGGAAAAAGTGCACTCCTAAGATGATCTAACCTTCAAAATTTGTCGCTCAATTTGATATTGTGATTTTTTAAATTTAACTCAAGATCTTAAAAATAGATTTCTCTAAATTTCAAAGCACTTATAATTAATTCATAGTTCTTTCATTAAGAAAACGAAGTAAAATCGAAAAAATAACTGCAAACAAATACGTACCCTCTACTAATGGCTGATCAAGTACTGGCGAAATGCTTTTCATGTGAATAAAATTAATAATAATTTGCTATAAGTACAAGAATGCTAGAATATATGCCTTGCTTGATATTTTAGATATTCAGATTACCTTTCATCACCTTATGCTTGTGCGGGTGTACATTTGAAACTCTCTAAGATGGTCTTCCGATCAGTCAGCTGCTTCACTCATCAAAGGAAATCAAATGCTTACATTCGTCTCTCGCGACATATGTGGTATTTAAATAAAAAATCGTAACAATCGTAAAAAGAAATACTGCTATAGTGCGAATGATTGGTGATGAAGTCATCGTAAGACAAAGACATTTTCATCAAATTAGTTTTTATTTTTTTTTTGTTAAACGATGACTTGTAATGATTTCGTCAAATAAAAATAGACCACAAGTGAAAATTTGTGGGGAAACAAAACAAATGGTACAATGCTAAATTGTCAACATTGTAATTTAATTTTTTTCCGTATATAAAAATTAAAAATTGTTCCATCTTTTTCAGTATCATTTATTAAATTGTTGACAACAAGATGATGATGATGATGAGCAGTTAATAATTATTTAGCGATGTGAACATGTGTACAGTGTACATTTTCAGTATATCCACTTGGTAAAAAGATAATGGTAAAAAATCCTTATACAATGCAAAAAAAAAAAAACAAAAACAAAAGAAGAGAAATTACACGCGAGGTTGTAAAATGCGCTCTCTTGAGTTTTTACGTTTATCCTAACTAGCAATAAATGAGGGTGGAAGCTGTGGCTTTTATATATTTAAAATAAAATCTTGTAAAAAAGATATACAAACGTATGAGCTGAAATGAAAATGTTGACAAATGTTTGTAATTTTTATTTTATTATTACAATATAATATCAAGACCAATTGTGAGTGATAATCAGAAGTTCTTTCTCAGGGGAACATAGTAATCTGTATAGTGGCATTTATAGACACTTTTGTTTTATTTTTCTTCCAAAGGTATATGCTTACCTATATATAGTACAAATTATCATATGATGGTCTAGTTGAAGATTTTTGCCCATCTGGAGGCCCTTCAGAATTCTTATAGTTTAGAGAGTATGAAAAACTTGACAAAGGCTGAACATTCTAGAATAATGTATTTAATATATTGCTTTGTAAGGATTCATGGACATACTATCCCATAGAAACGCGTATGTAACAAACGGTGGTAGTACACATAATAACGGATGGATATTATATTTGATCATCATTGTTTTGTATATTATTTTCAATTACTCCGTCACTATATTGATAGTGATTACTCTAGCGAAAAAATTAATTATCAAAGAATTTTTGTATAATTTTAATATTACGAATATTTATGATTGAAAAAGAGAGATGAGACGAGATAGATGTACGAGTAGCACTATACAAATAGTATTATATGTATGGAAAATATCCGTATCCTTGTAATAATTACTTCCGTTGTTGCATTTGTAAATGTTTTGTAGTTCCGTTTTATCATTTAGTATTTTATTGTATACGTATAATGTATGTTGTATGATGCACAATACTCACTCACTCATACTCATATTTAATGTATGCATATGTATGGTTACATGCTATTCATACAATATATATACATATTCATAGATAAAAGCAAAAGCAAGAAATAAAATGCCAAAATGTTGCTAATAATGTTGCCTAATGTGTTAAGCACTAAAAAGAAGCATAATTTTAGGCAAATTATGACAGCTCTTTTATATGAGCTTTTGTGTGTATGTGTGTGTGTGTGTGTGCATGTGCTTGTCGAGTGGTGTTCGTGTGGTATATTATAAAAGTTTATTTGATTTGATATTTTGTTTTTCGGTTTTGTTTGTTGATGATTGTTGCTGTTGTTGAAGCAAGACAATGAAAGAAGGAAAGAATTTTGCCAAGAAATTGCATAGCCATAAGAACAACAACAACAACAACAACAACAACAATGATATCAACACTCGAAATTAGTTGCAATAAAATAAAACAGTTAACAACAGCAAATAGTCAACCAACAGTCAGTTACAGCCAGCAAGCGTAGGCAACTATTAAAAAATACACACCCGGTCATATGTACATTGACATTATTATAATATTACATATACATATATATGTATACTTGTATGTATTATTAAAATTTGTTAAATCTATGTTTGTCTTTGTGTGGAAAGTAAAGTGCTGCCAAATTGCAGCAATGTTTCATTTTTGCTAGCTCATAAATGCACATCCTGCGCTTTATACTACTAATAGAATGTCATAAGGATATTTTTCATTTTGTTTTAGCGAGACTACAAGCGCTGCAGTTGTATGAATGTGTAATACTGTGTGTGTTGTATTGGCATTGTGTTGAAAGGATTCTCCTATACTGATGGTAATAACTGCAATGATGATGATGATAATGATGATAATGTTAATATTGCAATATAATGTATAGTAGATATGCTTTTGTTGTTGTTTCGTTGCTACTTTTAATCCTCATGCAGTATGTACATAAGAGCATTATTCCTTGTGGCCGCCATATTGGTGATAGTGATGCTTTCCATATTGTCCACTATGTATTGCCGGTTGATGGTTGATGCAATGTAGTATTACTTTATTGCATCTTAGAATTATGACGATGATGATGATGATGATGATGATGATGAGGATGATAATGTAGCATATGTACTACATGTATATACGTACCAATGTATGTGGAAAATGTTAACATCCTGTTTATTTCATGTAATTCATGTTGTCCTTATTTTATTTGTCAAATTGTATGTAAAATATTTGCTGTTAAACGTATGCATATGCCTATGGATATCACAGTGCCATATGAATGTAAAAAATGTCCATATTAAAAATTGACATAATT
The DNA here is from genome assembly GCA_963854835.1 of Megamerina dolium. Classification (NCBI taxonomy): domain Eukaryota; kingdom Metazoa; phylum Arthropoda; class Insecta; order Diptera; family Megamerinidae; genus Megamerina; species Megamerina dolium. Next base: position 1,453,240 of record OY978526.1, on the reverse strand, counting down.
TTTACTTTTATTGTACAGAGGTTATACCAATTCAAATTTCGAAAATGTTAATATCTATGAAATTATTTAAATAAAACAATTTTGCTCGAAAAAATAAAATTCAACTAAAATATTTTTTTTTGCAGTATTCGAAAGATAATATTTAAATAATTTTGCATGCCATTAATATGGTGTAGACCAGCAATTTGACATTTATGTAGTACAAAACTCGACTTTTCACATATTTGGAGAAAATATGTACCAATTTCTAATGGCAATTATTTCTAGAAAAGTCTCAAATTCATGTTCTTCTTTTTGAGGAATTATTTAATTTATACTATTCAAAGCAACTTTCTTTTTAAAGGATTAAAAAATCTGAAAATTCTACACATATTTTAGGTGTGTCTAATTATTCTTATGCAGATGAGTGTGTTCACCAATAGAATATACAATGTGGAGTGAAATTATATACAGTAACATTTTTATTATTTTTATTATTATTGTTATTATTATCTACTATCATTATTATTAGGACATATTATCTTTGCTATTATGATTATGTCTATGCTTTATGATACTATGTTTACGAATTATATTTGTAATAGCTTCTAATATTAGGAATTTTATTATTTTCAATAAACAACGTATATGTGAAAAAATATTGAGGATAATAATGCTGATATACTTGTATTAGATTCGTGCTAGAACTGTCGTCTTTATAGATAGCTGTGTATGCTTAGGCATGGAGTTAAAGAAAAACTTTGAATTCATACCAAATTGTGCACTACAGTTTTCAGTGGTTCCAGTGGTTGTGGAAGAATAAACAATCGATACTGATGTTTTCAATGGAACGCCCTTTCTCGAGTCCGCAATTTGATTAAAGCAGTACAGGACAAACGGTTGATAAAAGTATAAAAATTATACATAAAATGTTACACCAGCTTATTTCAAGAATTTTGCTTATGTCAGCAAAGTCAGAGTTTTTATCAGGTAAACTTTATATTGGAAACTTTTTCAAGAGCAATATTCTGCCAAGGAAACGGCTATTTGAAGGAATATATGGGATGTTTTTTTTTTCGTTCGAATTAATAAATTAACTATTAAAATATTAAAATACATTAAAATACATTTCTAAGGTTTAAAATATTGATTAAAATTCTTGAAGCGTTCTTTTGCTTGCGTAAATAGAACCTGCATACGTATCGTATGCATCTATTCGTACGTATGCGATATCAAAGGGAAATAATTAAATTAATCGTGCAACAAATATGTACGAATAATGCTGTGCATACTAAAAAAAGTTAATACTTGTTTTTGTTGTTGTTTCTTTGATAAAACCAAAGAACAATGTCGGTGTAATGCTCTTTTTTTTTCAAATTAATTGTAAATAACTCTATATTGTATTTATTATCAAAATAATTATTTAAATCCGTTGAGATAAGCCGTCTGTGGTAGTGCAACACAAGCTGATGGCTGATGACGGCATTACTTTTATGTTAAAGGTTTTAATCGTCGGTCAGCAAAACTCAATTGCATTTATTGTGCGCCTTAATCAAAGTGAGCAAGTTTTTGTTTTGTTTTATCGCGATATGACGAATAGCAGTCACTCGCTAAATGCTGTACTGTACGATATGTACTACTACGTTTTTACAGGAAGCGCAAACCGCTGCAAGTAAAGTCACTAGTAATCAGTTCAGAAGAAGAAGCAGAACGCATAATACTGGCATCCAACAAGTCACGCGTATATTTTTACGTATATACTAACATACATATCTACTCATAGAATACAAAAGATGTTGCGTAGTGCTGCAACGTTTTTTTTGTTTTTTTTTGTTTTAGAATAAACCATTGAACGACTAAGCGCAGTGCTGATAAGAAACTTGGAATTAATTAAAAGATGATGAAATATTTGTCTAAAATTGATGCAACCAAATTAACAAATCTGATGAGAATAAAGTTTTGCATCCATTCCTATAAATTGTACATACATTCTTTGTATTTTTAATATACCTACTACACAAGTTTGGAATGAAATTCTTGAATTTTTCGAATTTGATTTTCAACTTTTTAGCGCAGAGAAAAGCAATAAGTTGAAAGGTAAGAATTCTTAAAAACATATGAATATTATTAAGAAAATTTCTTTCTATTTAAACTTTTTCAATCAATTCCTTGTCAACTGGTGATTTTTCATATTAAAATGTAACCACCACCATAGATGGACTACTCCTTATCATTCCGATTCCAATTAGGCTGCCAGAATTTATTCGATTAAATTTAGTCAGTTCACAGTATTCATTATTCAATACCTAACATCAATAGCTATACACAGATTTTGACAACTCATATTGAAACTAAACTGTATACAAACTGTTTACCTTGACAACCCAACGAGATCTGCAGACAAGATTTAGTGCATATTTAATGGAATCTGTAAGTCAAAGATCTTTCGAAGGATTTTTTACTCGAAAAAGTGCAATCATTCTTTCATCAAAGCTGTAAAGTGTTCTAGATTTTACGGCATATGCAAAGACAGTCATAAGAAGAGATTTGTTGTCTTGTTCTCCGTGGGAATTTTATTTTTCCTATGCTTAAATATCTCAGAATAGCACATGGTCATAGGAATAGTCATCGATAACTACAATTTCAATCAATGCTGCTTCAAATCCGTTTAAAAAGTTATTAAAAATTTTCCAATTCCAATACATACATATATACATACATACATACATAAATACGTGTGAGTATATTGTGCCCGCCATGCCTCTAAAGATTGTCATTCGGCTTTGAATGCGGCTAACTTCAAAAAGACTAATTTTATCAGTTGCGGAACAACACTCTTCAACTCTAACTTTACATATGTAAATAAAATAAAAATGACAAAAAAAAAAACATGGACATTTTTTTCTTTTTCTCTATATTTTCCTCTTGACATATCAACAAAACAAAAAAAAAAAAAGGCGGTCAAAGTGAGGATATGTTTTATTTTATTAAAAAGAAAATTGTAATAAAACGCAAAAAACACATACAAACACAAAAAGAATTTATTCCTTTGACCACAGCGGCAAAGTAACGCTCAATCAACGCTTAGTAATGAAACAAAAAATAACAAATAATATAAAAATAAGTAAAACAAAAATATTGAAAAATGAAAATTAAAATAAAAAAAAAATAAAATAAAAAAACCTGCAGCATAGTTGATGACAGTTAACGGAATTGCAGGCGCGCGGTGATAGCTGCAATAACAAATGAGGAAAAAATGAAGGAAATATGAGTAGAAGAAGAAAAAGACAATGATAATGATGATGATGATAACGACGATGGTGTAAAACCAACAACAATAATGTGAAATGGAAATACTCATGTAGGAGTCAGTGTACGAATGACGAGGACGATGCTGTTAATGACGATGACAACGATGGTGTTGATGATGATGATTATGTTGGATGATGATGGTGACCACAAATGTTGACGTTTTACTGATAAGAAAATAAAGAGTGCGAACAACAGCAAAAAATAAAAAAAACAGATACTAACGATGTTACGAGCATACTTGTATGCATATACAAATTTACTTATTTTTACATACATGTTTGTGAGGAGATATATTATATCTATATATTTTTTACTTTGCTCGCGCGACAAAAACAAATTAAAAATGATGAAATATAATTTACATGACTTGTCTCTTCTTTTTTAATAATAATTTTATTTTTTTTTCGCATTCTTTTTGGATCCCGAAGACTTTAATTAAAATTTTTTTTCTTTGGTATCCAGCGTTTCGGGATTTTTTTCTCTCTTATTCTTGATTTTAATTAAAATGTTTGATGTAATGTAATTTATTTTAAATACCAACATCAAAAAATCATATTTTTCTTCTTCCGCCTCGTATTATATCATATCAATGCTAATGTTTTCAAGTAATCCGCATATATTTAAAATTCAATTTTTTATTGATCATTGCATATATTTTTTCTTACACATAAGCGATCAAAGCATACAGGTATCGAGTTAAACAAGGCTTAGAAAAACTACCAATTTATACATATAATTATTCCATGAAATTAATATCAAATCAAATAGAAGCTTGTCTTATATAGCAACAAAAGCATACAAATATAGCATGAATACGAAAAAAAAAAAAACAAAACAAAAATAATGTCAGTAAACAAGAGCATCAATTAAAAATCATTTTTCACTTTTGGTCGACCATTTCACTCAATTTGCGGATGTACATTGTTGTGTAAGGTTTTTTTGTTGTTATTTTATACAACCGGATATGTTGATTGTATGTTAGTTACACATACGTACATACGTGAATATGTGTATAAAATCGTTTCAAAAAAAAATATCTAGCGTCATATTACATTTACAATACCTCAAAAACAGAACCACACATCATCATCAGCATCATCATCATTATAATCGGAATTGTCATTCAGAATTGCAATGCTATATTGATCGTTGGTGTAGTGGTACGTATTATTGTCATCACTCATGCATGCATATGTACCTTCACACATTCATATTTAGTTTAAGCCAGAAATATATACTATATATGGTGTTCATATGTGGAAGTAAGGAAGGAAGAAGGAGTAAAATTGCTAACAAGAACTTGGTATACATTGTCATTCTGTTCTCTCTCCTCGCTCTTTGTCTTTTTGTTCACATTGTGGGTGTGATTGCTTTCACACCTTCGCTTGCAGGCGTCAATTATTCACCAATTGAAAAATTACTCAACTTTGTGTTTTTCTCCTGGTTTTGTTTTTGCAATACTGCGGGTGAACATATTTTATTTTGTTTGACTCATATATGGAGCTCTAGTGAAATGATGCACAAGGAAAATATACTATTCGTAGCAGCATTCATTCGTTGAACTCATATATTTTCTTTTTCATCCTGTACTCAATACATTCGAATGTATCATACATAGGTGTGTGTTCATGAGTATGTGACGTTATTACAATATCATTTTTTTTTCAACTTTGTTCATTCGTTCATTCATTGTTTTAAACGGTGAAAACTTCATATTGGAAAGTGTTGTTGTTGTATGTGAGAGTCACCACACAATACCATACATAACACCATGTACATACGATATGTGGGAGTAAACACGAGTATACGTGTAATACTCACACTATGTGTAATATTATTCTGAAGTAATTCTTGCACTTCTTTTCAATGTTGAAGTATTTTTTGTTTGTTTGTTTTTGGTTTGGTAATTTCATTTTTCACAGCAAATTGACTTTGGTTGGCTCGTTCGCTGGTCTGTTAGTTGGTTTATCGATATCCTTTGGCATTTTGTTTTTGTGCATGTTATACATTCTATCGTATTGATGTGGTGTAAATCGTGTAAGTTTTCTTTTTTACTTCCAACAATATTGCTAGATAATTTTTTATTATTATTGCATTTTAGTGTGAAAAATTGCTGCGATTGGATAAAAGGAAAAAAAAAAACGAAAATTGTGGTTTTCACAAAAATAAACTTGGAGCGTGAAAAGTATAAGTCTTGTAGGTGGTGCTCCAATGACAGTTTAAATATTGTGTTAAGGTGGAAAAATAACGTTTTGCAGGGTATAAATGTAGTAACAGTGGTTTTTTGAGCTTAAAAAGTTTATTAATTTTTCATTAAAATAGAATACTTTCTTTTACTCCATAACAGTAGCATTAAAATATTTAAGCCGATATTGTCGGTGGGATTTGAACTTGATTAATAAAAATTACAATGAACCGTCATTTATTTACCTTTATTAACCTTTATTAAATAGTGTTGTCCTTTTGAATAAACACAAAAACAAAATATGTGTATTATAAAATCAATGGTGTAATTGTGGATTAACAATCACATGCCAATTTGCTAGTAATTAAAAATAATCCTGAGTTTAATGAAACAAACACTGATACTCTCTCTCACTTTGTACCTCCTACACCATAAACTCCAAAATTAATCTGTACACGGTATTAGAACAAAATCAGCTTTACTAATTTAATACGCATCACCAACATCATCATCATCATCATCATCATCTTTGTAATACCATTCATACTCACCTCCAGCCAAACTTTCTATGTCACATAGGCTGCACAAAAATGAGTGGAGTATCCGAATACTGCTACATACTCGTAATTCATATGTTTAGTTGATGATGATGATGATGATGATGATGAAGAAAAAGATGCCGTAACAGCAAACAGAAGCCAGAGCGATAGTCGCAAAATATATGTATATGTAGCATTTTTAGGGTTAAGTCCATGTCAAAGTGTCAGTTTAGTATCGGTGTCATGTCATGGTGCGCATCGTGTAACGCACAACACGGATGGCCAACAGGCAGGCATACATAGTAGCGAATGCGCGCTTTCCATCAGAAAAACCAGGCAGGAATTAATTTCTACACAACAACAACAACAGCAATCAGAACAAGGACACGTGATATTATTGTGTATAAACAGATTCAACCAGAAGAACAATCACTGTACTAATGAATTTGCTGTGGAAAAGACAGACAGCGAGTGAGTTAAAGGTGTTGGTGTCGGGTTTTGAAGGTGGTTTATGGTGTCACATATTGCGATTACGTTCAATAGACATATGTACATATGTATGCATGTATGTGTGGATGGGTGTACTTGTACATAGACAATGCTGATGATATTAGCAGAGGCTTTGCTCTTGCTGTTGTTGTTATTGTTGCCTACACAACATACGCTAAAACAGCGTTAAAAACACGAAATGACCATGTCAGCATGTCAAAAGATCAACGTTATTTGATACCTTGTTAGTTCATACATATGATACATACATACATGTGTCCGTGTGTGTATGTGTGTGTGTGTGTGTTTGTGTTTAAATATTTAAATTTATATTTGGTTGGGGTTGGTCTGAGCTTTTGGAGGGTCAAGTGATTTGTTTTTACCTCTAACTAAGCATGTAGGCATTTATGTAGCTGTTAGCTGTAAGGAGTTAAACAAATTTGCAAAATACACTTAAACACTTTGTACACAAATCTAAATTGTTGTCATTGAATTACTGTTAACAAGATAGGCTGTCCTTTTTTGAACGTCGTGTGCAGACCAACGTGTAGTGGGATATTTTAAGTTCAAAAATGGCAATATCTCCAGTATAATAATCATAAATGGCTTAGATTATACAAAAGAATACAGAAAATATACTAAATTTTAAGTTCATTATTGAATTGCATTATTAATGCAATTTTTTAAAAAATTGGACAGTATTATGTTTAGTACATACATTCTGCAGGGATGATTTTCTAAAATAAAATTCTTAATATCGGAGCAATTTCTTGCAGTTCAACATTAATATGAAAAATAGAATTTTTAACCGAAACATACTTTTTAATAGCCCACTGTGTCATTTATTGTAAACAAATGCATGCAATATTAAAGTTCACTATGTTGCACTTATATCTGCGGTAATGCCAACGAAATACGACCGGCCATATTTAAGGTACCATACATGTATAAGTGTGTTGAAGATACTAAAATGGCAAAATGTTGACTACCAATATGTACCTACAGTTATGCTAACACCAAATAGAAATGAAAAAAACATTTGGTATATTATTCAGATATCCACATACCTATGTATACCTATAATTGTATGAATGTATATCTGAGTTGTATACGATGGTCAGCAACACATGCGTCGTATTTCAATTAGTTTGTCCACGTGTGGATGTATTCGCCATGTCACCATGAGGTAATATGTTGTTGTTGATGATGCAATATATACTTTGTTCTTTATTGGTTGTTGGTGATATTGGTGGCAATAATTATGTGGTGTTGGTGTGGTTGGTCACTTTTGGAATTTTTCAACGGTACAAGTACTCGCATATGATAAATACCACCAAAGCGTATATAATCCAATAAAAATGTATAATTAAATTTTCGGTTCATTTGAATGAGTGGTGTCACTTCTGTTTGTGTGACGATTTGTGTATATTGTGGAAAATTAAAACCTGTTGTTTATATCCTTATGTTGCTGGCTGTTGTGTAAATTGTTTTGCATTAATTTTGCATACATACATACAGTGGCTCCCAGCTTATTTCGTACAGTGACAGTTTAAAAATTGCTGCAGTCGTAATTCCTAATATAGCAAAAATTTGAACAAAATATAAATGCCATTTTTGAAAGGAAGGTTTGTTTTTTATTTTCCAAAATTTACTTTTTCAAAATTTTAGTGTTTGACACTATAAAAAAATAAAATAAGAAAAAAATAGGAAAATTCATGTCACAGCTTATTTCGTACAGTCTCTTTAAGTTCAAACTAAAAACAAAGTAAGTTGATTTTAATATTTAGTATGACATCCCTTAGCGTTAATGACAGCCTGGAGTCTATTTGGCATTGAATCCACCAATTTTTGAGTGATGTCTGGTGTGATTTTTTTCCATTCTTCCATCAGTACCTTCTTTAGGTCTTGCTTATTAGAAATCTTGTGTGTTCTTATTTTATTGTCCAAAATAGACCAAAGATTTTCAATCACATTCATGTCAGGTGACTGTGGTGGTGGAGACATCAAGTGTGGGCAGTTCCAAATAAGCCAAGATTGCACAATCCCAGATTTATGTTTTGGGTCATTATCTTGGTAGTACCGAAATTCTTCCCGCAAACCCAGTTTGTCTGCACTTTGAAGTAAATTGTTTTTCAGAATCTCGAGGTACTTCATTTTGTCCATTGTTCCCTCAATAAAAACCAATTCACCTACTCCGGCTGCTGACATACAGGCCCAAACCATCACGCTACCGCCACCATGCTTCACTGTGGGCTTAAGGTTCTCCTTGTTTAGCTCGGTATTCGCTTTACGCCAAACATATGACATTCCGTCCGAGCCAAAAATATTAAACTTAGACTCATCCGCGAAAATAACGGTATTCCAGAACGCAGGAGTCTTAATAATATGCTCTTTGGCGTAGTCAAGTCGGCGTTGTATATTCATTTTTGAAATGAATGGTTTCTTTCGGGCTACTCGACCGTTCAAGTCATGATTGCGCAGCACACGTCGGACAGTTTCAGCACTGGATGATTTTCCTATTTCACGCTGAACCTCTGCAGCCAACTTCGGAGTGGATAACTTTGGATTTTTCTTAATTTTTCGTACAATATAACGCTCGTCTGATGCGTTGAAAATCTTATTAGGTGCTTCTCTGCCCTTGTTCTCCAACCGATTTTCGCGAATGAAGCGTTGAATTATGTATTGGACAGTTGAGGCACTTAAATTTGTCATTTCAGCAATTTTTCGCACACTCTGACCTTTCCTAAAATGGTTAATTACCAGTTTACGCTGTTCCATCGTTGTACGACGACCCATAACGCTAAATGTTTAATTTACAGCACTTTAACTATTTAAAATAAGAATAATAAAAATAGTTATAATAGTTAAAAAGGTCCAAAAACTCATATAATTCAAAAAAACTTTGTAACTGCGCGGCAGAATGAAACTTACTTACATTGAAGTTTGTGTACGAAATAAGATGTGAGCTGAAAATCAGCTGATCAATAGTTTTTCTCTCTTGCATGACAAAAAGAACAATTTTTGGGGTTCCCCGTTTTCTTATTAGGTTTACTAAACACATACACAGACATCTACATTCAAAACTTATCGATAAGTTTTTTAGTTTCGATGTTACAGCCATTTACATAAAAATATATACACTGTACGAAATAAGCTGTGAGCCACTGTATGTGTACTGTAGTGGTTTGTGTTGCTATTGTTGGTCAACAAGTAGGCATGGTAGAAAATGCGTGCTTTCCATCAGAAAACCCAGACAGGAATGACAGGAATAAATACTTTCATTCAAATTCAACCGGTCGACAAGTAAGGTAAGGAGAGTCAGTTGATTGCGGTATCACCCTATAAGGCTTGCAGTCAAAAAAAAAGCACATAAATAAAATTTAGGAGAAAGCGAAGGATATTGGAAAAGCTATATTTCATAACGTTTGAACATATCGAAAAAGTGCTGCTTTTCCATCCATCGAGTCTCAAAATATTTCATGAACTGGACCCTATGTATTTTATGGTGCTATTATGTTTCAATAATTTTTCTTTTAAATAGTAGTTACGTAAACGTCTCGGAACTTGAGATATCCCTACAAATTTCGTCAGTCGATTAACTTTTTCAGCAAAATTCTTTGCGATTCACCAAACGTGTTCTTTTTGTGCATTTTTGGATTAGAAAATTATTTAAATGAAATGATTAACCGCTTTAATATTCTCCAAGAATATTGTATTGAAATTTATAATAAACCACATTGATTTGAATCGAATTAAATAACATACAGCAATTTAAAAGAGAGCTCTTAATTTTCAAACTCTAAAGTCGATGAAAAACTACAAAAAAAAATCAATAAAATAAAAAAATTTTGCCAATATGACTTTTAGCTTTTGTAAAATGTGTGCTAACAATTGTGGCTATCGAATATAATGATCAGAACAACAACAACAAGAACAACAATTCGCTAATAAACCACTACAAAAAGGTAAGAAACTGCTAACATAATACAAAAAAAAAAAAACCATCCAGGAAAACTTTTGCTTAAATAAGCTGTTTTTCGCTCTTACTTAGTTGAACGATTGTTAAACTTTTTCCTGTCTACATACTATGTGCGCCAAGTTAGTTCGTTGGTTGGTTGGCTGGCTGGCTGGCGTTTTTATTGCCTGCTTCTTTTTCCGTATGTGCTTACGTAACTTGGAACCAAAAGTCTAATTGATCCCAACAGATATTTTCAATTAGCAGAAAACATTTAAGTTGTTTTTATTTCCCATTCTACATTTATTTCTCGTTGTTGTTGTTGTTGCTCCTGATTTGTTGTACCTCTATTTTAAAACGTTTTATTATTATTTTTATATTTTTTTTTCTTTCTCGCCAATTTTTTGTTTAAACTTTTTCACTTTTGCCACCTTAAGCGTAATTCCTGTGGGCAAAACAAGAACACACGACTCAAAAAAAAAAGCCAATAAAAAGGTACAAAATAGTACATAGTGAGAAAATGTAAAATGAAGTGAAACAAAAAAAAAAAAACAAAAATTGAAAAACTTTTTAATTTCATTAAAAAATAGAAAGAAAGCAAAAGACAAGCTAGAAAAAACTTTTATTTCATTGACGGACATTGTTGGTCGACTATACTCGTCTGTACTTATCTCACTTAAATACATACCTATGCATATACACATGCACCGTTCGATTGTTGGACAAACTGGCACTTCTTGTCGTCTACACTAACTAGGACTACTACAATTTTAATACAAGTTTTTTGTATGCTTATTTTTATGTGTGTCATACTATTTTATTTTTGCTTTGGGATATGCATTTGAACGGAAAATACCTAGAAAGTTTCTTTCAAAACTTTTAAATACCGACTGGACAAATTTTAAATATTCGTTTACGCTGGAAGAGCACACAAACGGAAGAATAGAAGAATATAGAAAAGCAAATGAATAGAATGTGAATCTTTAAAGTATATACTTTATATTAATATAAATATTACAAGTAGTAAAAGTCAGTTTAGCATTTATTTCATATGTTTAAGAAAATACCTAATGATGGATGTACACCATGCGAGTATTTTAAAAAAATTTTAAAGCTATTTCCGAATAGAGTATTACTTTGCATGTAACGTTGCCTTGATTAAATATTTTAGGAAAAAAAAATTGCAATTTTTTGGTATAAGTCCACCAAAAGCAACAACTGGCATCATCTCAAGCTCCTTTTCTAGATGGATCGGATAGATCGGATGGTATCTCCTTATATTAGCCGAAGTCGAAGTCGAATGGAGTGTTATTACACTATACAATTAATGAGTTCTGTGCGAAACATTAGGAATATTACAGTTCACTAGTAAATATGCTTCAGTTATCTATGAAATAAAATTGAAAATATTTGAATATTACCAAATAGAAAAAAATATGAAATAACTTCTTATGTACAGCACGTACATATATTACAAACACAAACATCTATATTGCGTGTGAGCGGGTGTGTGTGTGTTTGTGCATATGTCACTGCATGCTAATATGTATATTATGTAAACAACAAACTGAACATATATTTACAGATATGTATGCACACACGCGCGCAGCATTTAGTGGCAACAGTTGCTGGTGGCAAAAACACATTTTATATGAGCGTGTGATGCGTGTATGCATGAATCGTATGCATACATTTACAAAATCTACAACTTGAGATAACCAGAAGAGTTCAAATTCGTACTAATTCGTGTATGAAATTTGTAAAATTCCATGTAGTCAAAATCGTTCAACCAAAAGTATGGTTGCAGAGTGAGTGATCGGTAGAGAAATAGCATGAGAGAGAGAGAGAGAGTGAAACGAATGATTACAACAATACCACTAGTACTACGGCACAATATTCAGAGCACAAAGTATTTACAACGTGCTACCATTCCATATGTATAGCAACACAGTGATACACACACATACACACACACACTCACACACATGCTATCGAAATGACAACAACTGGCCAACAGATTGGCAATAGCGTTATTGGTAATGGCAATGATAACTCCCACAACACCAAAAACAACAAATCATTACTATTAAACAGCGATATCTGGTTGACTTCCATTTCAATATTTCTAATTAATTTATTATCGCTTATCTTGGTGCGATAAATCGAGTTCTCTGGTACATGTGTGGAACTGTGTGCGAATAAATATACGAATGCATGCATAGATGTATGTATGTATGTATGTATGTATGTATGTATAAAATATGTAAAATGATGTGCATATGCAAAGCAAGTGGATACGTTTGCATAATACATCCACACATACATACATACATACACATGGAAAAGATATTTGCTTGTTATATTTTTCATAATGTTCTTGTCTATGTACCTATGTTATGTACGCAAATGTAAAATATTTGTACAAATGTGCTTACAGTAGCTACATCATTTTACTGTGGTTCTTTGTTAGCCTACGCAAATGTTGTTGATCAAATTATATTTCCTTAGTTGCACAATTACAAGATAAAGTCAAAAATGTCATTTTTACATATTTTGATTTTGTTTTTTTTTTTGTGCAAATTTTCACGTCTTCCACGTCTTCTTGCTATACAAAAGTTCGAGGGTTACTATTTATATTTCGGGAATAGCAAATAATAACAAACATTTTTAAATAAAAACGGCTTTATCGTTTTTCAAAATGTTCACCATGATGATCAATGCACTTTTGCATTCGTTCAAACCATTTGTCATAGCAGTTTTTCCATTCATCTTGAGGTACTTCCAAAACATGGTTTTTGAACGTTTCAACTGCTTCTTTGGCGATCGTAAATCGTTGACCACGCAATTTACCTTTGATATTCAGGAACAAGAAGAGGTCATTGGGTGCCTTTATACGGACTATATGGAGGACGAGTCATTAATTCCATATTTTGACTGTTCAAAAATTCACCTGTTTGAAAAGATGTGTGAGAGCTCGCATTGTCATGATGAAGAATGATTTGTCTTTGGCGGTTGGTTTTGCGAATTTCTCTGAAGACTTCCGACAAACAAATGGTCGTGTACCACTCAGAATTGACCGTCCTACGTTGCTCAAGCGGAACAGTGGCCACATGACCCATTCGACCGAAGAAACAGGCGACCATTTGCTTCGATGTGATGCAGGCCCGAACAACTTTTGTTGGATTTGGCTCGTCTTGGAACACCCACACCGTCGATTGCTGTTTTGTTTCTAGTTTATACGCATATATCCATGATTCCTCACCTGACACGATTTTATACACGTCTTTTGAAGCACCACGGTCGAACTTTTTAAGCATTTCCTTACACCAATCGACGCGAGCTATTGATAAATTATGGGGTATCCAAGGACTGCAACGACTGATCGTCACATGATGATCTTGCATTATCAGTTCATGTACTGTATCGATGTTTTGTGGCACAACAACCGATTTTGGACTAACTTCACGGAATTCGTTGGCGAACGAACTACGACCACGATTGAATTCACAATATCAACGTTATACTGTGGTTTTTGATGGTGCTTTATCGTCATATAAAGAACTGAGTTTATCGACACATTCTTGTTCAGATAATACACGTGAAAGTTGTGAAAAATTATCCAACGAAAACCTTTTCTTAAAATTTCCATTTTTTGGCCAAATTCATTTTCTTAACTTACTGTAAACGATACAAATAGCAAATAGTACCTCAAAACTTTGTGAGCACTTTTTTGCTAAAAAATGTCAAACTTGATTATGTTGTTGCCAGATTTTAGCTATTGTTATTAGTGTTGCCAGATCCCGAAATATAAATAGTAACCTCGTATGAGTTCAAATGTGTTTCTTTTTTTCAGATTTTACACACGAATTCATAAAGCGATCTAATCTTCGATATTATTGAAGTTAATTTCTTTGGAAAATAATTTTTTCCTCATTTATTAAGGGGTTGATATACGAATTACATGTAATTCGAAATACTTTGCAGATATTATAGGTAGTTAATACAACATATTAATAGAGCCCATATAATTAAATACATATTAGTTAGTGATACACTCAATCTACTTATAAGTTTCTATAAATTTACATAAAAAAAAACGAAAAAGCAACATCAAGTAAAGGGTAAAAAGTAGAGGGAGAGGACTATGTATAATGCAATAAATGAAGTTGAAAAAATTACTATATGACATGTAAATAAAGTGAAAACATTGCTTAAAACAATACCCCTCAATAACAAGAAGAAAGAAGAAACATATTGATGATAAAAGATATGAATAAAGGCAAGTGTACATAATAGTAAACGTAATTTTCAGCACTAAGTTAATAGACGACACAAGTATACACTGGTATACTGTGTGTTTGTGTCGGAATATAGGCATTTGTTTAGATTTATGCGTGTAGATAGCGTTTAGTTTAGTATGTTATTTATCCTTAATTTTGTACAACTCCTAAAACGTAGTAATGTTACAATGGAAAGCTTTTGATTTTAAAATGGCAAATTGATAAGCAAATGCTGAGGTAGCATTTTTATATTCTCGTTCATTTTCATTGTTACACATAAATACATGTATTTTGTAATTTAGGGTGTGAGTTGTGAGCTGAAAACGTAAAGTATATTTTCTCATTACTTTACACATTTCTATTGCTTTGAAATGAAAACTATTTACTTGGATTTGGAGAATTTTTTGCTGACTATACAAAAAAAAAAAAAGTTATATATACAATAATATGACCATGTGTATGTAATAAAATAAATAACTTTGTGGTACTTATAAGAAAGCTATAAATTTGTAGCAATTTCATAGCAGTCACTAAAGTAATGACATCGACTAAAGCTTCAAATAAGTATGTTTGTATATGTTTCAATGTTTTTGTACGTGAGAATTTTGAAGATGGACAGAAGATCGCCTAGAAGATAGAACTATTTTACTATAACCTTTTCTGAACCAAGTCAGAAAATTCTGTCAGAAAGTCACAGAGGAAATAATTGCTTTTTCTAGCCGCGTTGAATTTTTGACATCAAAAGGCCTAGAAAAGTGATGCCAAAAGAATTCTACCATTTGTAGACCTTATTTGTCTAAGTAAGGAGGCGTTGATACCGATTGACACGTATAATAGAATAAATATTTTGGTATCGCATTTTAATGTGGAATGAATGATATAAGCTTTTGGTAGATTAAGGCATTCTATTGAATTTCTATTGCATTGTGAATTTATAAATTTAAAATCATTGCGAACAGCAGTTTACTCATGCATTAAACGCATTCTTTGACAGCCCCGAAATGTTTTATATTGAAATATCGAAAAAATTCTTGTTGGTACATATCCTCAACTGAGTTTTATGCAATTTTGTACACATAAAAACCATTAAGAAATATGTACTTTATTTTAGAATGGTTGCTTTTTGTTTTTTTTATACTCTCTTGCATATTATTAATAAAATTTTTTAATAAAACCATGCAATTTTTTTTTGTTCTGTTCATAAAGAAGCAGAGGTTTCGTATTAAAACCACTTGCCTTCTATAAGTAAACATATTTATAATATTTTCATATGGAACCAACATAACAACAAAATTACAACAACCCCTGGAGCAATTATTTTACGATGCACAAAGGTATTGTAAAAGAAAAATGGAGAACACAAAATAACAACAAACAACAATAACAGCAATAGAGTATCCAACAAAGAAATGTGCAAAAACAAATATTAATGCAAAAAAGATTGCTTCTCACAACAGTTCAATATTAACACACACACACACACACACACACACACACACACACACAAACGCATACATGCATGCACGCACGCCCAGCAAACAACAATAGCAAATAATCTGTATCTTAAGGATATTACGCTATTATTATATTGTATAAGCTGATATTCTCTGATACTTACTTATATACTCATACATATATACATATATACGTACGCATACCCTTGGCATCGGCATCTTTATACAAATGAGATAAAATTCATTCGTTGAATTGGTGTGTTGGGTGTGTAAAATAATAAAACAACTCAACGAAGCGCAGAATTTTATGCTTTTTAATACATGTTTCGGTTGTTGTTGTTGTTGTTGTTGTTTATTTATTTCCAGTTTCATCGTTTAGTCTTTCTCCTCTGCATTATTGTGTTATATTTGTGCTTTCATAACATCATGAAATGTTTTAAGTGTTTTTCAATATGCCCAAATGAAAATGCATTAAAGGTATTTTACTCAATTATGTATCTATATCGTACTCACGGAACGTATGCATATACTATCATACACATAGAGTATAAACAAAATGGTAAATACCCTCAAGGGGTCATGCGATGGTGGCGGCGGCGACGACGACCACCATCAACCAACCAACCTCTATCGTTCCAAGCAAAGAATTATCAGCTTATCGCATATGCACGCATATTTGTAAGTTCAAGTGGTGGAAAGTTATGTTTATTCAGTTTTTTGCCATGTTTTTGTTATTCAATTATGATTTTTCTTGCAGCATTTAATAAGCAGTTTAAGAATAAAAACAATTTGTAATATGTCTGCATTTATAAATTTCCTTTAATTTCATAATTCGGCCATTATTTGAAACCTTTGCTATAGAGAATGATATCACATTTAAGGTGATTCATTTCTTATAATTTATATATGAAGATAATACCAACCAAAATGGCGTTTTGGTAAGGTTGTATGATAACTTTTAGCAAAAAATGATGCTTGCGAAAACAAGAAAATATAGAAATAGTTTTTCATGACATACAAGGGCGGTCCTAGAACTACCCGACCTAACAAAGAAAACAACAAATTTGGGAAAATTTTTCTTTATTATCAACATAATCTCCGTTTAGCTCTATACACTTTTCCCAGTAATATCCTATAGCTTCGATACCCTGTTTGTAGTATGAACTGTCTAGCTCAATAAAATAACCATCTACCGCATACTCCACCATTGCATTGTTTGCAAATCTTCTAGCACCAAGACATTTTTTCAAATTTGGAAATAGAAAATAACCCGAAGGAACTTTAACTCATTGATTTTGGCCATGGCAATAGCGGATGTGCTAACTGGTGTTTTTGTTCTATTGTGATCAAACGCGGCACCCATCTTGCACACAGCTTTTTCATCTCCAAATTTTCAGTCAATATACGATATATAGCACTTTTTCAAATGCCTGCAATTTCACCTAGCTCACACACCTTCAGCCGGTCAGCATCCAATACCATTTTGTAGATTTTCTTAACCGTTTCTGGCTGGTAATTGGCCACCTCAATTGGTCGACCACCATGGTGTTTGTCTCGGCAGCTTGTACGATCTCGTTTAAACTCTGCACAAAATATTTTAGGGTCGTAAACGAAAAAGCAGACTCTCCCAGTGTAGAATATAGTTCGGCTTTAATATTCGTTGGACTGAGACCTTTCAAATAAAAGAATTGAATTACATAACGGTGACCAATTTTTCCATGCTTACAAATTCGCTGACGTCGTTAACTTTCGACGGCTCAAAAAACTTTTCACCAAAGTAATTTTTTTCAAACTACTGCCACCATCTATATGTCAGGTCGGGTTATTCTGGGACAACCCTCGTATTTTACAATTTCTTGTTCAAACATTTTCAAAGTCTTTTCCATGTTTGTGGTGTTTTCATCTAACTATTTAAAAACATAAACGAAAAACTAAAAAAAGAAAAACACTTGGCGAATAGAATACAGAAATAAATGAAGAAAGAAGAAATTAAAATGTTTTTTCTAGTTGCACCAGTATTAAATGCATCAAAGTAAATATTTTAAGAAACTTTTATTATATTATTTATTTATTATATTATTATACTAAAACGATTGGCAGCCCTACGTCTATTGGGTTGCCACTAGGAATATTATTCCTCTTACCTATTTGTGCTGGTAATTTACATAGAATTTGAATATTGAAAACATCTCCTAAATTACTTTAGCCTATCTTTGTTGGTAACCACACCCACCTCAGAAACTATGCCCACTCCCCTTCCAAAATATGGCTTTTTGAATGTATATAAGCAATAAGGTAGACTTTCATTCCAATTGAAAACGGGTGTGGTTGAATACGAATGTAATTATTTGCTAAATTCCTAAACAATTTTTTCGGTCTTGTCTATTACGACTGCAAGAAATTTTAAAAAGTTTCTATTTCAAAACTGTTTTTTCGAAAAAAAATAAAAAAGAATATATTTTTTTTTGTTTATTTTATTTAAATTTGGACCTTTAGAATTTGTTGGATAATTTTTTTAAAATTATATATGGTAAACATCCACCATCTGCAGCCACCCCAAAATCGACCCTCTTTTCAGCATTTTCCATCATTTTTTTGAGTGTTTCTGGTTCATTTCCGGTAATTTCGTTGCGTATGTTGTTGCCTCAAGTTGTTCGAGAGACTCTGGTTTGTTGGAGTAAACCTTGCTTTTTAAGTGTCCCCACAAGAAAAATTCAGGCGGAGTCAAATCAGGTGAGCGTGGTGGCCAATCAAAATCACTTTGTTTCGAAATCAATCGACCAGGGAACATTATCTTCAATAAATCCATTGTTTCACCAGCAGTATGGCATGTATGGCACCATTCTGTTGAAACCAGTAATCATATACCTAAATTCTCGGTACTTTTGTAAACAAACAAACTAAATACAAGTACATCATATTGTTGTAATTAACTGAAGAAATTTCTGAAATATGTAATTCAAAATTAACCGTGCATATGAGCAACATTAAAAAAAATTTCGATATGATAACATGAATTGCAGCAGCGTGGAGAGCATAGCATGGCTCTTGGATTGAAGCTTGGATAAAATAAATTACACCGCCAAGTATACACTTGCTGCTTTAAAAAATAAAAATAAAAACGAAAAAAAATACTGTAGTCATCGATTTTGGGGCTTCTTCCAAAATGAAGATCACTCAGCTGTCAAAATCATTTGCATATGGGAGGCGAATAGAGAGGGCGAATGTTATGGAAAGTCATTTGTAATCATGACTATACATCCATACGTTGATATGTTTGTATGTATGTATGTATATGGCACTCTACTATATACTTAAAAATAAAAGATCTCATATTTATTTAAATATTATACATATGATGATCGAGTAGTAAGCAAAGCAAAGTTTAAACAGATGCTGAAATTGAAGCTACAGTATACAGTTGATATTGAAATACTTGCTTGTTGTTCTTTGTACTTGTTTTTATTATGTATATCGAACATACGTAAATATATTCCACCGCCATACGACGTTTCAAAGAAAAAAAGTGATCTCCATCTACTGTAATTTGACAGGCAAATTCTGTTGTCATCCGGTTGTATTGCTAGTTTCACCCACAAAAGAAGCGAAACAATTTCAAGTAACAATAATATAAATTTCTTAAAATTTTTATACGTATGTAAACATAAATGACATGGCTTTTAGTTAATATAAACGGGAATAGAAAAAAAAAAATAATAAAAATATAAAAGTGCCGAAAAAATTGAGAACGGCTTGTAAAAGTGTACTTGCGTGAGTACCTAATTGAAGTACTGTGATGTTTGAGTAAATGAAACATGTGTGTTTTTAATGATATGGTGTAATATTTTTGGCTTTCCATTTCTTCTTTTTCTTTTTGAATTATTAATGTATACATATGTACAATAATTCGTGCATCGTATGTACGAGTATATAAATACATACTTGTACATACACATGTTTAAATACGAGAGTATATGATATTTTTATATTCTTCTCCAAAAAAGCAAAAAAAAAAAAAATGTTTTTGTATTTGAATTACCATATAGATATTCATTTAGTGGTTAAGTAAACCACTACTTCAACACTTTATCCTTCAAGTACGTAATAATATACTCATATTTATTGTAGTTGTGTATTGAATAGATCGCTATGTTTAATATTGTATTAATGCTTAATAGAGCTAATCCATGTGTCAAATGTTTGTGTTACTTTGTGTGTTTGTACGCAAGTAATATGAGCTACTCAATGTTAGTAGTACCAATATTTTTGAATTTAATATATTTTAATATATTTCAGTAACTTAAAATGCGTATAGCCCAACAAACATTATTGCTTCTACAGAGAGTATAGTTTTGATAAAAACATTAATAATGATGTGCACGATACGATGTTCGACGTTTAAACCCCGAACTACCCAAGGAAGATAAGTCGAAGCTATCTAAGCAACCGACTTCTAATCTATGAAACCATTGAGGGGCAGAAATCAAAACAAATATCTCCGGGGGCGGCCCAGGGATCCATTCTCGGACCTAACCTCTGGAATATAAGTTACATCGAAATATTGCGTATAGAGATGCCTGACGACGTCCATCTTGTTGGATACGCAGATGACACAGCTGCTAAAATAACCGCTTGTAATACTGAAGAGTCAAAAAGAAAGCTGTATGAGAAAGTGTTGATCAGAGTACAAGCATGGCTTGAGGACCATGGTCTGAAACTCGCTACAGAGAAGACAGAGCTGATCCTTCTGACGAAACGGCACATACCGCTGGAGGTCGACATGACTGTTAATGGAAACGACGAACTTGATTCTTCTTTAAGGAAGCTAACTGTGAGCAGACACGCTAAAGTCAAAAAGCCGCCGGAAAGTGCTGCTTTCTGTGCAATGCACTTATGCACTAAGAGTAGCCTCCTCATACCGAACAGTGTCTGGAGCAGCGGTCCTTGTTATAAGTGGAACAATTCCTATAGACTTGTTAGTTGAGGAACGCAGACAAAAATGGAAAGCAAAAAATATGAGGCTGCCGGGCCTAAGCCCCAAGAAGCGAGACGACAAACCGTAGATATGTGGCAATCAAGATGGAATATCGAACCAAGCGGAAGATGGACAGTGAAGTTGATACCCGACCTTAGAGAATGGACTCAAAGAAAGCACGGTGAAGTAAATTATTACCTCATGCAGTTTCTATCCAGTCATGGCTACTTTAAAAAATATTTGCATCGTATGGGGAAATCGGACCAACCACGATGTATACATTGCGACACAGAATTTGACGTCGCAGAACACACGATTTTTAAATGTGAACGGTGGCGTAATGAAAGTTATGCGCTAGAACGGGTAATCGAAAATGATGTCAAACGAATAAAATTGGAATGCGGTAGCAAACCTTGTCGAAGAAGTGATTAAAAAGAAACGGCGAGAAATGGAAACAGTTCCTGAATATCATCCTGACGAAACATAATACTGCTGCGACATAATCCTGCAACAATTGCACATCAGCGACACAAATATTATAAAATATAATGGCGACCCTGGACGCAGGGAGAGTAACAGAATTGGAGTCCTTTCCATAACGCCATCTTGGATCTCCTGCCCCGAAGTAATGCAATAGTAGTCCCGAGGCAGGTGAAGAATCCAGGAGAGGAGGAGGGAGTTTTTTAGTGGATACACCACACACGTAGGAACGACGGCCGCTATATGGTGCGTGGCATTTTTTACCTCACCTCAACGTCAAAAAAAAAAGTTTGACGTTTCAAAAGTCACTACCAATCCAGCAGGCTGTCGATAAAATGGTGTGGAACTTCGAAGAGACTGCAACGGTCAGTTAAATTTAAAAACTTGCCATATTGTTTGCTGGGATTATTATATAATATTTAATGTTAAACACATATGGATCAATTTGTTGAGTAATTTATATTTATATGAGTACATGTGAATTATCGTTTATTACATAATGTAATGTACTACATATACATACATATTTATCTTTTGTTAGCAGTTTTATGAGTATGCATGTAAAAATGAATTAAAATTTAATGAAAAACGATTTTTAATAATGACATTTTCGTTGCCATAAAACTATGAATTTATCTTCGCTCCCATTTTACTAATGTTTTATTACCTAGTACGTAGGCTGCATGAAATGGTGTAAGAGAAACCTTCCCTCCCTTTTTTTTTGTTATACATATAATATGTACATTGGCCATTTATATGTCATTATGACAATATATTGTATTTTCAATATACATGAATTTAAATTTGGAGGTTGCTAAAAGTATTGCTGACATTATTACGCCCGCGTACGCGTATTGACAACTTTATGACTGAGAATCCTTTCCGTAGCTACGGTTTTCTCATTAATTTACTACCAATATAAATATTTGAGGGTGGCGAAAAGTAGTCATTGACTTCTTCTTCTCACGAATGAATGTATGCATTTTCGATGTGAAATGGAATTTTTGTAAAATCATTTACCCCCTCTATTCGACTTTTCTTAATCAGTTTAACCATGAAGGTACATATATACATAAAACTGTCTACATTTCAGTTTAGTTGTCAATTCATATTTTTAATATATGTTTCTACAGAAGTAAGTATGTGTTTGTAATGTGAGTTCAGGAAAAAGGATGAAATACTCACGCATATTCTTATATTGCAATAAATACTAACTATAAAATTTCATACAGATGTTTAAAATACGTACATTTGTACTCCCATAATAGTTTAGTGTGCTAGAATTTTTATGATCATCATTATTTAGGTGATTTCATGCATAATATTGAAATGTCTAAAATGGATAGAAAACAAGAGTGAGGGAAAAAATATAGAATTATTTCTTATACACATTATTCATTTCTAGGATTACCAGATCGTTGCGATTGTCCAGAGTACAGAGACTGTCACAAATTTCTCAAACTAAAAAATTTTACAATGGAGTTAACTTTGTACACTTTGATGAAGTATTCGTTTTGGGCCACATTTTCAAAATATTTATTCATTGAGTGCGTAATTAGCAGGTTAAATGATGTTCAATGTAAATGATTTATTTATCGAAATTCAATAATTTCAATCAAACTAATCAAGTTCTTTGAGCTTGTGAAAAATGTGTTTGGTTCATGATCAAAAATTTTAAAATAAAATACAATTCGTTCACGACATATTTCGAAGTAATTGGTTCATAAACGAATGCTCGACTCAAATCCCAAAAAATCCCAAAATTACTTTAAGAAAACATATTCACAGTATATAATGATTCGTATAATTAACAATTAAATAAAATGCAAATTAAATAGAGGGTGACTTTATAAGAGCCTTCGGATTTAATTTAAAAAAATATATATAAAATTTAGAGAAATGTATGAGATCTTTATTTTAGTCGATCGAACGATCTATATAATTCAATGTTTAAAGATGATTTCATGTAAATGTTGACCGCGGCTGCGTCTCAAATAGATCATACGCTGGGTCCAATTTTGGCATACTCTCTCCAACATATTGGCCGGTATCTCACGAATAAATCGATAATTCATGGTCATCAACAACACTGGTCATCAACCACACAGCTGCAATATTTTCCACTGTCTGCACTTTACATATGCGTGTTGGTGGTTTAATGTAAATTTGGCGCGAAATTTAATCACAAGATTCTGAATAGCCGCCTCAGAAGGTGGCCAAAACTGACCATAAAATCAATGAATGAATGAACCGAGCATGAATTTTGGATGAATTAGAATTTTCATGAATCTTCTTTTAAAAAATTCGTGATGTGGACTGTGTAATCAGAAAGAACTTCATTTTTCCGTTTGTAATCCGAATTTTTCCATATTAAGAATTTCCATGTTTAGAGGTGGCGTGAAATATTTCGACATATTTTCTATTCTCCAGGTGTAGCCCAATTACCGTTTGGCAACCCTGCTCATATCAATTTCGATCTACTTATGCATGCGTGTGTGTGGCACGTATATTTTGCATTTCGACCATTTCTGTTTCATCTTCAGATTTTATTTATTTATTTTTTTTTTTTCATATTTACATACTTTTTGAAAAGCTGGTATTTGTTGAAATACGCACGAAAACGTAATAAACATTTTCTCATCATTGCGAACGTGAAATTGTGTACGCAAAATTAATAAATATATGTGTCAGTATGTGTGTGTGTGCGTGTGTGTGTGCGTGTGTGTGTGGGTGTGTGTATGCGAATGCAATATTTTATTAATTTAAGCATGAAAAAAAGTATTAGTTTTTCGACGAAATGTATATAGATGAGTATATTTTTGTCGACAAAATATAGGTTAATACGTCTCCCGGATATGTTATGAAAATAAAATTGAAAATTTTGCAAATTGTTTAGAAACGAATATTTTCAAGCTGAATATTTCATATTCGTTAAGCACAAAATTTTACAAAAATAATTAATACATGCAATTGCAAAATTGAAAAGCAAAAAAAAAAAAAAAAACGCAACAACAATCGTTAGACTAATGCAAGGACGTAAACCTTTAGGGCATTCCAGACATCATGATTATGCTGACGTGTGTCAAAAAATCAAATAAAATAACATCAATATGGTATGAGAGTACATAAAAACAAAATTGCTTTTAATTTTAATACTAATCCATCATAATACTCACACGTTTATTTGACATATGAATACCTACATACGTACATATGTAGACCAGCATGGGGGATGAAATTTGTGAAAACAATAGCAGGAGATTGCTGCCTAAACAAAAAACAAACAAAAAAAACTGATCAAGTGCAAAGGAAATTGAGATTGTGAATCAAAACGTGATCAGGCAGACAGACAGACAGACAAACAGCGGTGTAATGTTAAAATTTGAAACATTTTTTATGCCCACTTGTGTGAGAACAGGTTTTCATTTTTTTTTTTTTGGAAACAATATACAATATATAGCAATTCATCAAGAGAATTCTAAAATTACTTTCAAAAATAAAAGCAAAAACATTCAAATATATTGACATGTTCAATTCTTGCAGTGGCGTACGTAATATTGGACAATGGGAAGTTAGTGAGATTGGAAATAAAATTGGAGTGTTAGTAATAACAACGTTTCCCTTTGAAAAGATTTTCGAATTCATTGTGTAATTTCTATAGTTTTGGAGGAAAAGAGCTGATATAATGTGAATTTCTCAAGATTTGTGATACTTGAAGGAAATATAGAATTTTAAAATTCGACTAATTTTAGTTTTTGTTATTTAACAATAAAAAATGGAGACGATCATTTTTGATTATGTCAAAACAAATTATTTCGAAATTAAAAATTTTTGTAAAATATTTTCTCCATCTTCGCCAGGGTGCCCCCAGGACACCTCCTTGGCTACGTGCTTATCAATGCTGACTTTTATGCGATTTACGAAGACCAATACCGAATGCACTCTTATTTTATTGTTCTTCCGGCACTTGTACGTATTGTTTTCTTTTTTCTTCCACCCTTAGTTGACCACCCCATCATCATCGGGAACATCATCACCATCACCACCACCACCACTACTATACCCGTACGCAATAAACGTGTACAAAGAGCGGTAAAGGTGAAATCTTGTCCATGTAGCACGCGTACGCATTAAGGACATATGTAGTATGTAGTATGCAGACGAGTACGTACGATTAATGAAACATAAATTACTTGCTGTTGTTGTTGTTGATGCTTTTTGCCAAAAATTTGTGTACAATTGCATTTGTGACAAAGGTTACAATTCATTCATTCATTCACATGCCTTGTATCGTACTATGTTCATATGTACGATATACCTACCAATATGTGCATGCACACATACTTAGTTAAGTATATTGAGTAGTCTCAATAAAATTCACATTGTTCTGCAAAAACCATGCGCCGATTGGATTAAGTGGTATGTTGTCCGTCCATCCATTCCGTGCACACACACGCACAAGCAATCAACTTCACAGCATCGCGCCTGACGCTTGTTATTCATGTTCATCACCACCTTCTGTCTAATTTGAAAGCATTCATTTGAAAGTGGGAATACAGGGTCTTTAGTGTGTTTGTGTGTGTGTGTACAGAACAACCATTTAATGAATATTTTTACCTTATTGTATAGGTTTTGATATATTGACGGTAGTTTGTATCGCATGCGCTATATAATGTTAATACATTTACATGTGCATGCATATGTCTGTGTGAAATGCTTTTAAATAGCTACAATAACAATAAATAAATATAATAATAAATGCGAGTATGTGAGTATTGCCTGTTGGTTGTTGGCTGTTGCGTGTTATATTTTTAATCACAAATGAGGGTTAAAAGCCAGTATTTAGACATCTGTGTTCATTTTTACGCAGTCATCAAGAATAAATGGATAACAATTGACACATATGCATATGCATGTACATTTCAGCCTATTCTCACATTGCGCTAGCCAATGCACTAATATAAGTATTATGTAATAAATAGTAAGCAAGGTTATTCGAAGTATGTTAGTTAGTGATTCTTTTGTTGTTACTTGTGCAAGAAGGTAAGATATGCACGGTTTGTATTTCTTAATAGATATGGAATACTATATTTGACATCTATATTTCGAAGGATATATGTATGTATATTAAGAAAAAACAATGTTTTGCTTTCTTTTCTCGTACAGACTAAAATTTTATTGACTAATTTTGCTTTTCTTGGAATCTGTTTCATAAAATTGCTCAATGTATTTGGTGTTCCCTTCGGAATCGACGAATATACATGTGTCCTTTTCTGTCTCTGCCATTCTTCCGAAGTTATTGCTATTATTGTTAATGGGGATGTACCACCGCGGCCTGTATCTATTGTGCCCCCTTCATTTTGGTTCAAAGTATTTATTTGAGTCCAATATCCTCTATGAAATGTTGCATTCCGCCTATATTCCCGTCTGTCTGATTGCCTCATCAGTTAGTAGATGTTCACCTAAGTGTTTCTTTCGTTTTTGCATTAGCGCGGGGAACACTACCAGCACGTGTTTCGAGGTTTCATCCTTCTCCCCTCGAAACCTTCAAATTTCATTCGAGTAAATTCCCAGTTTTGTCAGGTAATAGTTCAGCCTAAAATGGCCTGTCATAATTCCTGTAATGATTCTTAAGTTATTCTTGTTTAGCTTCATACAATCCCCAAATCTATTTTGATTGTAGTAACTCTGTTAGATTGTCCCAATATTGCCCAATATCTGCTTTCCTAAAGATTTTAGAGAAGTTGCCCTTTCGCAATCCGCCGAATGGTTCCGGGCCTACAAACGGGGTTGCCGCTCCCTTTCTGGCAAGTTCATCCGCCTTTTCGTTTCTTGTAACTCCCACATGACGTGGAACTCATAGTATCCACACCTAATTGCTTTCACACAGGATGTTCAGCTTCTCAAGA
Source organism: Megamerina dolium (assembly GCA_963854835.1). NCBI lineage: Eukaryota > Metazoa > Arthropoda > Insecta > Diptera > Megamerinidae > Megamerina > Megamerina dolium. Next base: position 1,425,683 of record OY978526.1, on the reverse strand, counting down.
CACGCCATCATCAGATTCGATGTTTTTGCCTAGAGCTTCCGAGTATCTTGCCCCCGGCCCAAATACTCCCACACCAGCTCCTTTATCGCTGAGTGAGCCATCTGTGTACCATGTTATCATGTTTTGGTTACGAACTTATAGTCCGAACTAATTTTTTTTAACGAAAATGTAGAACATTTGCATCTCCTCGTATCTGCAATTTCTAAATATTATACATATATAAGGATTGTTGCTTGAAATCAGAGACGAGAAGTAATTTTCCTTTCACAAATTCTTAAAATATCTGTGCAAAAAATTGGAGCAAATTTCATTGCTGAGGGAAAAATATAATGAAAATTATTAAAAAAAAAAAAAATCAAATAATTTATTAAAATTAGCGCTTTCAAATTTTCCTTGTTTACATTACGATCTCTGGTTAAAATGATCCAAGTATACCACTCAAACAGAGAATTTGGTGATGGACGATAAACGAAGAAGATCAATATGATCACGATCATTGAAATTATTTTAGGTTATTTAAAAATACAAAATATTTTGTATAAAACGATAACCTTAAGTGGTAACGAAGTGAAAATTAGATATTCTAATTTTCAAGCCTCTGCTAGTGTAAACAAAATGTATATTTTTGAAAGTTTACATAATAAATCAATGCACAGATCGTTGTTAAGATCACTTACTATCTTCTGAAATCAGATGAAAAAAAATAAAAAAAATAATCTCAAAAATGTACATAAATTAAATGTTGGTCCCCCACAATAAAAATGAAAGGAAAAATATAATAATAATTGTGGTTTGTTTATATTTAAAGGAAAATAAATAACAATTTAAAATGACACGCATAGGAATACATACCACACACAAGTGATCATATGGTAAAAATGTATATACTAGTACTGCTACGCATTGATGATGACGCTATAAGACAAAGCAGAATATCGCTTAAAGATGAGTACACATATACATATTTACATACTTTGATTTAAGATAATGCCTCTTACGAATATTATAGTTATGTACTACGTATTCAAGTGCGTACGTATGTAGATTGGTTGTTACTCTCCCTTTCTTATGCTCATTTAAAATAATTTATAGCTCAAGTGACATATAGATACTTCGATATGTAAGTATGAATGTGTATATCTTATCATTGTGCATAGAATTAATTTTAAAATACCATTTTTGTTTCTTGAAGTGTGATAAGCAATGCTCATGCAAACTGATAGCTGCATAGCGAAGATACCTACATAGTGTATAAGATAAATTGCACGAATAAAAATCGAAAAAATTTCCTAATTAAAATTATGCGCATTAACATTTGACAACGACCTACGAGTATGTATGTATGTATGTTCATATGAAGACACAACATATATTGTACCATACATATTAAACATTCATTGGTGACTCGTGCCATTCGTGAGAATAGTCAATGGAGCACAATGCCAATCAATGAGCTGTACTAGTTGCTCTGAACAGATTAAAATCACTTTTATTGATGGCGTGCCAATTAAAATTGATTGAAAATTCTTTGCATACCTACTTCTTTTGCATGCGTATTATATTACATACCTACGATATCTTCGATATACGAGCGTTTATATTCCAATGTGTATGTGTATCTGGATATATATGGATATATAAAAGGACAGCTGTTTTGTATGCGGGTGTAGTATGTCTGTTGGTACGTTAATACGTATATAGGTAAAATATATGTTTATTGTCTTGAGAAAAATCCTTTCTTCTTTTCTTTGTCGGTGGGGGGAAAATCACTTTTACTGCATTGGGTGAGTGGAGTGCTAGGTAGTGAGTATTAGGTATTTACGTCACACGCTTGAATGCAATTTACACTTTCCTCTGTTATTTATTAGCATATGGTATGTATTAATGTATTTTGTGTAAATTGTATTTATGGTTTTCAAATTTGAAAATAGTTGCCTTTCTTTGAAGATTTTATATACTAATTTGAAGCACAATATATATATATATATATATATATATATATATATATATATATATATATATATATATATATATATATACAGTGGCTCACAGCTTATTTCGTACAGTGTATATATTTTTATGTACATGGCTGTAACATCGAAACTAAAAAACTTATCGATAAGTTTTGAATGTAGATGTCTGTGTATGTGTTTAGTAAACCTAATAAGAAAACGGGGAACCCCAAAAATTGTTCTTTTTGTCATGCAAGAGAGAAAAACTATTGATCAGCTGATTTTCAGCTCACATCTTATTTCGTACACAAACTTCAATGTAAGTAAGTTTCATTCTGCCGCGCAGTTACAAAGTTTTTTTGAATTGTATGAGTTTTTGGACCTTTTTAACTATTATAACAATTTTTATTATTATTATTTTAAATAGTTAAAGTGCTGTAAATTAAACATTTAGCGTTATGGGCGTCGTACAACGATGGAACAGCGTAAACTGGTAATTAACCATTTTAGGAAAGGTCAGAGTGTGCGAAAAATTGCTGAAATGACAAATTTAAGTGCCTCAACTGTCCAATACATCATTCCACGCTTCGTTCGCGAAAATCGGTTGGAGAACAAGGGCAGAGAAGCACCTAATAAGATTTTCAACGCATCAGACGAGCGTTATATTGTACGAAAAATTAAGAAAAATCCAAAGTTATCCGCTCCGAAGTTGGCTGCAGAGGTTCAGCGTGAAATAGGAAAATCATCCAGTGCTGAAACTGTCCGACGTGTGCTGCGCAATCATGACTTGAACGGTCGAGTAGCCCGAAAGAAACCATTCATTTCGAAAATGAATATACAACGCCGACTTGACTCCGCCAAAGAGCATATTATTAAGACTCCTGCGTTCTGGAATACCGTTATTTTCGCGGATGAGTCTAAGTTTAATATTTTTGGTTCGGACGGAATGTCATATGTTTGGCGTAAAGCGAATACCGAGCTAAACAAGGAGAACCTTAAGCCCACAGTGAAGCATGGTGGCGGTAGCGTGATGGTTTGGGCCTGTATGTCAGCAGCCGGAGTAGGTGAATTGGTTTTTATTGAGGGGACAATGGACAAAATGAAGTACCTCGAGATTCTGAAAAACAATTTACTTCAAAGTGCAGACAAACTGGATTTGCGGGAAGAATTTCGGTACTACCAAGATAATGACCCAAAACATAAATCTGGAATTGTGCAATCTTGGCTTATTTGGAACTGCCCACACTTGATGTCTCCACCACCACAGTCACCTGACATGAATGTGATTGAAAATCTTTGGTCTATTTTGGACAATAAAATAAGAACACACAAGATTTCTAATAAGCAAGACCTAAAGAAGGTACTGGTGGAGGAATGGAAAAAAATCACACCAGACATCACTCAAAAATTGGTGGATTCAATGCCAAATAGACTCCAGGCTATCATTAACGCTAAGGGATGTCAACTAAATATTAAAATCAACTTACTTTGTTTTTAGTTTGAACTTAAAGAGACTGTACGAAATAAGCTGTGACATGAATTTTCCTATTTTTTTCTTATTTTATTTTTTTATAGTGTCAAACACTAAAATTTTGAAAAAGTAAATTTTGGAAAATAAAAAACAAACCTTCCTTTCAAAAATGGCATTTATATTTTGTTCAAATTTTTGCAATATTAGGAATTACGACTGCAGCAATTTTTAAACTGTCACTGTACGAAATAAGCTGGGAGCCACTGTATATATATATATATATATATATATATATATATATATATATATATATATATATATATATATATATATATATATATATATATATATATATATATATATATATATATATATATATATATATATATATATATATATATATATATATATATATATATATATATATATATATATATATATATATATATATATATATATATGAATTTGCATATATAATACAATATATACGATACTAGAAGGTATTTACTGCCTTTTAGTATATAACAATGGGATAGTAGTAAATAACGCGTGTTTTATTCATTTCAGGAATGTTATTAATTAAATCGTTATAAAACTGTTTGATTTTAAAATTATTCTCTTCTAAGAACATTATCGCTGAATATACACTAATAATTTATAGTGAACATTTTCGTTTTCATCCGAATAAGATAAAGCAAAAATTCCACCGCTCTTGCATTAGAATAGGTACATTAGAATGTATTGATTGTACTTAGAATCCAGAAATAAATTTTCTATATAGGCATAACCTATGCAGCAGATCTTATAAAGAAGAACAGAAAAAAATCAGCTCAAATAAATTAAATTTAAGGTTGTTGCCAACCGACTTTCTGTTTTTCAATCAAAGATGTATTTTATTGACAATTTTTATGACTTTTGAGGTATTCTTTCGGTAAAACCTTCCACCATATATTAATTTTTATAAAGAAGAGCCTTTTCAACAAGACATTAAATATCAAAATCGGTTTTTTTAGGCTATTTTTGGTATTCAGTCTAGAGCAAAAAAGAAAATCACAGGACATATTATTTCTGATCCGCTTCCTAAAAGTAGGCAAGCTAATGCTTCTTCTGGATCTAATAATGTCAAAATCGATTGTTGATTTTTTTAAGGAAATTGCTTTAAAAGTCGGAAAACAAGGAAAAGTGAGCAAAGTTACTGTTCTCCAAGACCTCACATATTTAAATGGTATGTTGTATAACAATAAAAAATCGACTCATTGTATACATTTTTTGAGGCTCAAAAAAAAAAAAAAAAAAAACAATGTCAAAAACTGTGAAATATTGTGTTGAAAATTAATTTTTTGTGATAGTTTTGGAAATAAAATTTTTTAAGATTTCTCTCAATTTTAGAATAAACATTTGAATTTTGTTTTTCTGAAAAGGTAAGAGGTAAATAACACCGCAAGAGGAATCCTTGTGATCATTTTATAAACATTTTATTTGAATCAAATAATTATAAAATATTTCAAACTTCAAAAATTTGAATTATATTTCATTCTAACTTTTATACACAAATTTATATATATCTATGTATGTGTATTCATATGTAACTAAACCATAATAATTTTAATTGTAGTAATTATTATCTTCTCTGCATTATTTACATAAATTTGGTACTCTAAACTATAAACACAATATGAGTGCTTAATTGGGATACAATTAACATGAACTGGACTGGTTATTTCTAAGAAAAATTATCTAAAATAGAAACCCTTTTGTCGAATGTTTAAGTGTCGCTGTGATTTATCATATATAATACAATATGTGTGCAAATACAAATAATAAAAATTAATTGACAATTCATTGTGAAATTGTTGCATCAATGGATCCTTAAATCCGTGTAAGCTTGAAAATAAATATTATCTTATAAATTTCAGTAGTAAGTAGTTATATCCCCAGCCGGTGGTGATGTTGAGTACATAATTTAAATTCTATTAACATGAGTTTCTTTCTACCTTCTACGCTCACCATTGCTATGATTCAAATTGAGAAAATATCTACCACATACATAAATATATTAAAATTTGTCCATATACTGGCTCACAAACTCATTCAAATGTGGTCCACTCTAATAGAATGCCTGTATCTACGTAAATACTAGTAGTATGCCAAAATCATTCATGTTGAAATTCTAAAGATGTGCGGATAATGTACATAAGTACAATATGATGATAGTAGGTATAGTATTAGAAACGTACACACACACACACACACCCATGTATGAATTGAATGGCCGCTAAGGGACTATGTGCTATAATACATAGACACTCTAGTTGGGCACACATTCATACGATAGCTAGTTGGCTGGTTATTATTTTGGTCGGTTTTGGATGGTTGCTTGTTCACATCTTAATTGCATAGAAGAGTGTATACGATAACACTATGACCACTTCTTCTTCTTCTTCTTGGTTATTGTATTGTGTCATTATCCCAAACTCCATCATAATGCATACATACCCATACAGACGTGTATCAGTCTAAATGATGGGCAATGTCCATAGAGTCGTACTGTCCAGTGGATATTTTCTTTATTCTATCTTCTGCTGAAAAGTATTGGGTAGAGAAATACACATACTTAATTGCTGTGTGCTTCTGCCAAGTATTCTCTGTACACTGAGTTTAACGTTCAATGCTACCTAAAATGTTTAATTGCCTTTTAGTCTTTTTTAATAGACTTTCATAAAGCAACAATGACGACACGGACATCAATGTGGTGGACTGTGACAACAGCAAGAACTGAACCTATACATAAATAGATAATAGTGTGTGTGTGTGTTTATCTATCCATGCCGTATCGAAATTCTCTATAAATATCTACATACATACGATGCGCGCCCATTTAATTCTCATTCTCATTAATGACCACTTTTAGATTTCATTTATTTCGAATATGTATTGCTTACTTGTACTATCGTTGTTGTTTCTCCTAGTAGTACTGGTACATACATTTAGTGCTTGGACAAAACTTGCAAATGTTAACATTTTTATATAATACGATGAGTACGATGTACGGTGTAACGTGAGGGTTCCCCTTCCTTCTACACAATACAAATAAGTAAATTGACCATCAAATGTATACTACGTACTATCTGTTTGCATTTTTGTACTACACATTTTTATTTTTATTTAATTTTTTTTCGGTACTAAATTTGTTTGCTCCCTTCCTTTCGATAAGCATCTTCTATTGCAGTTCGGAGTATATAAATTCAAAGTTGATTGTTGAATGATAATGATAATTTTCATAGTATCTCATACAATATTAAGCGATTTCAAATTGCAAATTTAGGCTTACTGCAGAGAATCTTTATTCGGTAGTTGTACAACATTGAGTTATTTCTTTCAGACATCTAAATTAAAAATGTATTTGAAAATTGGTTGGTAAAAAAGTTGTTGTTTTGGCAATTAATTGTTAATGCTATTACCGATAGTCATTTGAACGAAACTGATCGTATATTCGAGTTGAGAAATTTTTACCTTTAGTATGATTGAAGTTGTTATAGCTAACGATATTTTTTAGTGAATGCCTAAAATAGTAGTTTAGTTGCGATTTGTTAAAAACATTTTTAGGTTCCTTTTTTAATAACGTTCATTCAGAGACTTAAACATTGCGATAACGAGTCATGTAGTAGGAAAATAGAAGCGTAAAATAAAACTGACTTGGAAGGACAGGAATGACTTAGTCTTACATGATGCTAGGCTACAACTGATAATAACGGTTAAGTATATAATGAACTATGTACTCTGCTTAATCATCTCCTAGAAATGAAAGAAAGAAAGAAAGAAGAGGACATCACCGGTGATCACAACAAAAGTCGTTCCTTATATGCCAATATATGCCAATTTCGGTTCTATCACTCTAATAGAAAGAGTATTTTAGAAAATCATAAAATTATTTAAAAAATACAATTATTTTATACTATAGAAAGCAAGACAGTCCATAGTTTTTTATTCAAAATTAACAAAACATAATTTAATTTTGTAATATGTGGCTACAAGTTTTGTCTTCCTTCTTGCAATCGCCGTGGAGTTTGTAGTTTTAATATCAGCATAGCACTATCCGCATCGTTGTCTCTTTCGCCTTCAGTCTTTTATAAGTTCCGTTGATGTTGTGAACATGTGTTTGCCTTGCCGAGGTGTTCGCGCAATTGACGCATTACCGTTGCAACTAACTGTCTGCTCTGAACTGCTGCTTCACACTAAATTAGCATTTCTCAGTGTGATCACTGGTGATTTATACCAGAAAAAGAGAGCAACACTTTCGAATTAATTGTAAATGTTCACCAGTGATCACTATAGTAAAACACAATCAAACATGTTGTACACATGACTGTTGTTGTGATCATCGGTGGTGCCCTGGCAGCCAAAGCGTTAAGCAATTTTTTCCTTAAAACAATTTTATCGAAGAGTTTGGATCTGGATCTGGAGATGAAATTAAATTAAATGAAAGTTTTGCTATTGGAGAATAATAGCATTTTATAAAATTAAAATCTTTAATTTTCGATACTTATTTTTATACCCTGCATAATGCAAGGTCGTGATCAGCGTCGCTTAAATTTTCGATTTAACGATATTCGTCCGTCCGTCTGTCTGTCACCTGGCTGGTTCGCACGATAACTTGAGTAAATATTGAGATATTTCGACAAAATTTGGCATAAGTAACCTTTGATTCAAGAGTACGGAGAGGATTGATATTGGGCATGATCGGTCAATAGCCACGCCCACACCAAGCATTCAAAGCGACTAACCTCGGAATTTTCAAAATTTTGAACTTGCTATAACTCACATAATAAACCACTTGGGACAACAATATTTGGCATGTACTGTTATATTATATTGCTACATAATCTCCCCAAAAATGGGCGAGCCATGCCTACTTTTTAGCGTAGCTCCCATACAAAGTGTCCGTACTTCTTTTAAATTGAAACAGCTGTAACTTCTACAATCTTCCGTCCAGAATAACTATAATTAGCGCTTATATTAACATGGCAGTCGGAAATAATCTGGCAGAAAATCAGTGCGTCACGCCCACTTCTTATTGAGGCTCCCATACAAAGTTGAGGAAATTAAACAAAAATTTTAGCCGCCATAACTTACAAACTGTTTAGCGTAGAACAACCAGATTTAAGTTGTGGATTAGTATTGTAAGAGCAAATATACTTACATGAAATGGGCCAGCTACGCACATTGTTTATAGTGGCTCCCATACAGAATGACTGAATTTCTTTTAAATTGAGATAGATGCAGCTTCTGCAATCTTCCGTATAGGACAATCATAATTAATACTTAGGTTAATATGGTAGTTGTTCATAATCTGCCAAAAAATTAACATGCCACGCCCACTTAATGGGGCTACCATACAAAGTTGCGAAAATTTTAAAAAATTCAACGTAGGACAAACAAATTTAAGGTGTGGATTAATATTGAAAAATTAATTGGATTTACAAGAAAGAGGTAAGCCATGCCATCTTTTTATATAGCTCCCATACTAAGTCTCGGAATTATCTTAAAAACCTCCTTTAGATTATCCATTTTACAACCCTCATAACATACAAAGTACTTCGTCAAAGTCAACCATATTTCGGGTGTAAATTAGTAGTATATGCAAAAATTGTTTTTCAAAAAGTGGAAATAAAAGAAAAAGATGGATATTCGAGTAAACTTTTTATATATAAATCTACATATGCAGGGAATAATTTGGTCGGCCCCAGCCGACTGTAAGGAGATTTTTATAATTCATTCTACGAAAAGCTGAGAAGCTTTACCTCAGAAACTATGAGCCGATAGGGCCCAATTTTATGTTAAATGATTTGAATTCCGTTTTCTTTGCAATGTGAGTTCATTCGATAATTATTTATAAGCACAAAAATATATTCGTATTAGTATGATAGTATGTAGCAATGCGATGTATTCATGTTTTGATTTTTTTTTTGAATAACACATGTACGCATATAGAAATTAATCGTTTGTTATTCAATACTCATGGACAAATATCGCAAAATTCATTTAAATCGATCATTAAAATTGTTAGGATGAAAAAGGAATACGATATTAATATATTCATTATTCATGAATTTCTTACACATCTTCTTCACATGAGCTTAATGAAACTTTGTGTCATTAATAATAATAGTGTAGGTAATAATTTTTGTTTATTCTTATTTCTTTCATAAATTGTGTCTATTTTAATAATGAGGAGTAGTACCTATGCCAAGAAATGGATTATAAAAATGAAAATAAAGACCAACTTATATTGTTGGATAGTAAAAACTTTATCACCAATTAAATATGAATGTAAACAATATTATTAAAAGAAATGAAGAGAGAGAGAAGAGAGAAAAAAAAAAACGAATGAAAATAATAATAATGTTATCTTTAATGTTGATCAAACAATATATATAGTATATGTGGATATACATAAAATAATATTAATTTATATCCCACAGGGTGATGAAAATATAAAATTGTGCTGTCGTTATTATGATATTATCCTACATACGGTAAAGTAAGGCGAGAAAATTCGAGTGGGTGCGCAAAGTCGAAAGCATTGAAAGTGTCTGGACAATAATAATGCCCCAAGTAATAATAGCTCTCTATTTTTACCTCCCCTTGCCCTTCTCTCTCTAGTAATTCTGCACTACAGCACGACGCAGCAAGCCAATGCCAATCTAAACTAAGCTAAAGCATATAACAAAGAAACACCTTCACACTTATTAGAAATTATTAATTTGCTGCTGTTGTGAGGGGGTAGATGATGTTGATTATGATGACTGTGATTATCGCTGTACTTTCATGATGATGTTGGTGTTAATATTTCTGATGTACATTATAACAATACAATATTTTTCGAGTGAAAAGAAAATAAGAAATTCAATTTGATTTTCCTTACAAAAGAAAAGGTAGAAATTATATATTTTATGAATAAAAGTGTGCACAACGCGATGATAATGGCGAGGGATATACAGTAGTCGACATTCGCCTATATTCGATTATTTTTATAATGAAATATGATAACGTGTTTGATGATAATTTATTTTTGTATACTCTATGAGGCGGACTTCAAACCAAGCTCGATGAATATATGGCCACGTACAAGAATATTTCAAAATTCTGGTATGAGTTGCAATATACCAGGAATATTGCTGATTATTGAAATAACTCATTCTTTTGCAGAAAACTAGTCTCTTGATTGTCCAGAAATGGAAAGTTCGGTTGACAGAAAAAAACTGTTTCATCAGAAAAGATCACACTTAGATGTTTATACGCTAAACTCTTTTATTTTACTCTGAGTTTAGTTAATTTGCTTTTGGGTGTAGCATTTCAATATCGTGTGATATGTTGGCAGTGATAGAAATCTGTACATGAGTATTAACGAATGTCTACCACTGTATTTATGCAATATGCATAATAATTTTCATAAGAATTTTTTTGCTCTTCAACTCTCTCACCATTGCTCTTCCGATTGTTTCTTTTTGTGCATTTTTTGTCCATTTACCACTGTTCTTCGACTTGAAGATCGTTAATAGACCAATTTTCCATGGCTTCCTGCTATGTTATCGTTTCGTTTCTAAACAAAGTGCGTGTGACACATTAACGCAATACAAAGCAACAACAAACGTAAAAGCTAAAAAGCAGAAATGGGGGAAAAAACACTTCAAAAGAAATAAAAAAAGGTCCTTTAATTCCTTGCAAATGAAATAACGGACGGAGGTGAATTCGAATGAAATGCCATCATCGAAAGCAATATGTAAAGTGTGGTTAAGGTAGCACTTAGAGAGAGAGAGAGAGAGAGAGCACAAACAGACAGACATACAGACATAAGGACGTATGCCAACCAAATTGAGAAGTCCAATTTTAAGTGACGGTATTAGTTAGCTACTTGTGGAAATTCTATTTAAATTTTTTCTACGCCCAAAAGTTTCTTTGATAGGTGGTTTGGTCTTTTTGGTTGCTGTAAATTGAATGGAATATACATAAATGACACTGTACGACAGTGTTTTTTGAGTAAATTTTGTACAATTTTCTATACGAAATTTATTTATTTATTTCATTCTCATTTGTGTGCGTTGATGCTAGCTTAGATGTTACGGACTTTTCACCTCATCTGTGCGTACACGCACCAAAGTCCAAACCAGAAGCAGTCATATACGTCGGTCGATCTAATCTATATGCTTTAGTGGCACTTTTTTAAATTGAATTTGAATTTTACGTTGAACCTAACATCGTGCCGAACACTTGAATAACACAAAGTAGTATTGTAGTATGAGATATTTTTGCAATTTAGTGACGGTGAAGCAACGGAAGAAAATTAAAAAGAAATTAAGCCAATTTGTTGGGGTTTTGTTTGAGTATGACACCAGTAACAGCAGCAGTACTCGTGTAAATAATATCAGTGGTAGTATCAATAAGAAAATTATATCTTCTATATACTCTACTCTATATTGCTGTTCTTTTTTTTCTTTTTACATTTCGGGGTCAATTTCAATTTTCCCCATTTTCCAATTTTTTTATTGCTTAGGGTTTTATCTATTATTTGCTTACTCTTCGCCTCCCTCTTTCTCGTTACCTTTTTGTTGGTCGTAAATCTTTTGGTTATAAATACCACATTTCAACGCTTTTGGCAGCTACTAACGTGTATGTCACAAATTTTAACATCCAAATTGTAAAAAAAGAACAAAAATACTAATAATAATAAGACCAGATTCATGCTTCATTTTGGCGTGAAATTCTTTAATCTTGTTCAATTCAATTAGTTCAACTTCAGTTGTCGTTGATGAAGAATGCCACGTAAATCTAGCGGCTACATTTGAAAAAGTATAAAGTGGTATGGAATTTGGTAACTCAAGTGCTACCAATTATATATAGTACCTACTATGACAATGACTATTGGTGATTGGTGGTATCGTAGCGATGTGGATTCTGCTTTCAGCATGTGATTAGAAAATAACTACATACATTTGAGAAAAGTAGAATGTTAATGTATGAAGCGGTTGCGCGTCCATTACTATTCATCGTCTAATTTGCTTTTCATGTTTAGTGTCCATGTTTTGCCTCTTATGCTATCATTTTATGTCCGAGCATTAGAATATCTTATAGAAAATTTATAGCTCTTTTTCATTTTTCCTTTAGCTATTAAGTGTTGAGCTTTTGTCACATTTTCTAATTGCCTTTAGTGTGTTTCTGTTGTCATTGTAGCTTATGTCTTTAACTTATGTTTAATAAATCGAAGTAAAGCTTCTTGTGGGTTAGCTAATTAGTAAAAGTGCCTCGAATTGCATGAATTGTTATTTTTGTGGCTGATTTGTATTTTAAAAAAGAAATATGAAAATAATATCTGAGTTCTTGGAGAAAAATTGAATTGAGAATGAGAAATTGTATTAAAATTCCGTTCAATGGAATAACGTAAATAAATTTAAAACACGCTCAATTTAACTAATCAAACTAATAGCAGTTTCGGGTGAACATCTTTTATAATGCTTCTCATAAATGAATCTATATTTCGGACTCATAATGCATTGAGCAGTTTTGATTTATTTCACTTATAATCAGTATAACCTAGTAATTAGAGTTTATGGTTCCATATACATAAAATTCCAAGTACTATCTCCGACTCGACCTCGAAAAATTTTTGGAGGTGGTTTTTTCGTACGGATGCTTCACTTGCCGCTAAAGTAATTACGAATTCTCTTCTCGATAACATTGTCATGTAACTTTGGAAAAAATGACTTCATCAGAAGTTTGTTTTTTCGTACGGATGCTTCACTTGCCGCTAAAGTAATGACGAATTCTCTTCTCGATAACATTGTCATGTAACTCTGGAAAAAATGACTCCATCAGAAGTTGGAAACGATTAATATTAGAATGTCTTTAAAAAATTTAAGAGAAGGTCGGTCATGGATCATTGGAGTTCTTGTTATTATGGAAGCTATAAAATATCTGCTATATATGTAGAAAGCATCGTAGAGTTAAAGAAATGAAAGCTGGCTCATCTTACTCAAATGATATTATTCAGTGTACATTGGTGTATGCCGACACTAACTAAAATTGGAGTTGTAATACACTTGTTCTCTAGTTTTGGGGAGCATGTTCATTTTTTCCATGATAATTAACGTTAAATCATATTTTTAGCATTTGTTGGAACGTAGCTGTTGCAAACTATTGTAGAAAACATTATGCATTTATTTGCTTTCGCTTTTCTTAAAGGCGATTATATATATTTTTTTGATATTTTCAAAATTTATGTTCTTACTACTGTTTTACACCATGCATCATCCAAAGAACGATTAGTAATTTCACTCTCCATCTATCTCTCTTTCTCTCTTAATTTCTGTCTGTCTGCCTGTCATTTATATACTTTCTTATGTGTACATATGTATGTGTAATCTCATAAATTAATTTATGTTGTAGCATCAATAATAACAGTGAAGCTAACTCAATATATTTATTAAGGAAATTGATGACACTTCGCAATAGCAACAATCATATTCAATAATAACGTATAACATACATGTATGTATGTATAAGTATATGAAGTGAGAGAATAACAGAAAATATTTTGAAAAGAATAACAAATTTATTTTTGTTTTTGTCTTTCCCCCCGATGTACTTGGCTAAATGAGTGGGTAAATCAAAACAATTACACCAACAAATAGCAATTACAACAACAGGAATTTGAAGAAAAAAGCTTCATTAATTCTGATCGATGACCATAAATCCTCTTTGTTGTTATTTCGTATGTATTACCATGTACTATGTAGTATTCACGTATTCATTTGTTCCTTCATACAAGTATCATTCATATTACATATCTGAGTATCTGTAACTAATCGGTGTACTAGTGTTAAATGTTGTTTGTGTGCGGGAGAGCGAGAGAGTAGCTTAAAGCAGTATGAAATATAGTACAAAATACTGGCACACTTAATTGCTACAATGGTTGCCATTCGTGGTGGCGTCTATTGGTGAGTGCACGATGTGTGATGTTTGACAGGAGTTGCAGAGTTGCATTTATAATCCAGTAACAATGAGTATATTGTGTTTTTCTACATGTAGAATTGATTATCGCTTTCTATATTAAAAACAGAAAACGTTTCCGTCTTTCATGTCTTTATTTGTTTTTTAGCTTCTTTGTGTCTTTGAATAGCATTTTGTTGTTGCTGTTGTTGATGCATTTTTTTTCTCTGGTATCATTAGCACTACCAAAAATATCACCAATAACATCAACATCATCAACTTCCCTCCTTTAGAATGTAATAATATCCTCGGAGTATTTTTGTGTTGTTTTTTTTTTTTTTTGTAAAGTTATTCATTTTTATGAAGAACTACAGCTGACTATTTTTGTTGTTGCCGCTGTAGTACATAATTCGTTTATTGAACATATTTGACGTCACAGCATACTCAATGAAAGTGCTCACATTCATACATATGAAAATTAGACTAATCCAAATTTTAAGAATTTTTGTTCTTTTTTTTTTGAGTGCTCTTGGTAAAAAAGGTATAATTTTAATATTCTGCTACTTGGTTCAATAACTGTCAGAGGTTTCTCTATTATTTTAGAATGTTTTGAAGGCATATATCAATCAATACAATATGTGTCGCCGAATACTTTTCTCTCCAATTATAATTTTCTCTATATGCATCTCATAGTGGAGTTGTACTAAAACTGCCTATTTTCTTAAAATTGGCAGTTTGTATAGTAGCCACCCTGAGGGGTAGAGTTACGGGGGTAAGTATGCTTGAGGAAATGTTTTTAAAAGAGCTGTGACAAAGTTTAGAAAATTATATCTTTTCCGTGTAGCTTTTATTGCAATTTAGGAGTTGTACTAAAACTGCCTATTTTCTTAAAATTGGCAGTTTGTATAGTAGCGACCTTGAGGGGTAGAGTTACGTGGGTAAGTATGCTTGAGGAAATGTTTTTAAAAGAGCTGTGACAAAGTTTAGAAAATGAGATCTTTTCCGTGGAGCTTTTATTGCAATTTAGGAGTTGTACTAAAACTGCCTATTTTCTTAACATTGGCAGTTTGTATAGTAGCCACACTGAGGGGTAGAGTTACGGGGGTAAGTATGCTTGAGGAAATGTTTTTGAAAGAGCTGTGACAATGTTCAGAAAATGAGATCTTTTCCGTGGAGCTTTTATTGCAATTTACATTCACCTAGTTTACGAAAGTAAAAATCTAAAAAGTACCTTTTATAAATTTATGCAATGCTTCAAAAACTGTTTTTTTTGGGGTATCACTTAATAAAATAAAAATACTGAAAATACTGTACATTTTTTTTTTTTGGACAATTCCAATCTACACTTACCTACACACAAGTCTCCAATATTTGAACAGTAACTTGCTAAATAACATCATAATGGTGTTGGGATTTGTTACTGCATGAATTGTTGCTACACGAATTCGTTTTCAGTTATGCTTTTCATTTACTTAGTTGTTTCATTTGCCATACAATTGGTTATGATGTGATGTATGAGCATTTGTAGTTGTAGTTATCAGATATACATAAAATATTTTCGTTATTCTTGACATAGTTGTTGTTTATATTCGCACACATACATTTCTTTGAAATTGTTTCAAGTGATATATTAATCTGGTGATTTATCTTCATACAAAAGTAAGTGCGCGTATATTATGTATGTGTATAGAGTATGTAAGTATTTATGCAAGTGCATATGCGTGCACACATACTTACGAGTATGGAATATGAGTGCAAAGTGTTGGTAGTATGTACATACATACATATATATTTTGAGTAAAATGATGTATTGCACAAACTTTGACAAATGCGCAAAATGAGTCATGTCCATACATATGTAAGTCATTTCCTTTAATTCCACATACTCATATCTCTTAATTTTTTGGTGCATCCCTCAAGTTTTTATTTGTAATTTGTATGAGTGTAATTTATCATTGGTTTACCTTGGATTTATGTATATAGAACGAGTACACATATTCATACTGAATGCATACGGAATATATGTGTTTATATTTATAAACGAATACTTAAATATTATAGAAATACATTTGAAATGAGCCTTCATTAATTTTATAACTTTATGCATTAAGCGTAAATTACGAAATGTAGGTCACATTTAAATCATTGTAAATCAACGGACGTATGCACTCAAGAAAGAATGTCAAGGTAAAGTAGATGGAAAAAGGTTCTGCAGAGATTTTAGTATGAAGAGAACGGCCACAATTCATAAACTAACCTAAGATGTAGACCAGTGGAAATCAGTACGGATTTGGTTACGGTATTTCGAGACTTCAACCCATAATGCCTGTTGAATTATGAGTTGAAAGCGAAGAAATATAAATTCGAAAACATAATTTTGTATGGTAGATAGACATGTCAATCATTCAATTATGCCCATTTGCCGATTTCGGAAGAGCTTCAATCAATTACTATACGATCTAATATGACTAGGTTTGAAAAACATGTATAAAATACAACCAATTGAATTTCATTGATGACATTTGGTATTAATTGCTTTCAGCTATTTCTCTCAAAACTCTAATCAAGTAGAAGAAATAGAATAATGTGATTTTAACTTAAACACTTTCAAAGCTGATGTATTTGTTGTAGTTTATAAGAATGTCATTAAATACAAAAGCATAAACAACAGGGTGCATTCTAACTGCATCCATTACACTACATTAGTGAAATTAAATTGATAACAATTCATCCCCCACTAAATATACTATACGGGTTTGTATGTATGTACGTATGATAAATAACAACAATGTGCAAATAAACCTTTTCCTCTTTATTCTCTCAACTTCCCTTTATCATAAAATTTGTTATTATTTATAAAATTATTTTTTTTTTTTTTGAAGCACCACCTTTTACTCTCACTGTTGTAGCCTTTGCGTGGCATCATCTTCGGCATTATTAGCAAGAAAGCTTCACTAATAACATCTACATCACAGGACGAACGATGCATCAAGTGATTAACCAGGCAAACAGTAAGACAGGCAGTCTTGTGATTTATGAAATATCGCACTTATAATGTCGTGAAGTATACTACAAATATTGCAGTTAGACAGTGTGCTTACAATTTCTCACATAAAATCATAACAACCATTTGAGTTACTGTCACATCCCATTCTGGTCTACCCTCTTTAAGTTACATAATATTTATTTTTATTATCCTTCTGGTATGTACCATATATATAGTGATGTGTCTACACGAATATACAATTTTTTTAAAAAACTTTTATTTGAAAACTGCACTTGTTTTCATGTTCACTTCAAAAAGTCACAGTGAACCACTAAGAGAGGGTGGATGTGGGAATGATACAAGTAATCATATTAATAGAAATTCATATGTGCGAAAATTCATGGGTGAATGAATGCGTTACGGTAGGGTATACTATGTACAACTATATATGTTTTTCCGTTTGTTTGCTTGCTTCCGCACATTTGTTGTATGTAGTAAAGTAACCTTTTAAATTAAATTGTATTGGTATCGTGTTGAACGAATAGAAGAGTAACATTGTCATTTAAACTAATTGACTGTTACAAATTCGATGTGTTCTTTGGTGGAATTGAAATTTATTTTTTATTTTTTATTTTTTGCTGCCATTTGAAGAAATATGACAGTCAAAGAGATATTGCCGCACACACATGTACATATACTACATATGTGCATATATTGTATTAGAATCGTGTATACGATTTGATTTCACCAAGAAACAATTTATAAAATCTCAAATGTTGTCAAATTGGATTCAAACTTTCGCGAACAATTCTACTTCTCAATTTGATATCCATATGATTCTCAAAATAATGCAATTTTCTCAGTTGCAGAATGAGTCACGAACGAGTTGAAGATGAGCTTAGAACTAGAAGTGATGCTCATGATCGTGAACATTTGTACTTTTTTTAAGTAAGGTGTGTTCAGTTATTATTTTTTATACAATAACTTAACATATGTGGGTGCCGTAGCTCAGTGGTTAGTGTGTTCGCCTTCTGATCTGTATGTCGGTGGTTCAATCCCCGGCTGATGCATAACAAATTTAATATCGATAAGATTTTTCTTTCGAACGGTACCCACCTGTCGGCAAGCAATTGGCAATTCTTCCGACAGTAACAACTTGCCATGAAAAAGCTTCTTAAAGAACTCTGTGACAAAGCTCAGAAAAAGTGATGTCACAAGTGCTCTGCCGTTCGGAACCGGCTAAAATAAGTAGGTCCCTTCTAATATTGTCCAAAATTTAAGACGCACAACAGTAATGGAAGAGAAGCTCGGCCAATGAGCCCTTTGGGGCTTTATGTGGCCACATATTTATTTTTTATTTTTTTTTAACTTAACATATATCTTTCTCAGTCACACGGATAGACACAAAATTCTACAAATTTTGCAGAAGTGAAAGTTTTAAAAATAAATCAAGTTGGCTAAAGTAAGTAAAGTATTAAAAAGATATTTATTAAACTCTGATTAAAATTTTTTTAATTAGCAATTAATTAATTGTATATGTGAATACAGTGGGGCGAGCCACATTTTGTGGAAAATAAAATAAAAACATCCTGTGATTCTAAGTCCCAAATTAATTATATTTTTATTTTTTGCAATACGATTCATCACGAATTTTGCAATGCAATGCAATTTGTACCGAATTGACTAATCTTTATTCACAATCGCAAAAAATGGAGTGATAAATCTCATTCAGATACTTTTCGTGGGATTTATTACTGACGAAAAGAGTAGTTATTTTTTGGATTATGCACTCAAAATCCTCACGAACAACAGGCTAATAGATTTAGAGTATTCTACGGTATTTGTAAAGAATTTGGAAAACCAAGCTTACAAGTTTCTCGAGATTTTTTCTATAAGGTGCTGAAATGAAATGAGCCAAAATTTTGCCCATTAATTTGACCACAATTGGTAAAACTAGAAAATATGTTTAAAAAATTTAACGTGTAGGCCCAAAAAAAGTTCAATACTAGACTCTGAAGCACTTCCGTCATCCAATAAGTATACTTAGGCCTCTATAACTAATTGCATCGCAAAATTTACTTTTTATATAAATACACATTTACATTTGTTAAATATTAATTTTGATCAACAGGGTGATATTCATATGCTATCAATTCTATTCACTTTATTCGTTGCTCAAGATATTATTAATTGTGGTTATAGCAATAAACGTAAAAATGTTGTACTTTATGAATATACATATGTATGTACCCTGATATTTTTATTACGTTAATAACCATGTCGGTGACTCATCATCATCATCATCATCATCACACATTCAATTCCGAGAAAATTAATATACCCTTAATTAATTAAGAATGCGTGTGTGTATGTGAATGAGTTGAGTATGTACGTCCATGCAATTAGTTGGCAACTTATGTGGGTACTTAATTCAAAATATATGTAGTACACACGTCTAAATAAAAAGGGCTAGAAGAGTGAGAGCAAGAGTGAGATAGAGACTAGACACTTATGCATAAGCTTAGTGTGTTGGAAATTTATTATATGTACATGTAGTACCTACATTTGTAATTTGAGTTCACGGTGCGATATTATCGTATAATTTTCATAAATTAATTTCAATAAAAACGCTTAAATCGACGCGTCTGTAAATTGAAATCTATATACAGTATTTATGTACGTTGTATATAGAAAAAATATACCTATAAAATTTTAATGCAGCATATTACATATTACGTATGCCTTGCGTGCTTAATAATAATAATTTTTGTTCATTAACTCATACATATTGTACATATACGACGTTGTTGACATTTCATAGAGGCAATTAAAACATTTAATACTAGATATGTATAAAATTTAAATTTTGAAGCAGAAGAATAAGCAAAATTTGTATGTACACCACTTTTACAACCCGTTTAATATTTCAAGCGTGTGTTCCTTTTTTTTCTGCTGGGTCAATTCATTAATAATGAAACGTTGATTATGTGTTAAGTCTAATCATGTGCAATTTTACCCCTTGAGGTGAATTTTAAAGGTTACCATTTTAAAGGTTTTAAAGGGACAACCCTGGTCGGGGGACAACCCTGGGGACCAGGGTATTTATCCCCGACCAGATGGCAATTTCTGCTAAAGTTCATTTTCTTCTGCAACTTGGTATCAAATTCAAATAATTCAATTTTTTTTCAATTTCTGCAAGTTGACCAAATCAATGGCATCAATATCTATGCTTAGAAAAAAGGAAAAGGAAGGTGGACGCTTAAGGTATTTAATTAGAGTAATGTCATTGTCTTTTTGTCATATGCGGCGTGATAATATCACCCGATTTTTTAAAATATTAATGCTAGTTTTATTCTAGTTTCTAGTTTCTTCTTCTTTTTTTTTGTTTGCTTTCGTTCGTTAAGTAATAAATCTTTTCAAAACAAAAGCATGTACTCCTACATACTCGTACATACTCGTAGTGAACGAGTTTTTGACGTAGACCTACATACATATGAGTACAATTGTCTTAAAATCATTTATAATAAATCATTTTGAAGTATTTTCTATGTACAGGGTGATTATTTAAGAGCCTTCGGATTTTATAAAAAAAAAACACATTAGTTTTAGAGAAATGTATGAAATCTTTATTTGAGTCGATAGAACGATTTATATAATTTAATGTTTTCTGATAATTTCATGTAAATGTTGAGCGCTGCTGGGCCTCAAATGATTCATACGCTGGGTCCAATTTTGGCATACTCTTCTCTCCAACATATCGGCCGGTATCTCACGAATAAGTTCTTGAATATTGGCTTTCAGTGCGTCAATCGTAGCGGGCTTCTCGCTATAGACATGAGTCTTAACTTAGCCCCACAAAAAATAGTCTAAAGGCATTAAATCGCACGATCTAGGCGGCCATTTGACCGTTTTCAATAATCTGCAAGCGTTGTTCGTTTGTAAGTCGATTCATGGTTAAATTATAGACCAAACTGAACATGTTTGACAGTAACATGTTACACGAAAACAGTTGAGCTGCCAAAAACAGTGTTACCAAGAAGAAAGTTGCTAAAAAATCACCCTGTATACACGTGCGTAGGGGTATCTTGTACAATACACACATATATACACATGTGTTCAATTCGCCATTTAAAATGGAATAAATCTTGTATGCGTTTGATTTTTAATTTGTAAATTTCTACAATTTTTTCAAATTACAGTTAGACTATATTTTAATTTTATTTTCTTATATTTTCCTTCTTCCACCAAATACATAAATAAAAAAATAAATATGTGGCACTTAAAGCCCCAAAGGGGTCATTGGCCGAGCTTCTCTTCCATTACTGTTGTGCGTCTTAAATTTGGACAATATTAGAAGGGACCTAATTATTTTAACCGGTGCCGAACGGCAGAATACTTGTGACATCACTTTTTCTGAGCTTTGTCACAGAGTTCTTTTAGAAGCTTTTTCATGGCAAATGGTTACTGTCGGAAGAATTGCCAATTGCTTGCCGACAGGTGGGTACCATTCGAAAGAAAAATCTTATCGATATTAAATTTGTTATGCATCAGCCGAGGATTGAACCACGACCTACATATCAGAAGGCGAACACACTAACCACTGAGCTACGGCACCCACCAAATACATACATCTGAAATATTTCCAAAATGTTGGCATCAGGCTACTCGTTTTCTTTTTTCTACTACATATTGGCAATAGAGTACTTCAAAATGCCCACACTATCGAGAGAATCATCATGAGATATCATGCGTGAGTAAATATGTTTACAAAGACAATACAAGACTTATACATAAACAACATCCGCCTATGAAAGAATGTATGTGTGGGTATGTCACTAATATCGATAATATATTGCCTTTTGTTCATTATATAAAAAAAAAAAGAAAACTTTTTCTTTTCTTTAACTTTACTCTCAGTATTTCTTCCTTCTTTGAAAGTATTGAAACAACTCAAAGGGACTTTTTGCACAATTTGTGTCTTCTTTATAAACAAGTATGTAGACTTAATAATCTCGCGTATGTATATTAATAAGGATGCTATTGCTATTGTAGGTTATTATTGTTGTTGGCGTTATTGCTGCTCTTGCTGTTATAATCAATTTGAAATATTATCCTTTCTCATTTTGAGCAGAAATGATATATTTGACATAAATAAGTGCGACATAAGTTTAATGTTTGTTTCTTGGCTGTATAATAATTTTTAATACTACCCCATTTTTTGGGTGGGGTTATAATAATAAACGAGAAAATTATTGTGTCTGGTCGAAAACTAAAGCATTGCGTATACATATTTTTTACTACAAATCTAATACTGTCTGCTATGTGGATAGTGATAATGTTGATGGTAAAGCTTTATCTAAAATACAAAATATGATATATGAATTAATGTATATTTATATGCATATGCAAAAGGATTACTTAGAGAACTGCAGCATATACAATATGGTATTTATGAGTGTGTTTGTGTGTAGATGCAATAAGAAAATTGTCACATAAATTATTGAAAATTATTTTTTTGAAGATATTTCATATTGTTTAGTTTTTAGGGCTAATTACGTGGGTAGACAATTGGCCTACGATATGTATCTATGTGTATTTATAATTTTTGTTGGCTTGTTTGGATTGGATTGTCATTGGATTGTTTATTGCGAAAACGAGGCGGAAAATATTTGCAACATTGTAATTACATATTTGACAAGGATTTCTCTAGAGTAAGTGCGTAAGTAGTGATTCAATTCAATTCAAGATCTAATATAAAAAAAAAAAAGAAATTATATGCGGCACTTATAAGCCCCGAAGGACGTTTTGGTCGAGCTTCCTACAGTACTGTTGTGCGTGTTAAATTTTTGGACAGTATTTGAAGGGACCTACTTATATGAACCGGTTCCGAACGGCAGAACTCTTGTAATATCACTTTTTCTTACCTTTGTCATAGAGTTCGAAAGAAAAATCTATTGATGTTAAAGTTATACTTCAGCCGGGGATTGAACCCACGACCTATAGATCAGAAGACCCACTAAATTAATTTTATTGCACTACATAATTATGTTAGTATTAGTAGATATACGTTTTATCTCGAAATATGTTGATTTGTATTGATATTGTGTATTATTACTTCCCACAAAATATCTGTATCTTAAAAATATAATACATAAAGTTATAATACTTTTGTTAAAGCCTCAAATTGGCGCCATCAAGTACATCTTTATGAAACTGGTGCGACATAGGATGCCGTATACAAATGTTTTTATTAATATGCATGTATGTATGTCTCTCGTATTTCATATTTATACTTAATATTATCATCATCATCATCATCGGCATCACCGCTGACACCAGCATCATTTCCCGTATTACTTAACTCTTTTGTAACACTTTTGCATTGTATATTGCTCCATTTTTATTTCTCATTACTTTGTTCATGCATATACATATTGTTACCCTTTTCTTACTTGTGCATATGTGTATATACTCGTACGTTTGTGTGTGTGTTGAAAATAAGTCTTTAACAAACAACATGACAGCTACAAATCATTCATCAAGTGTTGAGCGGTTATTGCTGCTATCATATTATATAGTTGGATGTTCACACAACATACATACGAGTACATATGTATGTATAATAATAATAATTTTTGTTTGCATTTTTTTCAAAGTTTAAAACTCATTATGATGATAATGATTTCAAGTATAAATTCACATGTATTCACACACATGAATACGAATATGTCATTTCTGCCATCGCCATCGCCATTCGAAGATGATGCCGATGATGTCACCTCTGTTAATGTTTCAACATATATTGCTTGGAATACTAGTCGCATTCGTACATATAAACATGACCATAAAAACCATTAACATCTGGTGTGATTAACTCTTAAAACGACGCATTTAAGCAGCCAGTCAAGAAATAACAACACATAACAATTCAGTCGCTCGATAGTCGATCACTTGTATTTACTAACACAATCATATTTAGTATTGTGTACGTGTATGTATAGTATGTATGACAAATTCACCCCCACAAAATAGCATTTAGTTCACTTATACATATATAAAATCTTGAAGCCAATCAACTGCAAAAGACAAAGTATCATAGCAATCAAATTGCAACAATAACAACAACAAAGGGTGATCCATATATACTCGCACATAAAGTGCATAACTCTGTATATGACTTTTACACACATACACTTAATTTTATAAGCATTTTTAAGTATTTTATTGTTTATGTTGTTATTGTTTTAATTTTTCCTTTCTTTCACACGGCATTCATTCATTATTGTTGCAAGTATATGGACAGGAAAAAGTATACATAGTGCATACTAAAGCGTGGAGTCATTTTTTCATGTGTCACTTCATTTGGTGATCTGAGGAGTTGCCACATTGGATGACATTCTCCCATTCAATAGATTCGGTGAACTCAAAAGTTGCAATTTGAGAGTTACGGTCTTAGATTTCAGTTTGAACAGTAATACAATGGATCCTTGTGGATCAACAATGTTTATCGTAAATTAGTTTTGGACAGCAAAAAGCAAAAGGTCAAAATTTACATTACAGCCCATTGATGCATAAATTGCAATTCGCAGTTCCTTCACAGTATTCGTTCGATCTGGTAGCATTTTGTATTTTCGTATGCACTGCTTGAGAAATGTATTCTGCCGCCGTTCTTGTGTCGATTGGTCGTTTTTGAATTTATGACTTTCGTTGGAAAAGTATTTTATAACGATTGCAACACTTATGTATAATACACTGTAGTGTGTTGAGGGTTGAGTGAGAGTACGTATATTGTTGGGGGCCCAGCCGTATCAGTAATACTAACGTACATACATACATCCAGACATCATGCTCGTATATCATATTAGCAGCATTTGTAGTATGTTCGTATGTGCTACAATATATTTGTGCTTATGTAGTAAAATGTTACACCATAAACTCTTTAACACTCTTTGACGCAATTAAAAGCAATTGTTTTTTCTCATATATTTCTTTGTTAATTTCTTTGCTCCCCATCTCTTCGGCAAAATAGATGCACTTTACTCGCTTTTACTTGCTCATACCGTTGTTGATGCTACTGCTGCTGCCGCAGCCGATTGTTGTCATGTTGCCTGTTTGCTGGTGGTGGAGCACCACCATCAATATTGTATTATCATCGTCATCGTTTTTCTACATAGTTTTTTTTTATGATTGTATTTGCATGATTCTGTTGCATTTGTTGTTGCTAGCGTGTTACAAATCGACCAGATGCATCTATTCGCTTCGATTATAAAGTGTGTAACCATGGCGTGTCATTTGTTGAGACAATTCGGTTGGGTGGCTGATTGTGACTACGAATATACGAGTATGTCTGTGAGAGTTTTGAGTTTAGAATATATTTCTTGATTTCAAATGGAAAATTTCAATTTTATTGAAACATTTGAACATACATACAATGCTCTTGTATGCATTTGATAATGTGGGAATGTTTAGAATATCCAAGACAGGAAAGAATCATTAAATACTATACAATGTGTATGAAAGGATTATAAACACACAAGTTGTTGATTTGTGTTTAAGAAGTTCATTTTTGTATATTAAATTGGAAAGTTGGGGAAAAATTAAGTATATATTTGACACCTTAACCCCATATGATCATTTCTGTCATGTAGTTGGTTGATCTTTGATGCGTGATCAGTGTGAGAAAAAAATAAATGGAATGGAAGTATATTTTTTTCTTTGAGATGACGATTGGTAATTTATTAAATTACAATTGATAATACTCAGGCAAATTATGTGTAAGTACTGAAAGAATATTGAGCTGAAGTAATTACATCATATTCAATGGAACTAGATTTGATTGGAAATAAAAATTATAGCTGCAATTGAAAGTGCGTTTATATGATTTAAGCAGCTTTCGGAATTTGGAATTTGCTGAATAGTAATATACTTTTGGAGAATAGATATAACTTCTTTCTATTTTGCACAAAGTTGGAAGTTTGCACAAATTCGTGTATCCAATTACGAATATATTAGTAAGCAATGACAAATGAATGAACAAGATGTTAATTTTTTGTAGGTGTTTTTTCTTTACTACTTATTCACTGATTTTTTTTTTCTTTGTCAGATTTTTTCTATTGCCATTGAGTTCTGTTTTATGTCTTCAAATTGGTTTCTACATAATGCTGTGTTTACACTAATACGCATATGCCATACTTAACAAGATATATCGACATGACAAATTGATTAATTTTGTACATAATTATAATGATTTTTACGCCATTACATTAGTGCTACATTTAGAATAGGACTTATTTTGACTAATTCCAACACATTATTTAGTAGATTTTTGTGTTGACGTATTCTATTGCATACCTACTTATATGTACATACTTACTACACTAATACACTTCAGATACGACGATACATATGCACTTTTATAGAAACTATCTGTCTTGAGTGTTTGTCAATTTTTCATACCAATACATCCATGACAATATTTAGTTAATTGCAACACTCGTACTACTTTATATTGTACAATATATCCTTTGCCCGCTCGCAACATCTACTTCATACCTACTTATTCATGTGTTGATGCGCGTTCATACGTACGTCATGTGAACAAACAACGAATATGTTTAGTACTTATGTGTAGTTAATTAGTGTGTGACTATGAGTTGATTACCATATGGCTTCATTATTCTTATTTGGTTTTTGTTGATGTGTGTGTGTGTGTGTTTATCGTATTTTTTCTCTTGGAATTTTAATGATGCGCAAAATGATAATTTTTCATTGGTGCTTCTGGTGACAAGCAGTCGTTGGTTTGTTGATTTCATTGATCTTTCATTCTTTTTTTTTTTTTTCCTGCATCTATTTATTGTGGGTGCTGTACTCGCATGTATGCATGTGTGTATGTACATACACACACATGTGATCATTTTTCCATTTGGAATTTACAACAAAAGTGTAAATTGTTAAAAATATTATATTGTAAAAGATGATGATGCATAATTTATTTTAAAATTTATTGCATTTACTTGTGCATTGTTAAAAATTACGACGTGAAACGAATAAAGTATATTTAAGGGGCACAACTAGTTTGACCGCCTGAAAAAAGGTGATTTTTGTGAATTGTTTAAAAAAAAAGTATTGCATCGAATGTTTTAAAATTATGCAGATATATTTGTGCATAAATAATGAATACAAAGTAATTTTTTCAAATGAAAATATTCGATTTTCAGCAAGTTATCCACCATCTCCTGAGTCTTCAAAAAAAAAAGTTTTCCCACTGCTGCAGTGATTGTAGCCTTCGCAGTGCCTGAAATAAAAAAAAACCAAAAATTTTATTAAACTAGGTTATATTTCCTATACAATGGCCCTCGATTGTAAAAAAAAAATGAAATGCAACAAAATGGCGGTTTTTTTGAAACAAAAAATAAAATCTTGCTGAAGAATGATGGTTTCTGGCCTGACATAATTATATTTTTCATCCAATCATAAAACTGGAGGGTCATTGTATGGAAAAATAAATACAAAATAAGCTAAAAGAAGACCCAATTCGTTGAAATGTAAAATTACTGATATCATTGTTCATTGCAGCTGCTTTGTAGAAAGCTGTAACCCAGAAACTATTTGAGATTTTCACTTGAAATTTTAATATGTTATTTTTAAAGGTATAAATTATCAAAAAATGCAAAAACAAAAAAAACGAATTTTTCAAAATTTCAAACTAGTTGTGCCCCTTAACATGGAATTAACATTCAGTGAACGTGACGAGGTTTCTAGCGAGTTTCTAATAAAGAAGTGTAGGCTTAAGAAACGACCTTTCGGTGGTATTTAGAAGTTATATGATATTGCCCAGCTCTAGTTCGTATCAGAACTAAACTCCTCCTTAGCCCGTCTGATATTAAATCAGATTCTGCAAAGTACACCTTCTAATATCATCTAATAACGGATAGTTTAAATTCTTAGGGCAACATATATCTCATATAGAAATACTGTAGCTTAGTGTAGCATATAAGATATCTCCGCTGTGCCTGGATTAATACCCATCGGTATAGAATAAATAAAAATAAGAAATATGTGGCACTTATAACCCCCGAAGGGCCCTTGGGCCAAGCTTCTCTTCCAGTACTGTTGTGCGTGTTAGATTTTGGACAGTGTTAGAAGGGACCTACTTATTTTACCCGGTTCTGAATGGCAGAACCCTTGTGACATCACTTTTTCTGAGTTTTCTCACAGAGTTGTTTTAGAAGCTTTTCCATGGAAAATTGTTACTGCCGGAAGAATTGCCAATTTCTTGTCGACAGATGGGTACCGTTCGAAAGAAAAATCTGTTTGATATTAAAGTTGTACTTCAGCCGGGATTGAACCCACGACCTATAGATCAGAAGCACAACACAGTAATAACTGAGCTGAGAAATTAAAATTTAGTCATTATTTGTAGCCTCTGCAAAAAAAAAAAAACAAATTACTTTCTTATGTTCAACTGGGAACTGTTTAAAAAGTAATTTCACAAGTAAATTTTCTTTTGCATTACTTAAGCAAATTTTGTCTGGATATTTGCCTTTTCTTAAGAGCTGGACACTAAGATTTAAGAAAAAATACAAAGCTAAAATAATTGAATTTAAATTACAAAATCCTCAGTATCATTGCTTTGATTACTTGAATGGAAAATGGCTATTGATCGCATATATTGAGAGAATATTATACCGTTAAGGGAACATTTCTTTTGTTTTTCTTATTTATTGAATCTACTTCTTGTTGAACGATTTTAGACGAAGTTATATAATGAAAATAATTATAATTGCGATTATTTATGATATTTTGATCATTATCATCATATATCGAGCTCAGACACATTACACGTTGAATCATTTTAAATAGTTACTTTTATAGAATATATTTCGAACTAGAAAATTCTCAATAAATCTTATACATTTCAATCGTTATTATTCTTCTATTATATTTACCCGACGGATATACGAAAACAAAGAGTCGGTATGAAACCTTCACATCCCCACATCCTTAACTATGAGAATAGCCAATTTAACGGTGTTTGTACTTTATGTATTTGCCTTCTCACTTTCTTGATTAATAACTGCTGTAAAATTGAATTCTTTTTCTTTTTGCCTCTTTTTGTATTTATTCCTAAAATATCACAAAAAAAAGGGAATTTGAAAAAATTAAAACGTACAAATTGAGTGTAATTTGTAAAGTGGAAAAAAAAAGTAGCAAACAACGAAAAACATGCGATCTATGTGAGTACAGCATAAAGAAGTATTTTCAAGTATGAATGAATGAAACAAACAAACAAATGCCAATGAGTTCATACATCGCAATGTCCATTGTGCTATTTTGGCTCCATCAAAAATATCAAAACACAATGGCTCTTTAATAAAAATCATCAGATCAAGTGGGTTGGTTTCTTTTAATATACATGAAAATATGTATTTCCCAAGTTGAGGTTATATTGAGAAAGAATGTTCGTATCAAAAATATTTCAACTGTTCTGGTCCACCCTTTGGATTTTGCTAAAGGTCAAAGGTCATATAAGGAACATTTCCATTTTGATGGTTTGGCAACCCGCCTAATGCATGATGGACGCTCACTTTTAGACAAGCTCCGGGCTCCGGAAATATTTTTCTTCGATATTCCTTCTAAGACAGAACAATGCGCGCTAGTTTAATGAAAAAAGCTAGAGCTAAGCTAAGTAGCATGTATTTTAGCTTAAGTGGCATATGTAGTAGATATAGGGATATATACGAAAAGTCTATACCATAGGATGTGTAGCTTGAAATCAAAAAATATTTTTAAAAACGATAGAGGGCTCTACATAGTAAAAGTGAAAGAGAGAGAGAGAGAGAGAGAGAGTGAGACAGATAGAGAGCACAAAAGAATGAAAAGAAAAAATCATTTTCCACGTAATTGCTTTGCTGTGATTAGTAAAATTAAAAGTTTTTCGCTTTTTTTCCTGTCCGCCCATTTATTCTACAGTCGGTTGTGATGGGATAGATAGATGGATGCATTGCATTGGGTGGTTTTGCTATTTGATTTTTGACGTTTTCTTTTCTTTTACACATTTAATTTATTTTCTAGCTGCTGCTTAACATTAATTTTTCTATGAGTTTTACTTTAACTTGCATATTATTCATTTTGCGCTACGTTTTTCATTTCAAATATTTATCGTTTTTCTTTTCATATACGATACGTATATGGCTTTTCTTTCTCTTTTTCATCATTCAATTTTTCTTTAAACATTTACTATTTAAATTCTTTTCATTTTTGTTTGAATAGCAGATCTGTATGTACGTTTGCATGTGAATTTTGTTAGTTGATGATGATGAAGAAGAGGGAAAACTTTGCAATTGCAAGGATTGATTGCGTATGAAAATGAGTAGAAAAGAACAAAAAAAAACAGAAAAAACCAACGACCATCAAACTTTTTAAATTTTCAAACTCCTCTCCTCTCCTCCTGTTTCATTGGATAATACTAGAAAGTGTCTCATTTTTCATGACAATGCGTGCGAGTTGCGAGAGAAAACTTATTCAATGAAAAAATAGAAAGTAAACTCGTGGAAAAATTTAGGTAGTTTAACATTTGAATAAATATTTTTATTATTCCATTTGACAGTAGTAGTGCTCACAAATAAAAATAAATAAAAAATTTTCCCAAAAAATTGTTACCCTTATTTTGTATTAAAAACCACATAGGAACTCATATTAATTATTCATCCAAAAAATAAGGACATTCATAGCATTTGATTTGTTTTTAGTTTATCTTGAACAACAATTTCCTTTCCTTTTTTTTTAATTTGTAGAATTTGAATTTGTAGAACATGAATGTGTCACAGTAACGTGCGTCAAAAATTAATATTAATTTGCTGTGTCAATGGATGCTACACACACTTGTGTATATATGTATATACTATCTACATAAATATCCTTTAGAGTCCTTTTCTCTAGTGTGCATTGGTTTCTTGTGGTAACTTGAACGCGTGTGCGTTCTATGTTGGAAGGTACACAAATAAAAAAGATCTGATGAGAGCATTTTGTTTTGAGTGTGTACATATATGCGTGTGTGTGCTTTTCTGCATGAGTACAAGTATAATTATATAGACAATTTTTTATTGTTATTGCTTATTGTTTAAAATGTTACTTTTACTAACTCATCCATAAATGAATCACTTGAAATCGCATCAATAATGAGGATGTGGAATGAAAAATAGTAATAATTTCGGTATGACACGTGCAAATGTTGATGTTGATTTATATTTAACGTTTTGACGATGGGTGTGTGATTGGGCTGAAATCAGTGTTGTCCGAGTTGCCACATTATGGCAATTGTCCAAAATGAGAGAGAGAGAGAGTTATCGAAGGCTAAAAGTTCCGGTGTGATAGGGTTGTGTTCGTTAAGTGAGGTCAAATCACTTTTTTTGAATAAAGCTCGGCAAGTGCAGAGCAGGAGAGTGACGGTTTCTTGGTCCTCCTTTTACTTGCAGAATTCTCTTTACAAAATGACTCTTAAAATTGGAGAAATATGAATTCAAAGGCCAAGGATTTATGAACGAATGCAGACATTTAAATCTGGCAACATTCATTACAAGCATATTTTTAAGGGTTGGTTTGATCATATGTACGTAGATTCACACATATCACAAATAAATTGTTTACATTTTTTAGGTTTCAATAATTTCATTAACAACTAAGTACTTAGATATCATAAATAGGATGGGAAGATGATGATGATGATGCTGCTCGTTTTCTCGTTCGTTTGCTGCATGTCATTTCAAGTGTTGCGCACGTTATAAGGCGCATCCTTCTGCTTATGTATGTAACATATAGAGAAAAAGAGAAACAATACTCATTTATACGATAAGGCAAGTACTATAGCATTTGTTGCTGTGTCAATTGCAGTAACGCGTATGTATAGGAGGACCACAAAAACAATGACGGGGAAAATGAAAACCATTTAAAGTGAGAGATGGCACATTAACTACCACAATGCCATGTACCGAGTGCGCGTGTGAATTCGACCTGTTTAATTATTAGTGAGCTCACATAGCACACACTTCCACTTTCCCTTGCACTATATTTGCCATTAGAATGAGTGTTAATGTCAGTTACTTGTATGTATTTCGAGTACATCGATGTTTGTGTAATTTTATTACTATTACATTTCCCCTTCTACTTTGGTCATTCTATTTGGGTAAAAAAAAAAAAAAATAGTAATAATAATAATTTAATTTGAACGACAACAAAATCACTCACCATATTGAAATCTTTAGTATGCCATGAGTATACATCCTCATGCGTATACCCAGAGGACACAGGCGTATGCATTTGTGCCGTTGTCGTCGTTTCAAAGTCGATAATTTGCAATGAAATGAATATTTAAATGTACAATCATGAGATGCCATTTGCTATTAGACTACTGCCTTTTCATTATTCTATAATCATTTTATGGGAAAATGTTATAGGCGATGAGATTTTAGTTTTAATTGACGACAAATATAGAATTATTGCAGGAATTAGGAATGAGTTATAGTCAAAGCTAAGATCACCTTAAAGTTAGAATATATTTTTACAGATTTTTGTATGGGAAATATCTCAAATAAGTCAAATAAAGATATCGAGTTGAAATTTTGTATATCCATACCATACAATTCGATGATATAAATATATAGATTTGCATTATTATGATGCTGCGTGTTCTTGGCATTTCTGTGATTCGTTTAATATACTTAATACGTAGTGGCGCAAAACATTATAATTTGCAACTGTCAAATGTTATATCTTTCTTGGCTAAATGCAAGTACATTACAATCTCATAATAATACCGAGCACTAGCATTTTTATAGCGCAAATAAAATTCATTCATAATTATATTTATCCAAGTATCTGTATCATATCTACATATACTCGTATGTATGCATCTAATTACGACATACTGTGTTAATATAAATACTTGAAAATGTCATTCAAAAGACAACCGAAGCAGCACAACAACAATAATATCCGTTTTGCTTATTGGCGAAATATTATGAATTGCAACGTACCATATTCTTGAATTCATTCATATAGTTGAACAACAACAACATACTTTTTGACTAAGCTCGTATCTTGTGTGTGTGCTAATACCAAAAAAAAATTATTCGAATAATAAAAATTTTGTGTTACAAAAATAAAATGTCGCATAGTTCAATTAATATATTATTTTTCATTGCACTTTTCTCATAATTTGAATGGCATATTCAAAAGTAAAAGTCTTACAATTTACGTATACTGCGAATGAATGAAGTTGGACATTTTAACAGAAAATTATATTTAATTTGAATATATAAGCTGTTGATTTCATGGTAAATCGTCCATATGTTTGGCATCACAATATTGTTAATTTACATTTAAATATGATACATACCTCTGTATAGTATTGTATTGTATTTAGTAGGAAAAACATTTTTAAAAATACCCGAAAACGGAAAATAAAAAAAATGCACTCATCATTGCATACAAACATATTGATTGTATCGTTTCATTCGATTTGGTTTAATAATTGTTTATTTACATAAAATTTTAGGTTGCTTTTTGATTGTTTGTTTGTTCGATAGTCACTCACTTCGTCAGTACGTGCATTAATGTTGCTTCTCCATCCTTATGTGTACTTGAAGCTTGAAGATGGAGATACGAGTATGCAGTGTATGTCATGCTTTAATATATAACATATGCAAGCATATTTAATCTGTGGTGTGACAAATAAATTTAGTTTTTCTCAGTTTGATTTGATTTAGTCGTTGAGATTGTTTATTTTAGCATATAAAATTATACGATATTTATTCAAATGGTGTTAGGAAGAAAAATGTGGATATTTTCTCATAAATATCCGTGAACTACATATGTATATTAAAATAAAATCAGTGTCTAAAAAGCAACGCTGACAGTGCCAATAACACTAGAAATTTTTAAATACTTCCGAAGAAGTTCATGGTACAAAATGTCCAGTCTTCTTCAACCGCCTTCGCACACTAAATTTCAAGTGAATTAAACACCACGTAAAATCAGTTACACTGTGAAACTTCGCTGATATGAAACAGTCGTGGTAACTTGGAATTTGAGGTAAACTCATATATGATTGGTTCGTTCTATTTCCCTTAGAAAGGTTTATTTTAAAGTTAATATTATATTATTCTTCACTCGAAAAAAATATAATGCTTTCGAGCTGAAAGTCGAAACTCTAGCTATCAGTTCGTTTCTCTCTCTCTCTCTCTCTCTCTCTCTCTCTGTTTATCCATTCTACTATAGGGTAACTAAGCTTCGGCAATACCAAAGTTAATTCCTCTTAAAAATTATCTCGTTCTACACTTAATCAGTATTCGTTGGTTTTTAATTAAAGGAAATCGATAAGAAATGACAAAAAGCATATCCTGGCAGCCATTAAAATAAATAAATACTTGGAATAATCACTAAGCAAATTTCACATGATTATCAGACAATAAGATGGTTTTCAAATACGAGTACATTACTTACATACACACATTCTAAGGCGATGACTTAAATTACTTTTGACATTTACGATATGAAATAAAATATTTTTTACGATACATTATTTCATTTTGAAGACATTTTACAGTACACCATTATGTGCATACGTACAAGTAGTAAAGTAAGGGGGTAGCTAACCAATAACATTGTTGGTGATGTTGGGCAATGTTTGTGCTCATTGATATAAATGTAAGAAAAATAAAAATATCATATATAAATACAACAACATGTATTGGCTGATATAGAATTTCAAATTTGATTGATTTTGAATTTGAGTCGCACATAGTGAGAGTGAGTGAAAACTATCAAGAGCAATAAAATGGAAAAACTCAAGTGTTGTCGTAAAAATAACGTAAAACACAACCACTATAATTCATTATAAGTGGAGCACGTATAATCATATATGTATTTGTTTGTTTGTTTGATTGTTTGAGTATGCAAGTGTATGCATTTTTAATTAATTGACTTTAGTTATGGCTTCATTAATTACTGTACGTATGTTTTGAAAGAGACGACAAAAACGAAAATATACGTACACACTCGTAACAGAAAAAAAAGAAGCAGATGACAATTTTCATATGTTGGATGGGTTGGATAAAAAGTCCTGGACTCGTTTTGGGTAAAAGTGCAAACAATTTTTACTAAATCGATATGCGCAGAGTATTATTTGTTATACTGGAAGAAAAATTGCGTTTCTATGAATTTTGGTTGAAAATTTTCGTCAACTATTTGAGTAGTTGTGCAGCTCTGGAGCTATGTTGTATCAAAGAAAAGGAGAAAAACAAAAGCTCGATATTTTATGCCCAACGCAATACATAAATAAATATATTTGTATATCTTCCCATATAAAACAGACATCTCTCAATTGTATGATGATAATTTGACTGACGTCAATGGCCATATTGGTAATATTTAGTACTTGATATGGTTGTTAACAAAAGGAGTAAAATTCATAGAGTCTGCGTGTGTATTTTTCAATTTTTAGTACGTTGTAAAATATATTGTTAATACTTCTTAAGAAATACATTAATTATATATACTTACTTATGAGCATCGTAACGTAATAGACAGCAACAAAATATATGTTTGTATTTATCTTGTTGACATATGACATATTTACATATATATTCATGTATTTATGTATTCATGTATTAGAAGTACGACATATGAACATCATACTGATAGAATAAATATACTTACTGATCATAAAATAATCATCATTATACGATATATCAGCAAAATGCCATATTTACATAATTATATACTGCATATACATATGTACTTAAATTTTACTATATGTATCTACGTTTTTCTCGTTTTCTTCGATTCGATGAAATTCGTAGTATTTTTAGTGGTTTTGTTGTAAAAAGTTTCATTTTAATTTGGCAGTGATTTCTCTGTCCATATGCATATACGTATGTTATGTAAGAATATTTTTATTATTCAATCAAATATGTATCTTTGTTGAGTACTTAACTTTAGAGGGGACGTAGACGAAACTCGCAGTAGAACACTTTTACGATTATTACTAATAGTACTGCAGAGTATTAATTATTATTACTATGCTATATTAATTAATATTCAATAACTTACCCTGCCCTATATAAATATATGTGTTTATGTATCTCATCTTATGTAAATTATGTATTAATGCTATCTAGTTTTCATATAATTTTGCTTTTATTGAGGATAGATAAAGTCTGAAAGATATGATAATAATGTTTATGAAATATCTGGCGTAAATTGAGCAACTAACCAATCATATCATATGAGAGTGCAAGGATTAGATAGGCGAAATAAACGATTAGCTTAAGTTTTATGTTGGGTTGAAAACATATTGGAAGTGACTGTAGAACTCGATTCAAGTCAACTCATTGGCCATCACATTATCATAGGTTCGATCAAGCAAGTGCGTAGAACCCTGTTCAGCCAAAATTATGGAAAACATGATCAAGGTAAAGGTTTGGAGAGACTCCGTAATTTCGATATCAAGCTAAGCTTAAATCCTTTTAGATGACACTGTGTTGTTGTGATATTTATATTTTCCTTGGGAACTCATCATCGTGAAACATAAAAGAGTGATTTCCCTATAAAAAGTGATCTCGGAGGCCAATTCACGGTTCCATTTGTTTATATGATGTTCTCATCAAAATTTTCTTTCAATAAATCGATGGTTTGGCAGCAATATTCATATTAGATCGACTTCTACACACTCTGGTCGGGTGATGAATATGCAATAATGAAAAAGTGGTTCGAAATTTATTAATTGTTTCATGAAGAGTGCATTTAGTTGGACGATTATTAACATTATAAAATTGGCCTAGAGCACGAAAAACATTTCTCACTGAACATTGATTTTGGAAATAAATTTTCGCAATTTATAAATGTTTTTCTGGTTTTTAGTCTGTTCATGGTGAAACAGCAATGAATAATGAACACTAATGTCATATGAACATGATAGTTGTCACGCGTGAGATGTCTGAGAACCTATTGGAAAAAGTAACTCCTATTGTAACACTCTTTACAATTAATAATGATCTAAAACAGAAAAAAACAGTGGTTTTCATCTTTAATATGGGTAAAAAAAAATATGAAACAGTTCTCAGGAATGAATGACAAGAACTTAATAAAACAATAACAAACACGTAGGGAATGAAGAAGAAGAAGAAGACGAAGAAGAAGGAAACAAGTCACATACGAGTTTGGCACTATTAGGAAACGTTGTTGACATTTAAAGACAAAGCCATGAGAAAGCTTTTTCAATTGCTATGCTTCATGCACATTGACGACGCCGGTTACATGACTACTCGCCACAAAATATCATATTAGAAGTACTGCATGAAGAAAAAATGGAAACGACTTGTTTGCCGATTCTAACTTTAAGATGCTCTTAACTTTGACTCTATTGGTAAACATGCCTTAGTGTTTACTCAACAAAAATGTTTGATGCAACAAGAAATTTTTGCTAAATACATGTGAATCTCGTAACTAATAAATTTTCATAAATATTGCCTTCATATTCATTTGTAATTTATAAATTGGCACAAATCCAAAGAAATTATTATGCAAAAGAGAACAAAAATTATAACAACGGCATGATGCATTTGTTTTTGTTTTATTTTTTATATTATTATTTTACTTCTCAGAGATAGAAATAAAGAGAGAGAGAGAAAGAGAGGGAGAGAGATATATCACTCTAAAATAGATTGTAATGTAAGAAGGAAGGAAGAACGTAAGAAATTAATGACATTTGACAATTTAGCTTTACATCTCCCAATTCGTTCACTGTTCCATCATAGGTGATTTTTTGCGAGTGGATGGATATATGCATGTATGTGAGATTAATTAACGTTAGATTAATGAACGGTGCGTGTGTGCGTAGATGCATCACAATGCTCACGATGATGATGATGATGATGATGATGATAATGGTGATGGAACGCATATGAAAGTGTTGTGATAAACTGGCAATTTGACGCACGTCGCCGTCGTAAATGATTTTTGGCATTTAATTGTTTGCGCATCAAATTCGTTGTGTATTTTAGTGCAAAAATATTAAAAATATAATTTGCTGTTGTTGTTGTTTTTTTTAAATTTGATATTTTTCAAACTTTCTATCTCAAGGTATCTTTTGTGTGTCACTTGGTTGGATCATCACCAACGGCATCATTTGCAATAACACCACCACCACCACCCATACAATTGGCTTACTTTTTATGAACGTAGAGTACGTACATACATATGTACATATATGAATATACGTTTAAACTAATTTTGAAAAATATTATACATATGTACGTACAAGTAAGTGTATATGCCTCATTTCCATTTTGTATGGATTTGAATTTTACGATCGATCGTAAATTTCGTTGTTATGATCGTAAAATGATTTTTGAATTATTTTTTATTTTTGTTGTAATTTTTTTCTAAATATTTTGCCTACTTCTAGTTTGTTCGCACAAAAAAGATTTGCCGTGTTTACGTTGGATTTTTAAAAATGTATTCTATACGATATACGAGTATATACAAACAGTTGCGCTTACATAGGCATAAGTATGTACTTAAGTATATTCGGTGGTAAAATGGCAACATTGTTGCGTGCGTGTTAAATGTAATTTGTATGCCACAATTTTAGGGAAAATCCATAAATTTTAATAGTTTATGTACGCTAAATGCATGTGAAATTTATGCATCATCATCTGTATGTCAATTTATTTTTTGTTCTGTTGGACATTAATATTCATATGGTCACCTTAAATTACAAAATATGTGTGAATATATTGAAAATTGCATTTGTTTTAATGAATTTTAACTGGAAAGAAGCAGCATAAAACATGTGTGATAAAAGCGTGCTGGATCACATAACCGAGGTTAGCCTCAAAAACAGTGTTGTACTCGAATGTGATTTTGCATGTATTCCGAATTTAAATCTATCGGAGGATTTGAGCTTGGCACCAAATACAAACGAACATAGCCAGTATTAGATCTGGCTATGTTCGATGGATGATATAAGAATGTATTTATTTATTTCAATATAGAATATCTTTAGAGTAAACGACACTCGCGATATTTTCATATTTTCCCGATCATCCCAATTATCCCCAAATAGACTCAGTTAATTTTTTTGTGTTATAGCCTAGACAGACGGCAGCCTAATTCCGGATTACCGAGTTAATTCGAATTAACTCGGGCATTAACTGCAGCTAATCCGCATAAACTATATGAGTTAATTCTCAAAATAAAAGAGGATTACGGGAATTTGCTATGGCAACACTGCTAAAAATTGTCTATTGTGAATTTTTCTCCATCCATTTTACAAAATATTAGGTGTGTTCGCTATCAAAAAACTTTCAACAATTGTTAACAGTTTTCAACATGAAAAGTGTTGGCGAACAAATAAATCCAGCTGTCAATTACGAACGGTGAATGTCAATTTACAAGTTTCTGATAGTTTTCAGTTCACGTACTTCTTGTAGATTTTCTTATATCGAGAGTGATAGACGACAGAAATTGATAGTGATAGTAATGTAAGTGGACAGACCTAATAAAACAGCAATCAGCCGTTTAGTTAATCCGCAATACTGCCGTCTGTCAGGTTATTATTTTATTCGGATTAAGTGCGCCGGTAATCCGGAATTAGGTTGCCGTCTGTCTAGGCTATTAGCAAACTTGTAGACCAATTCGACATAATTTTTTTTAGATAGACAAATATATTTTTGGTAATTCCACCTATAACATTGCTATTAAAGCTAAAAAATGCTTTTAGAATCGTCCATGTCTATACTCCAATTCGTTCTTGTGGTAAAGTGTGACTTTGAAAATAAATACTACAAAAGTTCGTCTGTTTGAATTGCAACATTGCAGGAACATTGCAGGCCAACGATCTTAGCAGCTAGAATAAAAACTGGCAATTTTCATATGACATAAGTGGCGACAGCAAGCCCACAATATATGTAGATACTCCAGTATGTATAATATAATTTGTATTAAGTAGTATTTTTGTATAAATTAAATTTAATACTCATTTCCTTCTTTAAAAAATTATAAATTTAGACAAATTGAATTGAATTTTGAAGCTCCAACTTATACAAAAAATAAACGAATAGAAAAAAATTAAAATGTCTGCGCCAATTTGACGTGTGCCGGCGGTCTATCTTAATTAAGTTGAACATATTCATATAAACTGTTGTTGTTGTTGTTGTTATTGTATGAGCACGCTAGCACCAAATTATTTACATATGTAAAATATACAAATGCAAATGATTGCAACGCGTTTGTTTATATTTTCTTTATTTTAAGAAAATATCTATATACTACATACACAAGCAATTTCCAATTCAAGATTTATGTACTTGCCATTAGATTCGCAAAAACAAAAAAAAAAAATGAAAAATTTATGAAATTTATTATAAAATATAAAACAAAAATCGCTAAATTTTAAAAGAAATATTATTTGATTTGAAAATGCAATAATTTGATTATATTTTTCATTTTGTGTTTGTATCGTTGTGTACAAATGAAGGGGCTGTGGTTAAAAGGTGGTACATTATATTGCTTTTTTTTTTCGAATCAAAAAAATTTGTTTGTTCTTTTATATATGCTTGTCCATCTCAGCTACATTCACCGATGCAAAAATTTACACAATTATCAAACAAATTTCTTTTTTCTTAAAATTTTGATAATTGCTTCTATCTTGTTTGGACCACAGCGCCATCATATTCATATATAATGTGTATTAATATTTCTATTCATTGAGAGAAATTGTACATTAATTTACCTACGTAGATGTTTTTTTTTCTATTTATTTGTTTTGTTAACTATTATCTCTTTGATATACTTGTTTCAAATTTGTTTGCTAATTTTTCGGCACCGTATTGGATCAGTCAATAAAAATATTTGAAAATTGTATACAAAATTATCTTACTTGAGTAAATTTTATCAATAAAAATTTTTCAATAATGCTTAATTAATTTTTAATTAATTAATGCTCAGAATTGCAAAATGCAATTGGGTCTTGTTTACCTTCCTATAAAAATATATATAAATTATTCTGATTGATTTTTACATACATTTCCTTAGTTCTTTATCGCTCACAAAAAGTAATCACAACCCACACTTTACTTATGTTACTAATTTCTATGATATTGAAATATAAATCCATGGTAAGCAGTGAAAAGAAGAAACAGAAGTTGTGAAAAAAAAATCATGTTATCATATCGAAAATATGACACTGATTTCTTTGGAACCTCTCTGAGTAGGAATATGTATGATACATACGTGTAATTCTTAAATTCCTTCACGCACACACATGTACGAATATAATAGTATCACGTAAACGAATGGTGCTACAATGAATCTACTATACTCACTCGTATTATATTTTACTCTAGGGACCTTGTTAAAAAAAGTACATAAAAAAGAAAAGAAACCGACAGCATATTGACGGTGTATTAATATCAGTAACATATTACACATCGTGCGAGTATATCGTATAATAGCATTATCATCCTCATCATCATCATAATCATCAATCGCCACCATCGTCATGAACATCTTCATCAATAATATTGTGTGCCTTAGCATTATAATCATGACTCGCAGTATCATCATGCTAATCATCATCATCATCATCATCACCACCACCATCGCCATCAACATCACCATCTTTATCACTTTCTCATGCTAATGAAGGTAGTCTAAAATATGTACTTGTAAATG
This sequence comes from Megamerina dolium, assembly GCA_963854835.1. Taxonomy (NCBI): domain Eukaryota; kingdom Metazoa; phylum Arthropoda; class Insecta; order Diptera; family Megamerinidae; genus Megamerina; species Megamerina dolium. The sequence continues at coordinate 1,383,553 of OY978526.1, read as the reverse complement.
CGTGTGTAGTTTCGTGAGTATGCGTTACGAAAAGCAATTGCGGTTGTGTCAGTCGCACCTTGGAGAATTGTTATTCAAGAGAGTTTCATATGAATTTTAAAATAAAATCATTCAGATTTTTTTTTTCCGCTTCTGCTTTCCGTATGTATCGTGTGTACGATATATGTAAATGCATAAAAATTTCATATTTATTGACCATTAGAATACGAAATCTGTTACCTTCTTTGATAAAAAATTTAACTTTGTGTTGTTGAAAGTTCTTGTTATTATTGGTTGAGTGTATTATCATACAATATGTAATTTTATTGCTTGGAAAAACATGCAAAAACAGCTGCTACTAACATATTAAATTAATCAGCTCTTATAAGAGAATTTTTATAATAAATACGCACAACATAAAACAATGCGTTAGCATGAGTATCTATGCGTCCCTAGAATGTGGTGGATATGGAAGAGATCTGTAGTCGTAGTCTGTCTGTAGTTAGCAGCAGAGTTTTAAATTCTTATAAAATTTATTCTAATCCTTTGTTGAGTTCTCTTATTTAGATTAGGCCTAAATCTTACCTATTACAATCTGGTTCCTAGTATTTTGTTGGATACCTGAAAGCTGTAGCAATGTCGAAAATTTATAAAATATGCTACAATATTTACAAACATATAAATCTTTAAATTCTTTGTGGAAATGCATTTATTTAATAAATAAAAAAAATGTATATTTTTTAAATACTGAAACTTCACTTGATGAATATTGGATGATACTTGAAAATGCTGTGATGTGCGAATAACAATTCGATAACAATTTGGATTGACCATCCATTCCAAGCGTACATTGATTGAGTGCAACGTGCACAATATAAATTGCATTCTTCAAATAAAATGCACAATCCAATTAAGTGATATGGTGCAGCAAATATTGCAAATTGTCACGAAATTTTTACAAAGTGAATTCCACAAAGAAAAACACAACAAAAAAGAACAAAAACCAAAACAAAAAGTTGAATAAATTCAAAATCATACGAGTACCTATTGTATTCGCACACTGGCGAATTTACACACCAATTTAGGTTAGAAGAAGATATGTACAAATTCACCTGATTTAATGGGACTTTTTTGTTTTGTTTTGTGTTTAAATCAAATTATTTTTAATTAAGAAAAAACATTCAAAAAAAAAAAAAAAAATTAATAAAGAAAAAAGGAATCCAGTACTTATACTTGGTAATAACTCTTGGAAAAATACCTCATTAAAAATGTCTAAATATTATTCGAAAATAGTCATTTTTATTACAAACGTATTTATTTGTATGCACATACACACATGGTACATTCAAATATGTACATGTAAATAGATGAAATATCTTCATCAACTATAGTTGTATAGCTTTTTTGTGTGAAGCATTATTTGTGCGTCTTGTAAAAAGTGTCATATTGTTTATGCTTATTTATTGTTGTTAATGTTAGTAATACACACTATTTTAACACGAAAACTTAACACAAATTTGTCCAATATATACAGTACATCAATGTGTCTGTAAGTATATTATATGCTCATATCTAGACATGGCGACACGTCATTTCCTTTATGTACTCATGCGAAATACACAAAATTAATCAAAATGTTGCCACATTTTCGCACTAAAAAAAAATAGCAAAAAAAAATAAAAATACTATTAAATTAAATGTCTAATTCTAAGAAGTAAAATTACATAAAAAATAAAAACAATTTCACAAGCCAATCTGTTGCAATGTTAAATGTCTATTTCTACGGTTGCGTTGGCCCTGTTTGTAGTGTAATGGAATATGTTTAAATTCTTGACAGTAGCGAAAATTTAGCTGCATATTATTATTATTATTTTAATAATTTTTAATAAGCTTTCAATAATTTAAACTTTACAGGAAGAAGTACAAGAACTTTAGCTATTAAATAGTGACATTTGGATATTAGTAATGGGTTCTGCACACACAACGCAGATTTAGCAGTGAAGCAGAGTAAATAACGTCGTAGACTAAAGGTAAAAAATATGGGATATTGTAATAACCGCATAATTGCCCAGGAGTAACCCCTAAAGGTCTAAAACGTATGTCCAATTCCAACTTGCTCTTTCGCCATTTCTCCCGAACTTAATTACTTACGTCTTAAGGGATCTTCTACAAAATTGAATTTATTATGAAATTTGGACCCATCATTCCCAAGCTGTTTTTTTTTCTTTATTTTAATGAACAAATAATGTGAAAAATTATCTAAAATTGACCATAAAATGAAAAATGTATGTACGAACTAAACGCCTACTTAATTTATTTGTTTCACCAGCGTCAGCATCAGTATATATATTTTCCACTGAAATATATATATGCAAAGATATGCATGTGTATATGAAAACACTATGTATGATGATGTTCTTTTTAACAAAATTTACCCTGTGCAAAATAAATTCAAAATAAAGAAATCGCGGTGTTGTGGACATTGGAACAAGTCAAACTATATAATACGAGTGTAAATATAGTTGGAACGTTTGTGTTAATGAATCTTTTAATTACACTAAAATATGCAATAAACATCAGCAAAAGCAACAACAATAAATATTATTGTTATTACATACGTATTTATTGTGATATTGTGTATGCGCCTTTGATTGAAATGAACAGGAGGAGTGGGTGAATGAGCAAATGAATGAATGAATGAATAAGTGAGTGAGTGAGTGAGTGAGTGTTAAAAATTGGTATTTTTGCGTATATGACTATTCTAAATATTTTTAATTTTAAAATTTAAAAATATTTCTTCAATATTAATTTTTTTCTTTTTATGATGGCTTTTTCAAATAATAATTTTTATTGCAATTTTTTATATTACATTTAACCGAATTATTTTTTGGAATGTTATTTGGTTAAAAAAAAAACAAAATTTGTTTTTTCTTTGAAAAATTACATTGAAATTCAAATTTATTGTTGGGCATTTAGAACAAATGCAAAGGCACACAGTAGCTCCTCAATTCGCGAAAAGAAACAACAACAAAAAAAAAAAGACACACCTCGAACAAATGTCATCGTTTCGAGGGCGACAAAAATTCAGCTTCTTTATTTCCCTATCATTTTAAATAACATCAATTACATCATAATAACGTAAATGACGAGGTGCAGTATTCTGATTCAAAATTCATCTGAGAGGGAGGCTGCAATTATTCCAGTTCAGAAGACAACTAAATTTACCTTCCGAATTCGATAATTTGTCAATTTTGAAAAACATGGGTGATTTGTTTTTACAATTTATTATGTATTATGTATGGATTTTTAGCGAAAGCAAAGAAGACTAAATGTTAAAATCTGCTGAAGTTGGTCCTGGATAGTTCTGGATTGAATACGGATGTAACGTAGACTATTCTGCTGTTAGCCACCTGCTTTGAAGCTACGTGGTACTAGGTGGTACGTGTCATCTACGATATTTACATCTGGATTTCCATTAAATTTATTGATTGTGATATAAAACAAATATTATCTTCAAAATTATGTATAAGTAAATGTGTCATATTATTTTGCAAAGATTTGCTAAAAGACTCCTTAACAATGTAAGGAGAATAAATTTCTTATCGACAATCTAAGAGCGCTTACCGTCTCTTGACAATGTCCACCTCTTATTGTGACATCTTGGAAGAACAATAAACGTAACTTACCTTTAATAATAAATTGCAGCTGTTGTTCCTCTTCATAATAATAATAATAATAATAATAATAATAATAATAATAACAATAGAAGCCTTTCTTTGCATACAAGCTTTCTTTATTTTCAGAATATACATACATTCATATATATTTTCTTAACAATACCGAAATATTTCTCATATATGTGGTAAATATACGTACATACAATATGTATGTGCTCGTATTTATAGGTGTGTAGGTATATACGACTGTATTGCATTGTCCTAAATAAATAAAAATATGTTTATGTGCAAAATATTAAAGACAAATATACAAGCAGCATATAAACGACCACACATCCCACACATGCCCTAACAATATTGACCATTTTGTTCTTCCTCATTCTTCCACTTAAGTATTGTTAGTATGTACGTATGCATGTATGTAGGCATTTCATAAGCACAACCTGTGCCAAGGTTGACCAAAATTTTACTTAAACTTTATTTGAGCATAAAATCATAAAAATGGGAAAATGAGAAGCATACTCAAACTCACCATCATCACTCCCACTTGCAACGAAATCATAATAATAAAATGTATTTACCCCAGGATCAAATTATGAATTTCATAACTAAAAGGTGTTCATATGCGAGTATATATGATAGTATAATATGGATATATGGATGATGATGATGATGATGATGGTGAGTCATTCAAGTGTCCAGTGTCATTGATGGGATCTCCTTCAGGCGGTCATATGTATATAAGTAGTATGTATATTGCAGTGTAGAAAAAAAAAACAAAAGGACAATCGTTATTAAATGCTGCAGAAAACTCTATCATAATATATGCGTAGTAAAATACCCTCTCGGTGATGACAATATGTGTACCTTTTCCTTTTTTTCTATTTCAAATTTCATTTACAACAACCCTGAGGTGTTGAATATACGCTATACCTATAATGTGTGTATGAGAATATTTAGATGGATGGATGAGTAGATGGCCGGATAGCTGACTCTTGATACATGTTGTGGATATTTTCGTTGTATATGAGGATTGTAAGTCTATTATTACTTTACTTTATTGCTTACATTTAGTTAGGTGTAGGCACATTATATCCTTGGGGATTGCCAAGTATGAGTACAATATGTGTGACAACATATGGACAGAAGATGTGCATAGGTGTGTGTGTATAGGCACTTTTTTTAAAGAAAAGAAGATAAACGAAAAAATAGAAAATATTTAAAGATTATTGTTTATAGTCTAACAAATTGTTTGCAATAACACCTACAATATTGAGTAAAACTATGAAAACGAATAACAAAATCAAAGGGTTTCGCAATTGTCGCAATACCATGTAATAGTGCATACAATGGAAGGAGAAAAATACTTAGCTAGACCAGACAAAGGGTACAAAATATTTATAAATATCGTAAAATTACATAAATTTGCAAGAGTTTAAAAATTGTTATTGTCACATATGACCCGAGACTAGGTGAATCAGCTAATTATAAAAACACTAGAAACTTGCTAAAAAAACGATTTGTCAAAATAATAATTTTCGAAAAATCTATCTATATTTGAAGGAATGACATTAAATTAGTTTTTAGTGGAAATGCACAAATTAAAATGTTTGCTGATGGAATACATTCGAATATAAAATGAATGAATCATATTCTATGAAGATCAATTACAGAGGATCCTTATGCCATTAATTATTAGCTATACACATGTATATAGTACATATTTAATGCATTCTATTTATGCTTCAATAGAAAATTATCTCGATTTTCTCTTCCAATTTCTTTATGTATCCACATGCTTACGTACTCGTACTTGTATATACAATATTATAGTGTAGATAAGTGGGTACATCAGAAGAGATGATATTTGTTAGCATCATTACCATTTTGGGTGACATCTGCTAAAAATATATTTCAACACAAGAAAGAAATGTACAAATGTTGTTGCATATCCTAAGGCGTAAAATTATGTATTACACCGTGTGTGCGTGTCACATCGCACACGTAACTTAACGTTGGAATTAACGTAATACAACAACAATGAAAATAATAGCTATGTATTGGTTGAAATTACCTATGAGACTTACTAACAAACAGAAAAAAAAAAAAAATATATGTATAAAGGAACAAAATGGAATTTATTTTTTTTTATTTCTCTTCTTTTTCAAATATACATACAATTCTCCAAAGTAGGCTTCATTGAATACAGGTCACGTGCGTTTTTATGAGTCAATCAAAGACTACACGTAATGAATCTCATTATTGTGCGAATTATAGTATGTGCAAGCAGCTTGTGTATGTCTTGACACTATTGAAGACCTTCATTTTTATTATTTTCATTTTGCACAAAATGTCTCTAGGGTCCTACCTGTTTTGGTATTTGTAGTATTTTAACTGATTGGTAAGTGCTACTTAGCCAACTGTTCAACTTCAATTATGTCATATATGTATGTTAGGCTAGAACAATTTGCTGACTGTGCTATTCGATTATATACGTATAGTTTTTCTATATTGTAATTGCATATATGCATGGAAGAATTTGAGTATTTATTTGTATGTACTTAGTTACTTACGGGCTGGGACAATTATGGATATGACTATAATTGAGTTGTGCTATTTAATTAATATTCGTACTTGTATATATTGATTGGTAGTAAGAATGCATTAATGATCAATTTAATGGCTACCACTGAATTCCAGTTGACTATCGCTAAACTAATGGATATTTAAGAGTATAGGTAATAACCATAACCGCATTTAATTATTTTTCATGAATTTCTACTATGCGAAGGGACACATGACCTAAATAATATTGTAAACGGGTCTAACTAAGAGAAAATCTGGGGGTAAAAATATTTCCATAGTATTGAGCACGTCGTCGTTCAGTGCTACAATAGCCTATGGAAGAAATAGTTTTTCTAGCTTAAAAGTGCATTACACTTTGTCTCCATTACACGAGGGGATAACCCACGGTTTGTGTCAGATGTTGTAAACAAATGTTGCTAAACATATCTTTTCGAAATATGCAAATTCTTGGAATTGTTGAGCACCGAGCGGTGACTGAAATCGAAACTGAAGACATTTAGAGAGAAGACGTTTTAATAAATTTACATGACATAAAATTGACAAAGCTACTTGTCATCAACGGACATTTATATAGCCCCGCTATTATCAATAGGTCCTGCATTTGGGCGCTTACAAAATATTAGAATCTTAGGCAGAATTCATCTTACTTCAATGCTAACTCAGATTTAACTCGAAATTTACTTCGACAGTAGTTTTAGTGGTTAAGTCCGTTTGACAATGTAGTGGATTCTTCTTTGACCTATTGATGAGCAAGAATGCTACTGTTTCTTACATTAAGTAGTGATTTTTATTAAAGTAGAATAAAAATTGTTTAACCAAACTTTTCTCTATTAGTTGCTACGTTTTTATTTTTGCAATTCTGCTTTCTCTTTTGTACTTCCTACTTTTCTATATACATTATTTATGGTATTGTATTATCAGCACACATTTGGAAATTCACAAATCGGCTACATTTAAACACACACACACATACACATAGGGCACAAATCATCCCATGACAGTATACCGGAAATTTTAGCACGTTACCACCGTTCGTCTTTAACGGATATGTTGATATAAAGTTGCATGCATATTCTGACTTAATGCATACATAGTTCTTGGTCTTATCTTAAACAATAGATCATCACAGCAGAGCAATATTTTCCAAGTTTTATTTTTTGCAATTAATGTAATGCGTTAAGAGAAATTGAAAACTACATATGATAACTTCCGTGGCATAAAACTATTTGCCACGTGCAAAAAAATACAAGTTGCAAGTTGCAAAGACAACACAATTGACAAAAGTGCTCATTTATCGTATGCAGTATCATATCAGGAATTCCACTGTTTTGATTTTATTTTGTGAGCTTACAACAATACGGTGTACTCCGGATACACAGAGAAAATATTTTTGAATGAATGAATGAATATGTGGCACTTAAAGCCCCGAAGGGCTCATTGGCTGAGCTTCTCTTCAATTACTGTTGTGCGTGTTTTGGACAATATTAGAAGGGACCTACTTATTATAGGTGGTTCCAAACGTCAGAACCCTTGTGACATCACTTTTTCTGAGCTTTGTCACAGAGTTCTTTTAGAAGCTTTTTCATGGCAAGTTGTTACTGTCGGAAGAATTGCCAATTGCTTGCCGACAGGTGGGTACCGTTCAAAAGAAAAATCTTTTCGATATTAAATTTGTTATGCATCAGCCGGGGATTGAACCACTACCTACAGATCAGAAGGCCAACACACTAACCACTGAGCTACGGCATATTTTTATGGGACTGAATTTTAAAGCAAATAGCCATCACAAGGGCGTCATTGTATTTAATGTGTTGGAAGGTATTTCGTTTTACTACTCAAACACTCCAACTACGATCATTTCATGTGAAATCTCGAAATTATAGTTGTAACTTCTATTTAAACACCTTAATGGAAGAAGTTGTAATTATGATTTTTCATACCTATAATATATATAATATGAGATATTACCATTGAATATTTTCTCAGTGTACCCTAATACATTCACATGTATTGCAAACTATGGCGCATCAAATCGCAAATTATGGGGTGAACACTGATACGACATTTAGCAGCGAACAAGCGAGTTGTCAACTTTTGCTGTCTTTGTTATTGTTGTAATCATTGATTGGAAATTCGATACAGTTGTTGCTGCAATTGTGTTGTTTCCATTCAAACGTTTCATATATTTTATTATTTATTGTTAATGGATTTATTGCGCTTTGACATAAATATCTACTCGATATGAAGATGCGTTGCTGATTAAGGACACGTTTTGTTTCTTTTGCCATTGGAATACTAACTTATTCTCCAGGGAAGTACATAATTTCCGATAATTATCAATGTTAAGTGTGGGAAATATGAATGATATTCGCTTTATTAGGTATTGCATATGAGTTGTACGTTTTTTTTTTTTTTTTTGTTTTGTTTTGGTGGAGGGATTTTATTCTTGTCATCATAATAATATATAGTAGGGTCAGAAGAATTATGGGAGAGTGGAAAAGTTTCCCAAAAACTATAAATATGATAACCAGAATCAGAAAGGTGAATGGTGAAATCATCTATTGAAAATGTATTTGGAGCTTGTACGAAATTTGAAAAAAAAAAAAATTGCTATTGCTTTGTAACATCCTGTGCTTTGTGGTGGATTAGGGACTGTAGTAGTTGGTATAGAAATGCATATATATTATTGATAAGAATTATTGTTTGAATCATATACGAATCATATATTTTGGCATTGAATAGCAAATAATAACAAACATTTTTAAATAAAAATGGCTTTATGGTTTTTCAAAATGTTCACCATGATGACTTTGCATTCGTTCAAACCATTTGTCATAGCAGTTTTCTCATTCGTCTTGAGACAAAATATGGTTTTTGAACGCTTCAACTACTTCTTTGGCGCTCGTAAATCGTTGACCACGCAGTTTACCTTTGATATTCGGGAATAAGAAGTAGTCATTGGGTGCCAAATCAGGACGGTTAGGAGGATGAGTCATCAATTCGATGTTTTGACTGCTCGAAAATTCACCCATTTGACGAGATGTGTGAGTAATGATTTGTCTTTGGCGGTTGGTTTTGCGAATTTCTCTGAAGACTTCCGGCAAACAAATGGTGCTATCTCACTCAGAAGTTTCGAAAATACCTTTGCTGACATTAAGCAGAAAAAAAATAAGTTTAAATAAGAACGAACAAATGAATTCGAGAATGGGCGGAATCGTACGAAACGCACATACATACTTCCAATACAAAAATATTTTGTTGAATATTTTTTAGCAATAATTTAACTAACATCTATGCTATAAAATTTCAATTCACCCTAATATTTATTTTATATTTATTTATTCTATCCAATTGTTAGCCAATTGAGATTGAGCAGCGTAGGGTTGATTTTATTCTTCGTTTTGTTTGGGTTTTTTTTTTTTTTTTGTTTTTTGTTATCCGAGAAGCTGTAGGGAATCCTTTTGTAAGCAAATTATTATTCTTTAATTTTGCAAAATTGTTTACATTTTATTAAATTTGACTCCTTCTGAAGGATTATTATTTTGGATGCGTTCAAAATAAGTAGAACAGAAAACAAACAAAAGAAAGAAAAAAAAAACACCTCATGAAGAAATGGTCGTTCAACTGAATTTAGTGAAATATTCGTGTATTTTTCTTTATGCTGCATTGATTTGTGCCTTTTTGTTTTGTCTGAGATGATGCGAATGTACCGTTCGTATATTTGTATGTATGTATACTATGTTGTATACAGAAGAGCGTTCAACTTGAATATCGTAACTACTCGTAGATGAACACATTCATCATTGGCAAATGAATTTTCTTTTATTTTATACGAAAGAAATTTTTAAATTAATTTTATTTTCTTCCAAATTATTTGTGAATGTTGTTGAGCTTGATAAGAAGGCGAACAAAATGATTTTGATGGTTTGAGGCATACAAAAGCAACAGAAACATTCAAAATACAATAATAATAAAAAGGGTTTAAGTAAATTGTGTTATTTGTTGTCTATTGCACTAAGAATACAACAACGGCAAGCATAACTGTTGGCCAATTGTTGGTTGGTATGGCTTTTGAGAATGGAGTTTGGGATAGAAAGTCGTCGCTACTTGGAAGAATAACAACTGTTACTATCATAGGAGACAGAGAGAGTTGGATAAGCAAACTGATAAATGTGGACCGGTGGACTGATATAGCTATTGCATGAATAAATTCGACAACGGGTAATCCAACTGACGCGTATGCTAATATTCTTATATAACGTACATACATACTTATGTACTACTCGTACTGTTTGCTACTGCTACTGTGTGTGTGGCCAAAAGGATGAATGTTATGAATTCAAATTAAAAGTATACAAAATCTAATAACTTCCATTTAAAATGTCTTAATTTGTAAAAGGCAAGGCTTTTTGCTTTAGATTTTATTTCGGTTTTTTTTGTTTGTTTTTTTTTTTATGTTATTGTTGGTTTGTGTTCTTACAATTGTGCTTGTATGTACTTGTGATTGGACAAATTGCTATGTTTGTTTATAATTGGCAAGCTTTTAACTGATTTAAATTAATAATATTCTCTTTAAAATATTTTTAAATGCATGTTTTTTTTTTAGTTTCCATTTGCTTTAATTTATAAGATTTGGATTTATATGTACATACCCGTACATATATTTTGAAGATTGATGATAAAATTCTCTATTTTGTGCCAAAGAGAAACTCTGACAAAATTAGTTTCATTTGCAATTATTTTGATTTATTTTATGTGAGATTTTCTTTTAAAAGACGTTTGTTGTTGTTTTGGAAGATGACAAAATAAAATGCATTTTTGTATACTTTTTTTTTTGTTTTGTTTGTTTTTGATCACATAAACGGCATACATAATTATATACAATACATAAATAAATATATATCTTCTACACCAACGCGTTATTTATTCTAACTGTATATGACATTTTAATGATTTTTATATGAATTATATGCAAGTTCATATTGGATATTTATTGCCTTTTATTGCAAGGTTTCTAGATATATAATTTCACAAATAAAAATTTTCTTTAAATCCAAAGAAGTTTGTTTCATTTCATGTAATAAACAAAAAAAAAAAAAATACATTGAGCAACAGTCTGGGGTCTTAAAATTTGGAGTCTGGAGCTTTAAAGATTTTGAAGAAAATGTAATATTTGAATAAGTTTTCCTAGATTTGAAATATCAAGTGAAAGAATAGAATCTCTAAAAATAGTAAAAGAAAGAGCTTCCAATTGCTTGTTGTGTATTTACCTTTATATATATGTATTTGTGTATAATATTTTTTCCATTCCATTTATTTTGCAAAGTTATTTTTAAATCGTCGTTTGCGTAATACGTAACTTAAGAACTTCCCTTGTGGTGACTTGTAAGTTTTGACAATGTCGCATCAGTGCTCAGTAAACTTAGAAATAGGTTTATTTCATAGCGTAAATATTTTAAATTTGCATAAAACTATAATTTATACAGAAGAGCAATATCGTAAAATTTGATATAACTAAGTATTTTAATAAACGAATGTATATTTGCAAAATAAGGGTAACTGAATAAAAATAAAAAAAAATTATGCAACATATATTTATCACTAACAAAGAAGCGACAACATAATTTTGCAATCAACTGTGACGAATATTTCGGATTTTTTTCATTCGTCGTTTCCTATTCGATACCCAGGGTACAATAAAGTATCATAACGAATTATTAAACATATAAATTTATAGAAGTAAAGATACCTTATTTATTATTATTATTATTATTATTATTATTATTATTATTATTATTATTATTATAATTTGCTACTTTGTTCGTTTCTTTTGCAAAACAAAAACAGAAAAGTGTGAGATATTTGTCGTTTGCGCAAAATGAAAATCAAATGAAAATTCGTTTCATTCTACGCATAAAATGCAAATTAGGTAAATATTGTCAAATACGCGTGTCAAAATACGAAAGCTCGCAACCGCACCTAAGAACATTCAAACTCTAGCCAATAATGTATCATTGAAGTAGAGTACGATGTTTGCCGGGGGACGGAGGAGGTTGTTACATCTTGAATACTATAGATAGAAAATAGAAAATTTGCACAAAGTGATTCTCTACGGTGATGTATAAAAATAAATGAATATATGCATTAGAGTGTTCCAAAAATGTATGGGTTTTTGAAATTATGGTTTTCTTTTGATTTCTTCAAACTCAAAAATTCTAAGCATAAATTACACAATTTTTTGTTGAAACTTTCTACTGGCGGTTTTTATTCATATTCACGTGAATTGTCGCAATTGTTGTCAATAGTTGAAAAATCTCAAAGTTTTCGATAGGTCTAATTAATATATACTCCTATATATAAGTACATATACTCTCATTTGAATATATTTTGTATCTACATAATAGCTAAATATCTAAAAGTATCTACATAATAATACAATAATATGTAATAAGCATATAAGACACATTCATAAATGTATTAATGTGCCCTTTTTGTAAGCAATCAAGCCTCATTTGACACTCATTTACAAAAATAATGATAGCATAAACATTACATTGGGTTGAGGCTGAAATAGAAAGGACTCTTCTCCTTTATGTCATCTTGCAGAAGAAGACTGCCTTCTGCCTGATATCATATCATTTACGACATAATTACGGTGTATTTAGGTATGTATATTTTGTATTAATTGCTAATCAATCATGAACTCTTGCAAATGTCAAGGAATAAAAGCAACAAAAAAAAAAATGGGCTGCCAGAGGTTTTGCGTACTGCCTTCCCCAGCCGTAAGTGTCATTAATGCTATAATTAACACCATAATCACGGTGAACATTCTACATTCTACTGTATGGTGGCTGCAGTCATCTTAAATATCAATGATGTCACAATGTCCTTTTCATTACTTGCACGTTCTTATGTTCATTTTGGTAGTCTTTTTGTTTTTTTACGTTTTTTTTTTTTAATATTACATCTTCTTGTTTTGTTGTCGTCGTTATCCAAACACGTCTACAAAATAAGAGCTCTCGTAAGATTGATTATGCATGAGTATTTTTCAAAAATAGCCCTTCCTGAGTTACTTGTGTAATACTTGTGAGAGATACTTGTGTAATAGAAATGATGAAAAATTATTCGAAATATTTGAAAGCCTTCAGGCTCTATAAATAGCGCTTGCTTTCACTGTGTCTCTCTCTCTCTCTCTCACACGCTGCTTTTATCCCATTTACACTTTGAATGACAAGAAAATCCTATCAACTCAATAGAGACTAATGCACGTGTATACGATATTGCTCCAACTACCTTCCAATATTAGCATAGTACAGTGCATATGTTTTAGATTACATCACCTGCTTAAATACTCACGGTTATTAAATGGACTAAAGTGAAAAGTGAAAACAAAACAGCAAAACAAACAAAAAATTTAAATAATGGAATAAATGACTAATGTTTCAGTCGACTTTTCTCGCCTTACCGCCACACCTTCAATAAATGACGAAAAGCTTTATTTTATGCATTTTGGATTTTGGGAAATTTCTGATACCTTTAATTTCATATGTATGACTGCAGTCGATCACCACTAAGTAAAAAATAAAACAAATTTGAGTGTTCGCGTCTGAAGAAAAGTCAAAATTTGCCGACACCTACAGACTATAGGTTAGACTATAGGCATGCATGTTTGGAAATCAACTTCACAATGCTGACTATTTTCGGAAGCCAAAATATCAGAGCTAGAATGCTTTGGAAAAACAAAAATTTGAGGGAAAATATGTTATCTTCATATTTGTATTTTTTGAAAATTTAATGTTAATAAGCAAACGTGTCTTTACATAAACTCAAAAGCTTCTTCAGATGTTAACTATCACATACATTTTTATGACCGTAATTTGTAAAAACTTGCACGTTTAAAATAATTTCTTCCAACATTTGATTGTAGGAGTTTGTGTTTTGAAAAAGGATAACATAACTATCAGTAGATTTTATACACGCGTACGTTATTATAAGATCAGCATTTATTTTTGATTTTATTTTAATTTCTAAGCCTTTCTTTGATGCCCTACTATGATTTCTTAAAAAAATGAGAATGTAAATATATTATTGTTAAAGTATATAATACTCAAACCAAACTTTTTTAAGGAAAAAGACATTTTTTTTTTGTCAAAATAAAATTACATGATATTATATGTAATTGTAACAGATAACCCAGAAAAAAAAAACATCTATAATATAAGTAGATGAAAAGTTTTTGGCGAATAATCGTCTAAGTTTTGATCATAAAATTTTGAGTGATATGAATTTTGGTGTGGCATCAACTTATGCATTGAGGAGGTGTGTAGCGCAAAGACAGACACTTTTAAGGCACATGCAAAACGGTTATACAATAATAGTAGAATCTAAAGATATAATAAGAATAGTTATAGCAATAATAGTAGTTAAGTAAATGTGATCATGGTGGATAGGGTAAATTTAATATGACAAAATATGGCATTCTTAAAATTCATCATCAGACTGATTATAGTCAGTTAAATTATAGAAAAGTTAAGCAGCCAATATGGTATGATGCTTGCTGATTATCCTAAGTAATCAATTATGGATCCTATCTGTATCCTTCTTTCGAAAAATGAAATCTACATTCTACAAATCTCTCCTCACGCCTGTTTTAATAAATGGTACACAAGTGTGGTTCCTTTCTTTATGCAATTGCCTCAAGTTTTCCAGGGAAAAATACTTCGCAAGATCCTTGAACGTACTTGTCTTGACTGCATCGATTAGTTATCGGATGTGGCTGCCACAGATCAGTGATTAGTGCGTTCGACTTCTGATCTGTAGGTCGTGATGAAAAGATGACGTAGATGAAAAAGCTTCTAAAAGAGCTCTGTGACAAAGCTTCTTCAAAGGTTATAAGGAATAGGTTATAAGGAATAGGCTAATGTAAGTAGATCTATAAGTAGGTCCCTTCTAATACTGTCCGTTAAAATTTAACACGCGCAAAAGTATTGAAAGAGAAGCTGGTCAAATGGCCCTAAGTGCTAGATATTTATTTTATTTTTATTTTTAGTTATCGGCCGAATTATTTGGCAACCCAAATTTAAAGAAACTTAAGAAATACCTGTTTTTCAATTAGTATACTATTTTCAAACTCTCTCTTGGTCGCTTCAATATCACAATACCAATTTAGCGCATATGTTGAATTTAATTGTTTATAGCATTAAATGCAATAACAATGTAATATAAATTTAGTCCAGTTTTTTATGAAAGCACCACCTCAAAATTGTTCAAAACAAAAAACGTCTGTCTGTTTTGTTGTTGTTGTTATTTTATTTATTTTCTTTTATTATTTTATTTTAATGGACGGTGTTTTCTTCTCGTTTTATATATATGTCTGTATATATCATAGTAGATATAAGTGCGTGCGGGATGTACACTCGTATAAATGCTCCTTTTATTGTGCTACTTTTTGATTTTTATGATCATAGTGTGAGTCTTTGTATTTAAATACGTAAAAATGGTCTTGTCAATAATGATTATTACAATGGTGATACTAATGACGATGGTGATGATGATGATAATGTCAAAACATTGACATGGTCGTAAAATAAACAGTAAAACAATCAGGTGACAAAGCAAAAATGTACAGCTACATACAAGAAAAAAACAAAACCATTCCACCATTTTTATGTGATTCTCCAATGTTTGAACACATACACATAAAATCAGAAAAAGAAAAAAATATATAAATCGGCAAAAATCTATAATGGCTTTTGATTTCAAAATGATGTTAAGAGTTTTAAGAACACATTAGGGAATTGCATAGCTTACAAGTGAACTTAAGTAAGGAAATTTCTCCATAAATACTTGCATATTTGTCTAATAAGTAGGTACACACCACGTTTTTATTTTGTTTATCTTCAAATCAATCGAGAAAGACCACAAAATGCCACTTTGAATTTGGTTTTTCTGGCTTAACGAAACATTTTCATTCGTATAAAAACAACATTTCCGTTAGAATTTTGCATAAATATATGTATAAATATTTTTTTCTATCTTCAAATTTTTGGCATCCAATGAGCATATTCACTACTTACATGAATACAAAGTTGTGTTGCCCCTAAAACTATGCAAACTATTGTGTAGTTTTGAGCAATAGGCGAATGAGCTCCTTTTTTTTTTTGCTACCTTGCCAAATTCATTTGACCAGAAACTTAAGTTATGTGCCAGAAAAAAAAATAAAAAAATAAGTTCGCCTCAAAGTAGCAGTAAGCGTTAGGTTATCGAAGATGCTCATGAATTTAACAGACATTGTGTAGAAAATAATGTATAGTTATGTGTGTGTGTGTTTGTGTGCGATATGTACGACAAAAAGCTTTCTGCCATAAATGTTCATGTACATACGTACACGCATGTATGTCTGAAAAATCAATGTCACACACAAAAATATAATGCACAAAATCGAAGCAAATACTCAGAAGAAGAGGTAAAGTCAAATCGAATGCAAAGAAACAATATAAAATGCATCGTAAATTTCCAGCATAAACTATATGTGTGCATGTAGTATGCACTCTTGTATTTCACCACGTTGTAATTGTCATCGTCGTCGTTGTCGTCGTCATTGTCGTTGTCATCGAAACAATCGAAAACATTGAAATGGACAATTGCAGCGTTGACATGGTTGACATTGCATACTTTTCTATGTGTCTTTTTATTTTATTTTAGTACACACACACACACACATAAGTACATTGCATACAAACTTATTATATTATATGCACATATGTATATGTGTGAAGAATATATATTATACTCGTAAAGAGATGTGTCTCTATTAAGTATTAAATGTTAGAAATATACATATTTTACTTGATTGTATAGAGAAATAAAATTTTGCGCTTGACAGAGGTCATGGCATCCGAAATAAAACAAAACTACAAAATTGTCAATTTTTTTTTGACTATCTGATATTTTTTGATATTTCCGAAAAGACTTTGTTGTCTAAATAACAACGATTTTTTGTAATTTTCGTAAGTAATTTTTTCATTTTATTATTATTATTTTTTGTTGGTTTGGAAAAATATAAAACTATTCAAAAGGCGTAATTGGATATGTTGAGACTTAAAATGTTGCTTAAACAATGTTGCAGGTGCATTTGTATCTAACTTACGCCTAATACATTGTTCATTCATGCCAATTCCCTACATCAGAGAGTGCATCAACCATGCATGGGATCGAGGCACACAAGGACTTGCACAAAAACAGCGTAAATTGTAATTTGAGGACACTAAATTTCTCTTTTATAATTGATGCGCCTCTTGAAAGAAATCGAAAGCAACAAAATTATGTGTCACTAAAAGATGTAATGTGTCCATTTGATCTCCTTCATTCATTGAATGTGGTTGAACTTAAAAGAGGCGTTTGTCTTCGAGTTGACATTTTATAAGTATTTTGTTTATTAAATTGCATTCATATTTCAAAGAACATACAATTTAAATGTATGTGAAGGGATAAAACAGGGCAATGGATTTTGCATGAAACTCGACAGAAGTTTCAAGTAAAATTTGAACTTAGCAGGGACTAAGCTTAACTTAAAACGCTCATTAAAAAATGCTCTTTCATATAAATATTTATAGCATATTTTTAGGGCGACTGTATTTTAGTGCATGTAAATTTGCTGAGTGATCATTTCCATGAAGATATATGGATGCCCTAATTAACTTTTATAGAACAAATTGATGAACTATATTAATGAAGTACCAAGAATTTGTTGTAAAAACAATTATGGCCTTTAGTTGCGGCAGTGCTAAACAAAATTGATATAAATGGATTCAAATTGTGCAATGAAGGATTAAAGATGAAAATTCTTGAAAACGATACGTATTGTTGTTGTTGGTTGGAGGTTGGATTCAGTGCTATAACTTTGCTAAATGTCAACTAAAATCTAAACAACTTTTAAATGGAAAACACTAGTGTCTCAATCTAAATGTCTTGATTGACCCAGCTTATGATTATAACGTAATATTTAAATATATCCCTTAGCCCTATTCCGAACAGCAGAACCCATATAAGATCATCTTTTTGTGAGCTTTGTATCATAGCTCTTGGTGACAACAGTTTGAAATATATATATATAAATTACTATAAATTTTTTGGCAGTGCTCTTAACCTCAATGGAAAAGATCCATTTTGATAATTCAGTTTCGTTCCATAAATTTAATAAGTTACTCTAGTGTCAAATTACTCAAATAGATTCGAAGAACATTTTGCGTATAAATATTGCAGCATGTACATACTTGTATTCCCAGAAAACGTTCAATATTCAAAAAGTGTTTTTCATCACCGTTTCTTTTTATAAATTTCCTTTTTTTTACTTTAACATTATTTAATATTTTTTTTTGGTGTTTTATTTTTTATAAAATGTAAAACAAAAATCAATCACGCATTCATTGCACGCATTAATGCATTCGTTCGCCACTCGTAACAGCAACAGCAACAGCAACAGCAGCAGCAGTCAGACAGTTAGTCAGTTAGTGTGGCACAAGTACTAGTACGAGTACATATATACAAATCTTAGCCATTCTCTGCTCTAAATACCATTTCAAATGCCATGAAATCTATCACCTCTTGCAGGTGATTTAATGGCGCGTCATGTCTGCCATGTACTAAAGTAAAAGCGCATATGCGTTTAGTCTAATATGTATTTGGCAAAGAAACATTTTGCACTTTAGTCTAGTGCAAATTAATTAATTTAGTTGGCACTACTCATCACATTCACACAATTTAAGGTGTGGTGTCTGCTGTCATTGCTGTGCTTCTTCTTGTACTTCTTATACTTTTCTTTGCACGTTTCGTGTATTGAAATAAATGAGCGATGCACACGAAGAAATGAACATTTAAAATTTCTAATTTAAAATTAAAAAATTAAAAATCAAAACGCTCTGTAAGTAATTAATTAAATTAAAATAATTATAATAGAGAGTGACAGAATCAAAGATGACGTCATTTGATCAAAATTTGATTAAATCAATGGACTTTAGTGCAAATAAACGAGGCAATAAGAGCAATAATATTTAAATGCCTGCAGCAATCTTTGATGAAATTTCCTTGGTTTTCATGCAAGAGCATTTTTCTTTTATTAAATGAGATATATGAATCATAAAGCTTAATCAACAATATTTAAGGTGATCAAATAAATTTCTTAATGTGTTAAATAACATTAAAACGTTTACTACATTACATTCAGAGAATGTGTCGATGTGAGGGAATGTGATCTATCCAACATATATAATATTAAATATTCTTGTATATACATAGTATAACATATAAACAGACACACAGAACTTAATTTCCATCATCATTCATATTTAGTAATTCTTGCTCGTAAGCTATAATGTAATATTGCCCCCATTTAATGATGCCTTTTTTATATATTCATAATCGTGTATACAAACATTTATATGTGTGTGTGCGTGTGTATATATAATATTCATATGTACCTATTGTTTCTACAAATAAAAGTTTGTACAATTTTATTTGTTGTCTGTTTTTTGGGTTGTTTATTGCAATATGTATTATTAATTTTTCTTTTATTTGAGTGAATTAATATTTTGCAAATATTTTTTTGGTTTTCATTGCTAAACATATTTTATTCGATACGGTCGACCACCTAGAGGGGTTGTTTCGAACAGAACAATGTCAGTTGGGAGCTAGGAAACTGCAGTAGATCTAAGCTCATATATGCGTAAAAACTGGGGGATCAATTCAGAATGAAGGATTGAAAGTCATCTGGTTAATCTAGTGTGATAGTCGATTGAGAAAAAAGGTAATATATTTGTAGATAAAGAAGATTTTGTTTAGAATTATTTGCCCAATACGGATGACATATTCCACCTGGTCATCAAATGACATCTGCAATGAGCGCCAATAATTTTGCTTTACTAAAGTAATGAGCGATCATATTTGACACAAATTAATATTCACTAATGAATATACTAAAACGTAGAAGTACTCATGATACTCTTACACGAATATATAATAGCAATTTTTGTCTCTATTGGTTACAGGTACATACTCTGATTTGACTCATATATTAGTGTGAGAGGAAAATAAGTATGAATGAGCTGAGTACTAATTTGCGCTTTTTGTGCTGATAATATTAATTAATAAAATAAGAAGAAAACGAAACTGAAAATGACTCAAATAACTTAAACAAGTCATTCCATTGTACTCTTGGTGTTTCTTGGTGTTGTGAGTGATTACGGTATACGATAAAACAATAAGTCGATTGAGATATCTGAGCACTGAACTGTTTGAAATCAGCAAAGAACTTACTCCTTGTTCACACACTAAATATGTATGCATGCGTAAACGAGTATGGGTGGATAAGAGTGATTTTTCTGTGACACATAACTATACATTAACACTCTTTCTTGTGTTGGTCAACCAATAACGTATAAAAGAGAATAATTGCAGATCTCTGGTTATCATCCAGACAGATCATGTTTATTCAATGCGTTTCGAAATATCGAAAATGCATTCCTAGAGTGCATGCTGTGAGGCTAAAGCTTCATATTTATTCATGGGAAAAATAGTTAACATTTTTTAAACTGAGGCAATACAAGTCCGTTTTGGTTCTTGAGACGTTTCTTCGAAAATATTTGAGGACATAGTTAGAATTTAAATAAAAAATGTGATATTTCATGTTTCGTATGAAAATAATTCGAAAAAATTAAAAATTGTACAAACTGATTAACTATATTATAGTTAATTTTGACTTTGAATCAACTTTGAAAAATTGTTAAAAATAAACTTTAAAAATTATTTGAGGATAAAAAAACATTTTTTATTGAAAATATTTTTTTTACATAGGCACACATTTCTAAAGTTAAACCATAATAATATTTGAAATAATTTAACAAATTCTATTAGTCCATATATGAAATTTAAGATGCTAAGTTATGTGTTGATTTAAGATCCAGGAGTGATTCTAACTTCAATGACGAGCAAATATATTTTTTTTCCCATATGCTTTATTTAAAGTTTCAATTTTTTTTTTCTAAAAATGTGGCATTCATTATTTTACCCCCTTTTTGAAACATAGTTAACCCATTTAATACATCCCTGCTTGCTGTGTTCCATGGACATATACTTATGTGTAATGAAAATGAATCAAAAATATTACGTACATGTAATAATAATAAAAATAATATTTTCCCCATGCAAAATTGGTCATAATATGCGTCGAATTAAGACTTATGACTAACATACATATGTTAATATAGATATTTAATAGGTAATAATTTATGTAGTGTGTGTTGTTGTTGTATAAATTGTATAAATAAATTTTATACATAAATATATATGGATATCCCTATGTATTTATGTGATATTAAAAATCATGAGAAATCATACATACATACACATGGACAAAATAAATACGTAACAAACAGTGTAGTAGCTGGCTAGAGGATTAGGAGAAGGTGCAGAGAGTTCTACATGTGACTGTTCAATGTTAAAGAGCTAAATAAATTTGTTGTATACATCATTTTTGCACATATGTTACAAAATTGCTTTCAACATTGTTCACAATTGTATGCCCTCCACTACGCCCTTGCGTATTGTACGAGTATTAAGTTTCACTTTCGATCAAAACAATATTTTAATGATATACCATATTTTTCTACTCTACCACAATTATGACCTAAATAAAAAAAAATTTCGCATATTTTTATTGAGTCTCAGTGCCATTCCATAATGTTTTTCGTTCTCACTTTATGTCTATTGGAATAAAAACTCCTATATTTCTGAATCATAATTATAATACTGTGGTCCAAATACCATTACACATATAGCTGCTGTATATGTAGATAATGTCTTTCCAAAAACATATGTAATTGTTCAATTAATTCGATTCAATTGGTGGGGCGGGCTTGGGGTAGGGATGAGCTTAAAGAATTATGTCGATATCTAGTATACCATATAGTTGTTGTTTGCCTTTTTGCAGGAATCTTAATATTGTAATACAATATTTATCTATACATTTATTTACTTACTCATATTTGGACATAAATATGGAGATACACATGCACACATGAATAAGTACATACCTATAAAAATTCTATTTATTGCTTTGATATGACCATTGTTTAATGAAAAAATATGCTGAGTACGTTAATTATGTTGTTCTCTGTTTATATATATAAATGTCGTTATGATGTACCATTTCGGGGTTGGAAATGTTGTTCGTACATATGTATAAATATGGTCATTTCGTGATTGCTTTATTGAATTTATTGTCATATTCATATTTGCATGTTTTTTTTGGTTTTGCTTTGTTCAATCTTAACCCATATGCTCTCGCATGTAGCACTCAAGTACTCTATGCGTCAGATGAAAAGTTCTGACACCAACAAAATTTATCAAAATTTATAGAACTGGCCACCGTTTGATATATAAAAGGTTTGACTAGCACTCAGAAATTTATTCCTCCAATATATTTCCGAAATATACATATCGCCTCTGGATGGATGAAATGTAATCCTGACAACCCCTTCAACCTCGATTTGACCAATCAAAAATAATTTTAATAAAAGGATATTTCGTTCTTTTTTGAATTATGAATTGAATTGAATTGAAATAAATAATATAGGACTTCATCTTCTTCATTTCGCACTACTACTACTACTACTACTACTACTACTACTACTACTACCCCTACTACTACTACTACTACTACTACTACTACTACTACTACCCCTACTACTACTACTACTACTACTACTACTACTACTACTACCCCTACTACTACTACTACTACTACTACTACTACTACTACTACCCCTACTACTACTACTACTACTACTACTACTACTACTACTACTACCCCCACTACTACTACTATTACTACCCCTACTACTACTACTACTACTACTACTACCCCTACTACTACTACTACTACTACTACTACTACTACTACTACTACTATTACCATAATGGAATTACTAAATAAGCATATATAAATCAATCATTAACAGTGTATGTACACATACATATGACGTGCTAATAATTTTTAAAACAATTTCATAAACGAATCAAACATCTGTACATACTTGTATAGTCCTAGGTATTTAACGCATTAAATCACAAAGAAGAATATCAAATAAAATTCATTAAATTGTTGTTGTTGTTGTTTTGTGATGAAAAACACGCTACCATAAATTAATTGCTCATTTTTATGATGATGCCAGTTTTGCTGTCGAATGCAAAATAAGCAAATAATAAAACATCAAAACAACCAAATAACAATTAAAACAACACAGGCAATCATACAGGTTAATGAATTTTTTAATATATTTCCTCATTTGTGATGCTTCTGGCTTTGTTTTTCTTGTTGTGTGTGTTCTTTAAATTGCTTACATCAAATGAAAATACACGTGAATGTAATCATTGATGGAATATATATTATAGACATCTCAGATTGGCAAATGTTAGCAGCAAAAATATTTATAAAACAATAACAACAACAACAACACCAACAGCAACAGTAGAAGAACATCATAATAAATAAAACATTTGAATACAAAGCAAATAAGTGCACGTATTTAGGTATATTTATGGGCTTAAGCTTAAGCTTAAAAATATATAGAGCGTAATATCAATCGAAGGATAGATGGTGAGAGGAAAGGAATGTATGTTACTGTTTTCAGCGCTATGCTGCATATCAAGATTTCATTTGATTCCTTATTGACTTGAAAGTATAAAGTAATTGACACAAAAATGTCGTCCATGCATTTTTTTGTAGGCATATCAGCTAGCAATGCCTTGGAGACTGTTCGACCTTTATGATGTATTAAAATTTACTATTTTTTGACAATAAATAATTACAAATTGTTCATCCAAAGCTTAGAAACAGCCTTTAAGCATGAAAAATTAAGTTTAATTTTCAGCCACCAGGAAGGCATACCAGAGCTAGTGAAGGTCAATCGTGATACAGTGCAGCCTAGACTTCCGTTTAAATACAAATCATTGTAGACTTTGTAAAATGCTCCGAGTCGCTCAACCTCAACCTTTACTTTTACCTAGAGTGACCAGACTTTTGTGTCGGTTGCAGTCTGGCGTGCTTTAATACAATAATATGTAGATACTCTCAGTACACAGACATTCAATTTATTCTTGTCTATTCTTCTAAAGTAAGTTGGCCTTACTCTCTTTTTCTGTTCTCAATGTACTTATGAAATATTTTCTAGGCATAATGCTTTCAGTTCAACCAATTCAGTGGGTTCAAAAACATACACCATTGTCAACATTTGCCATCAATAAACTTCCGAAAATAAAATTATTCGATTAATCAGACTTTTGATTAATTATTAAAAAATTATAGAATAGTAGTGATAATTTAAAATAAAATTTTAAGTGAGTAAACAATAAATGAAAACTTGTTTGACTAATCACAATTTTTATTAATCGTACTCTTAGATTAAATGATTAATCGAACAGCGCAAATATATAAACACATACATATATGAAGAGTTGTTAATAATTTTAGCAGTTTTTATTCGCTGCTATGCTTCTCTGATGCTTGTATTCCATCCAGAGAGCTCCAATGGAATGGAATGACAGGCGCTTTAATGTGGCACATTCTGTGTACACGCTGGTGTTTTTGTTATAGATCATTGATTTTTTTACATTCTGTAAATATTTTTTAATGAACTAAATAATCCATTTGTACTTGAACTATATTCAAGTATATATGTAGTACGTTGTGGTGTTTGCTTATCCAACTGAACTAAATACTATTTTTAAAAATAAAGCCAAATGGCACAATCATGATTTTGATGGTGAATCACGACAGGAAAATCGGCAAAAAAAAAATTAACAAAATGTGGTAGCATGTGTGATATTTTAAAAAAATTTGATGGTAATTATTATACCCTGCATAATGCAATATGCATGGTATATTCATTTCGGTCAGATGTTTGTGTCCACTTGAAGGAATCTCCGGAGATATAGACATGGATATATATTCGTGATCAGCATCGATAAAATTTTCGATTTAACGATGTCCGTCCGTCCGTCCGTCCGTCCGTCCGTCCGTCCGTCCGTCCGTCCGTCCGTCTGTCTGTCACCTGGCTGGTTCGCACGATAACTTGAGTAAATATTGAGCTATTTCGATGAAATTTGGCATAAGTAATCTATGATCCAAGGGTACGGATGGGATTGATATTGGGCATGATCGGTCAATAACCACGCCCACACCAAGCATTCAAAGCGACTAACCTCGAAATTTTCAAAATCTTTAACTTGCTATAACTCACATAATATACCACTTGGGACAACAATATTTTGCACATAGAGTTATATTATACTACTATATAACCTCGCCAAAAGTGGGTGAGCCACGCCTACTTTCTAGAGTAGCTCCCATACAAAGTGTCTGTACTTTTTTTAAATTGAAACTGCTGTAACTTCTACAATCTTCTGTCTAGAATAACCATAATTGACACTTTGATTAACACGGTAGTCGGAAATAATATGGCAGAAAATCAATGTGCCACGCCCACTCCTTTTTGGGTCTCCCATACAAAGTTGCGGAAATTAAAAAAAATGTTACCGGTTATAACTTGCAAACTATTCAGCGTAGAATAACGAGATTTAAGGTGTGGATTAGTATTGTACGAGCAACTAGGCTCACAGAAAATGGGCGCACCACACCCAGTGGTTATCGTAGCCCCCATACAAATTTTAAATTGAAACAGCTGTAACTTCGGCAATCTTCTGCCTAAAATAACCATAAGTGACACTTAGATTAATATCGTAGTCGACAAAAATCTGGCAGAAAATCAGTGTGTCACGCCCACTCCTTCATGGGTCTCCCATACAAAGTCGAGTGAATTAAACTAAAATTTTAAGCTCCATAGCTTACAAACCATTTAGCCTAGGACAACGAGACTTAGGGTATGGATTAGTATTGTACGAGCAACTAGGCTCACAGAAAATGGGCGCACCACGCCCAGTGTTTATCGTAGCCCCCATACAAATTTTAAATTGAAACAGCTGTAACTTAGGCAATCTTATGTCTACAATAACCATAATTGACACTTAAATTAATATCGTAGTCGGAAATAATCTGGCGAAAAATCAGCGTACCACGCCCACTTCTTATTGGGGCTCCCATACAAAGTTGAGGAAATTAAACAAAAATGTTAACCACCATAACTTAGAAACTATTCAACTTAGGACACCAAATTTAAGGTATAATTTAAGGTAGTATATGCAAAAATTGTTTCTCGAAAAGTGGAAATAAAAGAAAAGTTGGATATTCGAGTAAACTTTTTATATATAAATCTACATATGCAGGGTATAGTTTGGTCGGCCCCAGCCGACTGTAAGGAGATTTTTTTTGTTTCAACCAGTTCAAGGCTGAATCTTAATTTTATAATATACTTGATTTCATTTTAACATCTCACAAATGTTTATCACTTAATTATATTTTTGTGGAATCGAAGTATCAAGGTTTTAAGAATTCAACTAAATAGAGGCCACAAGTGATTAGCGTGCGATAATAATATTTTCTACACACTATGTCTTTATAAAACGGAGGTTGTCCGAACGACTGAGAAAACTTAAGTACCTCAGTAATAAACATAAAAGAAATACAGAGATTGACTTTAAATTTTCTATATTTGCAATTCTACATTTTTATACATAAAATGTACGCTCACAAACCACCTATAGCTACACACATACATATGTAATACATATATATAAAATACTAGTGAAAAATCATTCCCAATTATGAGAGATATCACCAATAACGCGTTGTATTTCACATTCATCGTGTACATTCACTTTTCCCGCTGATATTTTCGCCACAAACGATTCCATTACGAATGGCGAACGCTGCTTCGTATTCATTTTATTCCAAGCAATCAATGTACGTTCGTTCATTCGCTTCGGATTACGTCGTGTACGTCGTCTGGCGCTGTTCGTGTAGAAACGTTTGAAGTTCTCAAACGGGTTTTCATTGGGAATCTCATTAGAGAGAGCGGCCCAGTAGAATGGCAGTTTTTGCCATGATTTCATTTTCCACCAATGTGAAAAATCACCACTACCACGACTCTTCCGATTGCTACATTGTTGCACCTGTGCATTTAAAGTATTCCACAATTTTTTGGCTCGTTCTTCGATTGTTTGCAATTCTAATAGAGTTGTGGATGAACATGTTTCAGCGATCGATTCAGATTCGCAAACACTCTCTTTCGCGCAACACTCAAGCATGGCGTCCGCGTCTACGCACTCTTGTGGCTTCTCGTTTGACTTGTGTCCTGTACACTCATCTGAGCGCACATCCTCTTGCTGTGTACAGCAATTATTCTCTTTTATACAACTGATCAGTTTATCATAATTTTCATTCGTTTCAGTATCATCTGTTGAACACGTTTTAGCCTCTGCTGAAGTTTCATCATCAATATCATCATTGTCTTCCATTTCGCAATCATCAATGTCATTGTCATCGAGTAATTCTGCCATAATCTCACAGTATTCATCATCTCCATTGGTTATACGTGGTCGTGGTTCGTAGGCGTTAACAATGCAAGATTTTGTACTTTTGCCGTAAGGGCATGATGGAAATCGTAAACAGAGAGCGGAGCTATTGCCGCCCATTGAAAAAATATTCGTTAGGTCGAATTGCAAAAAATTTAAAATCGTTTCAATAATCATTTTTCTTTGAATTCAACTGAAAATTTGTTTTCTTTCTTGATTTGTTTTATTTTTTGTTTGTTTTCTTTTTTCCAAAATCAACAACTAATTGATTTCATACTAAAAGCCTATTTTCTAAATTATTTTATTTGTTACGAATGAGAGATTTTGGAAACTGTGAAACACTTCAGATCTTCATGCATTTGAATAGTGGTTCATCTAAAGGATAGGTAGGTTGGTAGGCCTATTAAAGGCCCATTGTGATACTACCGGAATTTTATCCCTTACCCAACTGGGTCCTCTTTGAGCCAACCTGTGGATTTTATAAATGACACTGTCTTCGTTAGTTTTATTTTAACAACCTCTGAGGCGCTACCAAGAAAAGCCGTTCCGAATGCAATGAGCCTTCTGCCCATAGTCTGGCATCCACATAGGAGAGGCTCAACTATTTCATCTTCCTCTATATCTTGGCAGCTTCTACAGTAGTAGTAAGAAGGTGCCCCCAGTCTATTCGCGTGTCTTCCAAGAAGGCAGAGTCCTGTTAGAACCCCAATTGTCATTCTAATGTCCTGCCTGTTCAGTTTCAAAAGTACTTTAGTTCTAGCTAAGTTCCATTTCGGCCACATTAGCCGACTATTTAAACAGTTTTCTGTCTGCCTCCAAAGTGTGTTAGCAGAATCTATGGTGAATCTGTCTATCAGTAATTTACAGGTTGCTAGTGGCATTGACACCGATGCTTTGTCCAGTTGGAGTGCTAATGTTGTGCAATGCCTTGCTAGTTCATCCACCCTACAGTTGCCTTTGATGTCTCTGTGGCCTGGTACCCAAATAAGGTGGATGTTGAAGTAGCTAATGAGTTCTCTTAGTAGTAGTTTATCACCGTCTTTGATGACTGCCTACTCATTTGCAGCGATTTTAGTGCAACCTGACTATCGGAATAGATATAAATATCTCTGGTAGTCTAAACACCTTTTTTGAAAGCTTCTTTATGGCTATAACTTCAGCCTGAAATACACTGCTACGATCTGGTAGGCGGAAGGCTATATTGGCGTTTGACGCTTCCGAATATACGCCTCCTCCCACCTGATCATTAAGTTTGGAGCCGTCCGTGAAAATACTGATTTTGTTCTCGCAGTCTATCCAATCGTTATCTTCTATCGATGGGAAGGTTATAGTGAAGGGCTTGTTAAGGAATATTGCCGAGGAGTTGCAATAGTCGGTGGTACTGGGTATGAATGGACAACTGTCTAAGATGGATGAGTGTCCTTTCGAGTAAGTGGTTAATAGAGAAGATTCCCTAATTCTTAAGGCCGATTTGGCTGCTAGTTGTTTACCAAACAGGTCGATCGGTAGCAGGTGCAGCATGACATTCAGCGCTGCTGTTGGGGATGTTCTAAGAGCTCCGCTTATTAACAAGCCAGCTATTCTCTGAATACCTTCCATGCGTTTAACTGCATAGCTTTTCTTTAGAACCGGCCACCAGACTGTAATACCGTAAGTCAGAATTGGCGTTACTACAGCTGTGAATATCCAGAGTGCGATATGAGGCTTCAAACCCTCATTGCCTTTTTACACGAGTAGAGAGCTACAGCCGCTTTCCTAACTCTACCTTCTACATTATAACTCCAAAGAAGCTTCATATCTAGGATCAGTCCTAGATACCGGGCTTTGTCACTAAACAACAGCGTAGTACCGTTTAAAGTTGGGGGTTAAACCTCAGGTAGCTGGTGCTTCCTGATGAACATAACCAATTCTATCTTGCTGGCATTGACACCTAGTCCAAATGACTCTGATCAAGTATCGACTTCGTTTAATATGTTTTGCATTACTTCGCAGAGAGTATTTGGAAATTTCCCCCTTATTGTAATGGGAACATCATCCGCGTAAGCACATCTAAAGGATATCACACACGCACTTTCTCAAAGAGTTTCCTAAGACCGCGCATTCTCAGTGATTGATCGAATGACTTGGAGAGACACAACCCTTATTAAATGCAAGAGGCTAGCTCGCGTATTCTAGTATTGTCGTGAGTGTTGAACTTGGACAGTATTTATATTGGTTTATATTGGTCGATTCCAAATGACTGAGAATTTGTGATGTTACCTCTTTTTTGCAAAGTGTTAATGTCGGAAGAATAGTCATTTGTTCTACTATGTGTCACAAGCCATAATAAAACTGAAAGAAGTTCTCCAAGATGTGCTTGTATGCCCTATAAATAGGGTTAAAATCATTTCAAATTGCAAGTTTATGCAAATATGCACACACAGATGATGGAAATTAATTGCAAAAGGCTATGCAGACGTCTTTGGTGAGGCAAACAAACCATATAAAGAAGTTCTTGTTCGTGGAGCGAGGATTATGATTATTTTTCTATAAACACGTGACAACATATCATTTGCAATGCCGTAAGAAAAATAAAATTTCTAAAAAGAAAATTCTTCTGTCTGAATTCGTTAAGTTTCGTATGCTATAGTCGCGTATTTGAAGTAGAATAAAAGGAATACTAACGCATAGCGTACGTATGTACATTGCTTATTTTGACAATGATGGTGACAACAGCGGCAACATGAACTGACGGTTGGTCGGAAAAATTTATTGATACTGATATTGACTTGAATTCTTTTTTTCGGTTTCAATTTTTTTATAGTTCATCCTTCAAGTTGTCCATTGGGATGGGTGGATGCCAGATATAAATACCTCTCATTCTACGTATTACCACGAGGACATCTAATAGTTGTAGTATAGGTGTTGCTGATGTTATATCCCAAGTTGATTTTTTTTTTCTGTGGCATGCGTACACACAATTTTTTTATATATTGGAACAAAAAAAAAATCAGGCTCTTTCTATTACCCAAGCCTTCATTTATTCTATCAATCCTTTTGCAATATAAACGTTTTATTTGTGCAGGAGTTTGTGTGTGAGCGTTGTGTGACAAATTTACCCTTTCGTTGTTTTTTATGATTACAATGTGTTTTTTCTCTTTGCTGTTTTTGTTTTGTTTTGAAAGATTTGATGATTTGGATATTTTGGATTTTATTGTTTCGACCTATGTTTGCACCTCAATTTGTCTTCGTAAATGTGAAAAATGTGGAAATTAGTTGCTTGATAGCAAATATGTATAAAGCGTGTGAATTTGACTTGATTACGCTTGTTGTTGTTGTTGTTGTTGCTCTCGAGACTGATATGCTCCGTTTTTATTGGTATAGTTTGGTTGTTTGCCTCGTTCTGGTTTCATCAATCACTTGAAATGTCACACCTATCAGTGAAATGAATGTGTATGCGATTTTTTGCTACTTTATTTTTGGTGGAACCGCCCAAAAATGTCGCCAACAGAATATTTGAGTATACTACTCGAGCATGTCAAATTGCTGCATCCGTAGTTAAGGTTCGTCCCAACCAAACACTTTCTCTGTCTCTTAAAGGGTTCATGTATATGTATTTTCATGGAACAAAATTGTATGAATTTAATTTGTGAAAAATCTGTATTTTATGTGTGTGTATGCAGAATGCATGGAAAATTCGAATACCAAGGGACTATTTAACTACATATTATAATTGGTATTATTTCGTGACAGATTTTCATGACTTTATGGGCTATTTTAATATATTTTTCTAGAAATGACATTACTTTCTGATCGGATTTTTAACAGAACCGCTTCATTTGCTGAGTGTACTCGTACATATTTTGAACACCCTAAAGGTGTATGCATTATCAAAATGACCAAAGTGCTTACGTTGCTAATTGGCATTAAGTAATTCAATTATTTGTTGACTCAATTCATTAACTTTTGCTAAAATTTGCTTTCATTTTGTTCGCTGTTTTTGTTTATTTTATACAATACACCGAAAGCAATATACGGAATGAATGAAAGAAAGCATTAGCATTAAAAGCAAATGGTCACGCGCCTACAACCTTACTTCCGTGCATAACATTTCCTATTTGGTAGTAGCATATTTTTAGGCATAACAATTAAGACATTACGCATACATAATGTTCAAGAAGGTATGAGGAGATTCTCTGTTTGAAGCATATACGGACGGTATTGTAATTTTATTGTTCAGTCAAATATCAACTTTGTTACTGCATACTCCATTACAATAACCTCCCCTGGATATGGTTGGTTGATTACTCGTATATTGGCATACTTTTCGCTGTATTTGCTTATTCTAATTTTTTTTTTTTTTTGAATCTGGTCTCCCAACTAAAAATATTTATATGAAATCAATATGGATATCGAAAAGTGGACATCATTTATACCGAGCAACCTTAGCATCCCTTTTATGCTTGCTACTTATTAACATAACAATAATTATTTCGTTTACTCCATTTACCGCTGTTGTTTACTGTCCTCTGAACCACATTATTTTTCCCCTCTGTGTTGTTATTTCGACTCTTCGCAAAGAAACGAAATTAAAATGTTTTGTTTTTTTTTCGAAATTATCCTTCGGCAAGAAGATTAAACAGAATTCTAACAAAAATCACAAGATACATCCTGTCGAATGTGAGCCATGTAGTCTATTTACATATACTTGCACATCGTCGTTAGAATGGAACGTACGTTATGACCGTCGGTCAGTTTCCAATCAAATGATGGCGGCATGCATCCTGTGTCTCTCTATTTGAATGACAATGAAATCGAACCAAATGAAAAACTTACTTTCGTTTGTACTACATTGTACGTACGTATATGTTTGTTTGTTTCCTTTTCTAATTTTTTGAATTGATTTTGTGAATTCTTGCATGAATGTCAATTTCAATATTCTGAGCATATTTTTTTGGGGTATCGAACCCAGTCGGATTCGTCTGTTGTCACTTTATTTAATATTATTATTACTACTTGCTGTTGTTCTACATAATTAACTTTATCGCTAAGAATTTCGTTGGCAAGCAAAAATTTCATGTAGTATATTGATTTGGAAAATAATTTGTTAATATTTATGTATGAGTGAGTATATTGTATAGAAAAATATACACATTCAAGGTATATCAGTGTTGTTTGCGATCCTTGTGAATGCTAAGGCTTCGAAAGCTGATTATTGTCAAAGGGACTGGGAAAAGCTGTTTTGAAAGATTTAATTCTAGTTCGAGCTAATGCTTAACAATAGGAAAGGCTATGACGTCTAATTATGTTCCAATGAGAGTCTTTATATAACCTTTAAACAGCCTTAATTTAGAGTTGCCCAAGTTCAATGGAATTGAAATCGGTTGGAAATCTAGGAATATTGCTGTTTCAGTAAATATTAGTGACGTTGTCCCAATTCTGCATAAATTTGCTCACATAATCCTGTTCCAACACAATTACCTGTTACCGATCCAGATATACAAGTGCCGTCCCAGAACTACCCGACCTGACATATGCATGGCAGCAGTAGTTTGAAAAAACTTACTTTTGTGAAAAGTGGCAACCTTATATAACATATGTTTTAAGTTTCAAAGCACCGCGTTGTTTAGTATTTTTTTTGGAGCCATCGAAAGTTAACGACCTCAGTGAATTTGTAAACATGGAAACAATTGGTCACCTTTATGTAATTCAATACTTTCATTTGAAAGGTTTCAGTCCAACGAATATTAAAGTCGAACTAGATTCTACTCTGGGGGAGTCTGCTCCTTCATTTATGTCCATAAAATATTGGATGGCAGTGTTTAGAATAGGTCGTACGAGCTGCCAAGACGAACACCGTAGTGGTCGAACAAATGAGGTGGACACGCCAGAAACGGTTAAGAAAATCCACAAAATGGTATTGGATGATCGCTGGCTGAAGGTGAGTGAGCTATGTGAAATTACAGGCATTTCAAAAAGTGCTATACATAGTATACTGACCGAAAATTTGGAGATGAAAAAGCTGTGTGCAAGATGTGTCGCGTTTGCTCACAATAGAACAAAGGCAACGTCGCGAAGATGTTTCTCTAGAGTGTTTGGCAATGTTTCACAGTAATAAAGCCGAGTTTTTGCGTCGATTTGTAACCATCGATGAGACATGGGTCCACCATTTCACACCTGAGACAAAGGAGCAGTCAAAACAGTGGACTGAAAGGGGAGAATCGTGTCCAAAGAAGGCGAAGACAGTTCCATCTGCAAGCAAAGTTAAGGCGTCTGTTTTTTGGGATGCACGTGGGATAATTTTTATTGATTATCTTCAAAAAGGAAAAACAATCAACGGCGAGTGTTATGCTAATTTGTTGCAGCGTTTAAGTGATGAAATTAAAGAAAAAAAAGCCGCATTTGGCGAAAAAGAAAGTGTTGTTTCATCAAAACAATGCCCCAGTTCACACATCCGCTATTGCGATGGGCAAAATCAATGAGTTAAAGCTCGAATTGCTTCAGTACGCACGTTATTCGCCAGATTTAGCTCTTTCGGATTATTTCTATTTCCAAATGTGCAAACAATGAAGAGGTGGAGTCTGTGGTAGATGGCTATTCTAATGAGTTAAACAGTTCATAATATAAACAGGGTATCGAAACTATAGAATATTGCTGGGAAAAGTGTATAGAGCGAAAAGGAGATTATGCTGAGAAATAAAGAAAAATTTTCCCAAAATTTGTTGTTTTCTTTGTTAGGTCGGGTAGTTCTGGGATTGCCCTCGTAAGCTATATACTAATACAGATATGTATAATGTGCTTGAGACTATTTTCTTTTTGGGATTGTTAAATTAAAACGATGATGAAAATTCTCTTTCGCCAATGATAAAATGGCAGCTATTTGTGTTATTCTAAATCTGCAATTGCATATTGACATTGAGTGCCGTAATGTTTATTTTCGAATATTGAAACTCTATTTGATTATAGAGGTAGCAGCTGAGACATCTGTGTTAAGCTACATATTGAGTTTTTCATTATTTCTAAGTTCGATTGCCATTCATAGTCATCCAGATTAAATGATTCGAGTAAAATAAATGTTAGTAATTAGTTATTCTTAAAATATCTAAAATATTCTATTGGTGCAGACACGGAAATCAATTTTTTTATGTAATTTTTTTTTCGTTTCATATTCCATTGTAGGTAGTGATTAATTTATTTGTAATCTTTAAATTGATAACTTTTCTATTTCTATTTTAGTGAAGTCCTTGTGATGTGTTCCAAACGTGTGTAATCCTATTTTTAGATATATTCAAGAGTATTTCAAAAGGATATTCTGCTTGCTATCGTATTTATTTTCCTAATTAGGCATACCTATCGTGTACGTACACACACATATGAATTCCACCACTATGACTAATATGTATAGGAAGAAATAAATAGTACCATGTCTATTTTTGTTACTACATATAAGCACTGTGTAATATGACGCTAGACGAAATACAAATCTATGTAATAAATTAGGGACATGTTGAAAGTAAAGTAAATGCTAAGCGTACAAATTTCTTTTAAATCTACAGATAATATAAACCTAGGAGTAATTGTAGACATGTACACAGGCATAAAGTGAATGGACCATAACACATTTCGTCGCCCGTTGTTATTCAAAATTCCGAATATATTATAATTGGACATGTACACATTTAGCAGTGAGTTAATCAAACAAGTCAATTTAGTCAAAACAAACTTTGCTCAAGTCGTCATAAATAAATCATCATATCACAGAAGCAAGCATAAAAAGTAGAAGTAATAACAAAAGCAAAAAAATCCTCTACAGCAAATTGGATTAAAAGGATATCATTATACAATCATACCACAATTGAAACAAATCCAATTTTCATGTTGAAAGCAAAAAAAAAAAAAAAAATGGAAAAATCACAAAAATAATGAAATTTTTCAACAAGATTCAACATTCAGAGGATTTTCAACTATACTATAAGTGGTTAATAAACTCACGAGTACATATCATGTTACACTCACACATACATATACACATACATACGGCACTGCTTCATGTTTGCGATATTTATATTGCAGTCAGCCAACCATTTATACGCTCAGGTCATGCCGCGGTCATAAATACACTCTCTGTGTACCACCGTACATAAATACATACATACATACAAGATGTTGACGATGACGACGGCAACGCCTTAGTTAAGTTATTTTTGTGTGTATGTGTGTGTGTGTTTTTTTTTGCATTCGCCATTTTTCTCATAACAGCGTGAGTTAAAACCACATTTAGCAGTAACACTTCACTCAAAACTACTACTCGCCATCACGGCAAAAATGGGTGAAAAAAAATATATGTATATATATATTTATAGGAATTGCAACAAAATCTCATCTTCGCACGAAGCTCAAACATAAGCCATAAATTTGAAGTACAAGCATTGAGCACGGATTTATGTTACAGGAGCATCATGAATGAGTTTCTGTTCTTATGTATAGGAGAATACTCATGCATACATACATATGCATGTACGTACATACATATATCCTCTTATGCATGCTGTTTTGTGATCCTTTTTTTTTCATTATATATTCATCCGGCAAAGACAAGGCGTTGCCCAATACCACCAGCACTATATATTGTGACAATCCTGCATAAAGCTTTAAAGAGGTACAAGAAGCGGGAAAGTGACGATCGCATACTCCACACTCACTTAGTTAGTTAATCCACTTTAAACTTTGTCGCCTTGCTATTCTTTCTACGTATCTTTTGCATTGTTTGAAATGAACACGAATTGCATTTAAAATATTCGCGTGACTGAGTGAGGAAGTTAGGAATTGAGGAAGTGAGGAAGTGGTCGTATGATAGGTATGTTACTTTTCTATGCAAATATGTATACTTTTGCGAAATGTTTATAGTATAACGAGTAACATATATGATAAGTAGTTGAAATTGAAGGAGAGTGAAAAAGCTTTGGAAGATGTTTGAAAAAATACATTGGAAGGGTACAGACGGGCGGGCTACTTTTGTTGGCTAAAAATTGTAAAATTTATTCATGTCATATTAAAAAACAAATGTTATATTTTATTTATTTATTTTTTTTTTTTATGTGTACATGTATTTATAATTATGAAGAGATTGTCCCACAAAAGGAATTCAAAAGGTTTGAGTGTGGTAGCTTAGCACCACATTTCGACCATTGTGTGAGGTAAATGTTAATGTGAAATCAATTATGTTGTCATAATTTCTTTGAAAATAATTTATTTCCTCTTGGAATTCAAATAGATTTCTTTACAATTCACATTTGAATCACTACAACTTTATACGTTGCTGAAAATATTTCCAATTCTTATTGCTTATGGCTCCGAGTAAAGCATAAAATCTTAAGTTTTCAATAAAAAACTTGAAGATGTTTCAGTTGAAATATTATATTTTTTGTGAATATTTGTTTCATATATTTTTTTTCACCAAAATGATAATTTCAAAACTGGTCATTTCGCTCGTTTTACTTTGGACTTTAAAAAGATAAAAATTCCTTAAGATTTATGTGTTTATCATATTATTATTTGTTTTTATACAAATATACAACAGCAATTATTAGTAAATAAACTATCATGTTGCATGCTAGCTAGATTGGTACCCAATTTACAACGGTCATTGTCAGGGGCTATTTAAATATTTTTTACTATGATTGTTTCTATCGTTTGGACTCATTTGGCAGAATGAAGTGAATATTGTACTTTTAATTAAACGATTCACATGTTCATAGAAAAAATTCGAATAAAATGCAATATTTGTTTAATTTCTTTTTGATTTTGAAAAATTTAGCACAAACTAAAATTATAAAAATTATCATACACACAAATTTTGTTGACCTCAACCACTCAACCACTAGCATATAAAATTTTCAATAAATGTTGCAAAACAGCTGTGTGGACACATATGCTTGTAATATCATTGGGTGGTGGCGATATTCCCTTTGGTACATATTAGGATACATGACATATGATACTAGTTAACCACAAATACGAGTATTTCTACTTTAATAACATACTAGAATGGCAAATACTGTAATGTCGGCATAGAGGAGAGCTTAGAAAGCTGTGAAAAACAAATAAATATACTATGTTCTCAAAAATAAAAAAAAAAAAACTATTCTCAATGACATGTCATTTGGTGGTTAGAATATAAATGTACCTAATATATAATATTGCACTATATACATACATCTGTTTAATAATTTTCTTTTAATTGCTGGTTAAAGAAAAATAAAAATTTCTTTTTTTGGAAATTGTGATTTTTTTGTTTCAACAACGTGGCAATTAATTTGTATATCAAGTATATACGAGAAAAATCCAAGTATGTGGCATAAGTGAAAAATATGCAAATTAGCTGTTAAAATCATTTCTGCCATGTTGCCAAAACCATTCGAAAAAGGTGTATACTAAACATAGACACATATCAAAATGTTCCCGAGTCTGTCAATTTTTATGAAATCTCTGGAACAGCTGCTTAGTCTACATATAGTAGACTATACGACAGGAAAAAAACGCATAAAACGTATTTTTTGTAGTAAAGGTACTCTTTCTCTATCTCTTATTAATTAAGTTGTTAATTTTGCATTTGTTTGACGTTGAGGAAAATTTCTTTCACATTTACCGTGACATGGTACATTGCATTGTAGGCGCATGTTCAACATGCCAACGTGGCAACATAACGTGAGCATATGCTTTTTTACATAAAAATACATATATATATATAATCCCTTCCTGTATTTGTAGGTATAATTATTTGGAGGAGAATGATGGATTAGAATGCATGAAAGTATTTGATTATAAATACAGGGTGCCGTTATGAAAATTCATCAACTGCATTTCGAAAGGAATATTTTTCAAATTTCAAAGAAGAAGAAGAAGAATATTTAAAAAATGTTTTTAAAATGAGTTACCCTGCTTAAAAATTCTATATGAAACAATATTCTTAAGACCAGATCCGGCATCAGCACACTGGAGTTAATAGAAAGAGAATTCTATGAAACACAATAAGGCACTGCTTTAGAGTTTTAAGCTATTTCATATGCTTCTGAATGAAATTTTTTTTTGTAGTAATAACTAAAAGTGTTATAAACTGCTAATAAGTTAGTTTCGGTTATTTAAAAAAACAAAAATTTTTTTAACCTATTAAAAATAAAACTTCCAGCTAATGACACAACGCATAACCTTTAATCAAATATAAACAAATTTCTTACCCTGTATTTGCCTCAAATTATATATTTTCTAAATGCACCTGTCTCAATTATGCATGCAGATATTTAAAAATATTTTACGAAAATAACGAAAAGAAAAAAACCTGGATAAAAATGTTTCATACAAAAAAAAAAAAAAAAATCCCATAATAAATTTCACTTTAAATGCTCGATCGCTCCTCTTGTTGTCAGCATTGTTGTTGTATGTATATTTGCAAAGTCATAACAAAATATGTTTATACATAGAACTATGTTTGTATGCGTGTGCTGACGTGTGCGTGCTTCAAAAGACTTTTGGTTTTGCGTTTGTTTTTGTTTTCATCATTTAGTAGCCCATAATCATCATCATCATCATCATCATCATCGTAATCATAACGATCAGTGAGAACAAGCGATATTAAAAATTTTGCGCACCGTTGCCATCATTAAGACAACAACATCATCAACATATCAGCAACATAAGCAATGAATTGCTCGTATTGTACTCGTACATAACTACAAGAGTGCATACGCATTTACCTTCTGCATCCATATGCGTAGTTCCGATCACGATGCATGAGAGAATGTACTATATTTACATAAATGATTGGCTTGCTTACAATCGACCAACACGATCAAAAATCCTTTTGATGATCACTTTCGTAGTTCGTTTATTATGCTATTGTATGTATGTATGTATGGTGGGCAAGGTATGCAATTTCATATAATAAGCTGCACCTCTCTGCATACAATGTATAACAACATTTTGTATATTGTGTAAGCAAATGCTTATTTTTGGCATCATTCGCTATTATAAACAATATTTCATAGAATGGTGGTGATGATAGTGATGATGATGATGGCTTTGGAGGTAATGTCTCATCCACTGAACATAAGAAGATATAATATATAATTTTTTTGCATGAGTATCGACGACGGACGGATATTATGTTATGACTTATCACAAGAAATTACAGCTGCAACATTCATAATATTTTCTAAACAACATCGCTGCCTTTGTTGTTTATGTATGGGTAGTAACAGTATTCGGCATTCAGACGTTCAGCATATACAAACTTATTACATGTTCATCATCAAAGAGTGTGTGTATTTGGTTTATGTGTTGCATGTTGCATGTTACACATGTTTGTTTACCTGCAATGTTAATAGTGTTTTCCCCCCATTATGCTTTATGTCTTTTGTGCCAATAGTTTTTCATTATTTTTATTGTTAATTAATTTCTATGGTTGTAAGCATCATATGTGATTTGTTGTACTTTAAGTCGTTCATGTTATATTAATGAGAGTTTAAATACGCATTTGATAAATTATGCAAATTTGTTGGGATTTTATGGAAGTAAATTTGTCACTATTATCTAGATATTGTGAGCAGAGATATCGTATTCTCCAGGTATGAGGTTTTCGATGTTCGACAACCACTTATTTATGTATATTTTTCTGTACTCATAAATTGATTGCTGCATACAGATCATTTTTCAAAAAAAAAATTAATAACTTGCTCAACTTTTAGATGATAAACAATTAGTTATTATTATTATATTAAATAATTAATAATAATGATTTTCTCCTGTACATGGGATCGTTATATGTACACTATCATTTTTAACAAAATATTAATATTTCGCTATTTCATCCGATTCGGCAACCAATTACGAATTTTACTATCCAGTATTGATTAAAATAAGAAGTTCGGCTAAAAAGTTTACTAAAGCTTTCAGTGTCAATGTCAACGTAATTAATACTGGTAACGTTGAATGCCCTAGCTCTAGGAGAAAATGTGAGATTTTTATCTAGCTTCCAAAGACTCATTTCAATATAAATCAGTATCAATAGTTAGCTCCTAAAAAAATACGTAGAGTAAAGAGTAGACAAAATACTATTTAGTTGATAATATAAATTATATTTGAATGGTGAATGGTTGAAGTGAATTGGGATTTGATTTATATAATTCATTATTAACATGATTGTTATTGTTCTTGTTGTTACTATTACTTATGTCCACCGCATGTTGCAGTAATATTAATAGTAGGTAGTGCCATCAATATGATTGAACATCCTTTCAAGTAGTTAGGTACATAAGCAGACGTGTGTACATATATAGTAATTTAGTAATTTATTGTATTGTACATCTGTATGTATGTAGGTATTGTTGTATAGAATTTTATTGAAATTCAATTAAAATTGGTCATATGTCAATAAATTGGATACGCATGGTACGCATATCCGAAAATGCATATGCATGCATATGGGTGAGTGGCTGGGTGAGTTGTTAACAACTATGTATGATACATAAATGTGATTTGATTCGATTATAAAGTGAATTGTATGTATATTTTCATGAGTGTATGGACTCGTGTTAAAATAGATTTGATTGTAAATTTTATGACTTTTTGAAA
Source organism: Megamerina dolium (assembly GCA_963854835.1). Taxonomy (NCBI): domain Eukaryota; kingdom Metazoa; phylum Arthropoda; class Insecta; order Diptera; family Megamerinidae; genus Megamerina; species Megamerina dolium. The sequence goes on along the minus strand of OY978526.1, from coordinate 1,342,178 downwards.
TTTGCTATCAACAAAAATGTGTTTTGTTGCTACGACAAGATTGTGCGGAAATGGAAAATGAATATTTTGTATTACTACAAGTATTTTTTGCTTGGTTTTTGATACACCACATTAGTTGTAAGGGGGTGCTTTTGATTTCCCTATATGTATCATACTATAAAGTGCAAATTCTTATCAATGATTCCATGCCTTTTATTCACGGTAATTTATTAAAAAGAGTTTTATTTTTAAAGTACGCGAATATATTTTGTTTTATTTCAGTTCCATTCAGGTTTCAAATAGGCATAGAATTTACGAAAAGTAAGAATTGAAGAGAAGAAGATGCTGTCCTTATTAAAAGACGTAAATATTTATGAGGATTTATAAAAAAAATTATTTTAGAAACATTCATTTCTATGTTTATATGCTAAATCAAGCTAAATTTTTAAAAGCGCCACGAACAAATTAAAAGTCGTAACTGATGAGACTAGTTAATTCGTATGGACTATAGGCCATTAAATCTGAATTCGGTGATTGGCGTAAGTTATTTAAGACCTTATTACCTCGATTAGAGCTTTGAATATTTTATAAGAAACATGCCAAGCTCAAGTTTTGTAGACGCATAGAGGTCAACAACAAGAATGACTCGAGAATTTTATCTTCGGATGCAGAACCACATATTTAGAGAGGTAATTTTTCTCAAATTTATCATTTGATTTACAATACTATATAAGCTTTATCTTTGCTTAAGTAGGATATTGAGTTCTTTTGCTATGGGTCATTTATTTTTGTAGTGTATTCATTTGGTAATGAATTCTATGTGTAATTTAATTAGTTCCTTTTTGTTAGAGCTCAAAATTACACATATGTAGGTATTTACCAATGTATTTAGAAATTAAATTGCAAAATAAAAAAAAAATTTGAACATATTCGTATGTGATCATTAATATGTTGCGCAAGCATATGAGTATTATGATCAAAGTATTTTCATATAAAAACTACAAGGCTACCATATTAATCCATACATGCAGAGTACATACAATCAATATGTGTATGCACATATCAAACTGTCAAAAATTATGAAATACATACATGCTTACATATATAAATGTGTACGTATGTATGTATGTGCTATATTTTCAACAAATTTCAATAAAATTCTCTTTAACATAACAAATACTCACAAGTAAGAACGAAATTGATTTCGAAATGTTTATAAAAATGAATTATTGTGATTGACGTGCGGATTAAACACTTGATTATTTTTTATTGTTACAAATTTTGTTCTCTGTTTTGTTGTAATTTCTCAGAAAAGCTTACAAGAAATAAATGAATCAAATCAATAATGGAGATTTACTAAATAAATAACAATGAACAATAAGAAATCATGTAAAATTTTCGTAAATAAAAACTGACTCGAAGGTGATAGAAATTGTAATGTACAAACGATCACAAATATTTCAAAATTGACATAATATTCATTATAAGAGGTGCTATTGGTTAAATAACACCTCTTAGATATAAATTTATGTAAGAAACCTCTACACTCGAGCCTAGAGTCGAGCTAAAATATTTCAATAATGAAATTTAATATAAAAAACAATAAATAAATAAATAAAACGAAAACTATCTAACATTCATTTGTTCAATTTGGTGAAAATATAAAATCTGAATTTTCCGATAAATATTTACCACAACCAACAACACCAAAACACCGCCGACCCTCAGAAAAATAAACTTTTTTTAACCCTTATTTGCTGCAAGTACTATTTATCGTTATTGAAATTACAAAATTACCTTTACAACAAAGCATTATGTATGTTTCTGGCCCACCCATTGTGAACAATAACCAACACAAGTCAACGAATTATTACAATAGCGATTCAGTGAGCATATGAAGGTGGTCGATTGAGAACAACACATGCAGAAAGTACCTTTATGTATCGCTCGTGTGTGTGTGTGTGTGTGTGTTTGAGTGTATTTTGTGGTGGTTGATATTTGTTGTGAAAAGTGAAAATAACGTGCAAAATTTATTGAAATTATTTTCATGTAAATGCGGAAGAATGAGCAGTAAACAGTATCCTCGTATCGACTACCTAAAAGTACATGCAATACAATACATAGTTATGTACATGTCCAACGCTTGTCGTCATATTAACGAAAATGAGAAAAGTCAAAGTCACAACAACAGCAAAATCTAAAGGTTTTCATTCTCATTCATTTGTTCATTTATTCATTCATATCGTTTATGGTTGAAGAAATCTAGCCTGCTGTGAAATTTATGCTGCATCAATGCAGATAAGCTACATAGTCAGTCAGGCAGCAGCCCGACAATCATTGAATGCGCGTGTGCCCGTGTATAGATGTGTACACATATGTTAATATGTGTATGTGTTTACAATAATTGTTCGCCAAACATGAAACCGTGTACCCTTTTTTTTGTTGTTGTTGTTTTTCTTATGGTGAATTTTGCAAAATTATCGATATGAGAATGACGACGTCATTGCGCAGTTTAGGGTGCAGAGTGTGTTGAAAGCAATTGTGCGATGCTTAATGGCATTGCTGCATGGCATTGTTACATTTGTTGTTGTTGTTATTATTATTATATTTTTATTGTAACACAATCGTACAGATTAGTTACACCTTTTGCACATTTTGTTGGGTCGATTGTTTCGGATTCGGGTTGTTTTACATGTGAGTGCTTATCACTCAGTTGGCCAACTTTTTTCCCATCACTTTGATGTGGTATGAATATGAAATATTGTATTTATTGATTCGAAATTTTATGATATACATTTTTCGTTTGAATCTTCTATAGAATATGCTTGATAAACTCAACAATTTTAAATTTTATTTGAATTGGTCATTGGTTTGAAGATGTACATATGTTAAATAGCGAAAAATGTGAGAACTTTCAGCCTAATTGGATTATTTCAATTTTCGAAATTATCTGCTGAGCTTACACCTCCGTAATCCTCTACAAAAAATATGCGTGCAATTTCTCTTGGGCTTAACATTCAACTTCAATATCTATTATATACAACAAAAAAAAGCAACACTTAAGTAAAACCAAAACTTTGGTAAAGTGTATCCAGTGTATCCACCATTCATTTCCTTAATCATGAGGGTGCGAGTTGAAGAGAGACAAATTGTCATGTGTGTCAGCAGTTCATCGAGGCGTCAATTATTTTACATAAAGCATTGGTTGCTTGCGACCCCCACCTCCGCCCCACAATTTCCAACAGAGCACTGCCATAGAGGCATTTTAATAAAACTAATGAATTTTAACAATTTCTCCTACATGACGACTAGCAAGTAAGTAGTTGTGAAAACGTGTACATATGACTTAATCTCTTGTTTTGCTACTTAAGCGTAAAAATGTTCGGTTTTTTCTTATTTTTTTTTTTCTTTTTGGCCTAGAAGATTGAAGACCATAGATATGTATGTATTGCAAAAAAAGATATGTAGTTATACATACTCGTATGTATGTACATAGACTGGTGTATTTGGTACATTTATTTGAGGCCTAACAGATATTATCCGTTTATTTATTGCAGTCGTTAACATATCTTGATGTACAATACACACATATGTACATATATTCGTACTAGCGCTTATCGGCAGCACAAATAAAACAGCAACAACAACAACAACAAAGAGTCATAAAAGCGTCGATGTCCTGTGCGTGTCATCCTCTGCTGCATATGATACGCATGAATTGAATAAGTTGTCGAGTGACTTATGTATACGATATTAGGCATAATCTAAGGCAATACCAGCAATTGTACGTAATACTCGAATTGTTGTTGTTGTTGTTGAAGAAAAATTGTATAGTTTTTGCACGCGCTTTTGTAAATTTCATAAAATTGTATGTGTTTCATGCTATTACATATTAACATACGTTAAGCTTTTGAAAACTCACTTACTTACTTACTTACTTGCTCACGCTTATTATTATCAATCTTGTGCCATTTTGTTTCAAGCTTTTATAATATTTGCATTCATTTACTTTTGAATAACTGAGCTACGTGACAATTTAGATTATTTTAAGAAAATGAATTAAACGCTGAATGTGGTTTTTTTTTCATCAGATTTTCAGCATAATTCGGATGAGGGGCCAAAATAGCGGAAAGACCTTTAGATATAGATGTTGCCTACTAGAGAGTGAAAGAACAATTTCGTTACAAAAGGAGGAAAATTCACCACTATTTGTCAATTTAAAGCTTAAAAAATTTACTCTTTTTCCATTCAACAAACCTCACTTTATTGTCTTCTCTATAAATAATTGCCTACTATTAGGCGCTTTCTCAAGTGGATTGATATATTTTTTTTATTATGTGATACAAAATAAAATACACCCAACTATTTAGAAAATCATTTTAGTTTAACCATATATTGTACAATATATATATATACCACCGACCTTCATCATATTAAGTGTAACTCAAACGACCATTTAAATTACCTACTACTTCAAACATATGCATACGCAAGAGTATAGAAAAAAAAAAGAGAAACATATAGAAAGGGACAGAGGGTTTAATATCCAAATAAATGCTGAAATATAATGATTAATTGCCAATTTAACCTAAAGAGACAACCCCATTGGCCGAAGTAATGACATAAAAATGTCAGCAAAGTAAAGCAAGCCAAATGAGAGTCACATGAAAGATACATAGGTAAGTGGTGTGATAGATATGTATGTACATATGTGTTTGTTTGTATACATGTGTTTGTGTGTATCTTCTTGCTCACTGTAATGCATCGAAAATCTAATATGTACACAACAGCTAAGAGAAAAAACATTCTTACCTTTTCTTTGCCGTTTATTTTCAAGTACCCTACATCTAGACACTGATGACATATTGGAATGAGTAGGTAAGATTTTCAAATTATACGACTATTTGAAAATTTTCAATTTCATCTTCATCTTGCCGAAATATAAAAAATTCATAAATGATTTTTTTTTTTCGAAGAGTTCCACGGGTCCACTTACCCGCCCAACCGACCGAGAGGCACGTTCGCATAGCAAACGGAACTGGTGATCGATCAACAACAGCCCGTACTATTCTGAATCATGTGATTTTTGGCCGATAATTAGACGATTAGCGCTATATTTTAAAACAAACAGTACAAACTGCTTCTGAACCGATACTAGATTTTCAATATAACAATTATATTGGGAATTCCACATATGGATCTTGCAACTCCTTTGACCATCTCTTGTTAAAGACCAATATTCCCTTCGATTTATTCACACAAGGTGGGTGCCATAGCTCAGTAGTTAGTGCGTTGGTCTTCTGATCTGTAGTTCGTAGGTTCAAGCCCCGGCTGAAGCATAACAAAATTTAATATCGAAAAGATTTTTCTTTCGAATGGTTCCCACTTGCCGGCAAGAATTGGCATTTTTTCCGGCAGTAACAATTTGCAAAAAATTCTTCTTAAAAAGAGCTCTGTGACAAAACTTAAAGTTAAAGTGACGTCACTAGGGTTCTGCCGTTCGGAACCGACTAATATAATTAGGTCCCTTCTAATGCTGTCCAAATTTAACACAGTATTGGAAGAGAAAATCGGTGGTATCACAATGGACCTTTCTGGCCTAAGCCACATAACCTAACCTAACCTATTCACACAAGAGCTAATATGTAAATTGAAATGGCAGAGGTTCTCTTCTAGAGAAAATCATGAATTTGCATTTATATGAAATTTGAAGATGACACTGAAAGGGCACAGATTGCAAAAATCTGCTGAATTCTTGTGCAATGAAATGCCTGACTTCATCGGCAAACGTCGCTTTGGTGGAACAACTCTAAGTCTAACTTTTGTATTAGTAAATCAGGATTTACTCTATCAAAACCATTGCTAAAATCAGTATATTGTTTATATAAAAATATTGAACTCACTTAATTTAAAATTGAAAAAATCTGCCAAAAGAAATAAAAAAGAACCAACGAACTTCAGCTGCTCTATACTGGTTTATGAACTCAATTGATGCTGTGTTAATAGTTTGAAAATCAATTTTTTGTTTTCTTAATGCAAATTGAACCTTGTTTTCATATGACAATTTTGTGTATTTAAAGGTTATTAATAAGATGCTAAGATAATGAAGATTCACCATGACCAGAAAAATATGAAATTATGCAATTTGAGAAATGGAAGCTACTGACTAAATTTTTTTGGAAAATCTTTATGTTTTATCTTGTAAAAAGCTAGTGATGATTTAGTCACGGTAAATTGGATGTTTCGGTGACGTAGCTCAGTGGTTAGGGGGTTGGTCTTCTGAGTCGTAGGAAATGCGTTAAATTCCGGCTGAAGCAACATTAATATTCAAAAAGATGACGAAACATTTCGTTGTTTAGTTTCAGTAAAAAGTGACATAACCACACCACACCGTTTCTTTCGAACGGTACCCACCTGTCGGCAAGAAATTGGCAATTCTTCCGACAGTAACAACTTGCCATGAAAAAGCTTCTAAAAGAACTCTGTGACAAAGCTCAGAAAAAGTGATGTCACAAGTGTTCTGCCGTTCGGAACCGGCTAAAATAAGAAGGTCCCTTCTAATATTGTCAAAAAATTTAAGAATAACAACAGTAATGGAAGAGAAGCTCGGCCAATGAGCAATTTGGGGCTTTAAGTGCCACATATTTATTTATTTTTAACCACACCACAGTACGAAATATTTATTGTTGGATAATGTATTTATAATTAATGATATTGATGTGACATAATGTTTATCTCATATTCGTATTCGACCAGCTTTAGGCCTTTATTTTAATTTTTGTGTATATTACATATGGAAAAAATCTCATTGCCAGTATCTCTGTATAAAGCTTTCATAAAATGGTTCACATATTCTTATCAATACACACATGTCCATCAAAATAAGTCCTCATTGTCATTGTAGTTATTCTTCAATCTTCCTCATACTCAGACGTATTTCTTACGTTAATGGAGCTGCTTGAAATTGTCTCATGTTTTTGGTTTACTATCTGTCTCGAAATATCAACATATCAAATATTCGCATGAAAATTGTATATATATTGGTCTAACTTTTGCATAAGACATGTGCTGTTGTCCTTTTTTCTATATGATATTTTCATCATCATCATCATCCTGAAGAGTCCTAGAGAGTTCAGTTGTAGAAAAAGAAGAAAACAACAAATAAATAAGTGTACTAGAAAATTACCAACTTATGTAATCTTGGTTAGTATCATTTATCAACTGGACGTTAGGTAATTTTTCTTACTTTACTCCTGTTTGTTGTCCGGTTTGTTGAAATGTTGGTATTCGTCAAAAAGTCACACACGTACACCTACCACATACATACAGACTCGTATGCAATGCGTGTTCATACAAACAGCAACCGGAAAATGACATTTCACACAACAATTATTCTTCGTCCGACGTCGTCATCATCATCAGCGTCATTGGAATTTGTCAGGAGTTTTTACCTTTTTTTCCATTTGGCCTGTGTCTGAATTAGTACGTGGTGGTGGTGATGGTGGTGGTGATGGCTGTACCATCATTGTATATTATAATTGAAATGTTGTTAAATTATAGTACATTTAATATAGATTCTATCATTTGTGAGATTCATTCGTCTAAATAATTATTTGTGGGTGGGCAGGCATGTGATGCCGTGTGAGGTTCGGGGTTTACCGAAAGAAAATCGGAAATTGGCTTTTAGATGCTTTACGAATAATGGATTTTTGCACGGCCATCACGGTATGTTGCCGCACTGAGTTATTTATTTTCGAGTCGATGAAATGAATATGTGCCTATGTACATACTACTCGTATATTATGGAGAAAATAATGACTCTACTTTTAGGATTGGGTGGGTTCACTAACGTGAATTTTTTCTCTACAATTTATGTATATTTTTAAAAGAATTTTTTATCTTATTTATTGAAAACTTGCCACCTAAGATTGACATTCAACGTTGGGTTGGAAAAATTGACAACAGGTAGAATTTTTGCCAAGTCTTGCAGTAAAAGCTCTTGCAGAAGTTTCATTGTTTCAGTGAGTTTGCTCAAAATTGACTTTTGACCAGAAAACGCATATAAAGACACACACATATTATCGTTACTGTTGCAATTTTACATGCAACATTTCAAAATGGACATTTTTTTTTACACTGAAATTGGTTTTGTGTACGTGTCATTGAAGTTTTTTTCTAGCGATTTCTATGTTTTTTTTTTATGTCATCTTATTGCTATAAAAACTAAATAGGAATACAATACAAAACCTCAACATGGTAGAAAAAAAAACATAACTTACTCTGACGTACAAATTACAGTGCCTGCCTCAGCATTTTACACATGTAGTAGGTATCATATATTTAATATTGTATGTTATGTTCAAGCGAAAGCGAAGAGGAGAGCTGGTCTTCATGTGCAGCACAAAACATTGACATGAAGTTAATGGATGTTTTATGATCAACTTCCCTCAATTGAAAATGGATTTTCGATGTGGTAGCATATTTGTGTATGTGTTATTTTCGTTTTTTTTTTCTTTTTAACATACTGTTGGTAAACTGATATTGATGCCACCTACATACATCTACATACATTTGAAGGTGTTTATGGTTTTTTTGTATTATTCTGTGATTGTTCTCCTATTAGTTCGATGGCATTTGAATGTATTTTGATTTTTTGATTGTTATTAAATTTTGCTTTCCTTTGCTATATCTGAGGGTGAAAGTTAGTTTTTTAATTGTCCAATCTAAATTACTTACTGCGATGGCATGAACCTCTATTGTCCATCTAGAGCTCAAGTGACGAAATTTTTGCTTGCGAAATATGTTAGAAGTAGAAGATTCTTGAAGATGAATTCCTTCCATGTATACCCTAGTAGGGAAACAAAGGAGTAATGGTCTATCCATCCATCATGGTCCAAATGCCAAAAAATATATCCAGGGGAGGAGATGCTCAGGCAAAGTTCTTCATTAAATCGGCTCTCTCTAGTTGACACTTTTATGAAATTTACATACACATGCATATGTGAATATAGTAGTTTATATATATTAAAAATGTCCACACTAATTCCCATTTAAAAGTTTGTTTCACTTTCGATTTTGTGCCTTTTGATTGTATTTTATTAGCACTTTAAATGTCACACATAGAATATTTTATAGCATTTTGACAAATTTATTGTGACCACTAATAAATACTCATACGCAAAAATCATCTACATATCACAAATCGCGCATAACAGCTGAAGATTTCATTAGCTAAAGATACCAAAGAATAAAAAAAAAAATTTCCGCAAAATTTATCTAGCAAATGCTCGTATGTGAAGCAAAACAACTTAAAATGTACATAGATATTTATATAGAATGACGAAAACAGAAAACATTTCATGTCAAAAAGTCATAAAAGTTTTTATTAACCTGGCAACATTGTATTGGGAGGCCATGAATGAACGAATGGACAAGAAAGGCTGTTACGTTACGTTAATCCGTTGAACTAAAAATATATAGATGCATTCGTATGCAAATTTATCATTTACGTACATAATATATATATATATTTCATACTTTTTCCGATTGTTTGTACGTAGCCACGTACGTTTTTCTTCCTGCCCTGCACTATTTTGTATCACATGAAAGACAGACAGCCTTTTGTAAATATGTCAAAAAAAAAAAAATTAATAGAAAATGAAAACAAACAAAATAAATAAACAAATACGTATTTAAAAAAGTAAAATATTAGCATCTGATCGAAATATTTGACGAATTGTTGTACAATTTCAATAAAAATGTCTTCTAAAACAGCAGCGATATCAGGTGATGTACCGAAAGCATTTATATTGCGCCAGTCCAAGGATGAGAGGAAGCACGAGAAAGCTGCTGCAAGAAGTAGTATACTTATGTACGAAGACCTTCAGCAAAGTTATATTTAATTTGTTGTTAATTTGTCAGCTTCAAACACGTCTCGCTCATTCAATCCCAAAATCGATTATGAGTCCATACTCGCTATGAATCGTGAGGAATTTCTTAAGAAATGGGACATTAACACACCATCACCGGAAACGAATTTAGCCGGTTATGACATAGTAGCACTATTAGGTGCCGGCTCATTCGGTAAAGTGGTAAGTGAAGGACAGTTATGCTGATATACGACAGTCATTTGTGTTAACATTTATATTTTAAACTGAACACTGAATAGTCAAAGTATCAGATGCAACAATGTGCAACGCTGTTGTTATACTCATATAGTAAATTCCTCAAAGTATTTGACGATATGCGCATATAGTTTTAATTTGTGGAAAGTACAGACGTAATCGGCGCGTAGTTCTTGTTTTTAACCCAATGCGCCAATTCGTCGTTTATAGATCTTTTAATTTTCCATCTGCCATTGCTATGGTTCATTTAAGTCATATTTGTTTAAAATGTTCAGCATTAAATTTAGTTGCAACTACGTAACGGCAAAATTAAATATGTGGCACTTAAAGCCCCAAAGGGCTCATTGGCCGAGCTTCTCTTCCATTACTGTTGTGCGTCTTATATTTTGGACAATATTAGAAGGGACCTACTTATTTTAACCGGTTCCGAACGGCAGAACACTTGTGACATCACTTTTTCTGAGCTTTGTCACAGAGTTCTTTTGGAAGCTTTTTCATGGCAAGTTGTTACTGTCGGAAGAATTGCCAATTGCTTGCCGACAGGTGGGTACCGTTCGAAAGAAAAATCTTATCGATATTAAATTTGTTATGCATCAGCAGGGGATTGAACCACGACCTACAGATCAGAAGGCGAACACACTAACCACTGAGCTACGGCACCCACAGGTCCCTTCTAATAAAAAATAAAATAATATCAAATTTGAAACGAGTTCTCCTTGGAATAGGATTTGCCTCAAATATAGATGCCATCGCAGAAACAAACGAATACTTTGAGAGGTTAGAGAAATCGTATTTTGATAGAGTATTCTCACTTCTAGATAACTCGATAAATGGCATATTGAGTTTACAGAAATCAAAAATAAAGTTGATCTCCTTATTAAGGGAAAATCACAATAAAAATATTGATTAATTAATTAATTAATAAACTTTCTCTCTTTATTCATATCTCATGTACATATATATTTTTAACTATAGCGTTTGGTTAAAGAAAGCGCAACTGGCTATTATTATGCGGTGAAAATTCTGTTAAAAGATCAAATTGTTAAAACAAAACAAGTGGTACATGTGAAAAATGAACGAAAAGTATTAATGTGTATTAAATTTCCATTTCTAATGTCATTGGAATTCTCATCGAAGGATAATGATTGTCTCTATATTGGGATGCCATTTATAAATGGTGGTGAGTTGTTTACATATCATCGCAAGTAAGTTCAGTTTGCTATGCACACATATAAATATAAGAAATTTTAAATTAAATAGATCTGTACTTGCAATTACATAGAGTACGTCGTTTCAATGAGAAACAGGCACGTTTCTATGCTGCCCAAGTATTTCTCGGTTTGGAATATATGCATAATGTTCAACTATTATATCGTGATTTAAAACCGGAAAATATAATGATTGATAATCGTGGCTATATCAAATTGACCGATTTTGGATTTGCCAAGGTTGGATTTATCATCATCTACTCCATGCATAGTATATATTAATATTTGATAATATCGTATGTAGCGTGTTGATACTCGCACATTGACATTATGTGGCACACCCGAATATCTGGCACCCGAAATTATCCAATCGAAACCGTATGGTGCTAGTGTTGATTGGTGGTCATTTGGTATATTGATGTATGAATTTGTTGCTGGCAGTTCACCATTTGCTCCACACAATCGCGATGTGATGGTAATGTATTCGAAAATATGTGATGGTGATTATAAGATGCCACCATCATTTAGTGCACCATTTCGAGATATAATCGATCATCTACTGCAAGTTGATCTCTCCAAAAGGTTTGTATGCATTTGTATTTGGGCATGTAATAAGATTGATATCTTGTCCAGGTTTGGTAATCTCATAAATGGCAGTAAGGATATTAAGGAACACGAATGGTTTCGTGTCGTCGATTGGTATGCATTATTAAATCAAGAAATTAATCCACCATATATACCGACTATTGCCAATATGGAAGATATATCACATTTTGATCGGGTGGCTGAAGGGAAGCCATATGTTAAATCGAAAACAAATCGTCATGCGGAGGTTTTTGCTGATTTTTAAATCAACAATTTTTTTTTTCTTGGTGGTGAAATGGAGTACTAATTCGATATGCAGTATTGGTTGACTGTTAATTAAAATGAGAGAAAAAGAAAAAAAAAAACGATTAAATGAAATAAACTTTAAAGTTTTCATTTTTCTTTTTTTTTTTTTGCTTTCTATAATTGTATAAATATCTCACAAGTGTCAAAAAACAACGTTGATCATTTATATCAGATGAGTGGGAGCCAGCTCATGTGCAAGTAAGTATGTTGTACAGTATAATAATAACATTTCGTAAGAATAATAAAAATACATTCCACCATATTCGTCGTCACCCCAATAAACAATGTGCATGTGTATGCTTGAAATTCCAAGTGATCGATCATCACCCAACAAATGGCATTAACAAATGCAATAGCAAATACACAAGGGACGCCAATGCGGCTGGCTGCTATAGATACTGCTGTTGCAGTTAGACTTCCACTCTCTCTCTCTCTCTGTCGATCTTTTGTTCTTTTATTAGATGTGTGCAAGTGCATTTACTATTATTTTCGGAATCGTCCAAGTTACAGTTCCCCATTTTTGAAGCGCTATTGTATGGTAGTCAGTGTCGTTTCATGAAATATTCGAAATAGGTAAAATTCTAGGGATTTGTTGTTTTTAACGTTAAAAGTGAACATCTTTATTCAAGAAATTCGGAGATAATCTATCAAAAATATTTCTTTTACATCGAAATATACTTGATGAATCATCTTTGGACTTTAATCTATTAGGGAACAAAAGGATATACACAATTGCTCCACTTATTCCACTTATTCAAAGTTATAGACCCATGCCTCAAGACACATAAACTCGAGAACCACTGGACAGAATTTGACCAAAACTATTTTTATAGTGCAGTTTCAGCAAATCGGTACGTGTATTTATGCTGATGAGGAGAATGCCCGGAATGACACTTATTGCTATCATTGCTTTAAAGCAGATCAATTCATTCCTCAGCATGGATTTCAGTGGTGAGGATTCTTTATATATTTTTACAAATCGCTCATAAATTTCTCTGGTCTTAAACCTTATAAAGCAAAGAATTTTATTAAAATTCTTTCATGTTAAAAAACGTATTCACCCCTGGAATTCGAAAGGTAAAAACTTAATTTACCGAATAAATTTTTTTTTTTTTTTTTTTTTTTTGTTAGCTTATTTTTTTTATTGAATCTTTCTTAAATACAAGAAACTAACAATAAGTATTAAAATCTTACAAACTAAATAAAACTATGTGATATCCCCTACGTTCCATCACAATTTGGTGAGTCGCGAGATGTAGCAATTTTACAGCATATTCAGTGTGTCTTTTCTTTTTAATCGACGATGCCCCTTGCTCAGCAACAATTGCCTAGCAAGGGGATTCGGATGATTGTGTAATTTTTGAAAGTAGCTTCTGCAGGACATTGCAACTTCCTCAGAAATTGTGGATACATTTAAATCTCGATGGATGTTAACGTTCCTCATATACCAAGGCGCGTTTACAATAATTCGCAGACACTTGGATTGTATTCGCTGCAATTTTTCGATATTAGAGGGAGATGCGGTGCCCCAAAACTGAATACCATAAGTCCAGATTGGTTTCAGGATTGCTTTATATAATAGCACTTTGTATTCAAGATTCAACTTTGATCTTTTGTGTAACAGCCACCATAACTGATTCATTTTAAGCTTGATCTGAGTTTTCTTTGCCTCTATGTGATTTTTCCATGTCAGCCTTCTGTCGAGGTGAATACCCAAGTACTTTGTTGAGGAACATTGTGGAACTGATTGGCCATTAATTTTAAGTGGGGGACATGTATCTAGCCTTAGCGTGAAGGTTACATGTACGCTCTTTGATTCATTGACTTTTATACGCCATTTTGCTAGCCAGATTTCGAGAGAATCGACATGAGTCTGCAGGAGTTTAGTAGCTTCTATGGGGTTAGAGCGAGAGCACAATATTGCCGTATCATCAGCAAAGGTCGATATGAATGTATAGTTATTGTTGGGCATATCTGAAGTGTATAAGAGATACAGTAAGGGACCCAAAACGCTTCCTTGAGGAACGCCAGCGTGAATATCCAATGGATTTGTTGTGTAATCCTTGTGATGTACGAGAAATTGTCTTTTCGTGAGGTAGCTACTAAGCAATGAGGAGACATTTGCAGGCAGTAATAGTTTGAGTTTGTAAATAAGGCCATCGTGCCATACTTTATCGAAAGCTTGAGTGATATCAAGAAAGACAGCTGAGCAATACTTTTTTTCTTCAAAAGTGTTCCTTATCAGAGTTACAATGCGGTGGACTTGTTCTATTGTGCCGTGCTGTTTTCTAAATCCAAACTGATGTTGAGGAATCAGTTGGTTGAGATTAATAAATGGAGTTATATTCATGACAAGTAGCTTTTCGAATACTTTAGAAAGTAGAGGCAGGAGGCTGATAGGTCTGTACGATGCAACTTTTGTAGGGTCTTTTCCTGGTTTTGCTATCATAATAATTTTTGAAGTTTTCCAGCATTTGGGATAGTGTTTAATACGAAGGATAGCATTGAAAATGTGCATCAGATGAATTACTGAAGCCGGAGGTAGCTCTTTTATCATTTTACCGGTAATTTTATCTGGACCAGGTGATTTTTTTGGGTTTAAATCTTTATAAATTGCTTTGAATATGTCCTTTTTTTTAATTTTGAGCGTTATTGAGCAAGGTTGAGAAGTTAATATTGGTAATGAGGACTGTGAAGAGGGTGGATTGGGTGTAAACACACTTTTTAGGTGGTTTGCAAAAGCCAAACCCTTCTCACAGTTGCTTCTAGCCCAATTACCGTCACTCAAACGGATGGGGGAATCAGTGAGAATTGGCCGATTTGATTTTTTTGCTGATTTCCACAAAGAGTAGTCTGACGCTTCACCAGGTGTTAATTTCGCTATGTGCTCTTCTAACTCTTTGTTGTTTTTATTTTTTAAGGCTTGCTTTAACTTTCGAGTGCAGTGCTGTAGCTGTGTTTTCAGATTCGGTGATCTGAATTCTTGCCATTGTCTTCGGAGTCTTCTTTTTTGTCTTACTAGCAATTCAATATCGGCTGGTGTGTATGGGCTATAGTTTGATTGCTTGCATACCTTTGTGCAGGTGGCTGAGCTGAGAGCTAATGAGAGCAGCTGGTTGAATTTTTCGAGTGCTGAGTCTACATCGTGTCCATTTCTTAATACAGTACTCAGAGGAAGATGGGAATTTATATATTTCTTGAATTTTAACCAGTCTATTTTCTTTCTAACGCAATTGCTTTGGGGGTTTGGTGATTTTATAGATATTACCGTGGGTGAGTGGTCAGATGATAGATCATAATTACACTCTGTGGAGATATTTTCCATCTGCAAACCTTTGGCGACTCCAAAGTCTATGAGATCGGGTATTTTCCTCTTGTCCGTCGGCCAATATGTCGGTTGACCATTTGAAATAACATCGTAGCCGTGGTTAGTGATGATTGAACATAGTCTTTTGCCTTTTGGAGTTATTAATCGGGAGCCCCAGTGAGTGTGTTTGGCGTTGAAATCGCCAGCAACCAAGAATTTGCTACCAAGAGTTGAGAAAAATTCTTTATATTGCTGTTCGGTAATACTGTATCTTGGGGGACAGTATATCGCAGATATTACTAGCTTAGAGATGTATTCTTCCAGACATATAGATGTTGCTTGCAAGTAGACGCTACTAAAATCTTCAAGAACATGATGTTTTATTCTGCTTTTTATCAATACGGCAGTTCCTCCGCGTGCCTTACCATGCGGATGATTTGTGGTGTACAGTTTGTAATATGGTATTTGGTAGCAATTTTTGTCAGTGAAATGGGTCTCAGATATCATCATTATGTCGATTTGGCTGGATTCAAGGAATTGAATTAGCTCCAAACGGTGCTGGCTTAAGCCGTTGGCGTTCCAGTGGCATATCTTGAGACAACTCATGGTCTGGATAGCAATGTTTGGAGTAACATCGATTGATTTTTCATCATTTCTTGCATCATTGTTTGCATTGAGTTCATGAATTGGTTCATATTCTGAATCAATGTTTGAAGCAAATGTTCAAGGGTACTTGGCTGTTGGGTGGGCAGTGAGTGTTTCTGCTCATTATTTACATTGCTTTGTTGGTGTGGGTTTTGTTTTAAGACGCTAGCGTATGAATTGGTTTGATTCTTGTTTGGGATTGCAGAGAAGAATTGTGTTGCATCAATATTTTGTCTCTTACTTGAGTTGGCTATCTGAGTTTGCTCAACTGGTTTTAGAGGTTGATTGCTAGCGGAGAAATTTAGCTTTAGGGTTGTATATACTGGGCAACCTCTATAATTTGCGGTGTGATTACCTCCACAATTGCTGCATTTTTTCATGCTAGCATCGCCTTTAGATTTTGGGCATATGTTTGATTTATGGAGATCACCACAAATCACACAAACAGCTGGCAGGGTACAATATGTCTTAGTATGTCCATATTCTTGGCAGTTGCTGCACTGAGGAGGTCCAGTTCTCTTATGGGGTTCTTCGATTGTGATTTTGCGATGCAATAAATATCGAATTTTATATATGGGGTGTACTTCACCTTTTTTTAGGGGTTTTGTTTCAGGCTGAAGCTCAATACGATATAACGGTTGAGGTATATTGCTCTTGTTGAGAATGTTGAATACTGTTTTGGCTTGAAACCCTTCTTCCTGGAGGGCAAGTTTGATTTCGTTAATATCAACGTTGGGTTCGACGCCTTTGAGTACAACGATTAAGCCCTTACTACTTTTTAGCTGATATGTGTAGTAATTCTTTTTTACAGCATCAAATTCCGCTATTACTTTGCGATAATGAGTTTCGCTGTAGATTTGCACTTTTGTTTCCTCAATTTGGCCTTTGCGAATAGGAACAACATGGAAATTCTTTGGTCCTATAAGACTTGTAATTCTAGAAATCAACTTATCTGAGTTGCGTTCTCTCAAGAAAATGGGTGGGGGTTTGAAATTTTTCTTGGAGATAATATTTTCGTCACTTTCATCACCTGAAAGCAGAGCGTATCTATTTTCCGAACTAATAGGGACAGTGTTCTGTTTTTGAATTTTTGTTGAATTCATTTGTTTTGAATTTTGCGGACTTCTCTTTCGCTTTACTACAGTAATGTAGCGATCAATACCAGTTTGAACAGCAACTGGTTCTTTATTAGTCATCGCACTAGTTGCTTTAACTACTGGGTCATGCACTTCAGTAGAAGTACCGAATAAATGTAACTCAACACGTTTTTGCATGAAAGTTGTACCAACCAGTCTAGCAGCCTATGTATTTTCATACTCACTTTATTATTTCTCTATGAAATTTTGATTACAGGGTGCGCTACAACCCTATACTTTTGAGCCCCTCTAAACATCTGCAGTACATTAAGTACTTTTACTTTTTCGCCTTTTTGTCTTTCTTTCGCTGAATATTGCATCTCAAGTGCAACTGAAAATTTCATTACGTTTTCATAAGAAAAATATTTGTTTTCGTGCATTGTATTTTTTGTTCTTTGTTTCGAATGTGACGAAATAGACTGTGCGTGATCTGTTTGTTTGTTGGTGTACAGAGAAATATTTGTATGCCTTTGCTATACAATTGTAATGCAGACAATTGCCATTATGTAATTTTGTAATGCATATAAAATATTTAAGTAATATTTCAACTGCCTATCCATAAATGTATGTATGTTTATGTATGCGTGTGTGTGAGTGCGTGTAAATGGTAAATGTCTTCTTCCGTATTTGGTTTTGATTCAACTGCAACTGGTTGACTTCAATGAATTGTGTGGTTTTAAACATTGTGTACATAATGATGATGAGAAGAAGAAACCTGTTTTCCTCATATGCAAGTGATAAGTATTGGGAGAATTGAAACATGTGTTTGTTCTATCGTAATGAGTAGTTTGTGACACTTGTATACACATACGCTTCGCTTTTAAACTCCCCTTTAAATTCATTATATTGCACTTCACACAATATATCCATACCACAGCCAAATGATCATAACAAATGCACAAGAGAAGTTTTTGGTTGCTGTGCTGGTATGTGCGTGTGTGAAAGTGTCACACATTTGTTCCATCTATTGCTATTCACTTTGTCACTTTAGCTTTGATATCAAATAATCTAAGTACATAAATACATAAATTAATTAACTTGAATTTTTCCATGTTCCCAATATTCAACGTTTTTCCCATGAACATGTGTAGGCTACTATTTGGAGGGGAGTTAAAATATTGCTTGTATGCTAATAAATCTTAATACACCAGCAAGTACTCGTAGTATATAATAATTTTTCCTTATTTACTATATACATATTTCAATTTCACACATATGGAAATTTGGAAAATGCTTAAAAATTTTATTTTCTATGGTATTTGGTGCGGTATTTTGTGATATTGTAAAGGATTGATTTATTTACGATATGTTGTGGGTGACAGATAGATTTAGTAGCTTTCAATTGTAATGTATTAGAAAAAAATTATTGCTTAATTAGAAGCAGACACTTTAGTGAATTTTATTTACAAATTTTTCAAAAAGAATAACTTACAAAATGACTGTATCGTACAAGGGATTGTACACAATCAACCATATTGTGAGTGTTTCGAAATAAGATTTAAAAAAAAAATTACGCTTTTGAATGCTTCCTGAGGTCCGAAAGTGAACATTTAATTGCATAGCAGAAATATGTTTCATCAAAGAGCCTCAAAAATATAATAATTTAAGGCACATTACAAATCCAAACTTTTTTTTCTAAGTTTTCAAATGAGAAAACCATTCGTAAATGTCATTCAAAAGAGCCTTCAGGATACTTTTCGATTGTTGGTAAGTTAGAAGCTCAAATTTCATCTTTAACCACTTCTCACATACGCTCACACACTCAACACTAAATTGTATTAATTCAACCCTAGGTGAGTAATGATAATGATCTCTCCTTTGGGGTGGTTAAAGTTGCTGTTTTTTTTTTCTTGCATTCATCTCATACTGAAAGCAAATGAATGAATGCGAGTGAATACTCACTTTAATCAGTTGAATTGAAATAATAACGAAGAAAATGCAAACAAATAGAAAGGAGCTTAATTTAATTGTGGCATTTGTTTATTATTTGTAGATTGTTGTTGCTGTTGTTGTTGGTGTTACTGTTATTACTATGATGATTATTTTGATTGTTGTTGGTGCTTCCGCTTTATCAGCGGCCACTTTGGTTTTCATTTAGATGTAGTACTGTGTGTATGCGTATTAGAAATGATATTCCCCTGGGGTTGTAAGGTAATTTGGCAAAAATGTAAACGAAACTTAATTTGGCTCCAAAATTAGTTGTTATATTATGATTATGATGATAATCAAAGGCTTTATGCATTGAATTGTAATGTATGTACATACTCGTACATATAGTAAATAAATTTTGAGGTTAGAATTGTGATTAGACTGGACTTGTTAAGATTTAAATCTGTTTACACTAAACAAATATTAGGGGGAAAGGAGTTTTGGTTGTAAATCTTCAAAATAGTCGATTCTACATTTGTACGATTTTTTCATGATTGAAATCAGGAATCAGGTCACTAGGGGACAAATGATGCGGTAAATATAATTTTTATGATTTAAATTCAAATTACGTGTAAGATAAATTATTATTGTTATTATTAATAAATATTCTGACATCAGCAAAACTTGAAATTACACATTCTGGTAATGTAATTTAATGTATTGATGCAATATAAAACTACTGCGACCTAAAAAATCTGTTGTACAATCTTCTTCTGGTATAGGCTATGCCTATAAAATCTCATCCAATCCAACTACTTAAAAATACTAAAATATTGGCTGAATCTGATGATGCGCATTCCGGTAATTTTTATTGGAATAGAATCAAATTGAAGTCAGGTCTAAAAACGTAGAATTAGATATAAGTCAGATGCTGTGTCTTGTAATTAAGGAGCCATTCATATATACAATTCTCTAAAAATATAAATTAACAAACTCAATTATGAGCTAATTATCCATACGAAATATATAAATCTTTGCACAGCTCATTTAGCTGCATCCATCCCTCAGTCGTAAGCATTCTTTTGGTGGAAAGACGATAACTGTCACATTTTTTATAATTCTTATTAAATAATATGTTCATACAATGTAAGATCAACTCAAGCATATAGCGAATAAGAAAGAAAAAAAAAAAAAAATAGCCAAACAAAAAATCCTTGGAAAAAAAATGTATGCACATAAATATAGATGAGTATAATAAATCTTTTATACCTTTATTCGTATTCATATCAATATGATTTATGTGTAATTTTATCAAATTTCTTTTTCCTAAAGCATCTTCTTTTATATGCACTTATGTATTTATGTAGGTATATATTTATATGTTAAAAATATCATGCCATAAATACTATTTCCATCCTTCCTTCGATGTCTGTGTCCATCCATTTACCATTCACCCTTTATGATTTTGTTCGATGTTTTTTTTTTTGTGCTTTTGGTTTGTGTTTAACCAAAATTTGCACGTTTCATTTTCGTTGTCTCCTGTTGTACGCGATTTTTTTATTTATTTTTTTTTTTTGTTATTTGCTTCCCCTTCCTCATTCTTACTTTTTCCTTGTAGTTGTAGTTGTTTTTCATAGTGGACCGTGTTCGCTTGTTATGTATGTATTCTTGATTTTGTCTATATTGTCCTTTGTCCACTTTACATTTGTCTTTTCCTCTAGATGGTGGATGATACGATTTCACTCACCGAGTCCATAAGTACAACGAAACAACAACGAAAAAATGAAAATAAATGCGAAAAAATTATGATAATCATAATTTTTGTTACGTGAGTTTTCATGTGGAAAAGATGAAACATCATCGTCGTCGTCGCTGTAGCAGTCTCTCGTCTGTTCAATGGAATTTTCACATTGCTCACTTTTACGCTTTTCCACTACAACGTACGAGTATATGTTAGCTAGCTACGACTACAATATGCGTATATTGTTATTGCGTTATTACCACTGTTGCTGTGCTGCTGTTGCTACTATTGTACTACCACTACTACTGCTGCTGTTGTTGTTGTTGTTGTTGTAATCGTCATCACCATAATCATATAGTTTGCAGTTACTCCTGGGTTTTACCTCTGACTTTTGGCGCCCGCCAGTCAGGCGCCTTATTCTTTTACCACCGTGTCTACTTACACATACTTATATCCCCACCCATCGGTCTCAAACATCTCCCCTTCCTTCATCTCATTCTCAGACCACTCAGATTCATTTCATCTTTCATTCTTCATTCAGTAACAGCAGCAGCAGCAGCAGCAGCAAACTAACATTCCAAAAAATCACCACTACTAGCATATCCTTGCAACAATATATGTAGTTAAGGATAACAACGATGACGAAGCTGACGACGACGACGACGACGCACTGTTTTCACATTTGGTGTGGTTTCCTGTATGTTTGGATGTGTGTGTGTGTGTAAGCTAGATGGGGTATTATCAACGTGTGTGCGTTTTTAATGTTTACTCTTGAAGATGGCGAAATAAAAGCTTTTTGTATTGCAAATATTTTATACGGTGTATGTACACAGCCATATGTACATATGTATGATATATACACCTTACAATGTACTAAAAAGTGAGAGAGTATTTTATGAAATAATGTAAATAAATGTACTACATGAGTTAATAATTACATCCAATGGCAGATGTAAGAGGATCGTTAAAAATGATCCTCTTAATTAAATCCCTTAAAGCTATATTTTATGCCTAATTATACTCGGTACTCATGTTCATTGTTGCCAAATGTTTGTAACCACTTGCAGGAAGCTTCGAAAATATTGAAAAGTCTATAGATCCGTGTTCGGTAATTGATTGATCGCTATATGTCCATCCGCACGTCACCTGACACTCAAAGCCTCGTAATTAGCTTTATGTTTAAATCGCCATAAGGACTACCATATTTGACACTTTAATTAATAGTACGTTCTCCTAAACTCTACATCATCATAACTTTGTAAAAGCACAATGTTTAAGACAACCATATCTCAGGAATACGAGGGCGGTCCCAGAACTGACAAATAGATGGCGGCAATAGTTTGAAAAAAAAAAATACTTTGGTGAAAAGTGGCAACTTTATAAGACATGTTTTAAGTTTCAAGACGCCATGTTGTAAAGTATTTTTTTTTTGAGCCATCAAAAGTTAACGACCACAGTGAATTTGTAAACATGGAAAAAATTGGTCACCGTTATGTAATTCAATACTTTCATTTGAAAGGTCTCAATGCAACGAATATTAAAGCCGAACTAGATTCTACCCTAGGGGAATCTGCTCCTTCGTTTACGATCATAAAATATTGGGTGGCAGAGTTTAAACGAGGTCATACGAGCTGCCAAGACGAACACCGTAGTGGTCGACCAATTCAGGTGGCCACGCCAGAAATTGTTAAGAAAATCCACAAAATGATATTGGATGATCGCCTGCTGAAGGTGCGTGAGCTAGGTGAAATTACAGGCATTTCAAAAAGTGCTATACATAGTATACTGACCGAAAATTTGGAGATGAAAAAGCTGTGTGCAAGATGTGTCGCGTTTGCTCACAATAGAACAAAGGCAACGTCGCGAAGATGTTTCTCTAGAGTGTTTGGCAATGTTTCACAGTAATAAAGCCGAGTTTTTGCGACGATTTGTAACCATCGATGAGACATGGGTCCACCATTTCACACCTGAGACAAAGGAGCAGTCAAAACAATGGACTGAAAGGGGAGAATCGTGTCCAAAGAAGGCGAAGACAGTTCCATCTGCAAGCAAAGTTAAGGCGTCTGTTTTTTGGGATGCACGTGGGATAATTTTTATTGATTATCTTCAAAAAGGAAAAACAATCAACGGCGAGTGTTATGCTAATTTGTTGCAGCATACATAGTATAGTATAGTATAGTATACATAGTATACTGACCGAAAATTTGGAGATGAAAAAGCTGTGTGCAAGATGTGTCGCGTTTGCTCACAATAGAACAAAGGCAACGTCGCGAAGATGTTTCTCTAGAGTGTTTGGCAATGTTTCACAGTAATAAAGCCGAGTTTTTGCGTCGATTTGTAACCATCGATGAGACATGGGTCCACCATTTCACACCTGAGACAAAGGAGCAGTCAAAACAGTGGACTGAAAGGGGAGAATCGTGTCCAAAGAAGGCGAAGACAGTTCCATCTGCAAGCAAAGTTAAGGCGTCTGTTTTTTGGGATGCACGTGGGATAATTTTTATTGATTATCTTCAAAAAGGAAAAACAATCAACGGCGAGTGTTATGCTAATTTGTTGCAGCGTTTAAGTGATGAAATTAAAGAAAAAAAGCCGCATTTGGCGAAAAAGAAAGTGTTGTTTCATCAAAACAATGCCCCAGTTCACACATCCGCTATTGCGATGGGCAAAATCAATGAGTTAAAGCTCGAATTGCTTCAGCACGCACCTTATTCGCCAGATTTAGCTCCTTCGATTTATTTTCTATTTTCAAATTTGAGAAAATGTTCATACTATAAACAGGGTATCGAAGCTATAGAATAAGTGTAAAGAGTTAAAAGGAGATTATGTTGAGAAATAACGGAAAATTTACCCAAATTTGTTGTGTTTTCTTTGGAACGCCCTCATAGGTTAATGGATCCCACGTTTTTTAAATCTCTATTCATAAATTCTATTCATTCAAAATATAAAATCGGTACGACACTCGAAAAATATAGCATATATGATATACTTATATTCAAGCATAGATTCTCTGGGGTAATTATCAACAAACAAGTCTTCGCTGCAGAAATTCAACAAATTGCTCCAACTGAACTGGAACCATTGCATTTTGTAGATTTCAAACTCACTTCAATTTATGTATGATATCAATATTGCGTAGAAGAACTAAATAATTCAAGGGAAAGATTTTGTCAGCCTCCGTTAACAAATACCTGTAACCAACACTGTCAATAACTACGTACGTAAATACGTTGTTGTAGTACTCAGATGCATCAGCGAGAATTTTATCATATTTTCTGGTATTTACTGATGGTCACTTTGAAGAAGTGATGTTTACCATCAATAAATTCTAAATAAATAAAATCGTTTCGTTTAAATTAAAAGCAAAAATATCAAAACGGCCAATATTAGTATTGCATCTGTCTTTTGAATTGCTTTCAAAAATGTTTGTCGACTTTTGTTTTTTTTTTGCTGTGCTGAAAAGAAAATTAATTGAAATCATTTTGTAACAAAAATTCGTTGCGGCTTACAGCGACACGTGTCTCCTTCCCATAGGTTTCTATACAAACGCTAAAAATACAAACAATAGACAATCGACATTACATACTATTGTAGTTATTGTAGTTTTTATTTGTAAATTTAAATTCAACATTTATATTACAAGGCTGCACGGTAGCAAGCTCATCTTATGCACGTGTGTTTGTGTTTGCACATCATAATAATACTTAATAAAATTTGATGTATAATATTGTCATGTGTATATTGTGAGCGTAGAGTGATGACAACGATGAGAAATGATAATGATGCACTGAGCTGCCTTTGTTCGTTCATCAACCTCATACGAGCAGTGCTAAAGGAACATTTTTGATTTTGATTTTCTCTTCATGCCATTGCAGAGGGTTGTTATTTTGTGAATAAATTGCATTTATCATTATTCCGTTATAACTTATGTGTAGGTAGCTAAGACCATGGAAAATTTTTTTAGAATAGAATTAAAATGAAAATATTTTATTCAATTTGTTTCGCTTAAAATGCTAAAAAGTAGTGTATTTTGTAATATAATCGCACAAAATGCACATATACACGTGGTAATCTAATTGATGAATACGAAAGGTTCGTGTGTGACGTCTACGTCTTTTCATATTCTATCTCAATGGAAACGGGTTCATCCTCTTTAAATTCGGGTGAGTAAATTTTGCCCGATACAAGAATGAAATCTTCCTCACAATCCATAACGAAATACGCAAATGGACGATTGATGGCAAATCGTTCATATTTCTCTGTTTCACTGGTGGTACGCTCTTCAGCATTTGTGGCAGTGAGTCCAACTTGAGTGGTGCTGCCTTCATCGACACGTATACTAACAAATTGCACAATCTCATCGATATGCAGATCACGATCATCGGATAGATTGCTGAGATCGGATTCGTCACGTGAGAAAAGTTTCTGCAAACCAAGATTTTTCAATGACGATTCCGAACGTGTGGTCTCCTCAATTTGGAACTTGGGCAAACTAACAAAGAGATTTGTTTCTTTTGCCTGTGCCTTGGCCAGCTTAAAGTCGGACGGTTGTAGCTTGTCAATAATTGAACGCAGACCTTCAATTTCATTGGGAACAAATATCATCATAGCATATTTTTTGTTCTAAACACAAAACAACAAAAAAACACATAATTTATACTGATGATATACAATTATTACAATTTTACCTGATATGGCAAACAAATGACTTTGGCGTTCAAATGATCTAAATTGGCTAGGTAGTATGTGCCCTTGGCATACATCATGGGCACTTTGACATCATCCTCGGCAGTCATATAGAAGAACTCTTCACTGCGAGGATTCTCAAAGAATGGTGTCGCCCAATTGCCACGATAATAGAGACCATTGAATAGCAGCATTTTTGTTTTGGAACCAACCTCACGTCCCGTAACTGAATTGGCACTTAAAGACGATGTGATATCATCCTTATTGAAGAGACTACGTGAGTTGTAAACCTAATTAAAAAGAAAAAATAAAATGTTTATATACACACTCACACAAAAACACGTACACACACTCTCTCTCTCTCAGACTATATTATTATACTTACTCTTCTCACTCGACGTATATGTGATTCCAGTGCCAACATGATTTCACCATCATTTTGCTTTAATGCCATCTCAATGGCACTCTCCAACTTTTGCAATGGTATCGATACCTTTTGTGGCTCATTCGAATCGCTCAAATCATCAACGGTCGCTGTCTCACCATTTTCCGACAAATTCTTATGCACCTTCTCATCGGCTTGTACAGTCTCATTTTCTTCTACATTCAAATCATCTTCACGTTTGCTTTTATCTTTCGCATTCAAGTTGAGGTTTTCTTTTTCGGCTTTTTGTAATTCTTCTGGTTTCTTAACCTCATCATACGTTGCTGTCTGCTCAATCGGCTTCTGCTCATCGGCGGCTGGTTTTGCTATGACTTCTTGTTTTTCCACCTTATCCTCAGCCTTGATTTCTAGTTTTTCTGCAGCCACCTCCTTCTGACTGTTCTCGTCGACCTGCTGCTTCTCTTGTTCCAGCTTTTCTTGTTTGATTTCCTCCAATATAACTGGTTTCTCCACATATTGCTTGTCATCGACAATACGATCAAATTTAGATGCCTCCTTATTTAGAATCTCTTCACCGTAGGTATCCTTCTTTTCGGGAGTTGCTTCAACTACTGCTGCTGCTGCTGCTGTAGATTCATCAGTGTCCAACTTGATGCGTTTCAATGTCTCAAAACCAACAACATCTTTGCTATTTGTAGCCGCCGTTGTACTTTGTAAATCCAACGATGTATTCGGCTCACTCCAATCATATACATTGCGATTGATGTCCTTCACCTCAACGAAATAATTTTCACGCACCACACGTTTGAAATCATCGCGTGCCGTATAATTGCGATAGATATACAACCATGTCTGGAACGATGGCTCTGTAGTGTATTCACGATTTTGATATTTGCCCAATATACGCTTGAAAGAAGATCTCAAATTCTCGCGCTGCTTGGGATAACCGAAGACTTTGTTGAACTCATCGTATGTTTCGCCGGCTGACGCCTCAGCCAATACGGCCAATATTGAGGTTACGCCAAGCGGTGAATGAACTTGATTACCATCAATATCTGCATATGATTTGAGTAGACTTGTTGCGATCAACTGTGAGGCATCACTAGCAAATGTACTTAGTTCCGCGGTGGGTGCTGCTGCTGCTGCTTCTGCTGCGGCTGGTACTTCAGCATCAGATTTTGCTGGCAGTGCATTGCTGGCAGTTAGAGCAATGCAAGAGTAGATCAATGCTGAAATTGAGAAAGCAAACATTTTTGGTAAATTATTGTAATGCCTTGAGCTAATTTGAATTTAGTGCATACGATGAAAACTCTTGTCTCTATCACTTACCTCCATATATAATGATCTTCATGATGTGAGAATTGATCGTATCGTATGGATGATGTTGTATATGCGAGCGATGAACACCGAATGAAAAAATTACTTGTGAGCCAAAGATTTTTGTACGAAATGCTACATACAAACCAAAAATAGAATCAAGCAAGAACTCGACTTAAAGTTGAGGTGGACACATATCAAAGAGATTGAAACAGGTTTGTGCAACAATTGTCCAAAGTTTGTATGGGAGAGAGATCTAAATAAGTCGCTCTCACTCTCTCTCTTTGTGTGTGAGTGTGTGTGTGTTGATAGTGAGAATACTTCAATTTGATTTTAAATTAAATCGAGAAGTTACGAGTACTATTTTAGCAAATTGATGCGTTGCACATAGCACTTTACATTACACAATTGGCAATGAAAATCAATAAAAATATTAAAATGATATGAGCTTGATACCAGCAGAATGTATACGTAGTACATATATGCCAGAGAGTATCTACAAAATCGATATAGGTGTAAATTAATGAAAGTGGAAGTGGCGTGGGTTGTAATAAATATGTTTAAAATAAAATATGTAAACAGCTCATTACCATAAGTTTCCAAATGTAAAGCGTGTTATTGATATTTATGAAACGCATATATTCATATGTATAAGGCACAATTGAAATGTAGGTCATGTCAATACGAACGTCAATATGAAAGTAGTACCTACGTGCACTTAAGAAAGAAAATGATAAAAATAAAATAAATGATTTCGATATTATCGAAATTTAGATACCCTACACTATGAAACATTAAAAATTCTCTGTGACAAACAAAAGTACAACGTTAATATAGCATTAAATTTAGAGTGTAGGGTATAAAAATAGTGAAGAGATGTTTTTAGACCATTTGATTTGTATCATTTTTCATCTGTGGATTGAGAAATTCATAATTTATGAAGAGAATTGTACATATACATTTGCTTAGTTCGCTGTACTTGAGTATATGAAGCAGTTCATGTCTCCACATTACATCAGTAAGTGGCACTTTGTTTTTTCTTCGGAAGCTAAGTGTTTTTTACCTGATACGTGGATAATGAATTGTTATGCAATTTTTACAAAATTGAACAAACATTCAAGAAAAGTTGAATACATACTACATTCTACCCACTTACTACCACTTTTCCGTAGGTATATGCAAGCATTTCTAGGAAGAGTTGGTAAATGTAAAATAACAAGTTCCTCCCACATTTGTCGAAAATATATGTAGATAGTGTAGATATACGTACATATACTCGTACACCTACGAGCATGTATGCATATCAAATTTTTTTGCGTTTACTTCACAAACAAATTTCAACAATAGGAAAAGGCAATAAGCTGATAAAAAAAAAGTAGCTACTTAAAAAATGTATTTAACCTAGTTTAAATATACAAATTTTATACAACGAAACTTCTAATGAAAGAAGAACTACAAAAAAAAAAAAAACAAATAAAAAAATAAAGAAAGAAAATCAAAAACAATATTTGGATTGAGGACAGTGAACTCATATATTTATATTCTCGTACAGGTAGCATTCATATTTACGAATAATAAAAATAAACAAGTAAGACATATGCTCATTAAGGTGGATCGCTCTCCATACAAAAAAAAAAAAAAAAAACATAAAAGAGTTTCAAAATTTCATGTTCAAAGGTTCTTAAACCTAATCAATTTATTTTTCTTAACCTTATAGAATCGCCATAATGGTTTTTTTTTTGTCATAGCACAGTTGTTAATTGTCAATCAATTGTCTGTATATGGCTTTGAAATTGAAGAAGCTCCTTAAAAATCGTATTCAGTTCTTCTGATTCTACATCAACTAATTGAAATGCTTTCCATTACAAAATTAAGGCACTTTAAAAACGATACAACTTTTCTTTTTGAAGTGTGAAACTATCTCTGAAACTAAAAGAGTAATGACGGAATTAAATTTTGAAAGCACTTTCTATAGCAGGCTCTGATGTTTTTACGACAATTCTCAAGTATCTTATTCAAATATGCCTTGAAAAGCAAAATCTTATTACTCACTTGTTACATTTCTTTGACAAGCTAAAACGGTTATAAATTGGGCCAGGAACATTGATTCATCTAATTATTGCCTGTGAAAAATTTTCTGTTGGTATTTATAAAAATCGGACTATTAACGATTGAGCTATAATGACAAAAACAATTTTGGCAATTTTTAGTAAATAAACACTAAAACTATGTATAATTTTTTATGATTGTTTTTATTCATTCTACATATTTTATTGTGGTAATAGAAATTTTAAAGCTATAGTGACTAATTTGCACATTGCTGAGGATCACATTGGTTCCATTTAGAGTTCACTGTAATATAAAATAATGAAAATAATAAAAACAAAATGGAAAAAAAATCAAATGCACAAAAGTGTGCCCAAACAAGTTCTTTGCAGTAGCTAAACTATGTATGTATAAAGAAGAATATCGTAAAACAACAATAGCAATAAGAAGACTTAAGAACTTGTATTGGCGAGTGCAGCGAACTATAGGTTATATAATTTTCTGATGTTATTTATAAATATCGCTACAACAACAACAACAACAAAGAAAAATTGTAATATAAGTATTAATTCCGTGTTACTGCAAATCGAATACTTAATACGCATGCGTGACATCTTGACAGCTTTGCGATTTTTATATATACACATTATATTTTGTGGATAAAACGAAATCTTCCTAAGAAGTTTACATGTTCGCTTGCACAGCTCGAAATAAATATAGGGTATGGGTGGGTATTACATGTACAAGTAGGATATTTGTAATCAATTTGAATTTTAATTACTTCAGCATTACGGATTTTACTCTTTTTTGTTCATCATAATAGAAGTAGAAGTACAACTCCAGCATGATATTATTTTTATAATTTCCTCATTCCTCTGATTCTCGTTATATCAGTAAAGTTTTCTTCACACACAACAAAACAAAGTTTTGCAAAGCAAACTTAACCAACACCACCGCCATCGAAAATCATGTATTTAAGTACTATTTTATTTCTATACCGTGATCAACAATTGTTGATATTATAATTGAAATATGTAATTCGCACACCGACGAACGAATGACAGCACAAGTCCTAGCTGGAATGATGCTCTAACAACGATGACGATACCAAGATAAAAGAAGCGGAACAGACAACAGTACATAATAAGCAATACTCCCAATTGCGCAATCAAACATCAGACGACATTACAATTTATTTATGCAGAGAGAACAAAAGTCTCACACAAAAAAATAGTCAAAACGATTCACCTTTGCTTTTGTGTAGAATGCTAAAGTGAGTCTGTATACAATATATTGCCATCACTACTACTATAATTGGGCGGCATAAATTTAGTATTTTATTTTCAACATTCCAACATTTCAACACCGAAAAAAGTGTGATGTCAGAGACCATCAGTCGAAAGCACTCACTCCCATTAATACCTCAGAAGCATTATTTGTATGGATGCCCACCTTTTGGAACATCACTTTACTAAGTTGCGCCAATACGGAAACAACTAATTTCAAAGCTTTTGTGTACGCATCACTGGCATTGTCCTTATGCTATTTATGCTGCTGCCTTTGCTCTGTTCTGTTGTTGTTCTGCTCTGTTGTACGGTAGCAGCTAGGGCTGTCATTTCAATGAACAGAAATCAGTTAATCATAAAACATAAATATTTGAAGTTATTTAAGCATTTTACTATCTGTCTCACATGATACATTTTTCAATTAAATTCTTTATTGTTAAATTTATTTTTAGAAAGTGTTCTTAGATCATTTGTTTGGTTAAAGAAATCAAAAATAATTTATGTTTTTTCAAGATTTGGTCTTTTAGGGTGCCGTAGCTCAGTGGGTAGTGCGTTGACCTTCTAATCTGTAGGTCGTGGGTTCAATCCCTGGCTGAAGCATCACAAAATTTAATATCGAAAAGATTTTTCTTTCGAACGGTACCCACCCGCCGGCAATAATTGGCAATTTTTCCGGCAAAAACAATTTGCCAAAAATGCTTCTTAAAAGTGCTCTGGGACAGGACTAAGTTAAAATGATGTTACAAGGGTTCTGCCGTTCGGAACTGGCTAATATAAGTAGGAGCCTTCTAAATCTGTCTAAATTTAACACGCACAACAGTATTGGAAGAGAACCACGGTGGTATCGCAGTGAGCCTTTCTGGCCTAAGTGTGTCCTCTCAGAGAGAGGACAGCGACATAACCTAACCTAACCTAAGATTTGGTTTACATACGAAGCAAACAGCATTCAATAGTTTGGCTTCAAATGTTTAAACGATATTAGAAAAACGTTTATGAAAATTTATTAAATTCGCTAACAGGTCGCTTGAAAAGTTCGCAGAATTGACAACCCTAGTAACAATGTATTATTATACAAAGGTATTGTATATAAATTGTTCATTTTTAACATCTTACAATAATTTTATCAGATTCAGACAGAAAAAAAGATTCTATTTTTGTACAAGAGAAAAAAATGTGTAAATATAAAGAAAAGTAAATATTACTTACATATTCGTAGTATGTATGTACGCATTTGATCATCAAGAGTTCAACAAATGTAACAGAGCTTATGATAAAATGTTACGACGACAGTCAAACGGATGTTGCCACCAAGAAGGTCGTCAAACAGGCAGGAAGTCAATCATAAGAACGAACTGTGTGTGTGGTTACAAATTTTGTGCTATAAAATCTGTTGTTTTGTCTTATTGATGTATATATATGTTTGTAAATTTGTACATAGCTAGTTCACAATTTATGAAAATAACTGACAAAATGTGATAAATTAAAGTCTTATTTTTTATTCCTTTTACATTGTTTTGAGCTTTTATTTTCTGCAAAATATTCGGCCTCTAGTTCTTCCCTATCAAAACAATCAAAACGTCTCAAATGGTAGTTCAGGAGAACAGGTGAACCAAAATAAAATTTTTTAAATTAGAAAAAAGTAGTAAAAATTTTTAAATTTGATGAAATTCTTGAATTCATATAAGAAATTGTATTTCCATATTCAAATTCTCATATGCATATACCTTCAACGTACCCATTAAGTTTTCGACAAAACTCCGCACATAATAAATTATAGTAATTTCCAGTACTTCGACTACTTCGACACTAACACGAATATTTCACAATCTTCGAGTATACAATACAATACAGTAATAACTATGAAATATTGTAGATATTATGAGAAATATATCTACTTCAACTCGGGGGACATATTAGAAATAAGGTAGTATCTTCAACAACTAATATCACTATTATGTCTATTAGTGAGTACAAGAAAAACTTTTTCAAAGAAATTACGAAATGTTGATATGTACGTTTGTTGCTTGTAGAATCAACATTATATTCACTAGTGAAAAGTTAAAAGTCAAGGGTTGCTGTTGTATGTATATGTACATATATGTAAAAAATATATGTTTGGTGAATATTTACACATACTTGTACGAGTGCCTAAAACTATAAATTATTGTGTGGAAGTTTCGAATAAGTAGTGCAATGTACAATATATATCACTGGGTGTGTATGTGTGTGTGTGTCTGTTTGCGAGGAATGGACAATGTTCAAGAATTATGAGTTCATGAGTAGGTTTTCCATTCTTCTTGAGGTAAATTTAAACTTATTACAACTTATGGGACATTTTCATATAAATTATTATCCTTTTGTTTTGTTAGCAGCAAAAAAATATAAGTAAGAACAACAGCAGCAGCAACCGGTGAGAGGTAGATATGAGTTCTTCCACATAGACCAGAAAGTTAAGAAAACCATGAAGAAATTGCTGAAATGAAATTAAACCAAATACGTGCGTGTAGTATATATGTGTGCATATATTTATATGAAGAAAGTTATTGGGTCGTTTATTCGGTCACATTGAGAATATGCCTCCGTGGGGAAACATTAACATATTTCATTAAATGGCACGAACAAGATAAGCTCAACAATAACAACTAATAAGTATGGTCAAAGGGTTTACCATATATATAGAGGTACAATTTTAAACTATGACTAATTATTTGATTTATGCTTCTGAAACAATCACATATACTTGCTTGCATACAACATTTTCCATAAATGGCGGTACGAACCATACGGTCGGATTTAGCCAAAAAGTGGCGACGAAGCACCACTGTACTCTCGTTTACTAACTGATGATTTTGGAGAAGGTCGATCGCAAAATTATTTCCGATGTTGTGGAATGCCAAAAAACACAAAACGAACGACTTCATGAGTTGTAAGTCCTAAAATAGCTGTGCTTACCTTGGATCATGTATAATTTTACTTCCTCATTTCATTAAGTAGAAGAACTATTTTCATTTGCTATGACAAAAACGAAGAAAATATTGAAATTTTTGTTTATAAAACATTTGATTATATGATTTTGTTCTTACCTCGAAATATCGGGAATTTAACTGGTTTTTGCCATATATCAAATAGAGCGAGCAAAAACTATAAGAAGTCATGAGACGTGGGCACAGCTATTTTTTTTGTTTCCAACACCATCAAATCGTTCACTCGTCCTTTGCATCCTTCGCATTAACTTTTGTTCTATGAATGTGTCACCTTTTGTTCTTTATGAAAAGTCATCCGCCTATTCTTGTTACTTTCATATTCTTTTTGTTTAGTCATCTGTTTCTTGTCATCAGCAAATCAACAAACTCAACTCATCAACGAGAATGTAATTATTTGATGACAATATGAAGTAACACACACAATTGCTTTCACATATGCTCAAATGACAGAAGGGATTACTCCAAGTGAAAGAAGTTGAAGAATGGGAATATAGGTACATTTGGGTATAATCTTGTGTACTATATTTTCTGTTAATGACATATGACTTTCAATTGGATGACAAATGACAATATGGCAGTGATAGTACGAGTCAGTCAACCAGTCAGTTAGTGACGTCATATTTACAACTGATTAAATCGTTGCTGTACGGAGTAATGATGAAGACGATGGTGTTGTTATTCTTTTGCCTGAAGGAAAACACAAATTACAATTAAAGATCAAAAGAAATTAGAAGTTCGTTTGGAAGGTGTATTCATAAAATGGAAATGATACTTTGTAAATTGTTTTTTGAAGACGAAGATGAGTAGAAAGCGCTACTTTCACGATCATATTGCCGCTGAGGTGTCATTGAGCACTTTAAGAAATGGATACAGCATCAGGCGATAAAGATTTTACAATATCTGGTCTTCCAAGGTAAAAAATATATACATTTAAAACTGAGCAGAAAAATCGTTCGAAATAGTCTTTATCAAATACGAGTAAACTCAACCACACACACACACATACATCTAACAATACACTAACTTACATAATTGATTTATTACATCAAGGCATATTTCTCGCAATATAGCGTGACTACGTGCGTGACAGTGGCATTTAAGTTTGAAGTGGTGCGAAATAATCCATCTTTAGACACCACTTGCACTCACGCACACAGACACCATACACACACAAGCCCATTGACACAAGAATATGAAAAACTTCAAAACAAGATCATATCATAATTCTTCTAATTTTGACTTATGACAGTAGGTCGTTTGCTACAGTAGCTTTTTCTTCTTCTTCTTCTTCTTCTTCCTCTACATTTTTCACATATGTTATGTGCGTGTGCATGTAAAAGGTACAGCGAATGTGTGTGTTTGTGTGCATGGGCATGTCACATTTCTATCTACACATTTTATGGTACTATGATGTCGTCGTCGTCGTCGTTATTCTTGTGGCCGTGTTTGAAATGTTAATGTGATGGTGGCGGCATCATATTGTTTCATATGTGTAGGTGCATTTATTCACTCACATTCAACTCACTCAATTGCAATACAAAATCCTTTTTTGATTTATAAGTTGTGCTGCATTTGTGGCAGTTGTTACTTTAACCATGTATGCACTTGAATTGATTTGTTATTGTGATTTGCATGGCTGTATGGCTCAGTAAGTGCAAATGCAATTTAAGAGGTATACAGAACTTTTTTCTTATGCACAGAAGACCAAAGTACCAAAAAGTTGTTTCCAAAAATTTGTGTTTCTTTTTAAAGGAACTTTCCGAAGAAATTCAAGATATAATAATATGAGTTGTTGTTGTTGGAAAAATGTTCAATTTTAATTAATTTTAATCGCATACTAATCTCTGTCGTAATTAAACTTTTTTCCACATACATAACTACATTCTTGTACTGGTAATCAAGCCAAACCAAATTCCATTCAAATTCGAATACCTTCATACTTTTGTTATTACTCGTTGATATTTATTTTATAATAAAACGCTTCATATAATTTTATTTTTCGCCTTTTCGCATTCCTGTGGCTTATCGAAATAATCGAAAAACTTTCGTGTGCATGCCTCAACCCTTGCAGGGATTTCTTATGTGTGCGTTTCCGTGCGTCTTTGCGCAGTCGACCCCAACTCATCATGAAACAAATTGCTTATTGAAATCGTAAAAGGGTTAATTAATACCGAGGAGAAAAGAAATGACTATTTAGTGGAAGAAAGTCGAAAGCCGATGTCGACAGTATTATTATCATCATCGTCAACATTGGTTTTATATTTGTTGCCTGTGATTTTTGTTTTGGAATTTTTGCTATTTATAAATTTGTTTTTTTTTTTTTTTGGTTTTTCACATTCCATTGAATTCGTGTGAATTTGTTTATTACGTTTATGCTCATAAAACTTTATTTAAATTCAATTTTGTTAACAAAAACTGATTTTCCTTAAAGAACTTATTATTTCATATCAATTTGATACGATTTGATGTCTGACAAAGGATTTACAAACAATTGTCAAAATTTGCCATACATCACGAATTGATAAATAATACATATGAGTACAAGTATGACACGCGTTCAGAAATGATTCTGTTGCAACAGCGCTCTCTCAGCTTTTGATCATAGACTATTATCCTTTGATGTAAGCAATTTCGCGTATTTAATTTATCGCGTATATAAAATGCATTTTCTCACGTTCTATTGTACTTTAATATGTTTGGATCCCTTTGATTTGTACAAACTCATAGCCATTAATGGGTACATCAATTTCTTCGATTTATTTCGCACGCTCAAACACACACACATACACATCAATTGAATGATAAGAGAGTGAGTGAATATGGAAGTATTCCTCTAATAACAATTGTTTGAGATTAAAAATACATCACAAATCATAGCACATCAAACTCATATAGTGTTCCCAGCCAACCATCATATGAGAGCATGATACAATAACTTGATATGAGTAAGTTTTTCAGGTGAATATGCTCGAAGATCAAGTAGTTTGTTTAAATTTCTTCGCTAAACCAGATAGTTTCTCAAGCATTTTTGAATTTATTTGATCAAGAAGGCTTGAATAAAGTTCGGAGTAAATGGTTTTACTTTAATGCTCTTTGGTGTTTATTTCAAGAAATTGTTTATTGCTTACAAATTATGTACTAACATATATATAGGTATCGCTTCTATCACATACACCTTTATCGTTAACATCGTTTGTAAAAGTAAATTTATCTTGACATTCCTACGAAAGAAAAAAAAAATATATAGGAATAACATCAAAGTGGTATTCATTCTGAATTACTATACACACACAGAGTTACGTAAGCACATCATATCATCCAACCAAATAACCAACCAACCAACATACGAGTAGATGTGTAATTCTCTAAGGAGGTGGGCAATGAATAAACCATAAAAACAGAAAGTATGTCGAACAATGAAAACAATGTTTTAACACACATGTTCAATAGTAATAGTACGTAGTTTGATAGTGTCGGCAACAAATTGACTCATGGGGATTATCTATATGTTCGGTTATGTGCTGGACGCACGATTGCCATTGAATATATTGCATGAAACAAGAACAAAAATACATTCTGGTAAAGGTATCGAATAGTGGCGTAATAGGGATTAAATTGATGTCGAAAAGGCAATTAGATATACACTCACATCTGAGCAGAGAGAAAAGATTGAAGATGAAAAATTAAAGCTTAATGATCTAGCAATCAAGTATATACACATATACACCATACATGCATACAAGTTTATACATACTTACATACCTTTGTAAGTGCGACGGTAATAAAGACAAGGGTATGGATCAACATCTAATTGATTTTGAAATTGTGTGCAATTTTTCTTCAATTTCAACGATGATAATTTATTTCTGTAAATGGTAAATGGATGAGGATATGTTGCAATGAAAGAGCTTCTAAGGATGGCGTTGATTTCTAATGAATTATGTATTTGAGAGCGAAATTGAAAATGAGATGGAAGATTGTCATCTTCTTAAAGTTAAAAAACCCGATCTTGTGAAAAAGTGAAAGGTATTGAATAATTCGATCATAATATTGCATGCGTGGATAGAAATTGAAAATTTTTTCATAAAGCCTAAATTCTTTTGGATTTTTTCCTTTGATAGGGGCTAATTACGGATAAATTCTTTACAATTTTTGAGTTATTGGCTTTCATATGATGACGGAAATTGGAAAAACGTTGAATTTTTATGACGAAATATTCTACCATTCTTCATAATTCCAGATATACCATCGGTCAATGGTCTTTTGAATCCTAGAGAGGTGCCTTACCCAGTTGTAATTATATTACTCGATCATTGTAATTTACTATCGACTGCTTTGGATCCAGTTTAAGGATTTTATTACTTCTTCAATTCCACAATGTATGTGTAATAATAATTTTATTTTGCTGAATTATAATTTTTATTGATTTTGTTGTAATATTAAATAACTATTTGCCAATTCCACTACCAGAAATATTAGTTATAATATCCTACTGAAACAATTATATATTTCATTTTGGTGTTCATTCAAATTTTATGGAGTAAAATTCAAAATGCAATCAAACTCTTTGGAAAATTTGTCTTCTGATTTGAAAGAAATTTTTGTGCTACATTTAACCTGGCAACCTTGTTGCCCAGCTTTTCATAACTACTATCTGTTAGCTGCTTGAAGCTGTAAACATAAATGGGTCGATTGGCTATTTTCGAAGCACAGGACGACGTTGTCGTCAAAACCAATTGAAGCAATTTTTGCCTATTAAGAAATCAGAAGATTCATATTTTCTTCATCATTTTATCATTTTAAATCAAATTTTAAAAATATAAATCTAACAATATTTAACGCCAATTGTTCTTTTTTTAACGCCCAAACTTCAGAATTTGTCGTTGACTCCGATGAAAAATTAATATTAAATCAACAATATATGAGCGAAATTCACTTCCCGTCTCAGTCGTTCGGAATATCATATGCTATTGTGTAGTTTAATTTTGACAGGGCGAAATCAATATTCACTCCAATTATATTTACGGCCTAATTGTGATTTTTCCTTTCACAATTACTTGGATTAGGAATTTGGAATTCTAATCCTGATAGTTAATTGCAAATTGAGTGCAAACCGAAATTATCTGTTTACTGTTTGTGTATTTAATGTAAGTTGAAAACAATTTATAGAATGAAAGGGGCAATTTCATGCATTAAAAACCAAAATTTCGTCGGATTTCTATAATTGTATATTTATCAAATTTCATCCATCGACATTTTGTCTTGAACTGAAATCATAAGGCAGGTAATAGATATCCCATCTCATCCCAGCTGATGAAAAGTATTTTCAACTTATACATCACCACACGAAGGAGGTGAAAACGAGAAGTAGGGGAGGTATTTCATCGTAATTAAAATTCGCGCTGCCGCTAATGAGCAATGAAAACAACGTGTTGCCTGCATATTTATTAAACATTGATAGCAACAGATTTTCAACTCAGTAAGAATGACAGAAAAAAAAAATAAAGACCTTAAACTCAAACCCATTGCCAAGTTATACTATTCGTACCTTCTGCAAAAGGCAATCTGGACACAGAAAAGACACACCCAACACAACCATCAGGTTAAATTAGCCATAAACGTAATGAAGGTATAAAACAATTTTGTTCTCATTTCTCGTCTATTTGGACGATTTTTTAAGATTAGAAAAGTTTTTTGATTCCATTTATTATTATTATTTGTTTTATTTTCTTGCTTTCTTTTTTGTTTTTTGAACTTTTTAATGCGTCTTTTTAAGAGGGTGGCAAAAGTCATTTAAAACCTATCATTTGAGTAACTGAACGACTAAGCTGAATGTTTGTAAAATTTTCATATAAGAAAAAATGGAAAAAAAAATGAAACATCAACATGCGTCAATTAAAATTCTGAATTTTTTGCTTGAAAATTCACGCAAAAGGGTTGTTATGTTATTTAATTTTATTCGCTCTTACAATGATGCTTGTCGAAGATGGCAGTTGTAGTAGTTGTAGAAGAAAATATTTAAAACTCATCAGAATGTTAACAGTTAAAAAGGTGCATTTTTAATGATAAAACGTCACAGATTTAAATGATTTGAAACTTAATTCCATACGACGGTTATAATATTACGTTTTTTTTTTGGCAGATATAGCTCGTTAAAAGGATAGCCGTTTTATCCTGTTTTTTTTTTCACATTCATTTAATGAAAATCAAATTAACTACAAATGCGCTTTATATGAACATTTTTATTTTTTCACCTACTTTAAGAAGCTTTTGAATAAGAAATGAAATTTTTTGAAGCTTATCGCATGATAGTTCCATTAAGATTATGTAAATACAAAAAAAAAAATAATAATTTTAATAAAAAAGTGAAAGTAATATATACTAATTATTTCCAATTTTTTGGCTAACATAAAATTTTGAAGTAAATTGTTCTTGGAATTACATTACGGTAACAATCAGCTCTAACTGTTGGAGCTGAATCTTTCGGTTCAGTGGAATTTTTATTAGTTATTTTATTTATATTTATATTTATTAGCAATATTTTCACGTCTACCCTTGTCTCGCTCCATATCATCCTTCACTTTCACACACACACATTGTCTTAAGAAATTAAACACAGAAAAATAAGTACTATGGTACGTGTGAATGGCGAACAATCTGTATGTATTCATGCAACACAAACGAAATGAGGACCGTCAGACTGGAGCCAAAATATCAGTGCGAATTTGCACATCCAATTGTTTTAATCTAAAACTGTGTTTGTTTGCGTTAGTACAATACAAATAATTATGACTCTGTCCACATACCAATAATGATATTCGATGTCATGCCGAACTTTGAATATAATTACTCCAATAAAATATTTACATATTTCGTTATTTACATGTAAACAGATTTTGATTTCGTTTGCAACAAAGGTAGTCAACTATGGAAGAGAAATAATTTTATTAGCATAAATCTTATGCAAAAGTGATGTCCATTTACAACATACAAATAATATTATCTCATTGAAGCATATAAATGTTTTCAGCACAAAAAACTAGTAATGCAATTTTGGTGTTTTATCTTCTGAGAATCAATGTAGCTTTACATGCTTGCATGTGACATTGAAGAAGTCTGAATATTTCAATAAGCTTAAGCTTAAACCCATTCAAATGATTGAAGGAAGTACGTAGTAATATCATATATAATGAAAGTGGACATTTTGGTTAAACACCTTTGGCATACAAAGTATGAGCTGTCGTCTGTAAAATTTTATTTCAAAACGCTTTGGTATTATTTCAACAACCCAACGACACTGACTTAAAATAATTATGTTCTAATTAACAGATTTTTCATACTTTTTCATAAATGTATAAGCTTTAGTATACATAAAGGCCATATTTATACAAGCACATACATATATTTAAGTACATGTACAGATGATTTCGTATCTTTTTCAATCATACGAAACATACAAACCAAGCATACAAATAAATTGTTACTCTTAGCTGTAGGCAAATAAAATAATTATTATTATTGTTGTTCTTGTTGTGGCACTTAATTAACACGCCACTGTTATTACAGTGGCAGGCATTGTATATTTATTTATATATGTATCTCATATGTACGAGTATATCCTTCTATATCCTCTTATACAAAAACAGCCTCAAAAACACCAAAAATCATCAAGTACGATAATACTTATTTTCACCACATAAGACGGGGCGGAAAACTTACGTGAATGGGAAATTTTCAAGCGAATACAGACATACATACATACATTTGTATAAAGGATAATGTATGTATATACATACATATGTTAGATTTCCTCATTCAAATTAGTGTGCAAGTGTTGTACGACTCTTATGTATTCCATAGTAATTATCAATGGAGAAGGTATCATCATATACATCTATGCATAATTGAAAAACATGAATATAACACATTAATACGAGAAGGTAATAACGATATCTTGTGAATGTAATTTAAATAATAATTTTTTATCTATTGTATATTTTCAGCTTAGTAAGAAGTTTTTCACCAGTTGCCAAGTTTTGTACTTCGAGAAAGTTCAATTTATCTACACTCATTATTTACGAACCAACAACGTATGTACCTCTATCATTTGAAGCACTCATATGACTTCCTTAGATGTCATCTTACATTAACATTTGTGTTGTTTGTGTTTAAATGTATGGAAAAATGAAGACAATTCATTTTTAGGCTGAAACAATGCATTCTATTTGGTGCCAGTGTAGTACTTCAACATATTAGCTATATAAATAATTTCTTACACTCTCAGTTGGGCAAAGTACTGTGTCGTTCAGGGCCTATGCATGTATTTTATAGCAATAAACACACCAGGAAATTTCCGCCATGAATTTGTAATGTATGTGTACAAATGTCGTTTATAATTCTGCAATATGATTATTATTTTGGCTGTTCACACTATTTTGGTCTCTACTTCCTTTTGAAGTTCTATATAAATTTCCTTACCTTCATTTCTTCACTTCACACAAGACAAAGAAAGAAAAAAAAAACAAAACCATAATATTTTATATAAGGTCACAAATATACTAAAGGGTGTTTTTTTTAGAATGAATATTCTGAACTCAAAATTTGCTTTAATGGAAGGATAATTTTATGCAATTAGTGTTTGAATATGATTTAGGGCATATGGCCGTCGCTCGAACTTGGTGTCGAAACTGGAAACCCAATTTGCGGTTACTTTTTCAAGCAATTGGTGCCTAATTTCGGCAATAGTTCACGCATTCTTGCATTTCATCCAAAGTTGCTGGTGTATCGGCACAAATTAGCTCTTTCGTTAAATCGTTGCAGGATAGTTCACAGGTCCATTTCGAGAGATTATGTTGTCGCCAAATGTTTCCTTCAATAAATCGATTGTTACGTTTGATGTATGGTAAGTAACGTCGTCTTGCTACGTCGTTTTCTACATTCATACCACGCAATTGGGGAATCAAATAGTCTATTATCACGGCTCTATGGCGATCGTCATTGACGGTTACGTTGTTGCCTCTCTCGTGTTTTAGAAGTATGGACCAATGATTCCACCAGAATTTCTTATAGATTGTCTTCACTCCAAATCCGACGATGTTCCCTGTTCAAATACCCATTGAGTCAAAAATGAGAAAATATTATGTTGGCCATAAAATGAAGCGATCTTTGAATTTGGATGACAGAACCATGATTTTCATAATAAAATTTCAATATCTGCAAGCATTGTTAGTAAAATGATGTTGAGTACAAATGATTTTTGGAATACCAGATTTGATAATTGTTATACCGTTTTATCTGCTAAGCCTTAAAAAAACACTCTTTATTTATTTTAATGTAGTATACAGGGTCGTTTAAATATGTTGCCGATATAAATGGAAATCAGAACAAATTCAAAGGGAGTTCAGTGTTACCAGCAAGTATTAAATTTCAAATTGCTGCTTATGACTGTACTTGAATAGTAGGATGCAAAAATTAATACCAAAAATACAAATTACAATATTACATATGACAGCAAGAAAATGTCATACAAAGAAAAGTCATACAAATAACAACCTATCTGTGTTTGAATTTAACGAACAATATTGAATTCTGAGTGCAAATGTGAGACATGCGCTTGTGCGAGATTTATAAATGTTAGTATATATATGTATGAGACATTCAAGCAGCTGTCAAATGACGCCAGGGGTGTATTAAAATAATTATAATCGAATAATTTTTGTTGCCTTCCAGAACATCGGAACATCCATGTGATATTATTTATGTATATTTTTTCTTTACATTATTAAATTAAATTAGTTAATATTAAATTATGTGAAATTATTATTCCACAGAATATTTATATTCTAGTACACCCTGTATTAAGTAGAGGCAAGTTATTTATTATTATTGTTCTCATAGTCGTAGTTGTACCTTTTTCGCACTAAAAATTGCAACAGAGATAAATTCTAAAAAGGAAAAGCCAAAAGAGTCAAAAAAGAATCATGTGAATAATGTGAATAATGGTGATAGGAAGAAGTATGTTACTATGAAGTTTTCACAAAATCACATTAAAAATTCAGCCATATATAGTGATACTTTTACTACAACTATGTATAATAACTTGTATATGAAATTATGAATTTCAAATGAGAATGTAGCCAAAAAAATAAAATAAAACACAATAATAATAAAAAAAAAAAAAATGTAAATAAAAACATGCCAAATTTAATAGCTCGTACAATAGCAATTTTTGTGAATTATTATTATGTTGTTGGTGACATGCGGATAGAGCAGCGAAAGCAGTGTGGCTTATTCATAACTACAATACTTAAATGATATTATACTTTATTTACGTTTCAAATTAAATAACAACACTACTTTACAATTAATTATTTTGAAAAAATACCAAGAAATTCATGTATAGGATATAGTTAGTATTGAACTTCTGAGCTCAAAACACATTAAATAATTGTTTGTATGATCAGGTTTTTGAGATAAAGGTAATTTTGTGTTTTTTTTTTTTATACAGCTTCATTAAAAAAAATTGTAAAATGCTCTTGCGAACAACTTGCAGTAATTGAGCTAAAAGTCGCAGAGGCTGGTAAAAACCAAAATTTTGTAGAATGTTTGTGATTAAAAAATTTTTTTTATTTCGAAAGTGATTTTTTTATTAGAAGTTGTAAAAATCAGGAACGTTTTATTTTTTCAAAAAACTACCCTGTTTAATTGCAAACATTTTAAGTCGAATGTATACTCCTGGGTGAGGTCCTAACTCTTTGCTGTGGAAGCCATTCTATCTATTTACTTAACCTGCGCTG
The DNA here is from genome assembly GCA_963854835.1 of Megamerina dolium. Taxonomy (NCBI): domain Eukaryota; kingdom Metazoa; phylum Arthropoda; class Insecta; order Diptera; family Megamerinidae; genus Megamerina; species Megamerina dolium. Next base: position 1,297,778 of record OY978526.1, on the reverse strand, counting down.
AGTACATAACCCAGGGTGCAAAAGATGACTCGACATTCTGTAAGTGGGCCTTAGAATACAACAATCTATTCCAAGGCAAATGACAAATGTGATCGCTTTAGTGAAATCTAAATAATACGGCTAAGTAGTATACCAAATAAATAAATACTGCTTGTCAGGCAGAATTTACATCGTAGCAAATTAACTGAATCGACTAATTTACATCAATTGGTTATGCTGCATTTATATACGAACACACAGAGACATCATTTAATTGTCAACATGAACGCATTAGTATTTTACAGATTTTGTTCATTTTTTCGTGCATCTATAATATTCATGTGGACCACCAAAAACTTGTAGAAATAATGTTTTGCATGTTTTCATGTGGCATGTGTGGTGTGTGTTTACGTGTGTCCGTTGTAAAGATGAAAATTTATGAGCGTCCCCAAAATAACGCTAGTAAGAGTAGGTATTAACGTGAGCAAATGAGCAAGCAAAAAAAAAAAAAAAAAAAACACACACAATATCAGCTCATGCTATTTTTTTGTGGTTTTTACTCCTTCTTCTCTTAGGTACCATCTCTCGTTGAAATTATTTTGTTTGATTCATTGGTTTAGCGGTGTGCGCTCATTTGTTGTACGCCGTTACAAAAAAAAAGAGCTAATAAAAAGGATAATAGAAAAAAAAAACCACTGCTATTTTGCAATGAATTAATTTGCAACATGTCCGGTGACTTCTCATGTGACCCTGAATAACATCTATAATACAAGCGCATAAGCATGCATGTACGAGTATGTGATTGAGATTAGTACGTCCTTTTTGTCCTTTGTACTATACTTTCTCACATATGCAATTCACAAAACATTAATTAAAATATCCTTACGGATTTTTTCCTCTACTATATGTATGTAGTATGCTCGCTCTTGATTAATTTTCATTAGAAAAAACATGCATACTGTTAATATGGCAATGAATGGATGAATAAAAATCTACATGAATACGTTCAATGAAAAATTCAAATTAATTATCATTTTAAACGTGTGTGTATGTGTGTGTGTGTGTGTGTGAGTAGTAACATACAGCATACCATTAATGTGGCCAATCAATGTCATCATGGCTTCAAAATTACATAGAAATTAAATTATAGAAATATTTTTCGTATATCACAATTTGTCTAATGCACTAATGAAGAATCTGGAAAATTATCAGTTTCACTATGGCCCTTGTGTTCTGTTATTGTTGTTGTTGTGTTGTTCGCCAGTTGAAAATGAAGACTAATTACTTGATTCAACTATAGAAATTCGTTTTTTAGAATAGATTTAATTTCATATCTGTTATCTGTTTATGATTTTCAATTTACTTACGAAAAATCATCAAATGCTGGCTGCAGTAAAAATCTCAGAAATGGAAGAAAAATTTACTTTTTCTCATAACTAAGAGTCCAACGAAAAAAACCCCTATTAGAGGTTGAGAAATGTTTTTTATTTTTTGCAAAATATTCAACAATTATACTACATACAATACAAATAAATATATGTATTTGCTGTCGAGCTTACTCATATATACAACATAACATCTTTTGACATCTAATTTCCTACCTTTTCATTTGGAAATGCGAACGCGAGCATAGAATGTATACATGCAATATATTGTTGAGGAGGATGGAGGTGGTTATAAATGCAAATTACAATTGCAACAAACAATGAAAGCTGTCATAAACATAAAAAATTATTTCACTTTTTTTTTTTAATTTTCAATATTTTTATGCTACTGCTACTACTTGTGTGTATTGCATATAGGATTACACTACGAACAAACTTTTTTACATCGAATGACAGCAGAAAGTGTGAATAACAATATTGTCTTGGTAGTGGTGTTGTCAAGAGTTTATTATTATTATTATTATTACTACAACCAAATACTATATAAGTATGTAGTAGTAGTTGTTGTTGTTGTTGTGTTACATATATTATTGCTTTTGGGTGCTTGCAACACGTAGGATGAGCTTTAAATTATGCCAGACACGTCTGTTAGGTGAGAGAGAAAAAGACTAAGCAATCGGTCGAAGCAGACACCAATGCGCCTAAGGTGTTAGCTGCACTCGTCGTAATTCATGCTTTTGCTATCAACCGACCGTCGTCTTCCGTGCAACTCGCCTTCAACCTATAACCGCAAAGGTCCTTTTATACTAGTGATTATAATGATAACAATGATTATTCTGTTGTTGAGGATGATGATGATGATGATGATGGTGCTTATGATTGTACTTTTTTGTATGTATATTGTACTGTTGTATTACAAATTATACGTTACGTTGGTTTTCTATTTACTTAAAAATAGCCTAAAGGCATCTGTCTTCACTTTGTCTCCTTCTCTTTTTCTCTCTCTCTCTCTCGTTCTTTCTATGCGTTTTCTTCGATAGTATTGGAGTGATGACAACGAAACGTGTTGGCTTGTAAATTGTATAGGTACGGAATGCATCCAACAATGACAATCACGTGCAGAGGGTGCCAATGTGTCATTTTGTTTTTTTTTTTCTTATGTTGCTACCACTCCCACACACACACAAATCAACACGTTTAGTTGCGTTTTCTTTCACTGAGTGTGAAACAATTGTTGACAGGACACTTCAACTATTGTTCCATGTCTAATTCAGCGTGAAATTGGTTCGCTGTTGTTGTTGTTGTTCGTTGGTTCGTTCGTGTCGTTGTAAATTATGCAGACTGAGCAATGGTGCTGTTTTACAGCTTAATTTAAAAATAAAGTCTTTAAATATTACTTATATTAGACGAGAAATAAGAAGTGATTACGAGAGTGAGAGAGAGAGAGAGAGGGAGGGAATTGTATAAATTATATTAAACACTTTTAGATCCATTGAAATGAAACTAGTGACGTACTTTTTTGTTTATATTGTATATCTCAAAGTCGATCTAGTGCATTTAATAGGTCGGACCGAAATATGTGCCAGATAAAATACTCTGTAGTAGACTCAAATTCAATTTTCGATAATGTGTATGCCAATATTCCAAATAATGTTCCAGATGCCAGCTAGTGCCCGTACCATAACGTCGGTGAAGAAAATGTTTTTAGGTAAGAAATTGCTAACACACATGCACATTTCCAGGAAAAGCCTTCTGATGCTTAGCTGTCGCGATACTTCGATTGCGAATATACGTCGTGCATTTGTGAATATGTTGCCTTGCTTTCATCTTTGCAACGAAAAGAGTAGAGTGAACAAAGTAAATATGAAAAAATATAATCTAATAATTCTAATGGCATACGCGTGCCACATTCTACTGGTACTCGTACATGGTCAAAATATGTAAAAAAAAATCCGCGGAATACACGACAGATATGCGATAGTAAACATTTCGTGGTTAATTTTTATAATTTCTATGCCATGTTGGTCACCGAAATAACACTCGTCCATCCCTTCCAACAACCACATCACACTTTGATCAACATTACGGCATCAAATCTGTAGCTCGGTGCCCTTTTCATGTTGTCTGCAGCATTATTACATCATCATCAGAATCATCCGAACGCATTGTGTTAGTTGGTATGTGTTTGTGTACAAAGGCATGTATGCATCGGTCCAGAATACCACCAACGAAGTAAAGAATTTATGCCAAACGGAAGGTGTTGTGTGTTTATGCAAAATATTGCACTAAAAGTATACATATTAAAAAAAAAAACACACACAACTAAAGAAGAATTAAATAAAAATACAAAAAAATTAAAAATAGAATTGAGGCATAATTCTCTTTTATGACTTTTTCATGACATTCGTGCTATAAGTAGAGTGAACAACAGCAACAGTAACAGCAACAGTAGACACTGAACGATGATTGTGTTAGTAGAGGTTGGAAGGCAATTACAACAATGATATCACACCAAGGTACGTATGGCAACATTATGGATGAAACCGCGAAAATGAACGACGCGACCAAGAAGCATAACTACATAAATTAGACACCGATATTGCCAGCCAGCCAACCAGCCAACCAGCCAGTATTATTGTCTATAGTGTTCTGGACTCGCACCTTAGCGCTTAGTCGTACAGCGCTCTATGTAGAATATATAAAGTAAATTGGTAGGACATTGCAATAATTCAACGTCTCTGACTATATGGAGAAAAATACAAATAGCAAGAGAAGGTAGATGCTAATAACATAATCATAAAAACAGCGGTTTTCATTATGTTTAATTTTGCGACATTTGTTTATATCTCACGTAGCAATATCCTGAGTAGCAATACAACACACACACTCTCAAACAAGGCACATCCATTTATACACACATATACACCGATGGTATTAAAATAATTTAAATGTTTATGGTTGATGACACTAAAGGACGTCTACCACCAACGATGGCATCAACAGTAATATGGTAAATATAGAAAACAGGTGTTGATAATTTATTGATTATCTACAGTATGGCTGTTGGTACTCGTACATATAAATGGATTGTTGGTTGCAACAAATGTAACTTGTTATGGATGTATCTTCAAGGGTTTGTGTATAAGATATAATTCAACAATAACGAACACCGTTCACCATTACTATTACTATTATATTTATATTGATATTATAATTATAATCAGCTTCAATTAATTGGGGATGCAACAAAAAGCACACTATACTGTGGCAACACTGCTTTTTATTCACAACCAATACCTGAGGAGGTATAGACATCGCAATCGTAATGTCATCACGAGATTAGACAATTAAAAAAACACAGATCATGCTTTGATCATACCATATATTCGAGACCAATACAAGTATGAATAAAATTCGATCAATAGATAGTTGTTGCTAATATTCAAAAGCTATAATTTTTAGAGGCACTCTAGCCCATAATGAGCAGCAAACATCAAATAGTGTCTGACCTTTCGATACTTATGAGTCTAAGGTTTTGCAAGTTGATTCCAATAATTGGCAAAGAGATGAGTATATGGAAAGAGCAGCTTTAAAGATTTACACTATGCTCGATGAAGGAGTCTCTCTGCTCAAAATGGCATTTTGCGTCCATTGTGAAACATATTTTCTAATAAGAATTTTGCCAATTGCTAACATCAATGTACTCGTAAGTACATATATATGCATGTATGAGAATGACATCAAGAACAATGAAGAATTTACTATGGCGCCACACAAAACACAAAAAAGGGGAGGTCTGCAATTCATTCGTTTCATTTCATTTTCAATTCGTGGTTGTTCACAGTGTATTTATTCATCATTCATTAGGCGAAAGCGCGTAAAATTATGAACATTTCAAATGATGCCAAAAAATGTTAAAGCATTTCGTTGTTGCTCATTACAACAATACAGTGCTTGTAAGAAATGAAAAATTTCAACTGCAACCACTAAAATATTTGCAAAGGCACACTAAACACACATGTACAATATGTACATGCATGAATGCACACATACATACATATATACACAAATATGGTAAAGTAAGGCATCAGCTACCGGTTGGCGTCGGCATTGTTGCCCACCAAATCACTTGTCATAAGTATTTGCTGCTACTGCTGCTGTCATTGCGGTTGTTTCACATGCTGTTTTCTGTTCATATGACAGTGTTGTTGTTGTTGCTGTTACTGCTGCTACTGCCGCTGATGATGATGATGATGATATCTGTTGTTGTTTTGATTACTTTTGTTGTTGTTGTTGTTGTTTGTTACTGCTTTGCATACTTGTGTACATAGTTGACAAATAGAAATAGAAAAAAAAAAACAAAACAAAACAAAAGTTGAATTTTCATATTTTGAATACAAATTGCTTTATTTGCACGAATATGCATAGCATACATACGAGTATGTATGCTATATGCCGCATATCATCATTCTCTTGTGTGTGTGTGTGTCCTTTCTATCACCACAGCAGTAGGTAGCAATGCGGGTGGATGGGAATGCAAGAGCAAAAGGAAATAAACCAAAAATATGAAATAACAAATTTTTGCATGCCAAAATGAAAAAAGGGGGCGTATATACAGCGAGAGAGTGCTCTTTTGACAAATATTCTTTATGAGTGCGGTAGTTAAGGCTGCAATGGCTCCTGTTTTTTCTATTTTTTTTTTTTCTATCTTTTAATATTGTCTTACTTTGTGGTTTTGCTTGATTTCATTTCTGTTGTTGCTATTATTATTTAGCATAAGGTAAGACATGTCGAAGCATGGTTTCGAGTACAACATAATGTATTAAAAAAAAAAAAAATGAGCAGACAAATTGCTCCCCTGTGTGTTTATGGGTTCATCTTCCCATGTATTTCATAATATTGTATCAACTGCTACTCTTCTCTCTGTATAACCGTTCGACTAAATAATTCTATAATACTTGTCATGTAAATAAATCACAGCGGTTGTAGTTAATATGACATCAGTTGCGTATATAAATATGTTTGCATATCAAAAAGGATAATAAAATTTGCAAAATATAAAGGTAACTTGTCAACTTTTCATTTCTTCTTCTACTCGTTTTTTTCTTCCTTTTGCAACAAAACAATAAAAAATGAGCAATTTTAAATGCTCTTCTCTACTTGTTTACATTGTCAACATTTCATGTTGTAGATGATTTATTTCTTTTTTTATTTCATGTAATACGAGTAAAATCTGTTTTTGATTTTTATGAATTGCCAATTGAATTTTTTCGTGAATATACGAAGGATGGAGGTGATTTAATTTTGTTATTTTTTATTATTTTTGACATTATATCGTTTTGTGTATTAGATTTAACCTAAAAAGGTAAATATAATACATATTTTTATTCTTTTATTCTAAAAAAAGGAAATATTTTATTCCAGATTATTGGCAAATCGTTACAATTGCCATATAACATATGTTCAAACACAAATGAATGCCTTTGAACTTTCGATAATCTTATGAAATTTGTTATGTAAAAAGAACTTTTAAGAAATTTTCTGATCTATTTCTACGCTATCTATGCATCTATATATGTGTGTGTAGCATTTCAATTTAATCTTTTCAAATTAAAATCATTTAACCAATACCACAACACTTTGACAAGTAGAATTTTCAATAATAAACACACTGTATAACTAAGTAAGTAGAAAAACTTTTGCAATGCTCAAGCTCATAAGAAAAATGTGAATAAGAAAGAACAAGCAAATGAAATTTTTACGCTACCACAACACGATCATGCATCTATTCGCCATAGAGGCATGTACTTGTACGTACGTACGTTCGAGTAGTCGTAAGTACTTGTAGTAGTATGGATGACAGGCTTGCTTTTTGCCTTAATTGGAAAACTTTATTGTAAAGCATAAACCTAACCCAATCGACAATTACTAACTATATACTCGTACACATGTAAAATCGTAAAAGTCCATTATGTTCAAAGTGAAAATCTAACAACAACAAAAACAAGAGCAATAACCAAAGTAATAGATTTCGTAGGTTTTTCATAGTTTTAGTGTAATTTCATAGGAGTATCCTTTAGCTGTCAATGCTTATGATATTAGTGCGATTCATTGCATATACTGAAATACATGTGAAATGTATGTTTATGTGTGTGACTGTAGGAGGATATACACATGCTTGTTTCTTGTATTGCCTGATAACTATAGTAGTGTAGTTAGCTGGCAAATGTACAACAACTTGTTATGTGGTTAAACAGAAATCTTTAGTTTGTTAGTGTCATTTGTGATGAAAATTGAAAACAAGTTTTGGCCTTTAAAATTGTTGAGGATTTTCTTTTTTTTTATCTGTTATATTTCTTTCAAATTTTCGAAGTACGACTTCGATTTTTTTTTGGGAAAAACTACTACATTAGGTTGTCTAAATTGATTAGAAATTTTTATTTAAAATAAGAATTTGTTCAAAAATGGTTTATTAAAAATTATAGTGAGATAGAGTTACTTGACTGGAACCATACACATCTGAAGACAGACAGTAGTTTGAGAAACTAATGCCTAGCTCTCTACCATAAGCTCTTCGAGATGTGTTTTTATTGCGTCGGCAAATCACTGACTTCTAGGACACCCAAAAATATTGTTCGTTGTTTGACTCGGAGAATTACGTGGCAATTCATTGTAGTCATTCTATCAACTGCACTAAATCAGAGAGGTGACTTGAATTCTAGAAAATTAAAATCGAATTCTAGAAGTTCTAGAAATTATATTGTTCACATGAAAAAAGTGAATTAAAAAAATTTAAAAATACATGCCATTGATTAATTAACGTTTTATTAACATGTTCGACACTAGTCCTCTTTGATGCACTGGAGATGAACATAGGCAAATTTGACAGTTTTTGGATAAGAACCACTCCAGGACCACATTAAGTGAAATCTCAGAGAACATTAACATATATTTACATGTTCACAAATATCGTAAGTACATAATTGTTTGCATGAACGTATCCGATGGTCAGTATTCATAACACGAAATATATATTTGAAATTTGAGCCCATCAAATTGTTCAAATGTTCATTTTATTCATATAATAAATGTTAAGTATATTTTATAAATTTAACCAGGCAATTAGTAGTCAGGTTACGTTTTTCGACTTTTTAAACAACACTCGTGGATCTTCTTCATATTGTCAATTAGAATATTTTCACAAAATTAACAAATTTTCATCTTCATAAAACTACTACATATAATGTATGTTTATGTGTGATAGTAAATTACTGCTTGAATGCTCCAATTACCATAACTTAGTTATAAGCATATGCATGGACACACATACACACACACACATATATATATATTTACGAATTAATTAAGAGCAAAAATTACTAGTTATCAAACCTTTGGGATCAAAAATACTACAAACATTATATGTTACTCGTATGTATATGTTCATTTTTGTAGAAATTCTCTCAAATGTCCAATGTATATTATATTGCAAGTCTGTGTTTAATTATGAAATTTGTATGCAACATAGCAAATTACAAATAAATTTTACAAGTTTTCTATGACAACAGAATATTCAATACATATGTCTGTGTGTGTGTGTGATATTTATTAACATTAATTAAAGCGTACATATAATTCTATATTCTTGATTAGCCGATCAGATACTCGTATGCACTAGTATGGCTATTCTAAATACTACAATACTGGGCCTGCTGCAGCTAAGAGCATAAACCCTTTCAAAACGCATAATGGAGGTTAAGTGTCCATATAAATTCTTCCGCCCCTTGCTTAAAAAAGCACTTAATGGTTAAAGTATTGTACATATTGTAAATAATATCAGCAAATCTTATTTGTGGTTGTCGAAAACAATTACAATAGCAAATATCGGTTAAAGCGAAAACGAACAAATAAAATAAATCCATGTAATCACTTTCAAAACTACTCGTATATTTGTGCAATTTGATGTACATAATTAAAATATCAAATGCTACCTTTTAGTCATTAAAAATGGTTGTATCTACAAGTTGGTGTATGTGACTCTATCATATACATATTACCATATATTGAATCATACTGATAGTAATTTCTCCATTACAATAACATTTAAAATGAATTTACTTAGTCCTTAACCCTATTAGGTTAATATGACGCCACCTATGAGCATAAGCGGAAAAAGGTTATAAAAAAATCTCCTTACAGTCGGCTGGGGCCGACCAAACTATACCCTGCATATGTAGATTTATATATAAAAAGTTTACTCGAATATCCAACTTTTCTTTTATTTCCACTTTTCGAGAAACAATTTTTGCATATACTACTAATTTACACCCGAAATATGGTTGACTTTGACGAAGTAAAAGGATTTTAAGATAATTCCGAGGCTTAGTATGGGAGCTATATAAAAAGTGGGCGTGGCTTACCACTTTCTAGTAAATCCAATTAATTTTTCAATGTTAATCCACACCTTAAATTTGGTGTCCTACGTTGAATAGTTTCTAAGTTATGGTGGTTAACATTTTTGTTTAATTTCCTCAACTTTGTATGTTAGCCCCAATAAGAAGTGGGCGTGGTACGCTGATTTTTCGCCAGATTATTTCCGACTACGATATTAATTTAAGTGTCAATTATGGTTATTGTAGACATAAGATTGCCTAAGTTACAGCTGTTTCAATTTAAAATTTGTATGGGGGCTACGATAAACACTGGGCATGGTGCGCCCATTTTCTGTGAGCCTAGTTGCTCGAACAATACTAATCCATACCCTAAGTCTCGTTGTCCTAGGCTAAATGGTTTGTAAGCTATGGAGCTTAAAATTTTAGTTTAATTCACTCGACTTTGTATGGGAGACCCATGAAGGAGTGGGCGTGGCACACTGATTTTCTGCCAGATTTTTGCCGACTACGATATAAATCTAAGTGTCTATTATGGTTATTCTAGACAGAAGATTGCCGAAGTTACAGCTGTTTCAATTTAAAATTTGTATGGGGGCTACGATAAGCACTGGGCGCGGTGCGCCCATTTCCTGTGAGCCTAGTTGCTCGTACAATACTAATCCACACCTTAAATCTCGTTATTCTACGCTGAATAGTTTGCAAGTTATAACCGGTAACATTTTTTTTAATTTCCGCAAATTTGTATGGGAGACCCAAAAAGGAGTGGGCGTGGCACATTAATTTTCTGCCATATTATTTCTGACTGCCGTGTTAATCTAAGTGTCAATTATGGTTATTCTAGACAGAAGATTGTAGAAGTTACAGCAGTTTCAATTTAAAAGAAGTACAGACACTTTGTATGGGAGCTACGCTAGAAAGTAGGCGTGGCTCAACCACTTTTGGCGAGGTTATACAGTAGTATAATATAACTCTATGTGCCAAATATTGTTGTCCCAAGTGGTATATTATGGGAGTTATAGCAAGTTAAAGATTTTGAAAATTTCGAGGTTAGTCGCTTTGAATGCTTGGTGTGGGCGTGGTTATTGACCGATCATGCCCAATATCAATCCCCTCCGTACTCTTGGATCATAGATTACTTATGCCAAATTTCATCGAAATAGCTCAATATTTACTCAAGTTATCGTGCGAACCAGCCAGGTGACAGACAGACGGACGGACGGACGGACGGACGGACATCGTTAAATCGAAAATTTAATCGACGCTGATCACGAATATATATCCATGTCTATATCTCCGGAGATTCCTTCAAGTGGACACAAACATCTGACCGAAATGAATATACCATGCATATTGCATTATGCAGGGTATAAAAAAGCCACCATCCATCCACCTCAGCTCATAATGATGATGATGATGCCTGGATGAAAGCAACATTTCTAGAGGATAATCATACTAATATTTAATGTGTAGAAAATTGCAAATCAAAAGCTTTGGAATGAGAACGGGTAGAGGTGTACTCGGCACATAAGTGTATTCGTCGTCGTCAACCAAACAAATTATCTCACCGGTCGACCAAGTCTGTATGTAGTCGTCGTCGTCGTCGTCGTCGTCATTGCATAACGATGTTAATGGAATGATGGCGGCGACAGTATGTATTGTTGTTAGTTCTATGGTGGAAATTTGCTCTGTACTCATGGCATACATGGATACTGCAGATGTCTAACAGCAACGCGTACGTGATGTGAAATTTTATGTTTCAATTAGAGACACGTAAAGATGATGTTGATACCGATGATGCTGCTGTTTAAATGTTTCCTATCCTTCCAATGGCTAAGTATGATAACATCACCCATGCACCCAGATGAGTAACATACCATATCAGCATCTCCAATTCCTAATATGTAATACCTAACTATGTACGTGTAGTAGGTGAGTATGATTGGAGGAATGTCATACCTATGTCAGCAGTTATCAGGATATCATAGGAACAGTTCTCTTCATTTTATTTTATTTTTTTTTTCTGTTTACTATATATAGCTATGCGGTTAATTCTAAAGTGCTTTGCAAATTTTTACACACTTTCAGGTTCAAGTAAGTGTACATATAGTGTATAGTCGATGTATAGTCTTTTATGCAGAAAAAGTGTTTTAATGTAATCCTTAAACCACTTTAGTTAATTTGTTTACTTTTTTGTGTTAATAAAATGGTATTTTTTTTTTTTGCTTTTTTGTTTTCTCTTCTCTTTTAATACTACTGTATGTACTGTGTTAGTATTTGATGGAATGAGAGCAATTTTTTTATATTATAAATTCGACTAAACGCGAAAGATATTGCAATTTCTTTATGATTATACTCTTATTATACTATGAGGTCTTGGGTCTTACCATAATGTGTACACTTTTTTGTTAATATTTCGCATTCACTTACTCATATTTAGTATATTCCATATTTTAGTACTTTCATGATAAAAACTAATCAATTTCGACTGCGATGATGATCATCTGGAGAGGGGAGGGATTATTTTAGTGTTAAATCTAAAAATATTGACGGGTTTTTCTGATAGTCCAAATTTAGACATTCATAATACGTAAGTATCGCAATTCATCGTTTGAGTCGAAAAATATGATATTTGTACCCAAATTTCTCGAGTAAAGATGACCAAGATGCTTATGTGGTCAGTTTTTAATTCGGGTCCCTATATTACATATTTAATAAGAGACTTCACATAAGGGCATTGTCTGAGACAAGGATGCAATATTCGTAAGCATAAAGAGATACAAAAACAAAAGGAAAGATTTGATACTGCTTTTGTATATTTTGCAGTACTAGCTTTGTATTATAAATAAGTCAAAAATTGAGCACAGTAGAACTTTTGATTCCAAAATATCAGAATATAAAGCGAATTAGGAGGCAACAAAAATTGTAAGTGCCATTTGAGATTATACGAACATTTACAAAATTCTGGGTTATAGAAATATTTGTTTTGCTAAGACTCGTAAAATATAATTTTAACGTACAATAGTGGACGTGACATTAATTATGCATTTATTTTTTTTTAATATTTTTGATAAATTTATTGAATGAAAAAAAAAAAAAACAATGGAAACAATAATTTTAAGTCAGAGTATATTAGGGTAATAGAGCATAATTGAACTACTTCCATAATATGAAATGATTAATCAATAATTTATGTGTTTAAAGTTATTTATTAGATTTTAATATTTTTTAATTTCTCTCAGGTCGAATGGACTCACCAACCTTAATATAGGCATTTTTAGTTCCTTGAACAATTTTAATGTGTTTATAATTTTTACTAATTCTGTAGAAATTCCTCAATGTAGTTACAGGCACATTCATAGAATGAGAATATTTTTGGCTTACTATTCTTTTCTTTTTATTACAGCTCTTATTAAGAATCTTTCAAATTTGTATGAAAACGATAGTACAACTTTTGCATAACTTTACATTAAATAGCAAAATTTGCCTTTTGGTATATTAACCGCCACCTTGATCGATATTTGAAAACGACAGATTAGCCGATAATTGCAAAGTTTCAGCGCTAAGCCAAAACTGAATAAAATTGTTTTCATGTGATGTTTTTCAAAGAATTGCTGAAACTAGCCATGAAATGGATATTCCAAAAAATCATCAATTTTGGCAGTTCTTCTCTCATTTTGAATTTAATAATATCTTTAAAATGATATGTGCATGCATATGTCATCAGAAAAAAAGAAAAGAAAAAAACAGTCAGAAGAAAAAACTCATTAAAAATTGATTGTCAATGAGTGAGTATATTATTACACGATTGCAAGCAAATAATGTAATTTGCTAGGATGTACGAATACGTATTCGTACTCAAATGTAAACAATTTCAAGGTATTTACAAATGACAAGCACAAGCATCAAATAGATGTCTACGTATGTGTGTACCTACACATAACATATAAAAATAGAAAAGGAAAGACAGTCAAAGAGACAAGTCGACATTCAGCATGATTGATGATCATGTATAGTATAGGTATGTCTATACTATAGCTATACATGTTGTTTTAATATACAAATATACAAAAATGCGGGCTATAATAAAATGAAATAAAAAAAAATGTTACAAATCTAACGAGAGGAAGACATATTAAATGCTGTTCGAAGCAATATTTGTTTTTGATTTCATGCGAATATATGAAAGAATATACTTCAAAAGCCCCTATCTCTTCCTGTGCAATATGCTGCCATCAGTCTAAAATGCTTTCTTTATTCTTGGTAGGTGTGCATATATTTGGCATATAAAATAAATATTGTATACAATTTTCGTACATATGATATGTATATAGAAAATATGTTTATAATGAAATTTATTTTTAATCTTTTTTAAACATGAATGATTTTATTGTATTAAGTCGTATGTATAAATACTTCACTTTTAATGTTGAAGACACTTGAAAATATCAAAATACCCACACGAACGGATTTTAAAAGTCAAAGCTGTCGCAGGCATCGGTAAAAAAAAAAAAAACAACAAATAAAGGAAAAACATCCACATTCATATATGTATGCTTGAGTGGTTAGTGATTGTCCATGTGGGTAGATATTGTTGCAATCAGTTTTGAAGTTCAAACTGTCAGCATCACACTTTTTAAACAATCAAACGAATGTATGGAATGAAGAGATAGGAAGATTTAAAATTTGCACCGTTCATAAACTTTGTAAAAAATACTTACACACACACACACACACACGCATATACGTATGGCCATAAAAACATAACGCCATAAACAAACACTCTGCAGCACAGACATGTGATGCTACTAGTTTAGCCTAAAAATGGACAATAGCACCTGTGACTTGAACAAAATGTACGAGTGAACAGCAAACAAACATGAAATTACATTGAATCGGTTAAAAAATTGAATGAATTTTTCAAAATATTATTTCTTAATGCACAAAAATTTTTTGAAATCTCTATACACAAGCCTTGTTAATCGGATTAAATGCAAGAAAATTGCCAAAATTCTTCCATCGGATAATGAAATAGGTTAGTATAACAATTACCAATTTTTTTTTTTTGCAAAACTTATTTCTTTAAAAATATTTTAACCCTAACTACATATTTATACGGGACTAATGTACACTTATGTATAGATATATTTCTTTACATGTGTGAGTGTTTGCATTTATATTTATGTTATGTGAATGTTTGTGTATTTTGTTGAATTTTGCCGGTGACAAAATTTGTGTCCCTGTGTGTTTCTTTTTGCACAATACAATAGTTGGTGGAGGGTTTAAAATGCAACATTTTTAGGTAAAATTTTTAAATTTTCTAGAAAAATATGAAGAAGCAAGATTTTCCTTTGACATAATAGAAAGAGTTAGAAGGTTGTTTTTAAATCCCCGCATCTCTTTCTGTCTCTCTCTCTCTCTCGAAATCTAATAGAAAAGAGTAAGCTTTGATATATTGCACAAGAATTAAATATGTTACATTGATGGGTCAATACAAAGCTAGAAAAACTTATTACTTGGGGTTCAAAGAAACTGAAAGAGATTCCTCTCTGACTTTTTCCTTAAATTTCATATTTGACTGCCAATCAAACTGAGTCAATCCAAAGCCACCTAATCTTAATTATATTACTTCCTCTCAGGTCTATGAATAGTGCATCTTCTCCATTTTCTATCTTGCAACTTTTGGATTTTCTTTCATTTCTCCGATGAAAATGGCTGAATATTTGACATCATTCTGTTGACATTATTTGCCTCGCAGAAAAATGTATCAAACATCTATAACATATATAGTTATAAGGATATATTGACCTTCTCACATACTTGCAATTTGTACGTAAATAAATCGTTTTTTCACAGCAAATATATGTATATTATTGCATATTCAGATGACCCAATGTGGTTGTTCTACCCCAGTGAAATTAAAGTTTAATAGTTTATCTCGCTAACCACAAAATCACTTCATTGCGAGCATAGAAGACCATTGGAGGAATTTTAATGGTTTACAATTTATATTAGATTAAATGAAAGGCGCATAGATAAAAATCCTTGAACAATGCACACAGAGAGAAGTACGATGTGATTCATAACGATTCATGAAATATCCTATAATTTTATCGTATTCAATAAAATAAATTAGTATCTTTAAGTTACAAATTAATTATTTTAAATATACTCACTCATACAATTGCTTCTAACAACGATCATAATAAAATTATAGTACCTAATATTTCACTTGGAAAGCAAAGAAGACCAAAAAAAAAAAGGATATCATCATTATCATCTTCATCACCATCATCATTATCAACAAGAATTTTAGGACAATGACAACGATTACTTAACCAAAACAAAATATTTAATTAATCGCTGATTTGGTGTAAACCGGCAAGGGTATTCAATGCTATTTTGCGTTACTAATCGAATGCAATCAATTATGTTGATAGATTGGCTGCTTTAAGATATACTTAGATACCTTCCTTTTTGCACAACTACTTACGGACGTACTCCTTCTTCTTCTGCCAACACCCTAAAATTGGTACATACTACTACTACTATACGTTTAGTCATTTTGTAAAGTAACTTATTGAATATGGGATGCGGTTCATCTCTTGTTCTATCTCTTTGTGTGTGAGTCTGCTATTTTCTTATCTCATAGCTTTCTTAACAAAACACAATTTCATACATAGAAAGCGAAAGTCTTTGTCGTTTATGAGGTCTTACAGTCTTACAGTCGCAGCCATGATGGTATTGTGTACGACGGAGTGAGTTATGTATCCTTTTGTACGTTAAGTAGCATGTAAGCTTACCTCTTTTTTGTTATTGAGGTAATTGAATTGAGGGACCGACCGACCTACCGACCGACCGACCAACGATATCAGTGATGGTGTATTAACATAATGAATGTCCTTTCAAAATGTTTCAGCAGCAGAAAAGGATATGGTTGTAGGCGTTCTAGAAAGTAGTTTCTTTGGTTTTTGTAGATAGTGTAGCTAATTTTAATTATTTTATAAGACAGTTGGTTTACTTCAATGTTGTGTTGCGTGAGTTCATTCGATGGATGTATATCCATTTACTAAAAAGCGTATAAAATAATTTCTTATAGATTCGAAGATAAAATGTAAAGTAAATAATTGAACTAAAACTAAGACAATAAGGTTTTTTTTTTTTCTATTTTTAGGCAGCTTGGCTTCACACTTTGTTCCGATATGATCCAAGCCCCGACTAGCTCAGTCGGAAATTCTTTAAGTCCATAGCAAGGAATGCAGCAACCCAAACGTAGAAAAGGAATTCCGAAATGCACGTGCAGGATCCCAGTTGAGGCACTTAACTGACTAACTGCTTATGTCACAATTGGAAAAGAAATAATCCTCGCAAACATCTCTTTAGAGTAGTCCTTGATATCTGTGCACCGAATAAAACAAACCGTAAGTTGATCAATTCATAGAAATATTAAATCTAATATGTTTATTCAATTACTACCTCAGAATTGTGAGATACATTCCAAATGCACAGAGCATAATTAATGCCGAACATTTTTTGTTTTCTTCTTCTTCAGTGAATATGATATCAAGTACATACAGTATCAAACGGTATTCTGTCATCCCCATTGAGTAGCAAATAAACCACCATACAATGACATATTTATTTAGTCTTAAATATGCATTAATTCAAGCAACATTCAAAAGCACTCAAGCAATTGGTGAGCATTATACGACGATACCTATTTTGAGCCACCAAAAGGAAGAAATCAAGAAGCACGAAATTAAATTAAATGCGCTCCGTAAGTTTTACTCCTGTATTTTGGTTTTATCGGAAGGTGTACTGTTGCAATGCAATACATATGAAAAACAAACAAAAAAAAAAAAAGCTTCATGTAATGGCTTGTGCTTGTACGACGTATACTTACATAGTCAAGAGTCATAATGGAGCGAAATAAGTCAGCGACTCCAAAGCAAGATATACGACCAGAAAAAACCAAGACATGGACGTAACAAAATAAAGAGAAAAAAAAATACGAAGTTGAAATGAACACTACGAGGAATTAAGATGCCATGATAGCGGAAAAATAAACTTAATGGAAAGCAACAAAAAGGCGGCGAAACAAAAAAAATAAAAAAATCACGAGACACCAAACGAAAAAGTGAAGATGATGTTATAAACGAACAAATAAAATATGCTTGAAAGAAATCGCGACACATGCCATCGTCGCCACCAACCTTACCGCCGCCGTTACCGCAGACTCGTATTCGTTTTCGTACATTGAGTATTTTAATTGTAATTTATATGTCGGTATAAATACAATATATGTGTATGTATGCGATTGTAAGTTACCAAATGACAAGACAAGACACGATATGCTAGACGCAACCAAATTGTCAAGCAATGAAGTGAGCCAGAGATGGTGTGGGAAAAGTGTGTGAGAGTTCAGTGGCATTTTTACCGTTTGAAACTGTTAGAGTATCTGAATTCAGGTGTTTGAGACGTATTCGTACCTTCTAGTCCAGTCTGAGTGAAAGAGGAGCTGCTACATGATTTTGTTTAATTCCTAATTATTGACTAAATATTCAAAAGCAATTATTCATTCAAAATTCTCAACCAGTTGAGTTAGCTAGAATTTTATAGAGGATATGTATGAAACTGCAACAGAGAAGTACTTACTCATTTATCATCGCTTTGTAAATTATGGAAAATTTAATGAGAAAAAACAACTACAACATCATCATACAGGAAGAGTCGGAAATTTAAATTAATTATAACATCCTGTCGTAATACATATATTTTTCATACATTTTCATTGTTGTCGGGTGCTTTTTGGCGCTCAAGCTTTTTCGCTCTGCCTACATACGTGTATGCGTACTTGTATGCGTATGAAGCCTGCCTAGTTGAATAAATGTAATCACAACAAAATTGTTAAATTCATTTCCGTCCATAACAACATCCGTGTCTGTAGGTACATGCTTGTAACCTCTTTATTCATTATGATGATGATGATGATGATGATGATGATGATGATGATGATGATGATGATGATGATGATGATGATGATGATGATGATGATGATGATGATGATGATTACGATTACGATTATAATGTAGATGACTATTGTTGCTAATATTAGGTAAGACGATGAAATAAAATTTCTAAAAAAAAAAATTCTTCAAAAACTTTTGTCCCACCTGCTTATATTCCCACTATTGTTTTAAATGTAAAATCGTACTCATACTTGCCCTATGGCACAAATATTACCATTTCACCTCCAATTTGTGCTCGTTGTTTTTATTGTTAATGTCGCATAAATTTTCCCAAACTTTCGAGCAAAGCACTATCGCATTCCTTATCCCTTAGTGGTTGTTGTTGTTGTTGTTCTGGTTAGTACAATTGTAACTTGTATAGCAATTGGACCTCATCAGGAATAATTTCAATTGAATTTCCCAGCAGACTATTTCATTTGATTTCATGTCATTTCATGGCAAACGTAACATATTTGCATAAACTTTTATTTTAGTAGTCGCTCGGTGGAGTCGTCGAGGTATAGGTTGAAGTCTCTCTATGATTTTTATACTGATTTCATTTGTGTGTGTGCGTATTTGTATAAGAAGTTAAACAATGAAAGAAAACGATTCGATACAGCTGCTTGAAATTCAATACCTTTAATGTTGAAATTTTATGCGTCGTCCTTCTCATAACACACACACACACACACATGCACGCAAAGAAAATTAAATGCAGGTTGTATTTATATTTCTTTTGTTTTATATATTTATTTTTTTCTATTCTTACTTTTGTTGAATTTGTTGAATTTGTTTGAAATTGATTTTGTTGTCATCCCCGTAGCCATCAATTTTTATCTTTTTTATATATTTTTGGGTCACCTTTGGTCCTTACCTTTTTGCTTTATGACGACTAGGATATGATATGAAGGTATAGAATGAGAAATATTTATGTGGTTGTGTATATTTTGGAATAAATTATTTTCAAAAATTATAAAGGGTTATCCATTTCGCGGTTTCAAAAGTATAGGGCTAGAATTCAACATCTGTCAAACTGAGTTGTTAAAACAATTTCTTTCTTTTTCAGTTCAAAGTCTGACATTTGCGAAAATGGATCGCTTAACTATCTCACAATGCACTAAAATTGCAAAAAAAAAAAAATAAAAATAAATAAATTGTAAAAACCTACTACAAAAATGGTGATTCTGCCACAGCCACACATCGTGCTTTAAGAGGAGATTATGGTTTACATAATCGTCCAACTACGCAAGCAATTGGCAAAATTGTTAAGAAATATGAAGAGACTGGATCGGTTACAGATATTGTAAGGCCTGTGCATCATCCTTTCGCTCGTACCACCGAAAATATCGCTGCTGTAAGTGAAAGTGTTGCCGAAGACCAGAATATGTCGATTCCTCGTCGTTCTCAGGAATTAAGACTGTCTTACGGCACATTATGGCGTATTTTGCATTTGGATCTACACCATCTACATCCATATAAAATCCAGCTCACACAACAACTGAAGCCAGCTGACCATTCACAACGTCGTAGATACGTCGAATGGGTGCTTGAACAACAGGCGGTGGACGGCGATTTTTCGAACAAAATTTTCTTCAGCGACGAAGCACATTTCTCACTCGGTGGGTATGTTAACAAACATAATTGTCGTATTTGGGGTTCTGAGAATCCTCAAGTCCACGACTGTCACCGTCAATTCGGAGCGTTATGGTCATATGATAACCGACTTTTTTTTGCCTGCTATTGAAGAATACGACTTAGAGAATATGTGGTTTCAACAAGACGGTGACACATGCCACACAACTCGAGCGAATATGGCTTTATTGCAAGAGAAATTTTCTGGCCGCGTAATTTCTCGTCGTGGCGATATCAAGTGGCCACCAAGATCATGCGATTTGACACTGCTTGACTTTTTTTGTGAGGCTACGCGAAAGACCGTGTTTATGCAGATAAAACTTTAACTCTTGAGCACCTAAAAACCAACATTCGTCACGTTATGGCTGAGATACCGCCCAATATGTGTCAAAAAGTGGTCGAAAATTACCTCAAAAGAATCGATGCTTGCAACAATTCGCGTGGTGGTCATTTAAATGATGTAGTATTTCACACATAATGTCAACGTTCAAACTTTATAATAAAAAAGAAATATCATGATAAAAAATATTTTATATGTGTTTTATTTACATTTACTTTTGAAACCGCAAAATGGATAACCCTTTATATGACATGAACGTGGCACAGGGTTGTTAAAAATCAGAAGCTGATCAAACCCCTCATATGAAATTCAATTTTCTGTATATAAATCTGTTCTGAAGAAATGGATATAGTTAATGGAAGGAGCCTACTTCCATTAATCGATTTCGAACAGCAGAAACGCTGTGACATCCCACCATCAATGTTATGATTTCTTTATTTACATCTTATTAAAATCTTGATTTTGGCTTTTATTGATCCCAATTGTTATTGCATCATTTAAGAGAATTGAAAAATTGTAATAAATAATTTAGTTATTCTGCCAATTTTATATTAAAAAAACACAAATAATAACAGTAATAATAATGATAAACTAATCCTACACCACATGTTACAAATCAAATAGAATATGAAATGTACATGCTTTAGAATATGTAAAGCTCGTTTACACTTGAAATGTAAAAAAAAAAAACAACTTGACCACCACTGAATAAGAGGATACATGAAGATTTGGACATAAGCATTTGGCACGTAAATACACTATGAAAAGGGTCATACAGTAGAGTACGAGTACAGTTGAATGTACACATGCATGTGTCAAGGCATATTGTTTGCATATTTATAGACTGACGACTTCTTTCTTCAAATGAAAGACTAGATCAAGGCGATGATGGAGTTTGTGGTTTTTAGATGACACGATTTTTACAATAGCCATTTAATTTTATACATACTCGCATATGCATATGAATACGAATATCTAAGTATCATCCTGACACACGCTAGAATATTGAAATTTCCCTTCAATTCTTTTTTTCGTAGTAGTAGTAGTAGTAGTAGTACACATATTATTCAAAGTAGGCAAATAGAAAAAATGAAACAGAATCACCAAACAAGCAATACAATTGAAACTGAAAGCAATAAGAGAAAAGAAAAAAAAAAATCAAACGGAAAACCGTCCATTACAAAGGCTCTCATTGACTAATAGTGGAAGGGTAAAAGGACGCTCGTATGTACTATAGTGCAATATAACAAAATACGACGTGTGTGTGATCTGAATGCAAGATAAAATTATTATCCTTCTTTTTTTTCTTCGTGCATTTGTATTTGTACTTGTATAAGTGAGTGTACGAGTGTTTTTTGATGTGAGTGCAACATTCCGATTTGACTTTGGCTGGCTTGCTTTCTTGTTTGGTTTCCTGTTGGACATATTTTCCGGTATGCTGTTTATTGTTGTTGCTGCTGTTACATGCCGCTGTGCAAAAGAAAATAATTTGCAATTTTTTTTTTCTTTTTTGCAGAAGTCGTGTGAAGTATATAGTACCCCTTTTCCATCAGATGTTGCAGCTACGTCTTTTAGTAATTCTTTCAAGTTTGGTTTTTTTTTCCCTCGATAATTTACAACGCTTTTCTGTTGTTGTTAGACCTTTTTTTCTATACTCTCTACACAATGGTGATGACTGTCACGGACGGTGTTTGTGGTAGTAGTATATTATTGGTCATCATCATCATCATCAGCATCATCCGTACTATCATTCTCCAATATGCAATACAATGACAATAGTGATCATCAGCACCAACACATTGTCAATATGGTTTAGAATATTCATCCTATTACACAGAATGTATACAATTTTTTTTCCACCGATGCCGATAATGTGCGGCCATAAGGTAATGAAAATTTTATCTGATTTTATTTCCATTTCATGTTTTTCTTCATCTTGTCCCTTGGATGTTTTTTGCTTCTGTGATTTTGGCCTCATTACTTATTGCATGCTTGCTACTGGCTAACAAGTGTGTTATTTATATGTTGGTATGATTGTATGGATATTAGGGCGGGTAAAAATTGTTCTCACTTATTCGCATTCTATTTCTATGGAACAATTTAACTCACTCTAATATAAAAAAATTCATGCTTTTGCCTGAATTGAACCTGTACTAGTTCGGTATTAATATTGATTTGATTGAAGGGTTCAATATAGTTAGTCACGACCGGATTTAATGTCTAACTGTTCGAGCATTCAGAAAAACTGGTTATGGAATACGATTCTTATTCCGTATTTTTAAATGTCCAAATTTCCGTTTTTTCCAGGAATTGTCAAACTTTTTGGAAACAAATTTTCAAATGGTAAGCAAACAAATGCGAACAACGCATTATACCATCCATAGGTAATTCCGGCCATGTGTTAACTGAATTTAATTTTCATATCACAGAAGAGTTGTTCAAAATATTCCTTATATTGTCTCTTTTGATAAATGTGATGAAAATGAAGATGATGTTGATGATTATTTGGTTAAGGAATTTTAACGAAATTTGTTTGATGTGACACGTTTTTCGTTGATGTGTGCGTTCCATATATAACAGTCATATAGTTGTGGGTGTGTTCACGATTATATGAGCAACATATGTGTATGATATAAGCATATTTATTTATATATATTATATTGGTAAGTTTACTATAATATATATGCTTTACATGCGAAAGACTTTATTCATTTCATGACATTATTTTTACTTACATTTCAATTACTTACAATACTGAAGCAATAAATGTAAATTTAATAATATAAAATTTTATGTGCAAAAGAAAATCCTTTTCGCTTGAATTTTTATTTTTTGATCTTTTTTTTGGATATTTGTCCCCTCTACCATGATACATGCAAATCTGCGCAGTAGAAGAAAACAGAACAAGAAGCAATCAAATAAAATCTTATTAGTTCATTTATACACATCCTGATACACAGCAGCATACATATACATGGTTGTACACATAAAGCGGAAACAATGTAACTTTTTAATTAAATTTCTATGACAAATTGTATAACTCAATCAATGTAATGTACTACATTCAAAACATATGCATGTTGACTGACCACCACCAATGATTGC
Organism: Megamerina dolium; assembly: GCA_963854835.1. NCBI lineage: Eukaryota > Metazoa > Arthropoda > Insecta > Diptera > Megamerinidae > Megamerina > Megamerina dolium. The sequence goes on along the minus strand of OY978526.1, from coordinate 1,273,939 downwards.
AACAATTTTTAGCTGTAAGGCGTCAAAAACTAACTGAGGTCACTGAGGAGATCTCATACTTTCTGTCTGTACATTTATTCATTTGAAATATCTTAAGACATTTATAAAATTTATATTCTTTGTATGCATGTAAATACTTGTTGGTTGCTGTTGCATCAGTAAATGGCACTCTCTCTCTCTCTCTCTCTCTGGCTACTTCATCTTTATTTCTTAGCCAAAGTATCGCTTGCAGCAAAAGAGTTCATTCTCTTACAATTCACTTGGAACTTTTCTCAACATCATCATAGATTTACACACACAGAAAAACATACACATATTTGAAATTGCATGCATGCTAAAAATTAACATCCTGTTTTGTGTATACATGTGAATGTCCTCTTTCATATACATACCAATGCATATATGTATATTTTACACATTGTTACTAATATTACAAATGTCACAAAGTAAAAGTTTTGTCCTTTTGGCTCAATTTGTATATTCTCATACTATCTCAGTTTTCTTCCTATAATACGTACATATAATGTCTTAAGTTATAAACTCCAATGTTCTTCATAAAAGAATCTACGAGTACTTCGTATAAAGAAGCTTATAATAATAGTAATAATACTACTTTTACATATATTTTGTGTAAGATATGTTACTCAATTATTTTTGAAGAAATCTTCATTGTCATTGTTATTCAATTATAATTTCATTTACCATGTTAACATATATTAAATGCATATCATAGTCAGATTCATCTATTTATTATATATTGTATAATCAACAAATCATTAAAACTGAAAGAATTGGAAAAGTATTTGATTAAATGTAGTTTGATGTTGTAGTACGAACAAGATTAAACTTACACTGTTTTTGTGGACATTTTTATGAGTTTCAATTGACACTAATGTCGATGCCCTGAGCAAGATTTGTGCTTGTGTAGAGATCGCGAGGTGATGTTTTGTGTGTGGCATTGCCAACACAAGTTGGTCGTCTGAAATTCGTTCACATACATTGTATCAGCATCACGTCTATTTAGCACAGCGATCAGTTGAGTTTTAGATATACGAATATAGACACACATAAGCAAAATGATAGAAATCTTAGTCGATTTCACAGAAATGAATGCAGTACATATGATCTCTGTAGCTTGGTGGTATGCTGCCTCGGCTCTTGCTTTGCGGGAAACATTTGAAGCATTTATAATTTCGTTATTATTCCCCCGATGAAAACCATAGCACTCTAAAAATGGGCGCATCACGTCAACTACATCGTAATATTTTTACCCACTGAACTATGTAAGTTACGAGGGCGATCCCAGAACCCAGGCCGCATTTGGCGAAAGAGAAAGTGTTGTTTCATCAAGACAATAAACCAGTACACACATTCTCTATTGCGATGGCCTAAATAAATGAGTTACAGCTCGAATTGCTTCAGCACGCACCTTATTCGCCAGATTTAGCTCCTTCGGATTATTTTCTATTTTCAAATTTGGAAAAATTGCTTGTTGGTAGAATATTTGCAAACAATGAAGAGGTGGAGTCTGTGGTAGATGGCTATTTTAATGAGCTAGACAGTTCGTAGTATAAACAGGGTATCGAAGCTATAGAATATCGCTGGGAAAAGTGTGTAGAGTTAGAAGGAGATATGCTAAGAAATAAAGAATAATTTTCCCAAATTTGTTGTGTTTTCTTTGTTAGGTCGGGTAGTTCTGGGACCGCCCTCGTATATAGTTCTATTGTTTTTTAAAGGTTTAAGATAATACCCTAAAATTCGATTACTGCGCAAAAGTTGTAGACTTTAAGCCCGCTATTATAAAGGGTTATCCATTTCGCGGTTTCAAAAGTATAGGGCTAGAATTCGACATCTGTCAAACTAAGTTGTTAAAACGATTTCTTTCTTTTTCAGTTCAAAGTCTGACATTTGCGAAAATGGATCGCTTAACTATCGCACAACGCATTAAAATTGTAAAAACCTACTACAAAAATGGTGATTCTGCCACGTGCTTTAAGAGGAGATTATGGTTTACATAATCGTCCAACTACGCAAGCAATTGGCAAAATTGTGAAGAAATATGAAGAGACTGGATCGGTTACAGATATTGCAAGGCCTGTGCATCATCGTTTCGCTCGTACCACCGAAAATATCGCTGCTGTAAGTGAAAGTGTTGCCGAAGACCCGAATGTGTCGATTCCTCGTCGTTCTCAGGAATTAGGACTGTCTTACGGCACATTATGGCGTATTTTGAATTTGGATCTACACCTACATCCATATAAAATCCAGCTCACACAACAACTGAAGCCAGCTGACCATTCACAACGTCGTAGATACGTCGAATGGGTGCTTGAATAACAGGCGGTGGACGGCGATTTTTCGAACAAAATTTTCTTCAGCGACGAAGCACATTTCTCACTCGGTGGGTATGTTAACAAACAAAATTGTCGTATTTGGGGTTCTGAGAATCCTCAAGTAATTGAAGAGAGGCCACTACATCCACAAAAAGTCACTGCTTGGTGCGCTCTTTGGTCCGGAGGTGTGATTGGACCTTACTTCTTCGAAAACAACGATGGAACGACTGTCACCGTCAATTCGGAGCGTTATGGTCATATGATAACCGACTTTTTTTTGCCTGCTATTGAAGAATACGACTTAGAGAATATGTGGTTTCAACAAGACGGTGCCACATGCCACACAACTCGAGCGAATATGGCTTTATTGCAAGAGAAATTTTCTGGCCGCGTAATTTCTCGTCGTGGCGATATCAAGTGGCCACCAAGATCATGCGATTTGACACCGCTTGACTTTTTTTTGTGGGGCTACGCGAAAGACCGTGTTTATGCAGATAAACCTTTAACTCTTGAGCACCTAAAAACCAACATTCGTCACGTTATGGCTGAGGTACCGCCCAATATGTGTCAAAAAGTGGTCGAAAATTACCTCAAAAGAATCGATGCTTGCAACAATTCGCGTGGTGGTCATTTAAATGATGTAGTATTTCACACATAATGTCAACGTTCAAACTTTATAATAAAAAAAAAATATCATGATAAAAAATATTTTATATGTGTTTTATTTACATTTACTTTTGAAACCGCAAAATGGATAACCTTTTATATGCTTACATATGCAGGATATAAATAGGTTGGCGAAAAGCTCTTAATGTAAAGAAAATCACAGTTTCGGGATTTTTTGATAGACTGCAAGAAAGCCTCCTTATGTGTCACATAGTCGCAGTGATTATTTTGCCTCCTTGACTGCGTCATTCGGAGAACAAGCAATATTTGTTGAAGAATATCACATGCATTTTGCAAATTGAAATTATTTCTTGAGGATTGATCTAGAAAAAGGTAAGCATTTTTATAAATCACTGCGAATTTTCTTAATCACGTTACATTCTTACCGCTGACACTGCTTTCTTCAATACCCACATTTTAAACTAAACATAACTGCGTAGGCGAGAAATCACAACAACAACAAAATGAAACGTTTTGTTTTATTTCCTTCAACAGTAGCAATAATAAAATATGATTTCCTCCTCCTTCTACTCCATTCTCGACCTTAAGTATGTTGAACATTTCATGTACGATGTTTGAACATCCGCTATACGATATCATAAAATTTCAACTGTCCGACACCTATTCATAAAAAATCTATGAAAGATGTTCTGTCAATAAATATAAAATTGCCAACGTATGCACATGTGTATAATTTTATCATCTGTCCTACCCACACCAAAAAATAGAAAAATAAAATCACAAAAAAAAAAAAAACAAAATCAAAAGAAGAAATATATGAAAGAAAGAAGAATGAATCTACTGAAAAAGGTAAATTTATAAAAAAAAAAATCAACCACAAAATTGTAGAAAATTTCTTTTATTTATGACAATGATTGTATTTCTCTACATACACGCACACACACACGTTCGAGCGAGATGTATTGCATATGTCCAGACCAATAATTTTCTATTTACGACTGTGCATTCGTATGTACCAATTTCGATTTCGAACGAGGAATATCTAATGGAAACGTATGTTCAGATAATACATTGGGTTAACGAAAGGGTTACACGCATCCATACATGGTTACGCCCACACACACATGCCATATAAGAGTCAAAAGACAATTTGTGGTCAATGAAGGAAATATGATTTCGATTTTGCCATAGAGATTATATTTCGCAAATAGACTAGCTACCGCAAAAATAAGGACATTTACCGTAATTCTTTACAGGGAGAGAGAGAGAGACAGAGGGAGAGACTAGAAATGACGAGGACTAGAAGAAGAAACAAATCATAAAGTATTAATGCCTTCTTTAAGAGCAAAATCACAAAAAAAAAAACAGTTTCACACAAATGTATAGGAAATTGAGTTTTTTTTTGTCCTCTTTATAGGACAACTTCAAGAAAACATAAAAATGACGAATGTCAAATAGCATTAAAGGTCGAAAGGATTATATTTTTATACAACGCGTGCATTCAACTGTGCAATTTCCTTTGCGTCAAATAAATCACAATGTATGTTGGAAGGTTGTCGCTCATAAATATGGTCAGCTGAAGATCAATAATTTTAAATTTAAACGATTTAATCGTATTTAAAGCAAAAATGTTTATTTTTGAAGAGGCATCAAAAATGTGGTTTTTCTAAAATTTTGATGGAAAAATCGTAATGCAAATATCGTAGATAACGCTGTAATGCATATTAATCATTTTCTTTTATTTCCACTACTTTGTATGGGAGCTACATTAAGAAGTGGGCGTTGCATGCTGATTTTGTGCCTAATTGTTCCTCCGTACTCTTGGATCATAGGTTACTCATGCCAAATTTCGTAAAAATAGCTTAATAATTGCTCAATAGGTGACGAGCCAGATAGGTAACTGACACATGGACGGGCAGACGGACAGAAGAACAGAAGAACGGACAGACTGACGGACATCGTAAAATCGAAATTTGAGGCGGCGTCGATCAGAAATGAATATATTTTGCATATCATCATGCAGAGTGTACAAATACTCTATTTCATGTTTTGCATATAAGGTAAATATTAATGTTTAAGCAATTACTGGTAAGCACCTTTCATTTAGCTTCTACAAACTGGTGCATGGTATAAAGAGTTCGACATAAAAGGTAATAAAAGTTAAAACTCAGTTTTATTTTTGTAAAAAAAAACTATATTTAAAATTATATTATATTTATTGAAGTGCAAAAAAATTTAGTTACTATTTTTGAGCAAAAGCATTTAATAAAGAGAATAATGATTAAATTTTGATTTAAAAACATACCGTTCAATTTATCAAAATCACCTTGCTTGTGTGGAGATGGGAAGAAAAACATAAGAACGCCTAGTAGCTTATCTCAAACAATGTAAAAATCCAATTACATGTTTCCCTTACCACTCGTCCACACTCTCGAAACATAACCACAGCAGATAAAATGATACGAGTACTAAATGTTGTCACGATGATCATGATGATGATGATGATGATGCGGATGATGGCTAAATGCCGTCAATAATGTGTCATCAATCATATTACATAGTTGTTTTATCTTTGTTGTTGTTGTTGCTGCTGTCGTTGTGCTTGTTGTTATTGTAGTTGTTATTATACATTATTGTTTGCCGTACTATCAATGTAGAGCGAAAGCTAAAGTCCAAAAATTGTCAAAAACCGAAAAGAATCGATAGGAGAGCAAGCATGAAAAAAACAAATGTAAACATGTCATTGTACAAAATATCGTTTAACCTTAAATATACTACCTCCACTCCCGCACCACTTGAAAGCAAGCGATATAGATTTAAGTGCTATCACACACACACACACGTATACTGTACGGCCTAAATACACAAAATGGATGATATATTGATTTCATTCTTGTTATTTTTTGTGATTGTCATTTAAAAACTACCTTAAACAGGATATCAATTTCATCCATCATTTACCAAACATACATATATGTATGTGTATGTAGTTGGTTGTTGTCCCAGATATTGAAAATATGTATGTATGTACGATTTTTCGTCCAACTCATGATTCTTGTCAGACTAAAGTTAAAAAATGTACTCTACTGTTTAATCTGATTACACTAATTTCTGTTTCATAATCATATACTTGAAATGTATAATATTACCTATAAAATTAGAAAGTTGGAAAGATCATCATCACCATCATTCTTTTACAGAGCATTAAATATTTTGTGAAAATTACTTTCGCCATAAATACTCCGAGTTAGGCAATATTTGCTTGAACGACAATGTTTGATCAAATAAACCATACGTAATAAGTCACTGATACTGGTACTTGTGTATGTCCACTCCCCCGAACCAATAATAATAAATTTATGACCAAACATTAGCAAACTCTTTACGGTTATTGTCACACCTGAAACCCAAATGGACAAAAGAAAGCCGACACAAAAATAAAGCATCGAAATATAGCGTAACTCAATCAAACTAAAATTGATGGAGCGCAACTGCAACAAATCCAATAATCTTCAATCGAATGCCACATAAATATAGAAACGATGATTGAGTTTGGAACAATTGTTGCAACAGTAGCGACCATTCGGAATCAACAATAGCCCAATACATATTCCATGTGGCACATAGAGAATCACATGAAAATTACAATTTATTGGACATTTCCTGTTCGAAGAACACATACACAAACATACAGACAGACAGTTGGGATAGTGTGTGTGTGCGTGTGTGTGTGGGTGGGATGTGAAAAAATCGTAGAAGAAAAGAAGAACAAGATTTATTGCCTAATAATAAAGGGATTGGTACATTTGTCGCATAATTTATGGCACTCTTCTTTTTTTATTTTGTTTTTTTGTAGCTTGCTAACTTGCATTATTTCGTCCAGTTAACAGAATATACACGTGCGTTGTTTATTTGAAGAAGATAGGTTCCAGGGAAAGGTTAACATATTAATACGTTCATGCTTCAAGGTTTCATGTGGACATGGCGAGTCAATTGTGTGAGTATATATTGGAGGGCGATGATTATACTTAATACCTGTTCAATTAAAGTTAAGTGGATTGGTTGTAAGTCACAAATATTTTTTGACAAATACGAGCAATAGGATCATCAAAATTAATGCCTATAGAAACAGAATTTTTTTGTCATTGCTAATGATGCCCATGGGTACATTTAACAAATGTAGTTATTTCATTGGAAATGTATATTTCTAGTCAGAAGTTTATCGAAGAAGAAGAAAACTCAATAACAAAAATTAAAGATAGGGCGAATATCTTCCCCAGTTTTGATATTTTCTTCTAAAATTAACAAAGTCCAGCTTTTGACATCTTAAAGCGTTATCAAAGAGCTCTATCAGAAGATTTTTCATGGGATATATTTTAGTATTTGTTTGTTCAAAACATTTTAACAAACATTATGGCACTCCAGTCCTATCCAAACAGAACGTACTCAACAACACTAAAAGAGGTGCTCAGCCTTAACACACAGCCTCGTCACTACTAGTGACAAATGTAGTGGACGTAAAATCGTCTATATGATTACAAAAATATTTAAAAACTTCCGTCTAAAGTTAAACTTTTTTCCTTAATTCATTTGGACATCCATGTACAATCCTGTAGATATAAAATTTCATCAGTGCATAAATTTGCATACAATTTTACAATATGAATATGAATGAATTTAGCTTTTTAATTTATGTGCTTGTTGCTGCTGTTGGTCGTCCATAAACTAGTTTATTAAATAAATAAACTGGTTAGTTACAATAGAATAGAAAATGTTTAGCCAAAAACTAACAACTTAATTAAATATGCAAAAATTTTCGAAAAACTTTAAATTTAAACAACAAATTGAATGGAGTACTTACACCTCAATCGTATTGCTAAACGAGTGTTTAGAGTAGGGAAATATAATTGCTATATACTCGTATATAGAATTTCATTAGAAACGTGCATCGTTTGTATCGCTTTGCCAAAAAATCAAGAGGAACGGATGCAATGGTAACAGTTCTATTTTATGCTTTACATTTGATTTTGATGCTTTTGACATGTGTCACTCTATGGCTCAACAGGCATAAAAAGATTTTCCTAGCCGAAAAACTGCCATCCTTGCTTATTGTGATTTCTTTTTTTTTTGGCGTACTGAGATACGAGTAGTCAAGCTTAGATGCTTATTTTGTGTGGTCATTTTGAAATGCGTAGCATTAGTACATGTATGCATTCATCCATATGGACAATACACACAAGGACTGAAATTGGATTTTAAATTTGTTCAAGTGTGTGCCAATTATGAATTTAAGTTAAATGCAATTATTGTATTGAGTTCAAATTTGCTAGGATGGGTCAATATATAGCCTGCTTTATTCTTGAAGGAGGTACCGTACAATTAACTCGGGCACATACCTATTCCGGTAAAAATTAACTTTTTGGAGCACATATTATGTATAGTAAAAGGAAATCCACTACTTTTCCAATAGATGGTTTTAGTAATCTGTATCTCGCGTTGTGTAAGCGTGATCGGATTACACTAGATGGCGTTAGAAAGATAGGATTTCGTACTAAATAAACTTTTCAGGCAGTTTTGTGATTGCTTGACTCAGCATTGTTTGAGCACGCGTCAAAGATGGAGACCAGTAATGAGAAAATACGTCATTTTTTTACAGTTTTTCTTCGATAAAGGCGAAAACGCAAGCCAGACGGCTGATAATGTGAATAGTGTTTATGATCCTGATACTGTAACAGCCAATCACGTGCAATTTTGGTTTCGTCGATCTCGTTCCACCACGCTCTGGAAGGCCAATTGTCGAAAATATCGATAAAACAATAGAAATCGTAGAGTCTGACCGTCATGTAAGCACTGTTTCTATTGCCCAGGAGCTAAACATTGCACAAAAAAAAAAAAAAACGTTTGGAACCATTTAAATAAATAAAACCTTCAATTTAATGCAAAAATAATGGATTTCCTTTTACTAGACCTAATATATGAAAATCCAGCTGCTCTGAAAATTTGCTAGAATTAGTTCACCGATTTTGATAAATCATAGATTCTGGGAGAGGTTATTGAACATAGAATTTAATTTTGTATAAATAAAATAATATGTGGCACTTCAATATGATGTTATAGTTGAAAACTAAGTACAAACATTTTGACGATATTGTGACGTAATTATTTTTTTGTTTGTTAAGAGCCTACAATTGTATTGTAATCGTATGCAAAGTACAATAACAATCCTCTTATGTATTTTAGATTTTATTTTTCTATTATAATAAACTCATTTCTTACAATTATTCAATTATTATATACGCTTTGCTATATATTTAATTTTTCTTGAATGCGCTCTGTCAAAACTTAATGTTGTCGATGCAGCTCTTTCTTGGCAAACAAAATAGTTTAACTATAAAATATTACACTAAAAAACGCATTTTGAAACACAAAACCAAAAAAAAAAAACAAGTGTCTAATTAAAATCTTAATAATAATGTAACTAGTTTCTATCATAAAAAGGAAGCAAAAAATCATATTTACAAACTACATTATAGTTAGGCATGTGGCAGGTGCAAAATGAAAGTTGTGAGGTGAATTTATTTAAACTTTTTCAAATATTTTGTTTCCTTCTTAAAACCATGAACGCTTGCACTGGTGATAAATGCTTATACTAAATGACTAAATAAAAAAGAAAGAAAGAAATTCTTCAATAACCCAAAATTCCAAACTAATCGGCAAAAATAATAATAATAAATAAAGTTGAAAACTTTTCCAACACTTACGTACATACATACATACATACATACTTATATTTATTTTCAAGATAGAAATTTTACACTTCGTTTCTTAGCTGTAGTATCATGAATGGAGGCTAATAAACATTAGCCGCGCTTTAATTGTTATGATGATTACACTTTTGATTTTCGTTCACAATAAAACAATTCAAATTTATTGTTTAGCCAAAGAGACTTGCAACATCGACATCATCGACATTTTATGCATAAACTTTTATTCCAAGTAGTTTGGTGGCTTGGTTTGTCGAATGGATCGCCTGGTATGGTGGTTGTATTGTGAACACTTGTTTTTGTTATAGTATTATTATTGTTATTATTGTTATAATGACAATATCTATGGCATTGTTGCCATTTTAATGGTGATGATTTTCAGCGTCACCACATTTCTTACTCCAACTCATACTTATTAGTATTATTATGGCTGTCATTGTCATAATTTCTTTTACACGCATTTCGTGTTCATTTCATGAAAACAGTAGTTTTTTTTTCTAAATTGTAAAGAAGAGTTTTTAAATTTTAAATTTCTTTCCCTTAGAATTTAAGGAGGAGAGCACTTGGGCTATTGCATATTGCAGTTTTATCACACAACAATGTTGTTTGATTTCGAACCAATACTTCATAAGTTATGGGTTAATTTACTAAGGGTTAGAAGCTGGCATTTGGACAGTGCTCCATAAATGTAATCGCATAAGATGTAGAACGAGGATTTGCTTACCACAAAGATTTTTACAATGCTATAGTCCATAATCTATAGTTATAATGTGTCGGCAAGTAACTCTTATGATTTTCAAATTTCAAAAATTCTATAACTTTATAGTGAAAATCTACCAACATTCTCTTAAGTAATTCTGTTATAGTATTTTTCATTTTCAATTCCAATTGAATCTCTGAATCTCTTAATTTATTACTTCCTTATTTACTAATGTATATATATATGTACATATATGTGTAGGAGGAATAATATATAATATTATATGTATACTAATCACAAGCAAAAGGAACCACACCGTCATTCTGAAATTAATTTCTTGAAGAAAATCTTTTACGCGTATGAAAAAACACGTTCCCTAAACTTTATTTTTGTTTGTGTTGATTATGGTTGTGAGGTTTAGTGTACACACTCATATGATGTATTGGATTTATGATTTCAGCATTAGCAGTAGAAGTAAGAAGTCTTTATTTTGCCACACACACACAACAGCTAATTAACGTTAATATATTAAATCAGTAAAGTAAAAGAATGTGGCTTAAGAAACGATTGAAGAGAGAAAAAAAGAGAAAAATATATGTACAGTAAATAAAATATTCTATACAATGATAAAGAAAGTTTGCAAAGACACTATAGTCATGATGATGATGATGATGGTGGTGGTGGTGTATACTTACAACACAGTGTTGGTTGTGATTTTTAGCTGCAAAAGCATGAAAACCACACGCAGTAATTATTAATTCAATTATTTTAGTGCAAACACTACCTAAGATGAATGCCAAGTTCTTCTTATGCTATCATACAGCATACTCTGTTGTTGCTTCTTCGGCTCTTCTGAAGTGCAAAAAAAAAAAAAACAAAAAAGAAATACGCATTGTATCAAAAGGACATGATGTTGGCATTATAACGATAAGGAAGAAATACCAACAACAATAATAACAAAATGTAGCACAATTAAGCACAAAAGACGACGAAAAGTAGATGGTGCATCGCAGTAGGAAATAGAAAGACTACAAATGGAATAAATAATTCCACCAAAGCGAAAAGAAGTACAAGGAAATGGCAAATAGAGTAGAAAATTTAATTAGCATGTATCTCTGATACTCTCACTAACCATCCATCCAGTATCCATAACCATATAGTCATCGGAATACGAAGCCCATATGAATGTTGTTGAGACAGAGTGGTGTCGATTATTAGTTTCAAATTGTTGTCGGATACCTCACTTTACAGAAAATTTCGTAGATAGAAGATATATTTGTTATTTGCAAAAAGATTTTTTGTGACCCCCTTTTTTTGGGTGATAGGGGAATTGTGCCATCATACCAATGTCACAGTTCATTTGAAGTGTACCGATTTGCGGTTCCGATTTAGATTCTAATTATGCATTTTTTTTATTTTTGAGGGCAACCCGAACAAGTCGATACTGTGCATACCAAAGCGAAAAGAAGTACAAGGAAATGGCAAATAGAGTAGAAAATTTAATTAGCATGTATCTCTGATACTCTCACTAACCATCCATCCAGTATCCATAACCATATAGTCATCGGAATCGAATTTGACAAAATGCCATATTCAATTTCCAATTTTAATTCTCATTTTCAGACATAGACTTGTGCTTTGTCCAATGCATTTAACTTGCTTTGTCTACCTTACGAAATCGAAAGCATTCATTCGTCCATCCACGCCGATTAGAAACAGTCTCTGTCCTGTGGATAATTTTTAGACATTTCGACAATATTATCTATTTATTCTTCTGGTTATACATGGACTATCTGTTGGGCATTCAATCTCTACACACACACACACACACAATTTGCGGCCATTTTGCCACACACTTTACTACTCGTACATCGAATTCAGATTATGATGTGATGTGATTATATTGTTACATTTGTGCATACGTCATTCAATAATCAATTATATGTATTTATAATGAGGGAAATGGCAGGAATAATTTTCGTTTTATAGTAATTTGTCTAAATATATGTGTGTACATACTTGTATTCATAGATCTGCGGAAAAGCTATGTGTAACATACGATTGGTTGGATAAAATGTTTTACTTGATAATTTTCAATTTGAATGATTTGCTATGAAATTTATATCATAGACCAATGCTGTAATTGAAATTTAATTGGAATAAAATGCAAAATTCCAATTTTCTGAATACGTTCATATTGTGATTTATTTCGCTTCAGGTGTATTGATTGTCTGTACGATATGCAAATGGAATTTACCAATCAATCCATACAATGAAGATAGATAAACATATTGTTTTGTAAGTAGTAATTTTAATGCATGATATTAAATAATTTGTTAGTAAGCTTTAAAGCTACACATGGACTTGTAGATGGACATAATCCTCTCAGAAATTGACGCTGAGCAGCAATATATTGTGTATTTAGTGGGAGCTATCTTCAAGTGGTTACAAAGAAAATTATAGAAAATAATCAAGCTTTAATCCTGCTTCCCAAGAATATCATTTTAATACCATGTAAGATTAGCCGGTTCCAAAGAACAGAACTCTTGTGACATCCCTTTTGCTGAGCTTTCCTGCAGAAAGAATTGCCAATTGCTTGCCGGCAATTGGATTCGTTCAATAGAAAAATCTTTTCGATATTACAATATTCACCTATGGATCAAAAGACACTGAAAACTGAGCTACGGCACCCTACCAAGTGTTAAATCACTTTTTTTTTTTCTTTTTTTTTTGTGCCCATTACAACCGATAATCGATTTAGGCCGAATCTAAGATGCTTCGCCAGCCAGTTCTTTCCTTCGCTAGTTGCCGTCACTTAGAAATTCCAAGCGCTGACCAGTTTTCCAGTATTTGATCTTTCCACCGGAGCTTAGATCTTCCATTCGCTCGACATCACCTAGCCAGCTCAGCCGCTGAATTTTAATGCGCTTTGCTAAGTCTCTCTTTTAATTGATGATTGATACTGTGTCGGTGTTGGCATACAGCTCATACAACTCATGGCTGTACCTTATGCGATACTCGTCACCAACGCAAATAGGTCCAAAGATCTTGCGTAAGACTTTTCTCTCGAAAGCTCCGAGCATTCGCTCATCTGAGGTGGAAATTGTGCAATTGGATGATGAAAGACTTGTAGAGTGTGGATTTCCTTGCTCGAGAGTTCAAGTGCTTACTTAGCCCAAAGTAGCACCTGTTAGCAAGAGTGATCCTTGGCAATATCTCAAGGCTGACGTCATTACTGATGTTAAATCTGGATCCGAGATAGATAAAGTCCTTCACTACGTCCAAGGCGCTGAGACTCTTTGTTTGTAGATACTGTGTACTTCGTCTTGCCTTCGTTCACCGTGAGACGCATTCGACGCGACTTTCTTCCCAACCCCTAGAATGCTGCACTCACTGCTTTCGTGTTTATGCCGATTATGTCATATCATATGAAAATATATGAAAATATAAAATTTCTGCAATAATAAATATTTAAAAAAATATGTATAAAATCGATTTTTTTGTCCCAACTTTGTGTAATATTATCGCAAAATATTTGTTCATATATATTCGCATTTCACATGTAAAAAGTGCAATCGTTAAAGGATTAATATATTGATTAATACGTATGGACTCATAGAAGTTGGATTTTGATGAAAGTTCAATTAACCGTCCTACACTCACGCGTTGATCTGTCAGACCGACAAATCAATGATTTCATATTTTCTTAAAAATTGCTGTTGTTAGTGACTTCTTAATTTGTCGTTAGGCTTCGTTTAGCGTGGCGAGAGTGCTGGTGTTTCAAACATACAGTTATGGTATGATCTGATTACCACTAAAATATCATTATTAATGATTAATACTTATTATTATTAGTATTATTCACACCTTAAATTTATTAAATATAAACGTTTAAAAAAATTTTTTTTAGCAGTTGTAATTAAATGCTATTGTAAAGTTTTATACCAAAAATATATTCTTGTTTAGGACCGTGCGAGAAATTAAAAGTCAATTTCTGGCCAATGATTTCAAATCCTTACTTTGTCATAAACAAGATTTAAAAACTTGCTTTTTGACGATTTTGATAGAGTGTAGGAGCCAAACAAGCAATTGGATATTAGTTGGTTTTCATTTACCAAAATCGCACATATTTTGAGATTCTAACAAGGTTATCCCTCTTTACATTAGGTTTGTAGTACAATATTGTCAGGAATTTTTCGATAACGAAAATTGCAGCATAATTTTAGGCACTCCATTTAATATCAATATAAGCATATACCCTATATGGCTTATTTAATTACTGAAGGTATGCCCAATATTCGAAATTGTTGGTGAGATATACTGACAAAGTTTAGAACTTTAGCATACAAAAGGAATTGAAATGGAATTTCAATTCCTTTTGCAAGTTAAGACTTGCAATCGCTGTGTCAAATATGTCAAACAAAAATGTGCGATCTATTACTGTTCACTAACAATTCACTGTAATATGTGATATCATTGTATCAAGCACTGTGCGTTGTGATCTTATATGTGTTACATTATGTGTAATTAATTCCTTTGAAAAAAACTTTAAAATATAGAAAGTAATAATAAAAAAGTTTTTAATAAAAGTGTCTAGTAAACAACCTTTTACACGAGAACAAACTCAGTCTACAAAGTGAATTATCCTTTCTGAAAAATACTTATATATACGGCGCATTTACATCTTCATATGTGTACGTGTAATTAAGAATGCTGACAAAAGTGAAAGATAAAATGACAGATAACATTCTTGTTGACACTTCTACTATACCACATATGTATATTGGATGTATATAGGTTTTGTTCCATACGGATGTATAGACTCTTGCATACATGTTTTTGTATGGGATAATATTCTTTATTTTTTTCCCATCAAATTTTTGTCGTCGTCGTGTGCACTTGAAAATGTTTGTTAGCACTTCAACAACACACACATGTAAGTACATTAACTGCTAAAATTTATAAATACAAAAGACAATGTTTCATATTCACCCACTTTTTGCTTCATTTACCGTAACTGGCTGTGTGTGTGTGCATCCGTGTGTGAGAAAGTGTAATCAACTTGACACATTATTCCCAATTTTCAAATTATTTTACCTCAATTTCATGAATATCATCATCAACGTTGAACATTGGTGATACATACGACTAGTAGTATTAAGTGTATTTTTAGTCTTCAACATTACCGCGAAAATGTCAACAAAAGCAAGTGTCTAAGTGTGTGAATTTTAATAGTGTTTGCGGTTGTATCACTTGATTTTATCAAAAGGTTGTGGGAAGCAGTCAAACAGTTTAAGTGGTTCAACGAAAATAACATAATAACGCACACATATATGTATGTATGTAAGGTATATGAATTCAACAAATATATTATATGTACATATATGCTTGAGTCGTGTATTACATGTACTATCCTTATTATCACGGTATGTGATATATAAAACCACACTTTTCATATTGTATACATATACATAATTAAGTGATTACATATTAATGTACGTTGGTACTTAATTTGATCCTTTCATAATTATGTTAATTCTCCTCTTATTTAGGAAATTTGTGTAATTGATTTTTAGCGCGATATCAATATAATGGATCAAAGATATTTTCATTGCTCTCAAAGTTACCACCGCGACTTTTGAACAATTGTTGCTCAAGTGATAGGAAACATGTAACCCATCTCACACACAAGCTCGATTACGTATTTTTCTATTCATTCATTTCAGTCACATTTTTTCCTGATGCTATTCTGCTGTAACCTCAATTATGTATTAGAGGCATAATTCATAGTTAGTGCTATCGCGAGCACAGTGCTAGCACTATTGTAGCACATAAATAGAAAGCCATATGAAGGTCAAAACCCGCCATCCTTTAAAATATTTTTCATTTCAATCAGAAAATTTTTCTCAAGTTTGCTCAAAACTACTAAGCATATAATAAATAAATAAATAAATAAAGAAATCCATAAATACCAACCAATCTTTTGTTATGAAGACGATCTTCTGAGATCAATCAATTAATATAAGTATTTCCGCTCCAATAGTACTTTCCAAAGTTGATACTCTCAACAATGTTGAAAATAAAACCCGGCCAGGATTCTTCAGTGTTTTTATCACTAACTGACAAAATATATCTTTTCTCACAATTTCCATTAAAAATTGTTATCATATTCCACTGATAACTCGGAAAAAATCACAAATTCATAACTTGTACAGATAGGAAAGAGCTGCCACTAGGCCACGATAGTGCCGATATCTGGTTGCAGATGTAGAGCTGAATGGAATAGATGATGTTTATGATAGATGATGTTGTTGATGGCGCCTTTGCTGATGGTGGTTGATGATGGCCCTGAGATGGTGTGATGTTTTTTTTTATCTTAAAACTGATTATTGCACGAATCAATATGCGATTTTATGTCAAAATTTGTAATATATTTTATTTGCAATATTTAATTAAAATTAACAAAAGTTGGGAACACTGTATTTTTGTACAAATGTAAATAGGAGAGCGAATAATAATAAACCAAACTAAATCGATAGATGGCAAAAAGCAATAAAATATTGTGTTGCCTCAAAAGTTTACAAATCAACGCGTTTCCAATTCACTCAAAGACAAATGTAAATAATTATGTGCCCAATACTCAGAATTTACTCTGGCATAGACACAATTTACAGAAATATAAATAGCCACATATAATGCTGAGCATCGCATACAAGGTTCTATCGAGCGTACTGTGTGAAAGCTTGAAGCCTATGCTCAGCAACCTGATTGGACCTTATCAGTGTGGCTTCAGACCTGGTAAATCCACCATCGACCAGATTTGCACACTGCGCCAAATCCTGGAGAAAACCCAAGAAAAACAGACCGACACACACCACCTATTTGTTGATTATAAAGCCGCTTTCGACAGTCCGGTAAGGGATTACCTCTACGCAACAATGTCTGAGTTCGGTATTCCTGCAAAGCTCATTCGACTTTGTAGAATGACACTGCATAACTCCCGTTGTACAGTGAAAATTCGGAAGGACCTCTCCCCACCGTTTAATACCGAACGGGGTTTCAGACAAGGTGATTCGTTATCGTGCGACTTCTTCAATCTTATTATGGAGAAAATAATACGAGCTGCTGATCTACGACATAATGGCACTATCTTCAACAAAAGTGTCATGCTGTTAGCGTATGCCGACGATATTGACATAATCGGCATGAACACGCGAGCAGTCAGTGCAGCATTCTCAGAGTTTGAAAGAGAGTCGCGTCGGATGGGTCTCACGGTGAACGAGGGCAAGACGAAGTATCTAGTGTCAACAAACAAAGAGTCCCGGCGTCTTGGACAGCACGTCACTGTTGACAACTACGCTTTTGAAGTAGTAAGGGACTTTGTCTATCTTGGAACCAGCATTAACAGCAGTAATGACGTCAGCTTGGAGATCATGCGTAGGATAACTCTTGCTAACAGGTGTTACTTTGGGCTGAGTAAGCAATTGAGAAGTCGAGCCCTCTCTCGAAGAACGAAAACTACACTCTACAAGTCTCTCATCATGCCTGTCCTAACATATGGCGCTGAATCCTGGACAATTTCCACCTCGGATGAGCGAATGCTTGGAGTTTTCGAGAGAAAAGTCCTACGCAAGATCTTTGGACCTATTTGCGTTGGTGGCGAGTACCGAATAAGGTACAACCATAGTAAAGCGCATCAAAATCCAGCGGCTGCGCTGGCTAGGTCATGTCGAGCGAATGGAAGAACACGCTCCAGCTAAGAAGGTGTTATATTCCGAACCCGCTGGAGGACGACGCAAAAGAGGAAGACCAAACCTCCGGTGGAAAGACCAAGTACTGGAGAACCTGACGGCGCTTGGAATTTCTAACTGGCGTCAGCTAGCGAAGAACAGAAATGGCTGGCGAAGCATGTTATTTTCGGCCTAAATCGATATTCGGTTGTTAAGGCCACATAAGTAAGTAAGTATATAATGGCATTTGTCGTTGGTAAAAACCTATGTTTACCTATAAAAAATGGTTTTAAAAATGCAAAATAAAAATGCATTTTTCTTTTCTTCTTACTAGTATTTTATCAGAGAGAACTTTACGAGCTCTAAAACCTGCAAAGACCTCTAAAAACTAATCATAGGAATGATATTTCAGGAGCATATACTAAAAACTACTAAAAACATTTGTAAAAATAAATTTTATAAAAAATTGTTCCCTTAAAATTATTTTAAAATTATTGTTTTTTATATTTTTTAAATTAAAATCTCAAACCATTTAAGAAGTAAATTTTGTCGTCAAATTACAATATATATTTAATATAGGAAATTTTCAAAAGAACCAGAAGAAAATTCATAAATATTTTTAATATTGTACATATACCGTCGGGCCATAAATTCACATATAAAATTGAAAAGGGTTTGGCTAAATGCCAAAAAATACATAAGAAAGGTGGTTATATGAGTATACACACACATATATTGTATGTATTGTACGTATGCTTTGTGCACGATGAGTAGATACACACCTAAAATAGGTGTAACAATAATAACAAACAAAATAACATCGAAAGAGTGAAAGAGAGGCACCACATTCACCGTTACCGTCATCATCATCATCATCATAACCATCATCGTCGATAAAAACAATTGACCAACGACACTTTGTGGTTGTACAAATACTTATGCACCTGGCTATAATTATGCGAGCATGTTGAAGAGCAGGTATGCTGCGCAATATGTATATCATCTTCATCATCATCATCATAATCATGATTATCGTCATCATTATCATTATCATCATCATCATCATCGTCCTCACAAAGCTTATTTTTGGACGAATGAGAGACGCATATTTTAACAATACACACTCACATTATATATTTGATTTATTGCAAAGTAACCACCTTATACGAGTACGAGTATATTCATAGTATTTATATATAAATGCAACGGTGTATGAAATATTATATATAAGTAGTATAGTATATATGCATATATTTGTACATAAGTATATATGAATGACTACTCTACTCTGCACCCATACATACATACCTATGTACCTATATGCACACAAGTTGTGTTTGCGTATGCAAGCACTGGTACTAACACTCAGATACAAAGGAGAATTTAATGTTACCCATTATTATTGTTATTGTTGTTGAGAGCGAAACTCTTCTCACTTCTAGCGCATGCGCTGTGAATACTTCCATAAATAATTTCATATATTTTACTTTGTTGAACCTAATTTTGTGTAAATTTCAAAATATTACAACAATTAATTATTAATATTTTTTTAAAGAAAAAGAAAGAAATTAAACCACTACAGCTAATCATTCTTCTTACTAAAGGGACTATCTAGTCAACATCGTTCGGAAAATGCAATCCATTCACTGAAACGGTCGTATCAGTATCATTTTCAAAAAAATATGACCTAATGAAACTGCCACTCCAAAAAAGGCACCAAACTGCGACTCGTGGTGGATGCAGAGGTTGTTTCTCTTGGATTTTCAGAGCCACAGATGCTATAGTTTAGCTTAACTACGTACTTCGACAGGTGAATATGAGCTCCATCACTCGGAATAATTTTGTTTGAGAAATCATGAATCAGTTTGAGAAGTCAGTGAATGTACGACATTTTCCATGATCTATGCGCTTCAATTCTTATGTCAACTGCACCTTTCAAACATATAGGGCAAGATCCTTACGCAAAAAAAGGCGCAAAATGGCTATGTGATCATCTCAAAATGGACAATATTTGGTTTTCAGCCACGCTCTCAGCTACAGCTGCGATATTTTCAGTTGACCTTAGCCGGACAAGCACGAGTTGGAGTCTCTATATCACTAACATGTCCAAAATGTTCGAATTTATCAATTAATTTCACTATAGCTGCACGATAACGCACTTAATGATGGTCAAAATCAGTACGAACTTTACGAATCGTGTTCGCGATATTTTCATTTTTCTTGTAGTGAGTTTTTACTATTTTAATGCGCTGTACGAGCATGTATCGATCCATATCTGAACATTTCTAGTTCTGCTTTGCCAAAAGTCAACAAATGACAGTTGTATGTTAATGCCTAAAAAAATAATGGCTAATTTAAACCCTATATCCTATACTTTCTACTTGCTATTAGTGACGTTCAACCACCGAAGCCCTAGCTATACGGTATATGCTTTTGTAGGTTAAATGCAACTCTGAACGATTGAAAGAAAGAAGAAGAAAACTATACTTGAAAATATTTGAATTTTATGATCGAAGTATATCATTCATAAAATATATATATTTTAGTAATTATTATTAGAAACTTTAGTGTGATCATAAAATTTAATATTACGAGTATAACTAGCACAAAATATGTATTTCCGATTTAATATATTCTTAGTTAATTATCAAATACGTTGTTGATAAACACGAAATTGTAATTGTTTTCACATGGAAAATTTCTGAGATTGTGAACATTTTCAATTTTTCAAGTTTCTAAGAGCCTTTTAATGAGACATCAATTCCATTTTAGCTGCCCATGTTAAATTTGGATAGTATTGAAAAGGAGCTACTACTATGGGGCATGATTTTCGCAGAGCTAGCATTTCTTTTAACTTTGATGTTAATTATAAGTACCTTAAAAAAATCGATTTCACTAATTTTCTAAGAGTGTTTTGAATTTCTATTTCACTTGTAGCATAAAAACAATAGCAACAAAGGACTTAATGTATAGATATAAATGATCGTCATTCTCTTTCAATTGCTTAGACAAGGACACAGACTAAAGGATGACTTGACAGCATTCTAATCCACTTTTACAAAGATTTGCATAAATCAACTTATACTCTCAATACAACTATGCCAAATATTCTATTTGTCATTGGGTGTATATATTAAATCAAAATCTGATTACCATTAATAAAAAACAAAAAAACATCAAATCATTTCCGTTACTGTCGTTACTGTAATATATGAGAAGTAGAAGAAAAAGAATGTAGTTTAAAGACCTACATTTTCCAAGTCAGTACTAATATTATATAGGTATGAAGTGTATGAAGTAAAGGTATAGAAAAAACAAAAATGAGAAAAGTTGTAATAGAAAAATTGGCGCCAGTCTGTCGTTAATATAGTTTCATCTCGTAGTAATGATGTTCTGACAATGACAATGATGATAATGATAATGATGTTTCACTTTTCTAACCTCACGTAGTATAATAATATATCGTCAGAATACCTATACAAAACAGAACAATATCACACTAAGAGCACTCATACATATTTATGGATGTATCATACTATGCTATTACAATATGGTAGTAATAATTTCATGACGTTGTTAAAGTCACCTTAACCGTGATTTTCTATTTGGCTATATAAATTGAAATGGTGCTATGATTTCGACGACTACAATAATGATGTCAATGACGATAATGATGATGGTAATTTGTAGGTAGTAGTACTCTTCTATAGTTGTTTTACGCGTGCTTTTAGTGAAAAATTATTACTATTCGCCATAAATTATATTTGTACTTAACAATTTTTATGGCTTATTTATATGTTTTTCAATTAATTATTATGGATGTTGGTTGGTAAAAAAATAAGAAAGAAAAACACACCAACGAAAGAGACATATGGGGGGTAAAGAAATTTTGTAATTTCCGTTTTCTATTGAATATTGAATAATAGTAGTACTATTAAAGGAATATTTGAACAACAATAGTATGAACATATATCGTCTTATGTACGATATACATATGAATAAGAACATTAAAAATATGCGTATAATAAAATTTATGTATATACATATAATATATGTATATAAAGCTATATAAATCTGTGATGTGACCTTCATCCCAAAAAAAGTCTCATGGTATCCAAATTGCATAAAGTTATTTAAAAATACTTTCATCTAATTTCTAGTCTGAATGGAGGTTAAGTGTCCATTTATTAAGTGCTCAAGAATTAACTTAACTGTTCTTGTGGACATTTTTGTGTGTCTTAATCCCTTGAGAGTAGAGAATATCATCGCTAGCGTTGACATCTCGATTCCAACAGAATATTGTAAATTACACTAGTCGACAGGAAAAAAGTCCCTAAAAACTAGTGTGTTTCCCAGACTTAGTTTGGCCCATTCAATTTTACAAAGTAGCGTTTTCGAGATATTAGCGAAAACTCTATTTTTTTTCGCACTTCTCTTAGTTACTAGCAAAAGTTCCGAAAACATTTTATCCATATACCATGATTTGCACGCCCTTCGAGAGGCGTAGTCTTCTTCCTTTTGACGATGTATTATTTGTGTCGATCAAATTAAACTTGACTGATTTATGGGCGATGAAATCGACACAGGCGGCACATTGTCGGAAAGAAGAAGATCACGTCTTTCGATTGGTATGCAAATCATATTATATGGATAAATCGTTTTCGAGATTTTTGCTATTAACTAAAAAACTGCAAAAAAATCTCGTTTTACGCGAATATCTCGAAAATGTTTCTTTGGAGAAATTAATGAAGACAAGTTTCTTTTTAAGCAACTAAAGACTAGTTTAGAAAACGGACGGTTTTTTGAGGTACTCGAAAATTGTCGAGGTGTTATATATATTACTCATACGCCGCCACATTCAAGATATAAATCATAATTTAAATTCACTCCTTTCACAGCTGTCATTTAAAGGCGTCTTGTTGTTTAAAGGCACATATGAAATTTTCATAATTTCATAATTTTTGAACACAGCACTCAATATCAAAAATATTTTCACCCTTTCAATTAAGTACATGCCTACCGGCTCATTAACATTATAATTACCATACATAAGCATTAGGTAGATTTTCAACACCTACTTATGCCTATGATGCATAGCATAGCATAACATGGCTGGTTGGCAGGCAGGCAGGCAGTCAGGTGGTTTTCATGCAATAACACATCATTACCATAAGCAGCAAGCATCTGAGTACGAGTATTTTAGCGTCGTATTAACGCTATAATAAATTACCACAAACAGCACACCTACACATACGCCGACGACGGCGACGACGACGACGACGACAAGCACTAATTATCGTCACCACTCGCACAATTTGCGGTGTAAAATACTTGGTTGATTTGTGAGTCAATTAAAGTCAAAAGCATGCCACATAGTAAACGCGTGAAATTAGGAAGTATTACAACTGGTCTCATACTTAACAGCTTATACTCATATTATACCTTTGTACGTATGCGATGTATGCGAGCTAAAGTAAATTGTATAATTTGTCATTTTAGGCGTGCATTCTAAAATACGTATCCCCACAAACAATTCGATTGCAAGTAGTCCATGGTGTATTCAGATTAGACCATTACATTTGTATTCAATAAAACAGGATAAAGTTGTAGGTTTATTAGCATTTTTTTTTCTAAACAATCAGCTGTACTAAAAAATATGAATACTTCAATCAAACATTTTGTAATTAGGGAGATAAAAAACGATAATCTTTTTAATTGTAAATTAAAGATCGCTGTCATAATAGTGGCTACTTGAATGTAGTACGTAAAGTACTCACAATATCTTTATTCCACATGTATATATGTACTTAGTGACAAGGTGGTCGCTAGGAAACTAGTTCCGTCCTCTATTGACAATCCAGTGACATAAACATTTAAAATGTTCCTTATGCTATGGCTATGTACATACCTATTTCCTTGTGTAATGGCAATATGTTAAGTGTTCACAGATGTATACAAGTGCTATTGTTGCTGTTTTCTACGTTAGTGCAACTAATTAAAGTGCCTACTTCAGTGTCAAATGCATACGAATTTAGTGCTGAAACGACTTGTTCATCACAGGACCATATCTAAATTGCTGAAATACTAACTAGGAAGAGTACATACGTACATGAATTGTACGTATATAATTTATATAATCATACCTTAAGAAGGATTGTACTAAAGAACATGTTTTCTACCACTACCCAGTCTTTGGAAGAAATGTATTTCGTATACCGCATATCCTGAAAATACTATACTAACAAGGATTGAACTTAAATGGACTTTTCAATAGAGCTTTTAGCATTATTTCAGTTGTGTCTCCATAGTGTTGTCGTATGCTCAGGTTATTTTAGTTTTTAGTTTAGCGTACAATTGAAGTCTGCTCGTTTATACTTTTAAGAAGTGTAATGTGCACAGTACATTGAGAATTTAAAAATGTAATTTTACTATAACTTTTCAATAAAAAATTCAAATATTTTGTGTTAAGCAATGACTTGGCATTATATACTTGTTGTTTTATTTCTGTGTTCTTCTTAATTCCACAACCAAATCACCCACCCATCTCTCATACACATAGGATCATTATGCAAATCATGAGTATCATCCACACTATTCATACATACACGTTTACCTTTTAGATCATTATATGTTTCTCATGGATTTTTGGTGACAAATCACGTTTTTTAATGAAGCTGTCGCATTGTTACTTTTGCATTATTACATTTATTAAGATAAATGAGTTTTGTTGGCATCTACATATTTAAGAAAATGACTGTATGTATTTAAAATTGTCAAATGTCAATTACCTTGTTCTCCTCCTGCGATTTTGCATTTTATACATATCGTCTTTACTTACCGTCATGACAAGCATATTGAAATCACTTAGCGTCGCATTATGCTAAATATAGCGCAGAATATTATTATCAAATTGAACTCTGGAGTTTGTTTTGCATTAATTAAATGAAAACGTTATATAATTGAAAGTTCGTGTAATGAAAATTAATAGTCTTCCACTCGGAACTGTTGCGTCAATTTATTGTTCATCCATTAACGTAATTTAGACATTATAAACAGCACCAGATTAGGGAGTGCTCAACGTGTTCTCAGCAACGGGGGCAACCGACCTTTCTATAGGAACTTTAATTAGTTGTTTACAAAAAAACAAAATGTTTGCTTTGCTTCAGTGATCTAATACCTTTACCTAACTCATATTCATTCGCCGTATGCATCATGACTTCTCAAAGTCATACCAACTTTCATTCTTTTCTGTTATTCATATTTTATTCTTTCTCATATTTTAATAAGTAATAAGTATTTTAATATTTATAACTTTGTCAAATGATTCGAAAATTATACACACACAAATACATGTATGTGTGGTATAATTTAACATCTAAGAGAAAAAAAAAATAACACAAACCAGAAACACATAAAAGTGTTCGACATGAAAGTCAAGACCAAAGAACACGCATACCCATTTAAGTAATGTCGAAGGACATACGTTAATGTGACCAATAATTTCACTTTTAGTACCTTAGTACCGCAAAAAAAAAAAAAAAGAAATCCAACAAAACTTGCTGCTGCATTTTCACAGACAATTTCCTTTAATGTTACCTTCATTTTTATTACACACGCCAAATATTTTCTTGACTTTTCTTTCTTTGCTAAGTACACACGCATACCATACCTACGATATACGTGTACGAGTACATGCCTCAACGCCAAAGCAAATTACATTTTGGCAGCCACATCAGTAGGTTGCATCGGCTATACGTATTACAACTTGTACTACATACAAGTCTGTTAAGGATACGCGACACAGTGTGGCAAAGTCAAAACCGACACAGTACACATTTTTAATGTGCAACAAAAGGTAATTGCATGGAAAACTAGAAGTCGCACGATGGAAATATAGAAGCTGACGCAAATTGACTAAGAAAAAAAAAAAACACTGATAATGGGCAAGAAAAAAAATTTTTTATTTGCCATATTACTTAATGATTCATGTCTGAGATTGTCAGTTGTTGGAGGAGGTTCTAAATGTATTGCTACTGCTTCCTTCGTAAAAATTACAAGTGAGAATGTTTGCAATTAGACAACAGTGAGTAAGATTGCCAGAACTGTGAGATTCGTCTGGATTGTTCAGATTTTGATTCAGGTCTCTAGAGTTCAGTTCAAAATGGAGAAAGGATTTGTTCCTTCATTTCTGACAACGTCTGAAACAAAATATCGTACAGACTCCGCAGACTTTTCGATGTCATCCCGAAAATTTGTAATTTCTACTTTGTGGTGGAATGTCGATATTTTCTGTTTGAGTTATTTTATTATGATTATGATTATTTTTATTTGAAAATAGTTGACTTAGTTTTATTCCAGCAGTTTCTTGGCGCTCGCGTTGTGGCATCATTTACGTGCGTCTACCTTTACAAACAAAACACGATGACCAAAAATAGTATGTATATGTACCATAAGTAGTTTGCTACACAACTTCTGGTCTTACATCTATTACTCCTACCTTTATATTTCTGATTCTAGTAGTTTTACAAAAAAAAAAAAAAAAAAACTAATAAAACATTGGAAGAAACGATAACGCATAAATCATATCCAAACGGTATGTAGTACATCCCTAATCTTGCAGGGCAAAACTCAAAAATGACTAACATGAACATGCACATCATTGACGTGTAGATGTATTCAAGAATAAACGACACTGTAATAAAGTTCATCCATTTTGTACCATCCGAGTACATACATGCCGTACATGTATTGGCATCCCATCTTTCCATCTGATCACTCACCCGCCGCTGTTCATGGTAATGTGCATGTTTGTATCCTTGTATGCGAACAAGCCATTAGTTCGATATTTGGCACATTAAAGCAAGTTATAATATGTATGTACCTACATTTATGTACGCAATACCTTTTCACTTTATGGCATAACATATGTTGCATGTACGGTGCATACCATATACTTATATATGGGTGTATGTGTGTGTTAATATGTGAAGTTTTTCACTTGGCTTGAAGTCATTTTTGCTGACCATTGGCACTTTTTATCTATGTTGTCTTCTCGCATTAATCCACATATCGACGACTACTTGCGCCAGGATATTGACGCAACGTTTACTTGCTACGGCAGTAGCCTCGACAGTAGCAGCAGCTGTTGTCTGTGTCCATTCATAGTTTGTCCGTCTGTCTGTCTATGCGTCCGTGCTATATGTCGAACATAAGTGAGTGGGATTAATATTTTTGCTAAGCTCAAACTCATACATGTGTACACACACACACACACACATGCACACATACACTCACAAATATACAGTGGATATTGAAAAAGGTGATTTTTGTGCAGATAAAGTTCTACATCGATATTTTTTTTTGTGTGTCATTTCTTGTTTGTTTTGCATTGTTTTTAGTTTTACTTTCTTCTTTCTTTTATTTTAGTATGATTTTTTTATTTTGCAGTGATAATATCGCAAACATATGTGAACATGTCGTTGGACACATTTGTCATTTTAGGTGAAACTTCACTTAAGGTTTTATTTTTTTGTGCCACCCCTACAAAAGTTTTTCTCTGTGAAATGATTATCGCTAATATACGTAGTCGTGCCTTTGAATGGCGATGTAAGTAAGCTATTCACATTAAAACTAAGTGTAAACTACAAATTATAAATTAATTTATAATGTTTTTTGTGTTATTGAAAAGTCAGTTGAATGATTTGATAGAGTTTGGAGAATTTTCAGCATTTAATTTCAGATCACACATTTAAGACATCACAATACACAATTCTTGAGTTTCGGATTGTTACATTTTTGCAAATAAAAAGAAGATGGCATGACATATCTAATTAGATGCAAATACGCTATGATTCACAAAAGTCAGAAGTCGGTATTAGATCTATTCCAGAATAATGTTCTATTGGAAAAATAGATGTTTTTAGGAATTTTGTGTGAGCAATTATATTATCACAATGTTTAGCTGCAAAATAAAACAAATTCTAATCTAATCTAAAAGAATCCAGCTGATGTTTTACTACCTTTGCTTCACTTACTTACTTACTTACTTACTTACTTACGTATGTGGCCATAACAACCGAATATCGATTTAGGCCGAAAATAACATGCTTCGCCAGCCATCTCTGTTCTTCGCTAGCTGACGCCAGTTAGAAATTCCAAGCGCCGTCAGGTTCTCCAGTACTTAGTCTTTCCACCGGAGGTTTGGTCTTCCTCTTTTGCGCCGTCCTCCAGCGGGTTCCGAATATAACACCTTCTTAGCTGGAGCGTGTTCTTCCATTCGCTCGACATGACCTAGCCAGCGTAGCCGCTGGATTTTGATGCGCTTTACTATGGTTGTACCTTATTCGGTACTCGCCACCAACGCAAATAGGTCCAAAGATCTTGCGTAGGACTTTTCTCTCGAAAACTCCAAGCATTCGCTCATCCGAGGTGGAAATTGTCCAGGATTCAGCGCCATATGTTAGGACAGGCATGATGAGAGACTTGTAGAGTGTAGTTTTCGTTCTTCGAGAGAGGGCTCGACTTCTCAATTGCTTACTCAGCCCAAAGTAACACCTGTTAGCAAGAGTTATCCTACGCATGATCTCCAAGCTGACGTCATTACTGCTGTTAATGCTGGTTCCAAGATAGACAAAGTCCCTTACTACTTCAAAAGCGTAGTTGTCAACAGTGACGTGCTATCCAAGACTCTTTGTTTGTTGACACTAGATACTTCGTCTTGCCTAACGCTAACAGCATGACACTTTTGTTGAAGATAGTGCCATTATGTCGTAGATCAGCAGCTCGTATTATTTTCTCCATAATAAGATTGAAGAAGTCGCACGATAACGAATCACCTTGTCTGAAACCCCGTTCGGTATTAAACGGTGCGGAGAGGTCCTTCCCAATTTTCACTGCACAACGGGAGTTATGCAGTGTCATTCTAGAAAGTCGAATGAGCTTTGCAGGAATACCGAACTCAGACATTGTTGCGTAGAGGTAATCCCTTACCGGACTGTCGAAAGCGGCTTTATAATCAACAAATAGGTGGTGTGTGTCGATCTGTTTTTCTTGGGTCTTCTCCAGGATTTGGCGCAGTGTGAAAATCTGGTCGATGGTGGATTTACCAGGTCTGAAGCCACACTGATAAGGTCCAATCAGGTTGCTGAGCATAGGCTTCAACATTTCACACAGTACGCTCGATAGAACCTTGTACGCGATGCTCAGGCGAAAATTGTGGGGTCTCCTTTTTTATGTACAGGACAGAGAACACTGAGCCTCCAATCATCAGGCATGCTTTCATCCGACCATATTCTGCTTATGAGCTGGTGCATGCGGGTGAGCAGCTCATCGCCTCCGGTCTTAAACAACTCGGCAGGCAGGCCATCAGCACCTGCAGCTTTGTTGTTCTTCAGCCTTAAAATGGCCGTTTCAACCTCGTCATAGTCGGGTGGTGGAACATCAACACCATCATCTGTAATTGGGGTTATCGGGCATTCTCCTCCACTGGCGGAATTGTTCGTAGCATCGCCATTCAGTAACGTGGAGAAGTGTTCCCTCCATAGGCTCAGTAAACTCTGGGCATCCGTAACCAGATTCCCATTTCCATCACTACAAGAAGAGGCTCCGGGATTTAAACCTCCACTCAGGCGCTTGATCTTTTCAAAGAATTTTCGAGTCTCATTCTTGTCGGTACACATCTCTATCTCCTCACACTCGCGTCTTTCCAACTCCCTCTTCTTGCGCCTGAAAATACGTCTCTCTGCACTCCTTTTCTCTCTATACCGCTCCTTAACAGCTCGCGTTACGCCTGCACGCAGGGTTTTTCTGTAGGCGGCGTCTTCCTCTGCGGTAGCGTCGCGACACTCGTGATCATACCACTCATTCCTCAGAGGCCGGTAGTAACCGATTACCTCCTCGGCAGCAGTAGTCATGGAGTGGGATATATGTGTCCACCATGCGCATGTATCATCAAGTGGGGGAGTGTTCTGCATAAGCAGATCCGATAGTCGAGTGGAAAATGCATCTGCTGTCTCTGGTGATCGCAGTTTACTGACGTCGAGCTTTCTCTGTGTGGGACTTCTCTTGTTATTTGCGACACATAGGCGTGTGCGCACCTTAGCTGCAACAAGGTAGTGATCCGAGTCGATGTTGGCACCACGGATCGATTTCACGTCCATCACACTGGAAGCATGCCTTCCGTCAATCACCACATGATCAATTTGGTTCCTTGTACGTTGATCTGGAGACAGCCATGTCGCTTTGTGGATGTCGAGATGCTGGAATCTGGTACCACCAATTACCATGTTTCGTGCTGCGGCGAAGTCGATCAGCCTCATTCCGTTATCGGAGGTGTTCTGGTGGAGGCTGAATTTTCCGACAGTTGGACCAAAGGTACCTTCCTTGCCCACCCTGGCATTAAAGTCGCCAAGCACGATTTTGATATCGTGGCGGGGGCAGCGGTCATAAGCTTCTTCGAGGCGCTGAAAGAAGCTCTCCTTGGTCACATTGTCCTTCTCATCCGTCGGAGCGTGGGCACATATAAGGCTGATGTTGAAAAATTTTGCCTTGATGCGGATTGTGGCCAGCCGTTCGTTCACAGGCGTGAACTGTGAGACAAGATGTCGTAGTCTCTTGCTGACCAAAAATCCACATCCTAATTCGTGCCTTTCAGCATGGCAACTGTAGTAGATGTCACAAGACGCTCTTTTGGAGCAGCCCTGTCCTGTCCATCGCATTTCCTGGAGAGCGGTGATGTCAGCTCTGTATTTTTCGAGGACATCAACCAGCTGGATAGAGACACCCTCCCTATAAAGGGATCGGACATTCCAGGTGCATATCCGTAAATCGTGGTCCTTTTTTCGTTTGCGGGGGTCATCAACAAAAGCTTCACTTACATTTTTTTTTTGCAGCACAATCGAATTTGGCCAACATAATCAAGTGTGTTGCAAACTGAAATAAGATAAACACTTTTTGTTCTCATCAAAACATCCTGTGAGAAATCTGAAATGAATTTTCCACCAAATTTTTGAAAAGGATATAGTTAATCATCACATTTTTAAATTCATTCACCTACTTACTTACATACAATCCTTACAAGTAACAACAAATAAAATTCAATAATAATAAGATGTTGCAATTAATTACAATTACTTGTACTTGTTGTACTTGTACATAATAATCAATCGCATCATTCAATTTCATACAGACGTCGTTTATGTATATTGGCAATAAATAATCGTAGGCAAAAGTACACGCGAACTTACACATTTCAATACACATACATATACACTGGGACAGACAGACAAAGAGACAGACAGAAGTGACGGCGTAAATTCAATTACGCATAAAATTGCTGCTGATGATTTTATTGGATTATTTCAATGAATATTATGGTGGAAGTGAATGAGAGGGGGGAGTACATGGTTATACATACACATATGCTCATACGTACCTATGCGAGTAGTAGCAACAATTACAAGTTGACTAAATGATGGAATTTTTTTCTTATTTTTAATTTTATTATTTTGTTGGGTGGAAAGTAGAATTTCGTGTAGTGGTAAATGTGCAAATACATATATCTGGAACAATGATAATACGAGTATTGATTCATGCTGTTCGTTTTTTTCCGCTTTACTCATTCATATGGAAATATTTTCAAAAAAATGTATGAGAGAGTAAAAATCTTTCATTCAAAATTTTATGCAAATACGATGTGTTTCATGTGATGTGAGAGAGAGAGAGAGATACAAATGTATATATGTATATGTATATCATGTTACAAACACATAAATACAATACATATTTATAAGCACATCGTATTCACCTCATCGACCATCATTTCCTTTACAGGTCGTTTTGATTGTAAATCATTTCCAAACCATTTCGCGCAGCAGCAGCAGCATAACCGAATTCAAATCATGGTCATGACCAAATTGTATATGCTGCATTGTGCATATCTGCCATTTGCAGAGAACCGAACGCCAACAAACCACCGAAAAATTTGGAGAACTGTATACATTACGATTCATAACGATGGTTTGATATGATTTGTGTTTCTGGCTTGTTTTTTTTTTTTTTTGCACAGGTGAAGTCATTGGCGTTGTAGTCAATGTTTGTTTGTATGCCGTGCAGGTGCAGTGATGTGGAAAGTAAATTTGTGTGTATATGCATATCTGTAATTCAAAAAATAAATTCGACATGTGGCAATGATTTGTGCGATTGGTGACAATGAATATGTGTTCATATGAGTACAAAAATAAAAGAAAAACAACAAAAAATATTGTAAAGCTTAACATTGGTAATAGCGTAGCTTTGATACCCCACAGCATGACAGATGGTGTGGTTTTCATACAGCTCAGTCCATTTTCTACTATGCATATTAGTTAATAAATATAATCGTAACTACCAAGTATTAGCTTGATATCTCTATGTTTACGTGCGCAAAGCTTGTATGGGTGGTATCCCTGACTTTTATCCAAAGCGGCCCATTTGTGAATAAATCTAATAATTAGAAAACAGTGAAATCACACATTCAACAGCATTCTTTTGTATGGGGGCTTGGCATGAATTTCATATGATTATTCGTGAAATTAATATTATATACTAATTTTAAGCTAGATAGCTCTATAATTACGCTAGTTGTTGTGCCAACAGATGGACAGACAGACATACAGACATGGTCAAATAACCTCAAGTCGTGATTGTGATAAATAAAAGCGATAATATATACCTTGAAGCCCATTGAAGCGACGATATATACTGCATATTTAGCTTTGTGTTTATTCAGTTTTTTTTTTTATCAAATTCCTCAGCCGATATCATGTGATGCTATTGCAATGCAAAATGTTCAATTTATGCGTATTTCTCTGTTGTTAGAGTTGTTGGTTTTTTTTTTCAATTTATTTTCTTTGAATGCAATAACTACTAAATAGGTGATAAAATGTCAGACAGTTAACGTTTTTATATATGGCAGCAATAGAAAAATTTACGTCCGCATCAATAATTCAGCGAAATACCGAAATGTTTTGTTGCAGTTCCCATTACGTTGTTTTTTTTTTACAATTTTTACTCTTCACTTTTTGTAACCATTCAAACAAGACAGTAAAATTGTTGCAACAAGGATTTTACCGAGAATTTGTGTGAATACGTTGCAACGACATTTAACAAACACTAAATAGTCCATAGTGCAATATTTACGAATATGTGTTTGTGTCCAAAACTATTGCTGCAATGATCCACAACAAACAAAAAATGTTTAATTGATGCGCATTGCAACAATAACAACCACAGCAACAACAATAAGTCACATTGTACATATATCCTTTTATTTTTTTTTCCGCTTTTTATTCTAAAACATCACCCATTTTATATTGTTGCAATCACCTCGTTTGGTTGTGAGTGACAAAAGAAAAATGAAAAGCCGGTCACATGCTGTAATTTATGATATTGCAGTGTTGCCATATCAGTGTAGCCAAAAAGAGAAATAAAATATAAAAATAAAAGCCAAAAAAAATAAAAAATCAAATAAAATTAAACGCTTCAACATTTTTGTGCACTGTAACGAGTGACACAAATAACGTAAGTAGGTATTTACATATAATGGCAAATGGGTGTCAAAATTTCGAAACAAATGGAAGCACATAAGACATTTTCTTTAAGCTATTTTCTTACTTTTGTCTGAATACATTATTTACACCCCTTCTGTATATATCGAAAAAAAAATAGTCATAGTCGCATTTGAATGTCAAATGTTTTGCAATCGATTATTTATAGACGGAATTTCGAATATGTTTATTATTTAACAAGAAATGTAAAATCGCAGAAGAAAATCTTGAGGATACGGATCTTGGGCCTTCTTTTGTCTTTAAGCAAAACTTTAGGCTACTTACAGGCTGCTTGATCAGGCCTTCGAATCCTCAAATACTCATTTCAACCTAGGAATTTCCGAAATTAAATCAGCGTTAGCAAACGATTGTAGATGGATAGAATTTGAGGTACCAATACCAATGTTTAAAAAAAAAACATATAAAAAAAATTGTTTATACTATCCTTTGATAACACTATGGACTATTTTGTATTTAAATAAAATTGAACACACAGCAGCCAGCCTCATGCAAATTAATACTCTATTCACTCTATTCGTACGTGTATTAGAGCATCACGACTATTTACGAAAATATTGCTAAAGACATATCAACGATATAAGGTAATTTGAAAATCAAATATGTCACCATCATTACCAATATCAACAAAATTCACCCCATAGAATTCATGGTAATATTATAACACTCAGAGCTTATGAGCTTGTATCATTGTGCAAGAAATCCTTTCAATTGTAACAATTTACAGGATAAATAGGATAAAAATCGAATTTAAACGGTAAACAAGTATTTTTGCTCTATGTTGACAGAATTTTTCACTTACCGTCTACCATGTACCATATGTATGGACACGTGTATGTGTGTGTGTGTGTGTATGTGTATTTGTTGTAAATAAGCAGATTTTAAATAGATTCCATCTTATTGCAGCACATAACAAAAGTGACAAAAATGAAACGTCATGTCTGCTGCGAGTATGCTGGATAAGCAAGTGTTTAGAAGCAGATATATAAAATTCAATGGTGACATTGCAAAAAATTTCAAGGGTTGAATGCTTTCAATATAATACAACCCAATAACAATGTATCGATAAAATGATCAAATTTAGCGATTTTGATTTTCGTGTATGTATGGGTAATTTGAATGTGTCTTTGGTGATACGCTGGTATGTCGAAAAAAAAAACATAAACAAATGTGTTACATACGATAAGGTGTAAAATTTGATTTGATTTAATTTCGTCACATCAGTAGCAAAGTGAGAGTGGTGAGAGTCGTGTGTAAGAAGAGAAACAAACTGTAAGGTATTTTATAATTTTATAATTTCATCCTTTTTTAGATTGACCAATTTCTTTTATTTTTCTCATAAATAGGCGTAACTCATAAGGTATTTTTCCAGTCTACAACAATATACTCTTAACTGTAAACGCATATAGCTTTACACATACATATGTGGTTTTGCAACTATAGAATATTAAAATTTGTTTACATTGTCGTTTTAGATTTTGTGATTTTATGATTTTACAATGCACCACTAAAACTCATTCAATACAATTCTAATATAGAAATATACATATGGGTAGCATTTACAATTCATATTCTAACCGACCCCAACACAACCACAAAAAGGAGATAATGCGGAAATTATATTTTCAATTTCATTTATTTAAGTTTTACGTTAGTAGACCACAAGAGCACGTACTACGTATATAAAGAATATTACAAAAATTTACGTATGGTATACGATAGCATGTGCAATAATATACATACACGTAGTATGTATGTATGTATGTATGTATGTAGTACCCACGACAATAGTTAGGTATAAGACCATATTATAGTTTTACTTATGTACGTACCAATGTGTGTGTGTGATTGTGGTTTGAAGTATGAATTTCATAAGATAAATTACAGATTTACACATGCAGAAATTTCAAAAATTTACATATGTGTTAATATAAGCGTGTGTGTGTGTGTGTGTGGGTGTGTGAACTGAAAGATTTTACAGTAGCTCAATCAAACTGAAAATGTTTTCAGTTTATGTATAAAGAACAAACTTTTTTTGTATTAAGAAATATAAGTTTGAAAAACATCGACTCTTATACGGAAGGTAGGTATGATAATCACTCGGTAGTGGACATTTTTTTCCGTTGATTGAAAAAAAAAAAAACTAATGGAATCAACTATGACCCGAACGTGTGCCAAGAGAATTAATTTTATGCTTTATTCTTCAAATGTTTATGAATAAATTTTGTCTTTGAATAATCGCTAATAAAAGTGAATATTGTATCATACATTCGTCCATTCGATTCTTGGTTCAATTGATCATATAAGAGTTTTCTTACAATATCAAAAATGATCCGTGAAAATGCTTCTAAAAAATATCCATTACAAAGCACAAAAAAGTGAGTTTGACACAAACAAAAATAATTGAATTTAAACTAGGTCAAGATTTTTCAGACACGGTACTATAATACAACGTTCTTCATTCATTTGAAGAGACATAATCTGATATTTGTGCCACTGTATGTTCACACATGAAGCACAAACGAAATGGTAGCTTCTTATTTTACTTTTTTTTTCATACTTTTGTTGAAATGTATGTGATCTTCAGCATACGTGTGTACGAATACAGTATATAGAATTATATTTATTTAAGAAATTTCACAAATCTAAAAGGGAATGAGTAAAATGTAAATGTATAGAGTACTCGTACATATGTAATAGTTTCTGTTTGTTATTTAATTTCAATACGAATACGTATAAAGTATTACGTGCAACTGATATGGAAACTTCTAAATACATACAAACATATGAATATCACTCGTACAACTATTGTATAGTTTTCCATTTTTGTATTTGTGGCAACTAAGCGTAAAACTTTATAGAAAGTACTTTATGCAACATAAACAACATTCATTTCATAAACGAAAAATGTGGGAGAAAGAGAGGGTGTTTGTGTGTGTGTGTGTGTGTGTGTATGTAATATATGTTATAGAAAATAAAATACAATAACAAACATATAATTTTATCGCTTTTATGTTTGGATTTCTTCAAACAAAAATTTACACTAATTTGATTTATGTACATTTAATTTAGTATGATTTTTGCATACATTTTTTGTAAGACATACGAGTATGAGTTTGCATAGCGCTCATCGTTGTTTTCCACGAAAGTTCACTTTAATCAACCAAGTGAGTAAACAGATTAGAAATTAATATAGTTACATATATCTATTTCGTGAGTATTTAATTAAGTATATTAAATGTAATTGATTTGGTGTTTTTAGAATTTTTTTCTCTTGTTGATTTCTTTCATCATTTTATATATTTTATTTTTATACCCTGCATAATGTAATGTGCAAGGTATTTTTATATAAATTCGTACAAATCTCTTTAATGTTTATATTGAAGCTTCAGGTTAAAAACGTTAGCTACAGAAAATTGTGTGACCGAAAATAATCACATCCTTCCTTTCCCACAAAAAGTGAAAAATTAATTGGGATAGTGTGATCTGTTGAAAACCGTATACCAAATTAAAAGGTGTTGAATGTAATTCATAATCTCTCACAATGTCATCCAAGTAGAATATTTTTTCAAATTTTTTTCTCTCCTATCCTATCTTTTTATATCCCATTGAAAATTTTCCATTTAAATATTCATCGCCTTGTACTAAATATTCTTGTCATTTTATTTTGCTGCAATGCAACATATGCAAAAATGTCTTATTTTTAAGAGTAATGTACTAATTCATGGCAAATGTATGGCAATAGCAATATTTTTCGTATCTCTCGTGTATTGGTCAAATGTGTGAAATGCCCCATGAAGAAAAATTTCAAGAATTTCACATTTCC
The DNA here is from genome assembly GCA_963854835.1 of Megamerina dolium. Taxonomy (NCBI): domain Eukaryota; kingdom Metazoa; phylum Arthropoda; class Insecta; order Diptera; family Megamerinidae; genus Megamerina; species Megamerina dolium. The sequence continues at coordinate 1,236,357 of OY978526.1, read as the reverse complement.
CGTGAAGTTCGTTTCTTTTTAAAATGATTTTCTTCAATTTCATTTAATTTGTATTTTATTTTGAATTTTCATTTGTTTTATTTTTGGTTTTTGGCTCACGACTGAAATGCCGTCGAAAGCACCTTTCAGGTGTCGTTTTTGATTTGTGTCGATCTCGTATGCCTCGTAAACTGTCTGTTTTCTGTCTGTCAACTGATGTAGAATTTTTGTTGCGCCATTGTTGATGCATATTGTTTATCTGTCACAGTTTACAAGATGTGCAGCATTTTGCCAATTTCTTGCATTTTGTTTTTTTTTTATTATTTTAAAACTAAATGAGAATAAGCATGCGAAATAAATACAATTAGCATTTGATTTATTCATAGGTAATAATGAGCTTTTAGACACTATCTTGTTGAAAACACTATACGTTGATGTGGACGTACGAACCTTGTACCGATATATTTTCGAAAATAAATGCTGGTTGACTGATTTGCTGGTGTACTTCTCATTTTACTCTGTTGATGACATTATCACTTTTTAAAAGTTTTGATTTTTATACTCGTATTTTAAAAGCTTTCAGCATGACAATGACAATGACTATGATGAAAAGTTTTGTGGTAGATTTTGAAAAAACAATATATATATATATATATATATATATATATATATATATATATATATATATATATATATGTATATATATATATATGTATATATATATATATATATATATATATTTATATATATATATATATATATATATATATATATATATATATATATATATTATCATTGTTATTATCATTGTTATTGCTTGATTTTTAGATAGAACCAGAAATACAAAGTTGTAAAAAAACGTCTATTGTTATTTGTATTATTATTTTGTTGTTGTTAATAAGAAGCCATTAAAACTGTCTGCTATATGTAATATGTATATATGTAAACACAAATAAGAGCAACATGTACACCGATTTTACCACCACAACACTTTGCATGAATATGAAAGGAGTGTCATAATTAGTAAGTAGTGTATGTCTATGTCTATGATTTTTCGCAATGCTCCAATGAAAAATAACACATCCTCATAATAAAAAACGGAAATGAAAATTCTTACTTTCACTGAATGGTGTGAGGCTAATTATACGAGTATTAAGTAGTCACACAAACAGCAAACAAATAAATGCGCGTGAATGGAACGAATGATATTTGCTCGCTAGTTTTTGCACTTGTTGTGTGGCGTATGTTCATTTTAATGACGCAAAAGGAGTGAAATTTTTAATGAGTGTCGTGCAAATATATTTTACATATATATTCGGTATGCAATATTAAAATATTAAGCAGAGTTTTAGGTTTGTAGAGGTTACAACAAAATACTTTTTTTTAGCTTTAAAATATTGTATTTTTTTATATATACTTTCTCTTCTATATACTTTAGTATATACTACTCTTATACTTGCTCATGTTTGCAAAGATGAAAACTACTTATTTTTAAATAATTTTTTCTCTTGTATTTTGCTTTACCATCAAAAAAGTTCTAAAAGGCGGAAGTGTGTAAAAAATTTGTCTCAAAAAAGGGAAGTAATTCCAGTAGCAGGAATATAATGTGCAAATGTAATAATTAAAAAAGACCAACACACGTATAGTTGTCTTTAATTTGAATTTTGTCACAATTGTGAAACTCATTTATTCCCGATGTTAGCAGCATCATTATTGTTTGGTTAATAGCACAAAAAAAAAAAACAATAATAAACTGGCTCCGACTAACTTTGGCCGGCTTGGCTTCTACCTCTGTTTTGCATCTTAAAATCACGGAACCCCTCCAAGTTTCAAGGCTTTTTTCACAGTGTTTTGAAGTCAAATGTCCAACACATTGAGTTTTTTCGTCCGAATTTTCTAGATCCAATTCTAATTTTGCAAATTATTGAGAATCTCGCATTGCTTTCTTCAGACAATATACAGATAAAAATATACGAAAAAAGTCTTCAGAAGAATCATCGCATTTACATTCCTGTAAATTATTTTTCTCTAGCCAAACTTCCTAGATACCTAAGATAAATTATATAGGTTCTTTCATTTTTTAGTTTATTTTCCCCAAATTATCATAATCATATATATAATTATATTATATTCTATTATTGTATTATATTGTATTGTGTATGAGAGAGATGGGGTGCCAGGTGAGCTCGTTCCAACGGTGGCAACTCCTTGTCTGTAGGTGTTGGTGAGGTGGTGATTGTCGTGTTGGTTGTAGATTTGAAGTTGTTGCTGATGCAGATCGCACATATAAAGCAATTTACACAGTAACGCACTCACTTTTTCATTTTAATATATAACAATTTGAATTTATTGTTCGATAATGTTTGTGTATGTGTCTTAATTTAATTTACATTAGTTTTTATTTAGCTATTGTACAATGCTTTATTATGAGAGAGAGAAAACGGGGAGATAAAAAGGTCGCGCACACGGTTCTGTCCTCTTGTAGATATAATTTGAGAATGATAATAAAAAAACGACGTTAACATGACAACGAACAGTTGGTAAAACCAATGTTGCCAACACACTCAAAAATAAAAGAAAACCAAACTTGCAGAGCAGTGTGCGCGTATTTCATTCTGGCGTAGACATTCCGCCCCCCTTGCAGGAATACTGCAAAGGACACGAAAGATCTACCCCAGAGTGAGAGAGAGAGAGAGAGAGAAGATAGAGATAGAGAGAGAGAGACAGAGAAAGGAGTTGTACAGTGGTAGTAATATTATATATAACCTTAAAACTAATACAATTCATTTAGCTTAAACTACGAAGTCTGGAATGATCCAATCCAAGCGGCAATCAAATGAGGAACACTGCAGGGAGTGCATATCACAATCGTAATGGTATATCAATGATGTTCAACAAAAATGAAAAAAAAACATTTCGAGAGGAATAATAACTGTTCAATGTGGTGGGATGTTGATTGATGAATATGTTGAATGTTGAATATTGACTGCAGAGTGTTGATTGTTGAATAATTAATACTGAATGTTGATTGTTGTTTAAATCGCTGGCTGTTGATAGCTGAATGTTGATACTTCTCAATGCGATAAGAACGATCTTGTAAAGATTTTGATCACCTCTGTATTTAAAGTAGTGATCTGTTTCTGGGTGCTTCGAAGATATCGAACGTGTGGTTTCTTAAAGTACTCTTCCTTCCATCGTAGCCAGAAGGATTCGTAGAGAGTATAACAGCATAAAGGCTGGTCGTAAGTCAGACATAAGAGAATGGCATGCCAACGTAATTGTCTAACCAAACTCAAGGATCTCGAGTTGGGGTACGTCACATAAAAGAGCATAGATCACAACGGTTGTGACAGTGAGTTTCTCCGATATTGATTCCATATAATTGAGCTTCAAAGCCCTTAGCGCTTGCTGCTTTTACGATCCTGAGAATACTTCACATATAGGTAAGAAATTCTGATATTCTCGCCTCGTAGAGCACGAAAGTTAAAAAAAGTGGGGATGCCAGATTGGCGGGATTTTCGGAGATGGAAATGCTTTTGACGATGTCTAGACTCAGCTAAAATCCAAATGAGTTTCGGGTTCGTGACCGTATGATGGTTGACTTCGTTTATGAACATGTAGCAATTAGTGTACTATATTTAACACCTCAGATTTTTCATACGCATGTACGCTATGCCACTGCATAGTTACCTTGACGTTCCGCAGAAATCTGACAATCGGATAGTTTAATTAGAGTTTGCTGAACACAATGAAAGAAGAATGCTTATTACGGTCCGATTCGTAGAATCTGACGAAACATTGCTACATAATAAGGGTGTGGCTTCTGTCAATCAGTACGAGCCACATTCGCACGTTAACGTTTCCACTCTAATAAATTTGTGGGGGCAATATTAGGCTGTATTGAGTGCTTTGGGATTCGGGTACGATTTATATCACTGATAAAACTAGAGTGACGAGTGGAAAATACCTCTTTAGATGGGGTAGAAGTGGTCGACTTCTCTGAAGGGAGTTGCATTTTGGATTGGCAAGATCTGGAAGATCTAAGCTTCTCTGTTCGAGAAGAAGTTTGGAAATCTTGGCGATTGTGCTTTATGTTCGGATTTTGAGGTAATCGATGAAGCACGGAGTGGTGTCGTCTTCCACAAATACGGCATGAGAACTTGCTATGGCACTCTGTAAGAGTATGCGATGTTGCCAAGCAGTTGACGCATAAATTGCACTTTCGCACAAGGGATATTCTCTCGTAAACTGTAAGTTTTGAGAGCTTCGTGCATGTTCGCAGGTGGTGGTTACCTCTACATAATTGACAACATGCCTTAGTAGATATTCCATTGGATGAATCAATTGACTTCTCATTTGAATTAAAGTTGCCGGGAGTTTTGGAATAATGTTGTTTGTTGCTTCCTGTTTGATACATGTCGCATGAACCACCAAAGGACGAATTGGAACTGTTCGGGAATTGACACCGTTTGATTTCAGTGTAGAATGACAAGATCCTTTTACGGCATTGCTTTTCCCGATTTTTGGCTGAGTGGATTGAACTGATGGACGGGGTATGCTGTTTCTCGTTGGTGACAGCTTGTCGCTGAGGATCAGACGACTGGCGAGAAACTACAACTGATGGCGCAGTTGGAGTTGTGATAGTAAATGGATCGCGACTAGTAATGAACGTGTTATGAAGCCTATGAAGCAATGAATGATGCCGTTTTCTACATGCGGAGCATGTGAATCGGCTAGTGCAATTGCCGATATCATGTGAGTTGGCAAAACAATTTGTACATAGTTTGTTTCTTTTCACAATTGAAAGACGCTTATCTACTGAGAGTTTGAGGAATTCAGAGCAAACACGTAGTGAATGTGCTTTCCTACACAGCGGACAATTATGATGTGCAATTGTCGTGCGAAATGTATTCAGCCTTCGAGAATTTGCTGGAGTTGTAGTATGCCGCTTGAAAGATTCCAATAAGCCGGGTTGTCGATTTGGTGCCTGGTTGAATTGACGATTTTGTGGTTGGCTGGGTTGCCGAGAGCCACTTCGTATGTCCAACACCGATTCAAGCGTCTGAAAACGTTCTGTCAGGAAGGCATCAAAGTCACTCCAATTTGGGATTTTACGTTTGTCCTTGATAGATTGTTCCCACAGACACAGGGTGGTATCGGGCAGTTTTGTGGAACACAAATACACAATAATTGCATCCCAATGACTTGTGTCAACGTTCAACAACTTCAAGTTTGTGATGCAATCATTTATCGTACGCTGTAAGCGCTTTATGTGAGAACCGGTTTCTTGCACAATTGGCTGCAAATTGAAAAGTGTTTTCAATTGAATGTTGATAAGGATACGCGTGTTCTCATACCGTTCCTCCAGATTCTGCCATGCTATTGAGAAGCCATCGTTAGTCAACGGAGTTGACTTAATTATACTATATGCTTCTCCACGGGTTTTTTGTAATAAATGATACAATTTCTCAACCGGGGATAATCGGGGATTGTTTCGATATAGGGCCGTGAACATGTCTCGAAAACTTGGCCACGAAACATAATCACCAGAAAAACATGGGGTGTCACATGGAGGAAGTTGTACAGCGGGAAACGAATAGTTGTGAGAGGGACCCTCAGCAGGAGGAGTTGAACTTGCGGGATTTGCCACCTTAGCGTCAAGCTCGTGTAGCTGAGCGTTGATGGCCGAGAAGCATTGGACATAAGCGGTTTTGCACCTTTTATATGTCTCCTTGATTTGAACAAATCCATCACCAACATCGTCCCTTCCGATTGAAAAATATGCATCTTTACACTCGTTCCATAGGGCTTGAAACTCCTTTTCTTGAGCTTCCAGAAAAAATCGGTCATGGATATCAGCAAAAACCGTCTGGAAATTTGTTTTAAAATCGATGATCTCCTCTGCGGCTGCATTGAATAGCTTTAAAGCTGACATTTTCATGCGTAATTCGTAGAATCACAGAAAAACCGAGAGAAAAATGCTGGTGAATCTGGAAATAAGCCTGTTTACACAACTTATCAAAACAAATATGGTTTGCCAAAATGTGCCCAGCAAGATATTAATCCGAAAGACGTAGTCTTAAACAGTAAAGTGTGCAAACTTATAAAAAAATGCGATATTTATGTATCAAAGTACACTTATTCGCGCGGGACCAGATAAAAGTTTGGCAAACACTGATTATTACTTCCCTCAACTTGTATTTTTTTTTATTTCGACAACAAAAATCAATTATATTATTTGTTCGCACTGTAGCAACTTAGGGCCGATAGTGACTACTTTTCTCCCTGGGTGTTTTCCCAATAGAAAAGACAGTGTACAATTGTTGTTATATTTTGTTGTTAATGTACATAAGCGAAACAAAGAGTAGGGAGAACGAGATTAAGCAACAATATACAGTACCGCTATACTTTTAATCAAATGCAGGTACCTACGCCGAGACAAATCAATATATTTTGTTGTTGCGTATGTAATACGTTTTATTGCCTAATTTTGGGTGTACCTGTTGTTGTTTGTTTATGCATATACGAACAAATGTAGATTTAATGCAAGTGACGAGTATTTATACCACCAGCAATAGGTAATAGCATGTGAATTTGTATTGCATTGCATATAAAGCAAGCACAATTATTACAAAAAGAGTATGTATGTATGTCTATACCGCAACAGTCGAGATTAATTCGTAAGAAGAGACAAAACAAATCCAAAAACAAACAGCTGACCTGTACTTTTGATCTTTATAGTAAGGAATATGAAATTACCATCAACAAAATGTTGTTTTTGGCAAATTTTGTTTTAGAAACGAGGAAACGAGGTAGAAGTATTATTTTTGTTTTGCTAAACAACATATACTTAATGTTTGCTTTATAATATTTCGGTACTAGCAACAATCATGTAAACCGCGAAGACAGTCAAGAAAATGAAAATAAGAGAGGCTAATTAATGTGTACGTAGTACAACAAAATACCTTTCTTATTGAGATAGAAATAATAATCACAATAACGTAGTTATTGCAATATATTTCATGTGCCGAAGTAAACGAATGCGTCGATATGGCCAATATCAACAGCAACAATAACTCTTGGAAAAGAGTTGTTTTTTTTTTTTTTTATTATTATTTTCAAGTTTTTATACGTAGTATATTTAAGAAGAAAAAAGTACATACATATGTAACATATGCACTCAAATAAAGTACATATAAAATTTGTATATATATTATATATCTATTATAATGTTCAATATTTATTGGGAAAGTATTTCCACAATAAATACGCAAGCAGATTTGAAAGGAAAGTACCTCCTACTACCTGCAGCCAAGACTGTCTCTTACCAACGTTGCGAGCCGATCCGGCTCGAAGGACCATAAAATGTGTATGAGAGAGATGGGGTGCCAGGTGAGCTCGTTCCAACGGTGGCAACTCCTTGTCTGTAGGTGTTGGTGAGGTGGTGATTGTCGTGTTGGTTGTAGATTTGAAGTTGTTGCTGATGCAGATCGCACATATAAAGCAATTTACACAGTAACGCACTCACTTTTTCATTTTAATATATAACAATTTGAATTTATTGTTCGATAATGTTTGTGTATGTGTCTTAATTTAATTTACATTAGTTTTTATTTAGCTATTGTACAATGCTTTATTATGAGAGAGAGAAAACGGGGAGATAAAAAGGTCGCGCACACGGTTCTGTCCTCTTGTAGATATAATTTGAGAATGATAATAAAAAAACGACGTTAACATGACAACGAACAGTTGGTAAAACCAATGTTGCCAACACACTCAAAAATAAAAGAAAACCAAACTTGCAGAGCAGTGTGCGCGTATTTCATTCTGGCGTAGACATGTATAATATATACAGAATCGTCCAATAGGCTGTTGACGGTAATGGGTAGACAATGAAAAAATTTTTCATGAAATAGTTTATGCTAGTTTTGGCAAAATGTCGTAATTTTACAATGCGTACTATTCCTGTTGCAACATTATGTTGTATATGCCTTTAAAAAGACATTATATATTTACAATATATTGTATTTACATCTTGTAAGTATTACCATAGTGCCTTACTTTTCCTTTCTTTTTGTCAACAAAACCAACAGGCATATAATTTTTGTCAAAGAAATTTCTTTTCGTTCTGTTCTCATTTTACATCTTGATTTTATTGCCTTTCGCTCACACAATGTTCAATAGTACCAACATGCCCATATGCCATAGCCAGAGGTGTACTCAGTTTCCAAGTATTCAGATGTTTAATTATATTAACATCTGAAGTATCTCTCTACACATATGTGTGTAGTTACATAAAAAGAAAGCATCTTTCGTCAACAGTAGCATCAATAGAAACACTAAATTATTTTTCTTATGTAAATAGTTTTGAATTTTCATTTAAATGAATTGTATACGTTTTTTTGTTTAAGCATTTGTGAAAAACTGTCAGTATTTTTGGTAATTTATACACTTCAGGTGGCATATGTTGTCGTCTTGTTGTGTTGGATTTTGTGCATTCATTATTTTTACATTATTTTGCCATTTAATTTTTCACAAGAAAATTACTTGTATTAGCATGCGTGTGCCAACATACCACATTATTTGTTCTCTTGCAACAATGTTGCATAAATTAAAAAGTATCATCTAAAATAAATATATCATACTTATATGTGTATTGAGAATTATCAACTATATACCACCTTGATCAAAAAGTTCCCGGAATATCCACCGTGTGGCACTCCCATTGTTCAAATTTGAGTTCTGTTTTTTTTTCAATCAATTTCATGCAAAAAAAAGACCGTGTTGTGGTCGCAAAAGACATGAATTGCGCTGCTGAATCCGATCCCACATTAAATGATCAAAAGGATTATTACTGGAGACGAGATGTGGGTTTATGAGTACGACGGAAAGAGACCTGAATTGTGGGCAGAAAACTCGTGGATTTTGCGCCATGATAACGCACCGTCGCACAGTGCCATCATTATTCGTAATTTTTTGACGAAAAATGCAACAAATACCATCCAACGGCCATCGAATTCACCTGATTTGGCTCCGTGTATCATTTTTCTGTTCAATCGAGTTAAAAAACCATTACGGGGAACGGGTTTCAGCAGCCGAGAAGAAGTAATGGAAAAATCGCGGGAAGCACTGAAATAGATGTACTCTTGGTTACGTAACTTTTGCAAATGTCAAGATATGACGCTATATGATGATATACCAACAAACAAACAGATATACCAACAAACATAAATATAAACAAAAAAAAAAACAGAACTGAGATTGGAACGATGAAGCGCCACATGGTGGTTATTCCGGGAACTTTTTGATCAAGGTGGTACATACCTTTAAAAGTATAGTTGGAGCTCACGTTAAAGTGAAATAGCCACATTTTCACATATCTTTTTTGTTTCGTGCAGATAGATAGATTTCACTGTACATTAGTATTGCATATGAAGGTATATTCGTTTTCCTATTTTTGAAATGCACTAAAAATACATAATAGCGGTATTCATGTATATGAATCAAAATGTTTATTGAATGCTTGTGCTTATTGCATACTTGGCAGACAATTTCACTATGTGTTTGATTCCATCAACGCGAAAATATTACATAAGATACAAGTACAGAGAACAAATCGGCTCTCATAATTTATTTACTCACATTTATATCAAATATGTTTTTTTCAATTATTATTAACTATTCCGAAATATCACATGTACCTGTATTTTATATTTAAATCATAGATTGAGATTATGAATACGTATATGCATAAACATCTTACTGATAATATTTATTTTCACCCACATATTCATTATCATAAAAATGTAAATGTAAACGTCGATAATGTGGTAAAATGATCCTTCTTTGCATTTAAAATTGTAAAAGCATGCCAAAGCATATTTTTTGCATTAAATAGAACATACGAGATTCATACATTGTATGCATAGATATGTATAAGTATGTACTATAGGACAAGCATGCACCAATACTTACCAATATACAATAAAATACGTACTCATACACATAGTAATATATTGACATATATGCATATTGACTATAAGTCATTTTAATGGGCAAACATGCCCATTATGCTACGACGAATAAAAACAAATTGCCATCATACATACTTAATGTAAATGCACATTAACGAAAATAAGTAAGGAATAATGTATACAAATGTTGATATATATTACTGACGGTTTAATAAGTTTGAGCTTTAATTATGACTGAATATTTTCTGTAAAATTTAAGCTGCCGGTGTTGACAACAAATTAGAGAGATATCAGAAGCAAACAGCTGGAAACGTCTCTTGAACCACCATAAATCTTTTCTGAGAACAATAATGCTTGAGCTTCCTTAAAAAGCATTAGTATATTAAAAGGTCACTCAAATCTAACAGACAGGTTAACTGTAATGTACAAGCATCTTCGTCTCATTGGTAACTTGAGATTTTTTGTTTTTCGAATGGCTCCACTTGAATGTAAAACGAATTTCAGATAATATGGTTGGCGAGGATGGTGTAAATGATAAGTTCGCTTAATACTCTGTACATATGTAGACATCTTCTCTATTCAAGCCTAAATCAATGCCATTATTTATCGAATTGCAATCAACAGTCGAAGAGTAAATAGAATCACGAATCTCTTTATAAGGTATTTAATAGCTCCATCAAATGAGCGTAAAACGAAGCGAGCGAATAATTTTTTTTACTCCTCATAGTGAAACACTTGAGTTAATCAAAACCAACGTAAACATTTGCTCACGTTTTTATAACGTAAACACTTTTTTTCCTTTGCCTTTGTATTTGGTGGCAAGCAAACAAATTAGAAAACGTTTTTAGTGGCTACGAAACGAACGTGTGAGTGTATCACAGCAACTCAAGTGGTCAATAAAATGAAAATATAAGCACTAAAGATGATGATGATGATGATGATGATGATGATGTTGGGTATTTCGAAATAACGCTGAGAGTGAAATGATCCAATAGCGTTTCAAATGTTTCTCACACGAGTTAATTCACAATGCACCATACTTACATGTGGCAACGTAATTCAAGATTGCAATAAAGGTATTACACTTTAAGGTATTAAGAAATTAAGATGAAAATCATATTGACCATCAGTCTACTTATGCTCAACGCAGTTGAATCTTCTTATTAGTTTTCTTGTTCCTTTTAACGTTTTATTATACAATACAATTTTTATTGCTGGCAGGATTTCTTTGCATTGCACACACACACACACCTTCTACCTTGAACCATTAAATTGTTCATCATCAGAACAGCAGAACCTTATTATTATGACTTTTTCATTATTGTTGTCCATCATCACCATCACCACTTTTTCCCCACCTTTCTCATATATATGTACACACAATACATACATGTATGTATACACATACCTCCATATCATCCTGCTAAAGGGCAGTTTTATTGCAAAACTCACTTGCTCTGCTATTCTATTGTATTGTATTCTGTGATTGTTGTTCTTTTTTTCTTTGTACTCTTTATTCACGTTGATGATTTCTTTGTTAATATGCAAGAGCATATATTTATTGGAATACAATAAAACCAATGAGGTGTATAACAATTGTCTGGCTCAAATAGAAAAACAGGGTGTTTATAAACGTACATATGTAATTATTAATAACGAAACCTACTAATGCTGAGTAGACACAAAGAATTGATAGAGAAAAATATGATAACAATTTATAAAATCATTTTTTGATGTTAATAATTTTTTAAGTAGGCTGTATATAGAGAAGGTATTAGTGTGTGATCCATGTGTGTTAATAATGGCTTTAGCGTCATCATCATAATACATATAGATACATATGCGAGTATATCCATACTAGGAAAGCATCAATGCAAACAACGGAAGCGGAAACCCAAACGAACCGCCGTCGTCATCGACATCATACAAAATAACCAATATTCAATAGAATACCTTCATGAATAAATTCAGATGGATGTACATAGGTACATCTGAATGAATGAATAAGTAGTTACATATGTGTGCTGAATACGGCGACAACTTCAGTACAGTGTAATCAGAATGATTCTAAAACTATCAAAAATTTCTATATTAAGACCCGGTTTTTCAATAGTCAGATAAACACTAAATTTTGTACATTTTATTCAAAAGTGATCATGCATATGTGTATGGTCACTCAGAGGCAAAGAGGCATGTGTGTTCTTCCGGCTATAATAATTAAAACAAGAAATTATGTTTTGTATAAGCGCTAATTTATCTTTCATATTTATATATTTTAGCCGAACAGTTTTCTTTCAATCATACCAACTATAATCTATATAGTTTTCGCTATGATAAAAATTGGTGCTCTAACTTATTTTATAAACCAGTATCAAGTACGATAACAAAATAGTAAAACTAAATGGATTTGCCAGGAGATCTATGAACTCTATGAATATCATAAGGCAAAAATATTTTTATGTTAACATTATTCTGTTATAGGAGCACATATATTATCATCATCATCAAGCTCGCTTTCATTTCACAGCATATTCATCGTCATCCATCGTGTCCATTGATTTCTGCCTATTCAAGCATTTCAATTTTTTACCACATGGATACGTCGTGAGCATTATGAAGCTGAATCGTTACATTATGCTTATATACTCGTCACATAGGGATGAATGGAGAATGGTTTCGGTTTGTTGTGAAGCACTTTTCGAACAAAGAATGTGCTTTATTGGCACTTTTTTCCTTTGAGTACACTTTTTTTTTTTTTTCTTCACATCTTCTTTTTGCCTTTACGATTGGGTTTGATTGGTTGGCGCATATGGTTCATAGTGGATGATGCCAGTCCCGGGTACTGATTTAAATATTTAAACGATCGATGGCATTGATTTGAATAGAATTAAAAAAAATTTACGTAATCATGGTTATGCATAAATGAGTCGTGAATGAGTAGAGTAAGTGGAATAAGTCCACATTTGGAAAAAAGGAGTTAATGGTAACTACAGTAACCTATAAATGTACCCTTTCAATGGATCACGATTTCTTTAGAAATTAAACAGAAGAATTTTAGCTTTATAACATAATCACAATCGGTAAACATTTTTGTATGGGAGTTGGGCAATATGGGAGTTTTTTCACAATATTTTCTCTTTGAAACTACAACATATTTATGGTGAATTTGAAGAGGTAGGTGGATTTTTACTTTCGAAAAACAAATTTATATGGGAGGCTTTGAACATACACATCCTCTTCGAAGTTATATTTCACTATTTAAATGTTTATAAAAATATGGAATTTTATCTCCACTTGTTTCTATTTTTAAAAACTTGTTAAAATTGAAAGCGGAATAACCCCATTTTAACCTAAAATCGGTTTACAGCCTAGACAGACGGCAGCCTAATTCCGGATTACCGAGTTAATTCGAATTAACTCGGGCATTAACTGCAGCTAATCCGCATTAACTCTATGAGTTAATTCTCAAATAAAAGAGGATTAGAGCAATTTGCGATGGCAACACTGCTGAAAATTTTCTATTGTGAATTCTTCTCGATCCATTTTACAATATATTAGGTGTGTTCGATAACAAAAAACTTTTAACAATTGTTAACAGTTTTCAACATGAAAAGCGTTGGCGAACAAATAAATCCAGTTGTCAATTACGAACTGTGAATGTCAATTTACAAGTTTCTGATAGTTTTCAGTTCATGTACTTCTTCTTAATAACAGCAATCAGCCGTTTAGTTAATCCGCAATACTGCCGTCTGTCAGGTTAATATTTTATTCGGATTAAGTGCCCCGGTAATCCGGAATTAGGCTGCCGTCTATCTAGGCTATTATTATATTTAACGATTTTAATCATCCTTAGTAAATAATAAAATTTAACATGTTTACAGTGTTAAACTAGTCACTTGAATTGATTAACGTTTAGCAATATTTTTGAATTAATTCAAACGTAAAAAATCACAAATTGGACTTATTTCACTTTCAAAAATAATGACTTAAATATTGAAAATATTACATGAAAACAGCTTAGAAGCTTCATTACAATTTATATGTAGTACATAAATTGAATTGCTAGAATTGAAAATTAAATATTACACCGCATTACAGAAGTTTGAAAACTTGAAACTACCATCCTTCGAAATAAAATGTTTTATTTTAAAATAAAACTCATTATTTACAACTTTCCATAAATTTTTTAAAAATTTAATAATTTCGGGACACTCAAGAAACCCGAAAACTGGCTTCTCTCCTGCTACTTGTGAATAGTATATGAAAACTGAATTGTACATAGATAGATAAGTATTAGGTTAAGGAGCTAACAGTTTAAGCCAAAGCATCGGTAACATCAGGTTATCATGAAGCTTATTTGCAACGGTCGCAATTATCAAGGTATTATATATGTTATGCTGTTATTGCCTTTATGCTTTAATCGTATACGAAGATTGGTTGGAGTGTAGTGCTCGTAGTGTGCGTTTGTGAATATTAGTATTAACAAAGAAGGTATGAACGTTACATACAATGCATTGAAAATATTTGAATAAAGGTACGTACGTAGTAAACGATCATTGATGAAGGTGTTAAATGAAAAGAAAAATTTCAAGAATATTTAAAAGAGTACCAACCAACGAGTACATGATAAAGTTACCAAAGTGAGATTAAAGGTTTAAAATTGCATTTACTCCCTCTCTGATGATACAAGAACATAGACACCAGCTGCAAAAATCTGTGCAATTATTTTGCAACAATGAAATTTTTATTTAAATTTGTTTTATTTTTTGTGGGTTTGCAAATATCCAAATACCATCTCTAACCACCGTCAGTTACAATATCATTCCAACTGAATGATACTGAATCGTACGTCCCATAAACGTGCGCAATGGACGCAGGTGTCGCAATTGTTACTGTTGATTTGAAAATTCCAATCATTTACCTATTGAATGGTGTTGTTTCCATTTCCTACATAAACATCCCTCACAATGAATGTAATGTAGATATATATACATATACACGTCCGTAAGTATTTCACATATACTCGTATGAGGGTGTACTACGTATTGTGCTTGAAGACAACAACAGGTGAATGAAGTATTAAAATTTTACTCAAATGGCATTCACATATAACATTTATATATATTATGTATGTATATTAGATCGTGTCAAATTAGTAGAATAGAAATACAGAAACTACCGATGATTCCAAGTACGTATGTTTGACCAAGAAAACGTGAATAATAATACTACAACACGTATTTTCATTGCTATGAATACCATAATATTATATATTTGTTATATGTACGGCTTAAAAATTAATTCTAGACCCATGGTGTTTTGGGCAAATATTCTCCGTGGTTTCTTCTTCACGTATACGTTTTGTGGACAACCAATTTAACCCCCCTAATGTACCGTAACAAATAAAATACTCATTGATGCAATAAATTTTAATATTCTACTCCACCGTTTGTAAGAACAAAGTAAATATTCTGAGCGTAATATTTATTGTATTTGCAGTGTTTGACTGGCACAATCATTGTATGAGAATACCCGCATAGTATTTATGTGTGTATATTATACGTGTACTACATACAATCAAATTTAGTTCGTTAATACGTGAAATTCAAGAATAAAATATACTCCGCAGAAATTATAATCAGATGAGAAAATAATTCCGAAAGAAAAGATCTGTCAAATGTTTGAAAATACAAAGCCATATTTGACATTTGTTGTGTTTTCATTTTAATTGCTCTCCATTCTCTATCGTTCGGTGCAATACGATTTATCAAGCCCCTCAAAATAAATATTTCAAGGCTGGTAAATACGATAGAACATAATTTGCAAAGATGTTCGGAAATTTCATAAATTCGTAACTTATCCTTGAATTAATAAATATTTATTAAGTAACATATCAAAAGAAAATTTATGAAATACCCTTTACTCATGAGCATCACATTATGTAGACGTAATATACATATACACTTATTTCTGATGGCATGTCAAAAATTGTAATAATCATTATCATCAGCACTTTTTGACACAAATCCACACACACACACACATGTAGGTACATGTAAATTCTCAATGTAAAAGTAAACAAACAAATAATAGCACAGCATATAATACTCTTACTTCTCGTATCTACAAATATGTATACCTATACATATGAGCGTAAGTTATACATTGCAAGATGATGATTGTTCACCTTACCTCGCGCTAGATATTCAAACATTACGCTACAGACATGTGCCTATATCCAAAAGGCGTTTACCAAAGTTATACGTATACTTGCGTTACTAAGAATATATGTATGTACCTACTTGTGCGTGTGTGGGTGTGTGTGTGTGCCTCAAGGTAATTTTCTACAAAATGAAATTGTTTTATAGGCGTCAGCAACAACAGCGAACAGCGGCAACAGCTTGTGCGCTTATGTATGAATATAATAAAATCAACCTTACAATATTCACCGTTTGAATGTTGGTATTTTATTTTCATGCAATATTTTCAAAATATATTGTTTGATTAAAGTAAAATGAATAATGAGTGTTATATAGAATAGAAGTGGTATCTATGATTGAAGTGGGTATTAATATAATTTATCTACGCCAGAGTAAGATGCATGCGCTGGTGTTATGAGTGTTTGTTTGTTTTTTTTTTTTTGTTTCTTTTTTGTGTTGATTGGCAACCCTCTCATTTATATACCAATCTCTATCGTTTGTTTATATACGATATGCGACTCTCTCGATATACCTCAAAGTGCACAGTGCGCACATCGTTTTTCTCCTTCGCTTTCTCTATATTTTAAAATTAAATTAATGAAATTGGAAATTCATTAAATTATAAAATTTGAAATTGAATCGCAAGTGTTATTTGCATAATAAAGAAACGACACAATCATGCGTAGCAGCAGCAACATCATCTCTACCATCATTACATCAAAAACAATCACTCTTCTACAATGACGATCATCATCTCACCAGCACCTACAGCGCTCTATCGCCACAAAGCTGCAGAAACATGACAACAACTTTACTTACCACGAATATGTATATGAAAATGTTGACCGATCACAAATTTATGAAAAGTTGATGCTCATTCCTTAGAAAATCGTAGAGAAGTTTAAAACACCAAACCATTGAAAGCGTATTATGCACAACAGCTAAAACATTTTCATTGGGATATGAATATTTTGAGTATTGATCGTTTAAAAAGTAAACAAAACAATGATCTAATTTTAGTTTCTGGAGGAATGAATGAATGAAGCTGATCATTTCATCATTACGTAAATAGATCGTGAACAGATCACTAGTATCGGTATCCCTCCACATGCCTCTTTAATAACCATTCAATTGGCTAAGTCCTTATTTACAAATATAATTGAGCACATTTTTTTTTTAATTAGGTAGGTAGGTAGGCATACCTCAACAATTTATCATACAATCAGTCCTATGCATTAATGTACAAGTGCTTTCAATAAATTTAATCCACGAATGCATATGTGTGCATAAGCGTATGTTAGTTGCTGATTGTGTTATGAGATAAATACTTTGTTATTGATGCATGTGCATATGTACATATATGTAGATTACATATTAAGCACTCACACACACACACATACAGTTGTAATATTGTATATCTATATGTAACTTTGTTCGTGGTGATGGTAGTGGACAGAACTTAATTCGTAACCGAAACCAATGAATAAAATGAACATGGAATTGATGTGAAAAAGAAATACAAAACAAAACGAAAAAGATAAAAACAAAAATGCATTGTAGTGGAAGAGCTTTTCATTTGCGTACACACTATACAAATTGTTGAAAATAAAATTACGAATATTCAATTTATGTAGGTATGTAAGTACATATACATATGCATGCGAGTATATGGATGGGACAATATTGAATTGTGGATTAAAATTTAACACACTCATTCGTGATATGCGAATATGGCAATAAATTTACGCCTACTCACAATTAAAAAAAAAACACACATACTCCTACCTATACATTCAGCCTATATGTATTGTATACACTATATTTGGTAAGCCGTGAGGCAATTTCCAACATGTTCAGGAAATCATTCTTGTGCTATATCACAATTCAAATTATTGTTAGTATGTTAGGTAAAGAGAAATAACAATAGTACAATTCAGTATGAAAAAAAAATATGTCAAATCGCATATATAGTCCAGATTGCCAAGTTCATAACCATCTTAGTTTAAATATGGATTTGGATTTGGATTTTTTGATCCCACGTTACCATACTTTTAGGACTTTTAAGATTAAAATATTTTTTTTTTTAATTTCACTATTTTATAATTAATTTTTTATAAGTACCAGGTGTACAAGCTTAAATCCGCTGTTTTTCGGTAAAAAAAAAACAAATTTTTTTCCATTGAACCTTCCCCATGGCTCGTAAACGTATGAAAATGGCTTTTTGAGTAACACCTAACTATTCGGCAAGCATTTTTTGCGATTGGGTGTCGTTCTCATTAAAAATAGCCTGCAAATCATGGTCCTCAACTTTTCTGGGTCTATTTTCACGCTTCTTGTCACTCAAGTCAAAATGGCCTTCTTTGAACCGACGAAACCAGTCTCTGCAAGTGGTTTCCGATAGCGCACTGTCACCATAGGCCTCCACAAGCATTCGATGAGACTCAGCAGCAGATTTCTTCAAATTGAAGCAAAAAAGTAGAGCTTCCCTCATATGCATTATTATACGAGGAAAAATGTACGTTGTTGTATGAAATCACTGATGATGTTTACTAATTGATATAAACAGGTGTCGAACTCATAAAAAAAAAGGATACACAGTCGATAATAGCTCAGTAGGCTCATTAACGCCATCTACGAGCAATCAGCGGATTTAAGCTTGTACACCTGGTACACAGTCGATGAGAGATGAAATGATGACAAGTCAGTTTTTGAAGTTTCATCATTTTCGAAGAATGGGCAAGAAATCTAATATTAGGGGTTTAAACTATTACTCAATAAGAACTATTAATTAAAAACATATTGTAATAAAAAAATTAGAAAATAAATAAGCCGTAAATATTAGTAATATTAAGAGATTTAGTAATTTCACCTTTAACAACAAAAAAAAAAAAACAAAAATACCACACATTGCATTCAATATGCAATGCATATGCATATGTTAGGCGCATTGAAAAGAGAAAATAGTAATTATTTGTGATTTATGCACAAACACACATACACACACACGGCTTCAGTGTATGGCCATCATAAATATGCGTTTAAAATACCACAATTACCACATTTGCCACATAATAATTCACACATTAATTTGTCAACAATATACACAGTACCCCAACACATTCCCAATACTATTACCGCAATACATATACGATTTTAGTGTGGCATGCAAAATAGCAAAGAGACCAAGTAAATTACCAATATAATAATATAAGGATTAAAATTATTTACAAGTTGCAATTCAACGTTAAATAGAATACACCCAATAGAAAATTGCCATTTGTCACAAGTTATTATTGAGCTGTCAAATAAAAATTTTTTAAATCCACTTTTCCAAAAAATTACATTTAAGCAAATACTTTCAGCAGCCCGATAGGAATATTTGGATCAGAATACAACTTGGACTTTGTAAGATTTATATAGCTGATGTATGTCAATGACATTGACAATCGGAATGAACATGCTTACACAGTACTTTAACTGTTGAGTCAAACTTTCCTAATAAAATTAATAATAATAAGAATAACAATAATAATAATAATAACAAGTGATTTAAAAGTAGTACGCTCCTTTAAAGAACTATAACAACAGACAATTGACGTATACACAAATTTCCTACAGTTCGTACACCTCACATACGTACGTTCACAGGTACAAGTGGTATTAAACACCTCTTTGTTGACGTTGTCGTAGTCTAATTAAGTTTATACTGCAGTCTTACGTGCGAAGTGTATATGAATGCACTCGTGTACATTAAAATAAAATTAAAATTTCATAAATCTTCACGCTTTATTTGTCAAATCTTGTTTTTGGCGAGAATCTCACCTCGGAGTATTTACTCCTCACATTTTCCGTTTTATTGCTGTTTGTTGTATTTGCCATTGCCTTGTATTTATTACAACCAAAAGTGCATCAATTTCTTTTGGTTTGTTTTTTTTTTATTCTGTTGCGCTTCGATTGCAACACGCCGTTAATGATGCCATAATGCATGTTGTGTGTTGTGTCATGATGCAATTGCGTGTGAAGACAAGCTGACAGGGTCGGATTGAGGGATGTTCGCAGTTTTCCCACGAACAAGACATCAGGCAATTGGGAGCCTGATCAGCGTTGAGGTTGGTTCTGCACTTGAGGTGCTAATCGAATGCATAAAATTACGCTAAATAAAAAATAAAAACACACCTGAACAACGTGCTTGAGGTCTTCAGTCCGTCCCTGTAAGCTGGCTAGCATAGGTACACCACACATTACGAAATGTGTGCTAAAATTATGAACATTTAGTAAAACCAACCATAAGTATATGTGAAGGTGATTTGTATATCATAACTATAGTTTGGATGATTGCCAAATTTATGTACATAGGTACGAGTATGACTGAGAGACAATGAAGAAAAAAGAATCATTATGGTGATCTCATGTCTCTGGCAATTTTTCTAAGAAAATCGAGGATCATTTAATTGGTATATTACATTTTTATCATATCGAACACCCACTCAGAATGCAACCGCTGTGCGAAAGTAAAATTTTAAACAAATGGCACCTATAACTAACCTGGCAACTATGATGATGGTAACTATTATTCATATAGTGTACATATATATCATATATTTGTATGTCACATACAAGCTTTTGCACTCTACTCATGTAACTCTTTGACATTTTTTATGACTTGCTTGCTCACGTATCTAAGATGTTAGCTAGAATAGTCCTACTCCTTTTTCTTCTTCTTTTTTTTTGCACTTTGACAATGTGTCGTCTACTCGAATGCCGTATGCGTTCATCTATGCACCTCTTAAGTGAGAATGAAAATAAAAATGCACTTCAGTTACAATCATTCGAAACATATTAGGAGCGTTGTTCACTCTTTCGTTATATATTATGTGTGAGTGTGAGAATGTTAGATAGATTTTTCATACTTATGTGAATATATGAGTTGTTGATGTTGTCACATCGTCTGACGAGGATAATACACAGTATAATATACTTACATGTACGTATATACGGATGACATCTTATATTGCGAGTATATTAATACTAGGGTGGATCAAGAAAATAAGTATCAAAATTTGAAAAGGTTCTCAGGACAAAAAAACATTATTCCTTAACCTTTTTAGACCTTATTTTGGAAAGGCTATAAAAGCCAGTCCTCCACGTTGACTTACAAGGTGTAATTCGTCGGACAATAGAAAAAAATTCTTTCTATTTGCATCAAGAAAAAATCAAGGCAAAAATTTTGAATATGAGGATAGAATCAGAGGAACTAAATTAAATTGTTTAGGGGTTCGTTCAATACCAACGTCATATATTAAGGAATTATAGTTCCCCCTGAGACCTTTTCAACATGCTATAATTTAATAAAATCAAACAACTAACAACTGTTGCTAAGAAAAAAAAAATAATAATATTTTGGCGGTTCTAAAGCAGTTAGAAAAAAAAACATTCTTTTTTCAATTATTATTTTTGAAATTTTGAAATTGAAATTTTATTTATTTTATAATATATTTTTTGTATAGGGAGTAATCCACCTTAATATTGTGTATACCCGAACCTTGCTTACTCTTCGTGTAAATCATATTGTGAGGCAATTGGTTCAAAAAAAGAATACACTGAACAAAATAATTGCTTTTAAATTTCTTTTTCAGTGTAAAATATATGAAAGGCACCGTTTTCAGAAAGAACTACGAAAAAACTATAACTTGGAAATTTATTCAGAATATTTAGACGTTCAACCAAAAATTCAAGTAACAGAAAAATACAATCGGCAGCACAACACCACCAGGCATAAAATGGCAACATTTTGGCATATCAAAAATTTCAATTCTTATACAGGCACATTTGCAAAAATTTGAAATATAAACTTCTTTGGGAAGCAATATTTATTAGACTTGAACTCATAATTTCTCGGGTAAATTTATTTAAAGCTATCCGTAGATTCCATTTTCTTTTTGCTCTAATATACAAACAAGATATTTCAGGCAAAGGCACAGATCGAACTCATGGTGGAATAAATTTCTCCAAGCATTCGCATGGAGAAATTATCGCAAAATAAAAACCAAAAATATTTAAAAAACGTTTACGTTTGAACGAAAAAACTAAAACCTAGTAAATCATTTGTAAGTATAATTTTCGATATTTACATTTAAATAATTTTATATTACCACTTCCTAATTAATGAAAATTAGTGTATTTATTTCTTATGGCGTACTTGTTCGTGCGATGGTATACCTACATACAGACAAGTAATTAATTGATAAGGGATCATTTCTTTGGCGCCAACTTAAACATAAATTGTCTTTTAGGTTTGAGTGCCTACTTTCTTTCAAACGCAGAATGGATTTATTCCAAAAAAAACTTTGTTGTTTTTCAATCAACATTTTGAATCGTTGCAATATTTCCAATCGACAAATTAAAAAAATTCTGAAAATTGTTCATTAATGTGAATAATAATTCTATTTTTGAATAATCGAATAGATCATCGAATATTTTCCTTTTCTTCACTTAGTTACATGTCATTCCACTTCTTCGAGGCTGTCATCACCATGTGCCAATAACCCAGTCTTTTTCTTGCAATGCAAACCTTAAGAAGACATGTATAAATTGTCTCAATAAATTGAGTCAAATTGGTATCATCAACCAAACAAAGAAACAGATAAATGAGACACGAGTGAATGTCGAAATTTACACCTCCCATACATACCTACTTACACTACATATGCAGTCATACTACCGCACACTAAAATGGCAATTTATTGAACGCACACTATACATACAAATACCGGTACACAAAAGAACCAGAAATGAAGAGATATTGTTATGCGGCATACATGCTAAAGTCTGGAGATATTTTTAGTACCTATATTTCGTACATCAACGCCGTCGAGTTTGGCTATATCATTAAGGCGAATATAGTATTATATGTACTTGGCGAAAAGCAAAACAATGCACAAGGAATAAAAACGTACCTATGTACATAGTTCTGTGGTGTGAACGAGTACCTTTGTTGGCAGACACAAATGGCATCATTTCATTTGCCAACGAATTGTTTGGATTGCAACACCTAAAAATGATCCACCACATTGAAATACGCATATAGAATAACAATAAATATGGGCAATAGTAAAAAAAAAAACGAAAAACAAATTAAAGAGCGCAATATACATATATTTGTACAATAAATTGCATAAGCAATAGGGCGAAATGCAAGTGGGAAGGTAATCGTGCAGTGACTACTAGCTAGCTCCTTCAGAATATCTAATTTATGCCCTATTTTTTTTATAAACAAACACTTGCTACTTGCGACACAGACAGATGAACAGACGGACAGTGAAGCAGATCGAGACAAACGGAGAGCGACAAAAGAACATGACAGCTCATGTCACGCGAAAGCAGCAATGGAATTTCACGTGAAAAATCGCCGTCGTAAAAGATATTCCATCTCTCTACCAACAAGAAATCCCAAAAAAATAAAAAAACGATTTTAATTGAAAATGTTGAAATGTTGTGGTTAGTAAATTCACTTTTACACTGATTTAGTTCTGATTAAACTTGATGTTCTTGTGAAACTATACATATATGCGACTGAATATGTGCTTCGCATTAGTATCAGTTTCATTGAATTTCCTTATCTTGTTTATTTGATTTCTGCGATACTTTTATACGAACACATTCCTTCTACTCCGCTTTTCCTCCTTCTTACACCGACTATCTGAATGTGCAAATAGTTTATGAGGCTTGACGGAACGTAATTTATTAGTACACTTTATGTGCCCACTTATATACAAGAGTGTATATACCGATCATACTGATCGTATTGATAAATGAATATGCATATATTTTTATTTTAACACATTTAGACAATTGCACCGTTGCAGAACTAACAATGCCATCGCCGCCGCTGCTGACACCAGTGCTGACATCATCAGTGTATTATTCGTATTATCTCTATGGTTTTTGTTTTTTTTTTAATCATTAATTAATATTGTAATTTAATAAATTTTCTTTAAGAGTTCCCTGTAATGTTTTTTCCAGAGTTTGATGACATTTTTCACTTGAAAAGCACATTATATTCGATTTTCATCATCAATGTGTTATATGCACACGTATGAATGCCATACCAAAGAGTGAGGTTACTTTATCAAATTTTTCCATTAAGATAAAAACAAAAAAGTCATTATTTCCTATAGCTCCGTGCCGAAAGTGTAGGATTGAGAGCAGCTACAGCAGCGATAGTTTCTCGATAAAATTATTCACAAGCCTCACTATAGTCTATCTGCCAAACATGGCAGTAGGATTTTTCATCACCCGGCCAGATCATTGTAGCATTTCAAATTAATTTAAAATATTTTTGTAAAATCATTCAATTTATTATAAAAGAACAAATGTCCAAAACTGTCCAAGATATGTCAAGCATACCGTTTGTTAAGATGGTAGCCTTCATCATTTGGATTATATTCAAATCACGTGTTATGCCATAAGAAAGTAAATACGAAAAAACTAAAATGGCTAATAGCCTTACAACGAAATTACATACCTACTGAGACAATATACAACAAAAAAAAAAAGGAAAATGTTTACAAAAAAAAAATTATTTACAATGGCAACGAAACGGTGAAAACATGAACACCAATGATCACTACATACGTTTGGTTCATTTGGAATTTCAAAATTGTTCAAGCGCGCATATCCTAAGGTATGCTCACACACACACACATACAAATATGTATAACATAAATACACGTAAAAGAGCAAACACATTAGGATTTGTCAAGGACAACATACAAATGTTGATTTCCTTCCTTCCGTTGCGGTGGTCAAGGGATGGATACAAGTGAAAAAGAATTCATACTTACAATAACTACATAAATACAATATATATGAAGAACGAACGCATGAAATACATATTTGAAGAACACATCTACTGCATTCATGGCTAAAGACAATTGAAAGGACCATCGACGGTTGCAAAAAACATTTATTGCTACAAAGTAATAGCAGCAGCAGCAGCAACGGTAATACATGAGCTCAATAAAAATAAAAATCCACTCCATTACCGGTGGGATTTTGTTCCGGTTTATCCTTCTATTTTTTCAATTTTTTATTTTTATTTTTATTTTTTTCTGTAAGAAAAATCCATGGAGACATTTCCTGACAAATTTTCTTTCTTCTCTACTCAAAATCGGTTTTTGCTTTTACTTTTTCTTACTCCCTCTTCAATAGACTTGATTTTGAAGTCCTTTGAAAAATACTTACCTACAGTCACAAATATGTGCATATGTACGTATGTCTTTTGGAAAATTTTAATGTGTGTACGTACATGCATGTTTTTAGTTTTTGTTCTATTTGAAGGTGCGATTTATTCATTTCACTTTTTTGCTTTCACTTTATTTACATTATAAATATTTTAGGAATCTGAAAATTTGTCATTGCTTGCATATACTTGTTGTTGTTTAATTTCGAATGTTTGCATTTAAACATTTCCCTTTTTAGTTGAATAAATACTTGAGCAAATATTGCTATACTTACATATGTTCACAAATAATATATATGTACGTATACCTATAGTCAGATATGTCATCTACAGGGTACCACGTTAGCTTTGATATTGATGGCATAGAATATGATTTTAAAATCATAGTCGTCGCAATTTCAAAAAATTCACTATGATTAAAAAGTGATTTTTACCGATATAATATCAAGTAGAAATTTCAAAATGTATTATTATTAGAGGGTTGTATTGCACTGGGACCTTAGGTCTATTGTGCACTCCATCATGTACTAGAGTATTTCTCTAAGTCCAGCATCCATAAGGAAATTTAGTATAGATTCTACTCTAATGGACTTCAGCAGATGTTCCGATATTATAAATTCCGCGAATTTTTTCTTTCTTGTGTGCATAAGTGCTGGACACGTTCCCAACACATGTTTTGCAGTTTCATTCTCCTCTCTGCAATGTCGGCAGGTTTCATCCGAGAAGATTCCCAGTTTCATTAGGTGATAATTCAGCCTGCAGTATCTTGTCAATAATCCCGTGATGATTTTTATATTATTCTTGTTTAAACTGATACATTCCTCAAGTCGTTTCAGGTTATAGGTCACTAAAAGTGTCTTGGATTGGGACAACCCTGGTAGGTTTTCCCAGTATGATTGTCTTTATGATTCTTCACTTCACTTCAGCTCCTTTTCCCAGACCACAGAAGGATTCTGGGCCTACAAAGGGTGTTGCTGCTCCCTTCCTGGCAAGCCTATCCGCCAGCTCGTTGCCTCCAACTGCAATATGTCCTGGAACCCAAATGATCCATAATTGGTTATTTTCACCAAGTTTATTCAGCTTGGCACAACAGTTTTGATTTCATCTGGTTAGAGTTCAGTGCCTTGATAGTAGCTTGACTGTTTGTCAGGATTGCAATCCTTCTATTCCGGTATTGGCGCATGATGTTGAAGTGGGCACACCTGTCAATCGTGTATATTTCCGCTTGAAAGACAGTAGTATTGTTGCATAAAGGCTCCCAGTATTTTATCCCCGGGCCTGTCTCTCCTGCTCCGGCCTCTTCTTTAGTCAAGGAAAAATCCGTAAATCATGTTATCATGTTCTGGATTATCCCGTATATTTTAGATATACCTTCCTATTTGTTTTTATTACTGAGCTCTGTTTGGAATGGCTTAGTAAAGCTAAATTCCATATGCATTGAGTCCCTCGGCATTCCGACTTCAGAGTGTTCTTCCAAATGCATACTGACTTCGGCATCTTGTTTAAGTGGAAAACATCATGATAAAGCTATCAACAACACGCTGCCATTATTGAAACACCCGGTTTTAAATTCTAACAAATACAAATGGCAAGTCAAGTTATGCGAGCTGATTTCCAAAGGAAAACTACAATCGGAAGGATAGTTGTTGGTTGATCAAATGGTATTGTCACGTTTATTTTAAAATACACACATGAACAATATGTATGTATGGATGCATTGGTATGCTCGATCATTTGCCATTGTTGTGTGTTGTGTGTTGTGTGCATTTGGTCAACAATTTTCCAGTAAATTTACGTTGCACGTGTTTACATAAATTTTTCGTTCGTACATTTATTCTTCTTCATTATTCAATTTTTGATATTCGTGAACTTTTTCCTCTTTAAATGCGTATCCATCAACCAACTTCTTTTGTGATACATAATCAAATTACCTGTTTATTTATGTTACTTACTTGAAACTTTTGTAATATCCAGAATATGGCTTTCATTTCTTTTTCATCAACAACTTGAAAAATGTTCAACTTTTCATCACACTCTCACCCTTCTTGCAAACGAGTATGTAAGTACTTGTACATAAAACTCATAAAAAATTCACATTAAAATATTATCTGGCAGCATTATGACAAAGGTAATAACCATTGGAATTTTTATTTGAGGTTTTTGTTCTACCTACTTCCCTACTATGCAGTTTCTCTTTGATGGTTGGTTGGCTTATCGGCTGGTTGGTTGGTTGAATAGAATCTCTATTACCGCATATCTCAATCGAAATCTTCTTTATAATGACACTTGGCAACTTTTAACAAATAAAAGAAAATAACTTACAAAAAAAAATTTCCATCATCTTCCAAAGTTACTAAGCAGCTAAGAACTGATCTAAAGTTATTCTGCCATGACTTCATGTTCATCATCATCATCCGAACTTCATTGTCGGCAAATGTCGGTATGTGCATAATTGTATAAATATGTACGAGTACATCAGATAGAATTGCTTAAGTAGGTAATTCAAAAGCTTGTTAAGTGTCTTTGCTACCGTTGTGTGATACATTTATTTATGTAAGCAAATTTCTTGTTCAAGTACTCCCATACGTTTGCATGAATGTGTCAACCGCATTACGCAGCCACAAAATATCGTTGTTGTTTTAATACCTAACTTACATAGTAGCAAGCAAGCAAGCAAGCATGTTATGTATTATTTAAAATTTCGTATCACACTCACTTAAGGTGTGCTCACTATGCTTAAGCTTCTCACAAATTAGGGGTTGTTAATGGCATTTAATTTTCCATGTATCTCCTTGCATATTATATTAGGTACGTGCTTTTGTTTAAATTGTTATACATTAAGCAAATTATACAATACACATGTTTTTCTCTTGAGAATATACTTACCTACAATGAAATTGATGTTAACATCAAGCAAATTACATTTATTAAGTGTTGTATGGCTGTTTAAAGTATCGCAGGTTGCACTATCGCTTCAGTCAAGTCAATAAACATTTTTCAAAAATTAAGCAATTTCCATATGTATTAATGATTTTATTTTATTGTAAAGGGTTATCCATTTATCATGATATTTCTTTTTTATTATAAAGTTTGAACGTTGACATTATGTGTGAAATACTACATCATTTAAATGACCACCACGTTGGACGATTATGTAAACCACAATCTCCTCTTAAAGCACGATATGTGGCTGTGGCAGAATCACCATTTTTGTAGTAGGTTTTTACAATATGAATGCGTTGTGCGATACTTAAGCGATCCATTTTCGCAAATGTCAGATTTTGAACTGAAAAAGAAAGAAATTGTTTTAACTACTCAGTTTGACAGATGTCGAATTCTAGCCCTATACTTTTGAAACCGCGAAATGGATAACCCTTTATTGTTCGATGGGGTCTCCAAAGCTGACATTAAGAATATAGTAACCACACATAGGAAAAACTAGGATAACATAGCTCCAACGTCTGTGTGTCACTCATTATTAGAATGTATTTGATTTATTTTTTAATATCACCAGCAATATGATCAAAAGCACTTCACTTTCACTCCGCTTTGAGCTTATGAGCATAATTTTGCAATTTTCATACATATTTTTTTTTTCAACTTTTTGCAATTTTTCTTTCTATGCATAGTAATATCAATAGCAAATACACATATACTACAAATACTTGCCTGCGGTTTCGTTTTGCCAAGCTATTTTATAGATTTACAATAAAATACCGATGTAGCAAGAAACACAAGGAAAAAGAAAAATGAAAACAAAATTGATGAAATAAGTTCAATATTTAACAACCGGAAGCAAAAGACGAGACAATATGCGGTTTAATGAAAACTCATAAATGCACGCAAGGTGTATGTATGTGTGTGTGTGTATATGTATATGCATGTACATTTGATCCGTGTATATCTATTAGAAAATCATAAAATTGCAATGGAACATAAAATTATGATGATAACAAACAAAAACAACAATGACGATGACGATGAGACATCAGCAGCAAATGATGGCATCAATAAATACATATGTATGGAATGTGAGCCAACAATATAATACGAGTACATGTGAATGAGAATTGGGTGGGCAAATCATATTGCACGCATAATTTCATTGATGTAGAAAAACAAAGCGAGCGAAAAATAGAAAACAAAGAACAACAACAACTATTAGGCAAATAATAAAATTTATTACACCAAAGGAATCGTTTATCTCTTGTTACTCGTTAATACCACTCGTACCACAAGTATGTACATGCAAGTATTTCTGCCTCGAGGTGAAACAATATGAATGTTACATATATTCAAGAAGTCAAATCGACCACAACAACAACAACAATATGTATAGAAGAATTTGCTTAAGATTGGCAGAATGATAGCGGGGAGAATGGGATTTGATTTTGTTGCAAAGAATTTTATTAAATGTAAAAATCAGTATATATGAATATATTAGTGTCTGCCGTGCAGTTTTGGCATAATAATTGTGCGAATGTGGAGTAAAATTATTGCAAATTTACACTTTCTTCTCATCAAGTACAATAACCTTTAGATTTACCTGTTAGAACGAATTCAGTCGAGAGATATTTATTCATTCTCCTTGAATTCATTGTACACTACCATCTCAGGTCAGAAATCAAAGTAATGAAGCATCAACACTAAGCTAACAATGTCTCTTTGATATACGATTTTTTACTCAAAGTAGAGTAGATATTTCCTATAAGCAAAACCGACAATGTTGGTATATAAAGCGTTCTGTGCTATGTTACACGTGCTAAGGGCTCTATGCGCTGCCTTTGTCGGCTAAGGAGGAATCTGAACTTTCTCATCGACTATTGTAATTCAAGTTTAGTTAACACTTTTGAACACAGCAGACGGTCTAACATCAATGACGCAAGTCCAGACCTCATAGAAATATATTCATACTCATGTATGAATGAGGAAAATGTTATTCGCCTACTTATTTTCAATACCATAACAATACAAAATAATCAAAAAGAATAAAAAAAAATTGAACAGGAAAAAAAAACAAGAAAAGAAATCACTAAATGCAAACAATGTAAAGGTTTATGCAAATTTCATGTTTACTTCAATTTTTAGCGACGACATTTTTTTTTTTTTGTTTCTTGTCTTATACATATAAACTCGTACTCGTAACTTATGCAAACAGAATTTTCTTCTTCATACAAAAATACATACATATGCACATATGAATATGATGACAACGACAGGATGACGGCAACGAAGGTACATTGTATTGTATAAAGAAAAATATTTTATGGACATCCTTGCAAATATAATATTATACACTATGGATTGGTTGGTTATACCACCAAATGGCTAACGGAGTACGTACAACACAAATGTATTTTTAAGAAAATACATATACACATATGACACATAAGGACACGATTTTAGAGATGAGTGTTATGCTTTGAGGTGTGTGTGTGTGTGTGTGTAGGTTGGCGAGTGGGGTTATTATTATGTCCATACACATATTTGCATTGTTCAATTTCTTAGCGGCTATTTTTATTCCAAGACACGTTTTCTATTAAATGCATATTGTGCTATGTTGATTTTATATGAAGATCAATATGGAAATGTACTAGTGTTTTCTCTTATTTTTTGCAAAACTCTTAAAAAGGATATTTTCTTCAATGAGGATTGATATGCATATGTGTTGTTATCAGTGAAATTGCGTTTTTTGCTCTTTTTAAGCATCAACATTTTTTTTTATTCATTTTTTAAAAAAAAATATTTATTTTCAACATCAAATAAAAAATAAAAAAAAAAATAATAAGAAAAGAAATTAAATCATGACCACGATTTTTTTTTATCACTTATATAGTATCCCATTCACTTGCCAACAAAATCGACCATACCAAGTTCTACAAATAGAAAGAAACCTTTATTACCTGACAAAAAAAAAAACAACTCACACACACCGTTGAAATGAATTATTAGTTACAACAACCGACGGGTGTTCGAGTGACTGTCTTTGGGTGCATTTACATGTTATACCAGCCAGCAGCAGCTTCCTGTTGGGCTAATAATTTTTAAAATTTATGAACTGTGTCCATAAAATTGCTCTCGCTGTATATTTGTGTGTCTGTGTGTGTGTGTGTGTGTGTGGTTAAACTACGTGCGACATGTCGTTATTACAGAGCCACAGACCGTATATATCACCACAATGTATACCTTTATAGTACCAATCGTGTATTTTCGCATATAGGTGTAGATACGTTGGTATTCTAGTTGCACGTCTGTTTACGACAATTTTGTTAAATGGACCTTACCGTTGACAGTTTATGGTTGTAATTTAATAGATTTTAAATTGATTATTTGTATTATGAAAAGAAGATACCAGTAGCACTGACTAATTTAATTACTTTTATTATTATTCGGATATTTTCTATCTACCAAGGACACAGGTAATAATTGCTGATATCACATATTAAATTAGAGATAATTTTTTTACAGAAATTAGTCATTTTTGATCAAAACATAACACTTTAAACGATCAATATTAAATCAAACAAACAAAATGTTTATGCTGATCTTGTAAATGTATATTTTAAAAAATGTTTAAGGAAATGATCTCGAAGCTAAAATATATGGATATGATTTTAAGCTCGATAGCATTATAGCCTGAAAGTATATATTCGAAAACATTCTTTTGCTTGTAGTAGTTTGTTCATAAAAGTAATCTCATGAAGCTATGAAACTTAAATATTACTGAGCTACCACACCAAGGTTTAGATCTGTTTTTTTTTTCTTTATAATAATAAGCAAACTCAGTATTCTATATAAATTTAAAGAAAGTGTACCTCAGACTTGACATCCACACAAAACATGAGAAAATGAACATGAAAAAGTCAATTAAAAATAACACATCACTAGCAGTCAAAAAATAATAAAAAAAAACATCAACTAATACCTTAACTTCTTGCCACTTGCGACTGAACTTCCTCCTTTCAACATAGTGCATTATTTAATGCAAGCAATTACTGATTGTGGTGTGTGTTTGTTAGACAGGCAACTGCTGTTGCTGTTGCTGTTGCTGCTGCTGCTGTTAGACATTTGTTGATTTTACTTGAATGCATAACAACAACAACAACTATTACTATTACTCTACCACGCCAACAATGCTAACGACAAAATTTAAATTAAAATGCAAATTAGGTTGAGCGAATAAAGTCATCAGGTTGTGCTTGTAAAAATTGGAAGGGAAAAATACCTTATGTTACCCTTGTGGCACCATCTTGATGCAATGCAGACACAAACATATGTGAACGTAAGAATGATTTTCGCAGGTAGCCTTCTGTTGCCTTAAGTACTTACTACTCGTACTTACATATACTTATGCATATGCTAGTATACTTACTACTCGTACATACGGACGATTTATGAATAAGATGAAGTGACAAATTGTTATAAACAAAATGTTTATGCGAATGTTCCGCGTATGGGGATTTTCACTCAAGTGACATGCACTGTAATACATATGTATATAGTATTTTCCCGTAGGAATGTTTCTTTGCTACATCTCACTAGTATTAGTGGATCTTCTGTTATATTCACCTATTTTCATTTCTTCTTATGATTTTTTTTTTTGTTTTACTTAAACATTTACGTAAAATATGTATTTTTTATTTACTCTTACTTCATTGTACCTACATATATATAATAACTATACATAGGACAAATTTCAAAGACTTGCACTGAAGATGAATATTTTTACGAGTATAAATTATGCAAAGAAGTACAAAGATACAACGAGTATTGTGTAAACCTTAATTTAATCTTGTAATCTGTTTTGTGTGGCAAGTCGTATAAATAATTCACAAGTACTTTTATTTTCATTTGTTTGGTTTTATTTATTTTTTTTTCTCAGTGCTTTAGATTTAAAAAAAAAAAAATTTTTTGTCTTGTCTATGATTAATTCTTTGTTTATTTATATATACATTAGTACTTGTGTTTGCTAATATATATGTAGATAAAATATTAATATTATCAAAATGTTAATAAGTCGTATTTGTTGTTGATTTATTCGGAAGGTGAAATAGTTTCATAAGCATTTCTGTTTAAAAAGTCCAAAGATTTACTGTTTCTAATTTTACGCACCCTACGGCTGCCTTAAAAAGACAAACTATTTTTAAAAAATCTGTAATAAGCGGGCTTTATGATAGTTGTGAAAAAAATAATTATAAAACAATATAATTTAGTCGTAGAAAATTATTTGATTAGATCAAGAACCATCATCTCCAATGACTGGACAAGACGGAGCTTGTTGTGTCATAAATCAATGATTCCGAAAATAAACAAGCTATGCTATGTATAGCTTCGTCTTCCGAATTATTTTCCAACTCAGGCATGTCTTCTTCTTCAGTAACCAATAGATCTCACCGGAATGATCCCCAAGTCCCGAGACTGACACATTTTTATCATTATTTTTATCATTATTTTGATCATTATTAATTGGGTGGGTCATTATTAAAAGTGGGTGACGTAGCTCAGTGGTTAGTGTGTTCGCCTTCTGATCTGTAGGTCGTGGTTCAATACCCGGCTGATGCATAACAAATTTTATATCGAAAAGATTTTTCTTTCGAATGGTACCCACCTGTCAGCAAGCAATTGGCAATTCTTCCGACAGTAACAACTTGCCATGAAAAAGCTTCTAAAAAGAACTCTGTGACAAAGCTCAGAAAAAGTGATGTCACAAGTGTTCTGCCGTTCGGAACCGGCTAAAATAAGTAGGTCCATTCTAATACTGTCCAAAATTTAAGACGCACAACAGTAATAGAAGAGAAGCTCGGCCAATGAGCCCTTTGGGGCTTTAAGTGCCACATATTTATTTTTTTTATTTATTAATTAAGTAATAATTTGAATAGATAGAAATAATAGAAAAATCCGAATTCGGTGTATGATATGCTACGACGGAATGTCGTTGATAGTTCACTAAGTTGAAGCAATTGAGTTACATGCACCACCGAGTAAAATTTTCGTAATGTTTGCTTTTGAAGGTTTTGAGGAAATGAAGAAAAATCAAAAAATATGTATTCATTCAAGCTCATTTCCTTTGAAGAAGAAAGAACCCAGATGAATTACAGGTAATTCTTGAGATTGCTGTTGATATTTTCAAAATTTTGAAATTCGTCCAACTGATTGAGTTGAAAAACACTCTCTATAGATTTTATTCAGTGCTGGCCTTCAGTTTAAAAACACTCTCAAAAAATTTTATTCAGTGCTGGCCTCCAATGTAAATAAATTCAGTCTTTTTTTCGAATTACATAAGATCAGACTGAAGAGTGAATCATCTGATTAAATAATAGCTCCATCATGCTTCCATTTACTTTCTCCAATATCCTTTCCTCGTCTTCGTTTTTACATATTTAATCCACATTTCAATTTTTGTCGATCTTTCTTCTCGGTACGCGACACAAAAAGATAAACATACATAAGAACATAAGTCAATGCACGTAAGAAGTTGATAAGCAAAAAAAAATCCTCGGAATTCTAATGAGAGCTTAAGGTATACTACAAGTAATTCAGTGGTTGCTACTATTAACAGTCATACGAGTACATTAATACGAGTACAAGATGTGCTGCAATCAACTTGAAAAGAATTGCTATAGCTTAGAAGAAAACCAAAAATGACATCCGGCTTGCTATCAAATGCTAATTTAATTTTGAGTTAAAAATAACAAACAACTCAAATAAACTTTTTAATTCCAACAGATAACTAAAAGAATATACCGCTTGATGCTACTGCTGGTACGTATGATGTAGGCACTTCCTTCCTTAGCCTCAGTTGGTTGGTTCGTTGATTTGGTGTCTTCAACCCTTTTATTTTTTTCTTGTTACGATGCATCGTACATACGTATGAAAAATAAAAACAATTTGAATAAAGTGAGCGAGCAAAGCAGCATTATTTGCGGTTGCCAACAATTTATAATTAACTTAAGAACTTCATCAACTTTATTTGATGGTTTTAAGCAATGCCTACCTACCATACAACCGTACTGTACTGTTGTATGCTATCTTTTATGTTTCTGTTATGTTGAATCTATTTGTTTATTCTTCGTGTTATAAGTAAGTGCTCCCACCAACAAATACTTTTTTGAATTGCTAAATGGGGAAAGCAAAAAAAAAAAAAAAAGAAACGCACACACAAATTGCTTCTCCTGCAATACTGAACGATTTGAATTTTCTTCACAATCAGAGTAAGAGATTAAATTCCAATCTATGAGATTTTCTTGAATTCACTTTTAAGAAGGTTAATTTATGCAATAATTGTTGCTAAAAGTTCGTTGTTTGCACAAGTATTTCACTGTTTGTTTGTTTGTTGTAATTAAAATTTTCAATAATAGCACACGAGACACAAGTACTTGGTGTGGTCTTAGTAAGGTGTATGCATTTGTCGAAAATTAATTAATGATTTTATCAAAATACAGACAGATTGGTATGGCTTGAAAAATGATATACAATGCATAAGGTGATGTTTAAAAATCATTAAAATTAAACTTCATAATCGATCAGCATAGAGGCACATATTCTTTACTGCAAACAGCTCTTCTCACAGCAACCGGTAAGTAATTGCCATTTTATTTACTTTGGTTACAATAATTTTTATCAGCATATACACACAAATTGTGAGAGTACAGACGATGTATTTATTGCAAACAGCTTGTATCAGTCAGCAAATGAAGCAGAAAAGTGTATGAAATTAAACAGCAACCAGACCATTTCAACAGCTGTTCAATAAGATATTTATCGGAAATATAACATTAATATTTTCAATTAAAAAAATGTAATCAACTCATAAGCGGATATGCTGTATGCTGTAAATGTTTGCATATATTATGTATCCATCATTAACGTACGAAAATTTAAAGCAAACGAATAATTAACAATCGTTGACACAGAAAATTTAAAAAATTATATTACGATTTAAGTTCCTAAAATTAAATGAATTTTTCTACTACACATTTTCCTAAAAGTACTTATCCTAGTGGTACAAAATCGAATCATAATAAAATTGAATGTTACTAAAGTTATCTCCTGTACATCTTCTTATAGGATCATCCAATAATTTTAATTACTCATACACCCAGTTGTCCGTGTAGAAATATATGAAGAATACGCCATATGGAACGACTTGAACATTTCTCGGTATACAATGAAAAAGGGTTTAAATTAATTCTTGCATATGTTCAGGAGAGCAGTTTAAAATTTGAACAACTATATTAAAGAGTTTTCAAATAGATTTTAGAAAAATAATTTTAGAAAGAGGCGTTTTCAGAAGTATGAAGATGTTTATTAAACCTTTGGAATAATGGCTAGACCTGAAACACTTTTAACAAAGGCCCACATCAAACTACACTTTAAGGCACTTCTGAAAATTGTACATAAAATTCGCAATAATTGTGATATTGACAAAAGAAGAAGTGCATATTATATCAAATATGCAATTATGGTCAATCACAATAATAACTCAAAAGGTGTGAAAAAGGTGTCTAGATTTGAAACATTTTACAAAGAATTCACACTTTTTTAATAAACCTCATTCAAATTCGATGTTTTTTCTACAGTCTTAAAGCTCTACAGTAAAAGTTCAACTGATGCCATGTCATATGGTATTCATTCATCTACATGAAGAAATGCTTTTTTTTGTTGTTTTTTTTTTACTAAATATTGCAAATACTCAACAAGCGAGTATGTGTATTGCTTTGACACATGCAAGATTGCAATATAAAGATAAATTAAGTACATTTGCTACAATATACGTAAGAAATATTTTACGGCTACTATCATGGCAGTAAACAGCTGTGTCTCAACAAAAGTGATAGGTGTAGAAAATGTTAGCAAAAATACGGTGTTGCAATGCATGTAGCATCATCATACCGACACATACATATGCTCAAGTACGTGTACTTGCAAAAACGGAAACAATCTATTAAAATTACAATCAATATATGTATGAGTGGAGGAAAAGGATATATCTATAGAAGAAGAACATTTGAAAATCTATATGCATATACAATATGTTGACAAGCCGCAAAAATACTATTGTTATTGTTCTTGTTGTTGGTTTTACCGGTTGTTTACTTTTTTTTTCTAAGGAATAATAAAAATCAAAACAAATACGCGCCAAAACATTTGTGATTTTTATCGCAATTCAATAGACTCTATACGTATATAAGCAATAAAATTTCAAAGAATTGGAAGGAAAGAAGCAAAATCGAATATTGTAGACAATTGTTGTTGCTGTTGTCGGTGGTGGTGGTGGTGGTGGTGCTAACATACGGAAGTAACTATGTATGGATGTATCCGTAAAACGTGTTGCCGTCGTTGTGTCGTAGCTGACGGTGGAT
The DNA here is from genome assembly GCA_963854835.1 of Megamerina dolium. Lineage (NCBI taxonomy): Eukaryota > Metazoa > Arthropoda > Insecta > Diptera > Megamerinidae > Megamerina > Megamerina dolium. The sequence goes on along the minus strand of OY978526.1, from coordinate 1,198,601 downwards.
TGTTTCCTGTGTTTGGTTTGTTGTTACCACCGCCATTGTTGTTTCTATTTGTTGATATTTGTGTTGTTAGTGAAAGCGATATGTACACTAACAAGTATGTTCGCGATATGAAAAGCACCTTAAGGTGACAAGGCCAACACAACGTAGGTACATACATTCACATTTAGATACATGTGAAAGGAGGCAGACACAAAGCACACAGAGCAGCAGACAGCCAACCAACCAAGCAACCAAGTCAGTCAGTCAAGTTTCAATGTGTGATTTAGTTTAAAATTCAATTTTTTCGACAAAACACAACTAAGTAATATTGTTTTGCATAGTCTTGCTGAAAGGATAAGAACAGCCTGGTGAAGGTAGTGTGATTTATGAGTTTTTCTTATTTTTTTCTTCTGCTATGAGAATGGCGCAGCGAGGTGTGTGTTTGAGTAAATAACAAAATTTTTCAATATTATCTAAACAAGCAGACAACCAGTTGACAGGTGGTTTTATATGTTACAAAGAGATATAGGAGCGTATTTTAAATAAAACACAAAGTCGGGTGTTTGTAAATAAGGATCGAAAATGTAGAAATGCATTTGGAATTTAATTTGTAACATAGTAGCTGTTCGAAGTTATTTTCTAATTTTATTTCCATAAAATATTAAAGATAAAAGTGTTGAAATAAAAATTTAAGAAAATTCAATTGAGCCGTTATCCGTTCATAATGAGATTTCTAAATTATAACTCTCTAATGATGTCTTAAGGATATTTGACATAGAGTATTTGTCAAGAAAATATACTAAATGGACAGCAGCAAAAGTAGTGAGATGCAATATAAAATTGGGAGAGATTAACTTTGGTAATACCGACGCTTAGGTATCCTACACGATATCAAGCGGACGTACTTCCGAAAAAATATAATACTTTTGTGCTGGAGATGAGCGCCCATTTTCAAAAATGTTTAATTGTAGGGGATCAAAATTGGTTTTAGATCAATCGTTTTTGGTCAAATAGGCTTAGTATTTTTTGTTTTCCTCTGCGATTTGTTTGTAAGACATTTTAACGTACTGTAGTACTAAATACTAGAAATTGATGTCTGCATTAAAATAATAATTTTCATAATAATGCCAAAATACTCACAAAACGATTTGTAGAATTTACAAAAAAAAAACATATATATTTTCACTAAAATCCTTTACAATAGATTCGATAATATATGCCTGCTGTGTGCATTAAATTCACATCCGGCAATGATCAAATGTGAATAAGTGCAAACGCAAGTGAGTGGCGAGTGATGGTCATGTGACTACGAATGCATATGCACTTACGGTGCATATAAAAAATTGGTCAAAAGCCAAACAATTAGCATTGCTGATGGAGCTAAAATGGATTATTATATTTACACACACACACATATACACAAAAATACTACACATGTAAGTACATATGTATATAGTTCAGACATTGATCAGCGGTATACAAATGGAAATTATACTGCACGAACACTTCTTTGGAGATTTTTAAACGAATATAGCACCAAATAGTGATGGTCACTTGTTATTTACCAATAAAATCCATTTAGTATTTGCATGCATATGAATATACATATGTATTCAGAGAGATGGATAATAAAAGTATGAGAATTAATAGAAACATAAATAAAAGCTCACAACTTGCCATCAAATATATACGCGTAGCATGTACCACTGAGTTTTTGGTCAGTTTGTTTGTATGTGTAAACGCACCGGAAGTACACTCGATTATTTGTCCAAAATTGGTATACCCCTTAAATACTACTCCATCAATGCCATTGTTTTTTAATCGAAATTGAACTACGAACAAAATAAAAAAAAGGCAAAATCAATGTTATTTTCTACTGAGGCATATTCGTATAAGTACCTGAATTTTTTTTTTTTTTAATATTTATTTGTAAAAGAAACAAAAGATGTATAAAAACAATATACAATCGCTTTCACTTGAAATAGCTTAAATGGCAATGGACCATTGCTGGTCGACCACAATGCAATGACAGTAACCACATATGAATTTTTCGTTACAAAAACAACCATAGCAATGAGAAAAGTGCATTTTTTCCACAATTATTGTTTATTTCGTTTTTTGATTTTTTGTATTTGCTCGTTATAGATTACACTTGGGGTTTTTGATTGCGCCTTTTCGAAAAAATGAGTACGGCTTTACTTTTACATGTGGATACGCTCGTGCTCGTATGTACCCAGTGCGAAAACATGTAAGGGTATACGTTTTTAAGTGGAATTTACAACAGTAGGTATCAAGCAACTAAACCTACTGCTTTTTTATACTCCTTGACAATTAAACTTTATATTTTAAAGAACATGAGTGGATAGTGAGCTATTATGGCTTAACTGTGATTTGACCAAAATTTATCAGACTTGAGTCTCAAATGTAATAGGTATTTGAGTCTCATTAATGAAATGTGAACATGAAACAATAAGGAATACTACTTAAGCGCTAATTTTCCTTCAGGGAATGCAAATGTACATCAATGCATTCGGATGCACAGCCTTACCCTATGGATAACGCTAAGGATTATTGCTGCTGTTGAATTTTGTCCCATGTGACGGTGGTGTTGGAGGTGTTGGTGCTGGAGTCAGCGCTTACGCATGCACCATACTCGTTCAGTAGTCAATGAATTGAATGAACTTATATTCAATTGGCATCAATTTGTATTATTTTGTTTTTTCTTTATTTTATCTCGTTTTTATGACAACCCCTCCTCCTAGGCTATTGCAATTTCTTACTGCTTATTGTATTTCAGCAACATTTTTCATGCCACATTTCATTGTATTCATCTGCTCTATTTACAGGCTCATGGTTTTGTGCGTATGCATGTATGTAGGTATGTAAAAATTGCACTCAATTCACCTGCATTGTCATGACGACTATATTATTATATATATATGGAATTTTTATTCTTCTTCTTTTTTTTTGTGTTTTTTAATACCACGTCATCTGCACACCAACACATATTTATATACTCATTGACAATGCGCGGAAATGAATTATGTATTATTGTTATTGTTGTTGTTGTTGAAAAATGCATTCAGTATGTAAGCAGTGCATTTTTATAGTGTATACGTGTTGTGCATGTGTGTGTATGTGTCTCTTCATGCTGCTGAGTAGAGTTTATTGTATGGCAGCAGACAAATAAATCAATGTTGTGCGACTTTATTGTTTGTTAAAATATTGCTATAAAAGGTATTTTTCATATGCAACAAAATATATGAATAGGTGTAGTATATAAAATATATATCGACTGCACTGATCCATCATAGTGATAAATAAAATTTATCATATTTTTAATATATGGTCTTATTTTTTTGGAACAATCACGGTTTGTAAGTATATACTATCATCTCTATAGGCATTTATTATAGTCGTTGACATCAATTGAAATTGAATGTTAGAGTTTTCATTGATGGCATGAAATTGTATTGGACCTTATACAGCATCTTTCAACAAGAGTATCATTTTAAATTTCCCATTTGTCAACATTTGACAAAGAAGAACTAGAGATTTTCAGATATGGATCGATCCATAGTGAAAACGATATTGAATAAAGCAAAACTGTTGCATCTGGAGCTCCGGAAACCAGAGAGAAATGACCGAACAACCTTTTCATCCACCTCGAGTGACAATTTAATGCGCTTTTTTGAGTGTCGGTGTTGTTGGGCCATATTTTCTTGGTAATTATGCTAGTGCGACCGTTTCAGTGAATGGATTGCGTTACCAAACGATGTTGACTAACTTTTTTTGTCCCGAAATAGATGCTATGGATGTGGACAACGTTTATTTTCAGAAGGATGACGCGGGACACCTATTGTTGAAAGACACTGTATATAGCTAAATAATATATTTAGAACACTTTTGAACTCTGAAAATGCTCCAGAAGCCTGCTTGATAATTTGGTAATCAGATGCCATACTATCTCTATAAGTTTGTCATTTTAGAGTCATTAGTATACAATTACAGCGTATGAAAACAGTTCATTGACAGTATTTTGATTGCACTCTGCCCTAGAAGTAACATGTTTCGAGAATATATAGTCAAAACATTGGTTTAGTCGGTGATATTGGCTATTGTATTGTAACCCTCCAAGATTCTGGTATGTCCGTGGCTTCGACGAGCCTAGCAAGTGTCGTGCATACTATTCAATTTAATCATTTCACAATTCTACCATGAGCTATTTTTATTAAACTCCTTCAGAAAAAGTGTATAAAGAATAAAAAACATTAATTTCATTATTCATAGCATTTGCAAGATATTTGTTCACCATTCCATTTTCTAATATTCAAATTTTCCAATTCAAACAATATTCTATCAATATTTGCATACACAAATACATTATTGTATTTACTATAAATATTTGCTGATAATAAATAAAATCGTTAAATAAACGAATGGAAAAAATTGAGTGAATCAATACACATAAGCAAGAGTCGTCGAAGTCGTTGCATACGATACCTCCAAAAGTGAAAGAGGAAAAAAAAAAGAAAATCAATCGTATTTAGTTTTTTGCTATATGTTTTCATATTAAAGCCCATTACGGGTCACACGCTAAGACCATAAAACTAAATAAATTCTGCTTATCCTCCATAAAATCGAAAACAAATTATTATTATTGTGTATTCAGTGTTTACTTTCGTATACGATGGTGGCGACGCAGGCAGCAGTATGTTATTTGTCAAAGGATTTGTATATGCTGCTCTGTGCAAGTAAACGCATAAGAAGATGTTCGAATAAAAAGAAATATGTATTGTAAAGGGAAAAAGCAATGTGATTTAAAAGTGTTGCCAATTCAATAATAAACACCTCGTCATCATCATCATCATCATCAAAATATTATGTGCTACTCGTAGATCTCCTTCCATATATCTATGTACTTGTATCTAGGAATAGAAATATTTGCAAATAGATTTTCTCACACTCACCCTATTGCTTGTTGCATTTTACAGTAAGAAATTGGAACGACGTTGTGCATTTTTCGCGACAAACAAGTCAATATTGAAATACTAGACTAGGTAGCACACATAGAGAGCCCTAACCATGGGAGCGCGTGAGGATGAGATTGAGCGAGCGAGCGAGCAAGCGAAAGCAAGTAAAGCAAAAGACACGCTAAGTCGTTTTAATGGCCAATAAAAGGAAAATGTTGTCACTCTGTATTTGCGGCATATTTATACATATATAAATTTCCATTGCAAAAAGGATAATCCTTTCGATTGATGCTAAAATACGTGCAATATTGCTGGTTTGAGACGACCAAGTGTGCGTGTGTGTATTGGTATTGCTACAATTTTCTAAGGTTATACGATAATGTTTTTTTCTTTTATTGCATCTATTTTTGTTGGCAATTTATCGCGGTGAACATTGACTTTTACTGTATGTATAGAATGTGCATATGTGAGTATAAATGTATGCCTGTTTTGTTACAAATTTGCGAAGGTTTTTTTCTTTTTTTGGTGTTGTTGATTTCAGCAGCAATTTGTTGGATTATTATCCCTATCCCACTTTGTCGAGTTTCAATTGATATTGAATGTTTGAATTTGAATCAATCCCCCAAGGTGTGTGGGTGTGGAATGGGTGTGTGTCTAGGATAGTGTGTTCACTGAGTGAAATTCGAAATAATTGAAAGAGAGAAAAGTACATTCTATTCGCTAAATCCTATTTTATTCAATTTTATTTTTATCGCTTTTTATTTTATTTTCTTCACAAATCTGTTTAAATCTTGACAGATATTTGCTGGCTGCTTTTTATCATACAAAAACTTGCATGTATGCGAATTGCGTGATTTTTCACAAGACGATAAGTATGTATTTAGCTAACATTGTCGCAATAAAAGTGAAAGCATCCATTAATGTGCTTTCTATTTTCAATATACCTAGAGTTATATTTTCTATACGATTAAAAGTTTAATAAATGCGTTTTAAATTCGTATTGCATAGAACCTCTGCAGAGAAACAACCTGCCAACCACTGACAATGTCTTTCTAAAGCCTTATTTGAAAGCTGTGGGGCTATTTTAAAGTGTTTGTCATCAGGTTGCAAGACAAATATTAGTAAATATAATGGGCTTGCTATAGAAGTAACGCGACTGCTTGCGAAAAAAAGGCCTTACTGCATGGCTCTTTATTAATAGAGCATTCTCTAGTGCAAATGAGCTAAAGATGGTCAAAACTAAATTGCGGTTAATTTTCAGTTCCTTATGAGAAAGAGAAAAATATAGAAATTTAATCTATACTTTTAGTGAATTTATAGAAGGATACGTCATATGCCAATGGCTTCCATATCCAGCTGCCTCCAAATTATTGTTATGTTTTGCTCATATGATGGTTACATATGTACTGCTTCTTCTTCATTTATATTAAATATATTACAGAAATTCCCTCCTGGTTACGTTGCACTGACCGATCTTGCTCAGCTTTTATCGCATTTTCTCGCGTACACTATTTATCGCCATTAAAACTGAGATAGTCACCATGCAAACAAGTGAAAATGTGTAGGTACAAATGCACATATTGAACGCAGAGAAATTATTGAATTCCCATTAAAGTGACTTATGATCGGTGCAATGCAATGCGATGCCAATGTACTTGCGATACAAACATACGTGTCGAAAAACGCAACAGACAAACGACAAAGAGTTCAAAATTACACTCAAGCATACCAACATTGCTGTTAAATATGGTTGGTATCGTATTTGTCTGTGTGTCTTATCAGCATTAATGAGGTCTATAATTTGCGTAATATTTTTGGTTTGTTTGGATAAAAGCAAAACATACTCGTACATAGTACAAGCCATTATTGGCCATTAAAATGCATTTATAGGTGAAAATTTTCATTCAGAAGCATTCAGTACATGTATAGTATTTATACAAATGTACACACCCTATGACGTCCGTTGATTTTTATATGTGGTTTTACACTCATCTACTCAATGGCAATTAATTTTACATTAATTTTTATTGTGTTTCTTTCTGTAACGGCTTGCATCGTAAGTACATCGATTTGTTGTTTAAAATGATAGCTTTTAAAGTGTTGTAATAATACAGAATACGCAATGAATATAATAAATTTTTTAATTTTCTTAAAATATCACATAAAGTTGTCACAAATTCATGGCAGATTTCATAAAAATATGTATAGACATACATTCAGTATGCGGTTTGTGCCAAATATCCATTTATTCTTTTAATTTTAGCCATTTTTTGTTTTTCACTTTTTATTTTACTCGTATAGTGCGAGTAAAGTGATGATATAATACGAGTGGTGTATTACTAAGTGGCTTTTTAGTTGTCATCTTATGATAGTTATTATTATATTTACAAGGAATAAAATGTGTATATAAGAAATATAAGAATATAGGAATATAAAAAGAAATTCACTCGTATCTATTGCCTATTAGTTTTTTCTACATTCATGTGGAATATAATATTTTTCCTGTACTATAAATCGATGCATATTGCCTATTTCGCATTATAGCATTATTTTTCAATACAGGTTTCATTATATATTGCACACAGAAAGAGCGTTTTAAATCGAACTAACAACATTAGTCGAATGGCTATCAAGAATTTGGAGTTAAACTTGACGAGTAATATATAATTTAATTCAGTAAAATTATACAGACGTACATATTCATAAAATAAAATACATATATACGTCTACATTTATAAGTTCAGATATTCAGATTATAACATTTAATAAATTGCTACGTCAGCTGTGAAATAACACACGGTGACAACTACGTAGAACACAATATAAATACAAGTATTTGTATGTATTAGATACAATAGCATATTTACAATAAAACCACAGAATGTTAGCAAAAATAAAAAGTAACACTGACAAGAAAACACTTCCAAGCAAGCTATCTGTGTGGGTAAGTATGTAGATGTAACAACACACAAAAAAAAAAAAAACACACACAGTCAGACACTTACATATGTCTGTTACTGTGGAAGGTAACCACGCAGATTGAGGTGGCATTGAAAAATCCCAAAAGTGAAATTCTTAAGAATTCCAGCAAGCACAATGATAAATTATTTTTTGGTAAAATTTTAGGCATGCACTTGTGGTATTCACTGAATTTCACTACAACTGTTCGCAAGCACTAAGACCCATCTATGTGCAAACGTACATACATACTTTTATTTCAAAGAAATCAACATCGCGATATGTGCGAGAGAAAAGTATTTTCGTTTCGAGATTTATTATATGTAGTATTGGTTAACCAACCAGTTAGGAAAAGAAAAAGATGTTGTAGGTACGAGTATATGTGTGCATAATAAAATCTAGATTTTCCGCCTTTTTACCTCGAAATAAGGCAAACGTCTACCAAATGGTACAACGTCGCGTTTTTCTGTTGAAATTGTCGTTACTCATTTGCACATGATCTACTTGCTAGCTAGTCATCGAATGATAAATGTCCTTGGTGAATTGCAAACATTTTTGAGTGAGTTTAAGTATGAAAACTTTTTTTACAGGGTATGATAGCTGGAAGAGTTTTCACACGATTCTTACACCAGGCAAGTGAAGTAGACGTTAGTAATGTTATATTACTTAAATATTATAAGTTCTCACGATTATGGCATGGCTCCTTGATTTTCATTTCAAATTTTATTGTATTCTACCAAGCTTTTCCTCCAGCATTGTTACTCGTGTTAAATTTTGGACAGTATTAGAAGGGACTGGTGAATTGTTATGGCCGAAAGAATTGCCAATTGCTTGCCGACAGATGATGGACTCTTTTAGTGCCATTCGGAAGAAAAATCTTTAAAGTTGTGCCTGGGATTAAACCCATGACCTATAAATCAGATGGTGAATGCACTAACCACTAAACTAAGGGGAAGAAGAGTATGCCGGTGAAGTCTGACGTCTGGAAAATTATCACTTGCTGACAGGTGTGCATTTGTGAAGCATTGTGGTGCTATGAAGTGATTTGGCTGATGTTTTTGAGACTGCTTCTAATGAGACTGCTACTGTTGATGGTGCTGCTACTAACTTTGATGGTCATAGTTATAGAGGGAAATGATATGGCGAAGTGATGCACTTGCACTTCCAATTTAGTTAATTTTATTTTTCTTTTTGAAAAACGCGAATTTCGCGTGGTATAGAATAACAATTGGGCATTTTTTTTTCCCTGAAGAAATACTGCTTTTTTCTGCTTTATAGCTACATAATTTCAGTCGATAATTGAAAAACTTTGCGAATCAAGTACAATTAATTATATTTTTTTGTGGAGTGACGCTTCATAATGTAAATTTTTATACCCTGTATTAAATTCTTCTCGGTAATTGTGTTGGTGAAATCATTTCTTATTTACCAGAATACGAGTTGACATTAATATTAATTTTCAATTTATCCCACATCTCCTGCACACACGAATGACAGCTTCAAACTTAAATTATGCATTTTAGATCGAAATACATGAGGATAACAAGGATAAGAAGCATTTTAATACACTCAACTCTGAAATGGAATTCAAAAAAGGGTACGCATTATAGTCCATAGCCTTTAGTAGAGAATTATATCAATGAATTTAATAATCATTTTAAATTATTCATAAATTTCGTACACATGAATGTATACCAACTGATAATCCTTAAAAATTAATTTTCTGGAAAATTTTCGCAATTAATGTGAGAACATCATAAAATTCACATATCTGCTACATATGCCGGACATTGAAATTAATTTCGAGCATAAATGCAGACAATTTTATATAGGTATACTCGTATATGGATGTGTAGAAGAGACCTTTTGTAACACCTCACGCAACAATTTTGTGGTTGACAATGAGTTTCTTGTTTTTGTTTTTCGTTTTGTTTTGTTCGGGTTTATGAATGAATATCTATTTATTTTTTTTTCTGGTAGGTATGAAAAATAAATGAAAAGGTATATGGAAAATATGTAGATATGTAGTATGTAAATATGTCCAATATTGGAATGTGAATATGTGCATGTGCGATGAGATGACCTCAAAAATGTTTAATGTTGTTTGCACCCAAACATTATCAAAGTCAACTTCTGTTAATGCTAGTCGCGTGTTGGTGTTGGTTGCTCTTGTTCATCGTTGAGTATTGGGGTTGGGTATTCAACATTATTATTTCAAATAAAAGCGCATTAGTTGGATTAAATGTGTGTATGTACGAGTCTGGTAAGAGAAGGAGAAAGGCAATGCTTTGGATTTAAGCATTTTTTGGAATTTCTCCATTAGACTGGACATGCAATGGCTTGCTGTTATTCACTACTAAGGCTCTACTACTTTTACGTTGAATGTATGATATACTTATACCTACAATACACCGACAATATACTTACTTCTATATTAATTAAGGCACATACCTACATACATACATATCATACATATATGCAATTAAATGTTCTCTAGCAACTTTTTTGTTTTTGAGATATTTTTACCAACAATTAAGGTAGTTGAAAAATTAAATGTGAAAAAGTAGTCACTATTCGTAGTCCAAAAAGGATAATGATGTTTGTTGTGAAAAGGGTCACAATCGCCTTGTATGTGTGTGTTGTTGAGAATGAATTCTATTTTTAAGGATTTGAGAATTTAATTAGTGCATGGATTTAATTATGTCATATAAATATGTGCTGTACATATAACAATAGATGTACAAATTCATATATTACTGATTACGTGCAATAGTATTTTCATATATTTTGTACATTTTTTATCATTATATATGGGGTTAATGGGATTTTAAAGGTAAAAGAAAATACCGAAAACTTGTAATTATATCATTTTATTAGGTGTTATGGATTTCATCAATGATTTTGCTGGAGGCTCCATCGTGATATTAACGAGGAGGATGTGAGTGATAGGAACCATCAAAATCGTAGTGGTCTTTTGACCTATTGTATATTCAATGCAATTCGTTCTATCCTGAATAGCTCTGATATGTTATTTGCTATTTACTTCTTAAAGTAGTAAGAATTTGAAATTGTATGCATCAGACGGCATATACGATATAAGTGCAGAATAGCACACTCTGAGAAAAAAAAAATAATGAATTGTCTCGTATTGCATATATCTTATTTTAAGGAGTCAAAAATTTGTCGGCAGAAAAGCTTGCATAAGCCTACATAAATATCAATATCCTAACACCTCGGAGCACATCTTTCGTACAATTATTTTGAAATGTAAAATAAATAAAAAAGTATGTGGCACTTATAAGCCCCGAAGGGCTCTTTCGCCGACATCCTCTTTCATTACCGAAGTGCGTGTTAAATTTTGGACAGTATTCCGAACGGCTGAACTCTTGCGATATCACTTTTTATATTTATATTCAAATGACCGATTGTAGGTGGTAAATGGAACAAGTTTCAACCTAAAAAATAAATCGAATGGAGTATATTCTTCAAGTTGCCCGAAACCATGTAAAGGAAATTCGGCTATTCAATGAGAACGTACGGCGTCAGCATATAATTGGCTAAACCCAAACAGGACACTGAATATGACATCTAGATGAGTATCAATCCCGGCCACGGTCACTTTTTAGATGACACAAAAAATGGTACACCAGTTAAGGTGTCAAACAGCAAGCACCAACATATGGCAGGGTACCACGGATGGAAAATTAATTTTGAAATATTAGTAGACGTAGACGTAGGCGAATTTCGGACGATCAAATCGTTGGAGAAATGTGACGTAGAACACATCAGGTCTCGATCTCCTCATAGGTACCAATTTGCCCGAATTGTCGTACTTGTTGGAAACGGGACGTCAACGGAGAGTACGTACATCATCATAATTGAAAGACACAAGAAGTTCGATAAGAACATAGTAACTTAAGTCTTAGGAATAGTACAAAATCAAACAAAATTTAATCACTCACTTTTAAACTTCTCTTTTTAAGATGGTGTGCTTCCGAAGTAAGCAAAACGTAGTATCACTAAAAGATGTAACGTGGAAGCTTGACCTACTTCAATCATTTGAAGTGGTTTAAACTTAAGGTTTAGGAAAAATAACGAATTCGCCCTAATCTCCTTTAGAAAATCAAATACAATTTTCACATTGAATTTTAAAATATAAAATTTTTAATACCAACATATATATAGTAATGAATTTATGTTCATAAGTGCATGTTTAAAAAATTACATATTTATTTACTTATATAAACACAGTGCATACGTTTACATACACGAGTATGGTATATGTCACTTTTTATGCATATTTTATTTATGATTTATGCACATCATGCGGTATAAAGATGGATAATAAAAAATGTATAAAAATTAATCAATTGATAAAAATTTATCATCGTTTTTTCAATACATGTGATATAATAATAAAATTCATACCTACTAAGTAAATTAAATGAATTTGATTTCAGCTGGTTACTTTGTTTTCATTGGAAATGCAACATGTTGCCAATTGTAGTCCCCATATTTTGTATATATATACTATGTATGTATGAATTTAATATTTATGGGCAAGATAATTGCTTTTGTTGATTTAATGAACTGCAAGTAATTGTTAATTTTTGTTAAATTGTTGATTTTATGCTATAAAAATCAATATCAATTAAATATTATGCATGAAAATAAAAATTACACAAAATTACTGAAATAATAATCACAATAATCGTTCCTTAACAGGTTGAATAGTTAGTTTATCTATTCAACCTGTATTATATTTTTAATCAATTTATTAAAAATATTGTGAAAATTGAATTGAAAAAATTATTCTTTCCCGATGGTGGTTCACTTTGTCTTAAGTGAAATTCGGTAAAACAAGTATTAGTATTAGGATTGTTAAAAATATTCGCTCAGTTTTTCATTGCAAATTTAATGGTGTCGTTCGGCAATAAGCAGTAAACTTTCTTCAGTAAGATATTTACGATTTAAACGACAGTAAGTCGTTCCGTATTCATAACAGGTTTTATCCATATTGGCAAAACAGTTATCGAGGTGTGGTTTTACAGAAAAAAAAGTCGAAATGAGTCAAGTCTAGTAAGTAAGGAGGCCACCTAAGTTCTGCTAATTTCTTGCAGGTAGTGAATGGCCGCCCTCAAATAGTCTAATCACCAACACTAGACATCGTTCATAAAAGTCAACACATTTCCAAGTACACTAGATAGACAGCATTGCCTTTATCTTTATTCTCTTCGGTCTTTGAACACGGTCGCCGTGCTATGACGAAAAACGAAGTGGCCCTCTCACAAATTAGTAGCTTTTGGAATATTGTACCACGACCAAAAAGGTATTGAACACAAACTTTGAAAATACTGTCGAAATCTAAACTTACTGGTGGTTCATTACTCTGACGATTTCCCAATTTTTCTGCTACATATACATATCTTACAAATTTATTTCGAAACTTGTGTCACTTTTGGCTTCGAAAATGTCGAAAATGCTTCTCCGAATTCTACATTTTTTAGATGCTGCACACAAATTCAATGGGGTTAACATAAAAACTGCTAGAAATTTGTGTGCGACATCTGTTAGGGAAACACTCCGAACGAATTTTCTTACCAGCCCAATACCAATAATAAATAGCAACGCACTCATCTACGCACTTTAAACTGTATTTTGATCCACGTGTCACCTGCAGCTTATACGCCCAATGTACTAACTCACAAAATATATTTCATTATATATTTATTGTACATATGTTGTATGAGATAACAAGAACAACCGGCAGAAGAATCATATAATAAATACAAGAAACTTTTCTGTTACGCTGTGAAAATTCATTCGAGTGCAAAATTTCAACAATGATACTAATACCAACAATAACGAACAACAGTCAGCATAAGTTTTGTGTGTAACTACATACAAAATAATACGAGTACCTGTTTGTACAACAACAACAGTGGCAATGTTAATAGCAAAAATTAAAAGTGTCATCATACGGAAGAGCTCTTGAACTTCTTCTTAACAACTGAACTTGAACTGTTCATGATGTTACCGAAAATGAATCACCCCGATGACGATAATATCATTGTTATTGTAACTAAATACCATCACCTTGTAGTTAATTGTAGAATTAGTTACAACAGTAGGTTGATAGTAGATCTAACAGTATAGGAATTTCTTATGAAACTATTAAACGAACTAGTTCATATCTGTCTAAAGGTAATGCAATGAGAGTCACTTCAAGGAATGACTAAATATTTAAAGTTCTATGTTCTAACATAGGGAGCGGTCTGTATATTTCAAGAGAACTAGTGGAACTGTCATTGCTTGACCAGTTGTAGCATTGTACTACAAGGTGTCTGGTGTTTATTACGTAACTCTGTATGTGTATCTGCTTGTATAAGAACAGCAAACACAAACGCAACAGTACGAGTAGCATCATTTGAATCGTTCATGCAGAATCTGTCATGTCCAGTACTAATTTTGTCTAATCTGTAAGACTAGTTAGGGAGAACAGCACATGTACCAGCAGCAACTGGCATACAGAAGAGCAACGATAGCAATCAATGATGATGACATTGGTACGTTGGGCGATTGTAACACGTAATGGACACACTTTCAAAATTATGTATTCTCAAATTTTACGTTAAATTAAATACAAGTGTAAAAAAGCATACACACATAGGCAATTATGTACACATTGTTATACAGACTGTATTTATGTATGGATGCGCAAAAGGAGTTTAGCTAACGTTTGGATTTGCTAAATACTAAAATTTTGCTAAATTCACAGTGTTATAAACTGAATTAGTGTGAAATGACTTTATGCGTAGTCGTTGTAAGTACAATAGATATGGTATTGCCCATTTGAACAACGTAGGAGGAGTTTCAAATATTGATTTTGAAAATGATTTCAGGTGCACTGAAAACATAACTTTGTACAATTACATTTCTTGTATCTTAATTTTCTATGAATTGTTAATTTGTGGCTATTTGATAGAATAGAATTTATATCGGAAACTAAAAGCACTAAAGAAATCCAATGTTAGCATTTAAAATATGTTACTCTAAATGTGCCACAACAAAGGATTTAATAACATTATATAAAATTATATATTTTTATATGTACCCATTCCAGCTACATTCATAAATGTGAAAAAGTATTAAAGGCGATTTTCCTTCACTTCAATAAAATTTTTCGAAAAATCTTATTAGAGTTTACGTTTGGCTCAATCCTTTTTCACTATCATTGTTTTGGTAAATTTAATTTGCGTAGTTATTCTAGATTTTTTTTATTTTTATTGTAGTTTTAATATTAAAAAGATGTTTTCAATTGCAAGATAAGTCAAGTGTAAGGATACTACGTTCTTGAATTATTACGATTTACATACGAATCGTACTAATAGGCAAAGGAGCAACATCATAATTGTAATTGTATTTATGAAAATTTTCTTGTCGAGATACAAAATAAAAAAATACAATAATTATGAAAAATTATGTATCCATTATACTCAAATATATGTATGTACTTAAAGCTTTAAAACTATCGTACAGCTTAAATACACATATTTTATATAACTTAGCCCATAAGTAAATCACATAATTTCATTACTTTTACAATTCAATTTTCACGATTTCATTTATTGTTTATGATATAAAGTTTAGGTTATTTCTTTGTGGTCATTTATTGTTTGTAGTTTTCTTATTTGGTTTTTGGTAATTTAAAGTTTTTCGTTGGAAGTCATAAAATGGCGCCAATGTAATGTTTTTCTTTTGTTATTATTATTATTATTATTATTATTATTATTATTATTATTATTATTATTATTATTATTATTATTATTTATACATTTTATTGTTACTATTGGTTGGTGATTTAGTTTAGTTTCAGCTATTTGAATTTAGCATTTTGTGCTTACTAATCAATTTGCATAGTTTGACCTTTTTTTACATACACATATTACATATGTATTTAAGTACTATACATATGAACAAATATGTACTTAAAATAGTGTTTGGTTAAGTCGATATCAAAGCCGCAAAAGCATTGAATCAATGACAATTTGATTCAATGAAAAATCGCATCAAAAATCTGATTTATTAATTACAAATATTCAAATCAGCATTCATTACAATTTGAAATATTTCAATTCAAAAGTTCTTTTTGATCTATGAATTCGGAATCTTCGACTCAAGAGCAATTGTGATTTGAATATCAAATTTTATGATTCAAATGTATTTCTTAGAATCATTTGATTCATTTTAAAATATAAACTATGAACAATTTTCAAAATAATTTGTAATAATTCATACGTTACTACATATGTTATTTAAACACTATTAAAGCTCTGCGTTTTATTTCGCTGCTGCCAAAGTTTGTATTGAACTTTATTTGCTAATGAATGCTGTATTGCTGAGTTGTAAATTTTACTCATAAATAGAGAAAATATAATTTAGGTTTTTATGTTCAAAATCAATTATTTACAACTGAAAATGATTTAAATCCCTAACATCCCAATTAGTTACATATCTCACTTGCTTCTGATGCCTTTTTCGACGTCCTACTATGTTCACCAAATATAACATCAACAGTACTTGAGCGTATTCTGTGAGTACAAAACATACAAAATATTTATTTGATTTTGATTTATCCTCATCATAGTGCATAAAAAATTATATTTTCTAAATGCCCGACTCGATCAAATCATTGTACCTCATTAAAAATTTTTTTTTTTGGTATCGAAACATTGTTGAAAAATTTAAGAATTCAAAACAATCTTTTATAAAAATCGATATCCTTTAGCATTTAAGAATTAAAATTGTTTCATTAAGAGTCATAGAAACAAATGTCTTCTCAAATAGAACATATGCTACATTGAGCTCATTTGACAATTTTACAAGTAGTACGTGCTACTTTTGCCCAAAAAATTTAATTAAGAAGAAATCTTAAACTTTTTCTTAAACAAAAATTGTGCATACCTAAGCAAAACAAAAAAAAATGAATGAAGCAATACTTGATATAAATGAACGAGCACAATTCTGACTCACACATACGTTAGGTACCTCAAACGTGTACCTCTCATACTCATTCAAATGATTCAACTCAACACTGTGCTCATCTTCAATATAACAAAATTCAATTTTACTTATACTATCATACATACATATAGAAGTACACAAGTACAAAACTAAACTTAAACAAACCGAACAAACGTAACAATTAAAATATGCACAACACGAGTAAACATATTTTTCAAGGAGTAAATATCCTTAAGGACAAATTCACAAGCGCATGAAATGTATTTAAAATAAGCAGTACTAGCAGTACTAGAAACGATGAAGACGACGGTGACTATGTACATTGAGTGCTTGTGCGCACGCCATACGTTTGTTAGCCTTCATATACTACAATCTTGATATGAAGCCATTTAAAGGAAACATGAAAAACGAGTTGTTGAGTTGCTTACGATGCTGTTGCTGCTTCTGCTGCTGCTGCTGCTTACTTGCATAGGTTTGTGTTGTTACACGTGATACAAAAGGCAAAAGGTAAATATAAAAATTCTTCTTCTTAAAAAAAAAAATAATAAACTCGGTACGTTCAATTTGGCAGCTCTGAAGAGAGCAAAAAAAAAAGAAATGAGGAAATCCCACCACATCCTCACAATAATAATAACGAGAATATTGTTACCATCCTTAAATTCGTTAAAAATACCCCACATCATCAACATAGAGCCCTCAATGGCAGCATTGCGTGGCAAGGAATTTAAGTTAAGATTCTTACAAGGATTAAGGAGTCACTTAAGTTAAATGCATTGAATGATGAAAATGTAACGAAAGGAGCACAGAAGCAAGTTGTCTTATTTGCTTTTCAATATATTGTATGTGTATTCGTATTTGTATACATGGGCATATATACCCAATGGGAAAAAGTGCTACAGATCTGATGTAAGGAAGTTCGTGAAATATTGAATATATATTTCCCTCCTACCCATATTCAATTTGGATTGTACTTTAGTAATAAGGCACCGCTGAGTTTATTTTCCATTTTTTGCTAAGATTTATTGTAAACTTTTTTCAAAAGTATATTGAAATTGGTAATTGCTTGAAAAAAAACATATGAGATCGGTGATCGAACGGGGGACCATATACACAACACACTAACGACTGAGCTGCGGTAAAGTTTGAGTAACCGTCTTCAACGTTCAACACCCTAATGGGTACCCCACTACATGCTAATATCGAAAGCGGGTGCATGTATGTATTTGTATATGAATTACATCTTTGTCTCATTACAGGCAACTTTATTTAATTTTGTGTTTTTTTTTTATTTTACTTTACTTCTTTTCATTTTTCGCCGGTTTTCTTTTTTCTTCTATGTACATATGTAGATAAATAAATTTCTTATTCTTATTCACTTTCAAGTCATTTTGTTTTATTTATTTAGTATGACGAATGTAACAGTCAGCTGAGTGGGTATTATAATGAGATTAAATGATTTCTCCTCTTCAATTTTTCCGTTGAGGTAAACCATGAGACAATTTAATGGATATGGGGAATTTAGAAAAAAAAAACAAAGAAATAAAATAATTTGGAAGAAGTATGTATTTTTAAATATGGAAAATTAAAAGTTACAGATCATTTGGTATAATTCTGATCGCATTTTTTATTGAATTCTTTGCCACCAATGTAGTTTGGGTATCAATCTGCAAATGATACGATATGGAAGGCAAAGAAGAACTTGTAAACCATAGCTAAACATATTTTAGCGACCTTTGCAAATCTTTAATAAATTCTATATAGGAAATTTTACAGCAGCTGCTCATTTTATCTGTGACAAAGTTTTCCTCCAACCATTATCCTGATCAAATCTCAAATATTTTCTCAAAAGGTTCACTTCACGTTCTCTTGGTTTAATTGAATATTTAAAATCTGCAAAAATTGTATACATATAATATACAATATATAAATATGCTTGTATATAAACAACTATTATTGACAAGGTGTATCCTTGTCAACACTGAGACACAAAACACACTTACAATTAAAGTGCAACAATACAATGTTTATTTGACGACAAAAAGTCGTCGTCGTCGAGAGCTAGACCACATTTGGTGCCACTGATGTCTGCATCAACCATTTACCAGCATCGGTCGTTCTGTCTCATTGTCTCTCATTGTTAGCAACACATGCAAACATTACAGTTCACACATTTTCATATATGTACAACGTATGTGTATTGTGTGTGTGTGTGTGGTATGAGTGGAATACATCTATTTGTTGAAAAGTCACTTCGACATTAAAACAAAAGATGCCAATTTAATCTAGTGCGGCCACATGGGACACTTATGTGCAATGATGACAGCCACCACGACAAGGACGACTACATGGACGGCTCATGGACTTTTGGGATCTTATGTGGACACACAGCCACACATGTACTTTCATATACATTCTATGCGGAAATTATCTCATTTGTTTGTATGTTCGTGTAGCAGCAGCAGCAGCAGAAGTAGCCAGCTACCACCAGCAGGTAACTTCCGGCGTAGTCAAATCGCTCTTTTCTCATTCTTCCATAAACTCTTCTATTGCGGTTTTAGTGCAAAGTTGTTGTTTGTAACCTTTTCTATTCGAATGACTCTCCACTACTACTACTAAACAAATACATACACATAAGCATATACCTATATTCTATGTTAGTATAGGGGATGTTTAAGTTCATTCGTTATGTTTATATATAGGTACAATGTTTTTGTTCTTTAACATCGTAAAGTGTGACAAATTAAATTAATGCTGTTGAAAATGGAAAAAGATATTGTAGTTGTAATTGTTTAATACCCTCAGAGAGCCAACAGTAGAGCTTAATTAAGTTCAACAGAAGAGAGTATAAGTGCATATATATTCACATATACGTATATATATGCTGGCTGAAGTTGAAAAAGCACAAAAACTATGTCTATTCAAATTACTTGAAGCTGCGTATGTATATGTAAAAATAAATTTAAATTAAAATCCTGAATTTAGTTTAAATAAGTTGTTATATAATTTTTTATTTTACACTTTTTCTCATTTCCATATTTATGTAGATACTTACTATATACTATATAGTACTATATAGATAAAAACAGTTAACACTGTAATAAAATGAATAATAAAATGTAGTCCAATGTAACGATTTACAAAAGGTATGTTCTGTGTGGTCATTCTACGAAGGTTCACATGTAATTTAATTACTTTTATTATTCACTAAAAGTAAATATGTAGTTTGTAATTGGAATTGCTATCGTAGGGGTTAAAAGTTGACTCTCCACTCTATCCCAAATTATGCTTTATATTGGCTTTTCTGAATAGATTTGTAAATGATGTTGCCAGATATCACTGTTAGGCAAAAATATGTTTTCGCACTGGAAATGCTGAACAGTAAGAGAAAAAATGTAAATATGGAAAACTGTCCAAAAATCACTTTTGATGGCACCATAGTGGAACTGATATTTTGTGGACGTAATAAAAAAAATTGTTCCGTTGAAAGTGTTAACATCTGCTAATCCAAATTCGGTTTCAATTAACCTCGTCAAAATGATTATATGCTCTTAAGTATTTTCAAACTTTTAGTCGGTTCTTTTCATGTCTTAGGTACAGTTCTTGTTGTAAATACTTAATAATGAACACACATATATACATTAAGTAGTTTCGACATTCTTGCAAAATTTACTTATAAGTTAAATATGCTCAAAGATGGCAAATTAAAAAAAAAATTTACTGTTTCTTGATTTTGTAAAGGACCTACATTAAATAATGAACTTCGTAAGCCCATTTCTCGTAAGTCAGGTTATTCTTGCAATACTAATCCACAACTTAAATATGGTTGTCCTATGCAGAATATACAGAATACTGTTAATGTATGTGCCTGATATAGTTGTTTAGGTAGAAGACAATTAAAGTTATAAGGCCTATTTCTTGTAAAATTATTAAGGAGTTTAACATTAATCTACGTTTCAAATATTGCTATTCTAGATGGCACACAAATCGAGTTATAGCAATATTAAAATGTTCGAGGTTAGTATCATTGATTGCCTCGTGTGGGTATGGCAATTTACCGAGCATGCCCATTAGCAATCCCGTCTGTACACTAGGATAAATGCCAAATTTCGTTTAAGTACCTCAAGTTATGGTCCGATTCACCCATCTGGCAGACAGACGGACGGACGGTCACATATTGTTAAATCGACTATTTAGGCGCTGATCAAGAGTATAAATTTTTCTACATCTCCGGAGCTTATTTCAAGTGGTTACAAACATCTGGCTGGATGTACCCATGCAGACTGTTAGTAGGTAGAGCCAAAGGTGTATTTGCTACCGATAATAGCACTACAACAGCAATACCAAAATAGACAATTTTCTAGGGTCAGAAGCCAGCTATAAATGAAATTAATAAAAAACAAAACGCTTTTCCAGAAAACCCACTTTCCATGAGGCAAACGAAAAACTTTGATCGAACTTTGCTTCAAGAATTTTTGCTTCTATTAAATTCGGATAGTTTTAGAATATATTCCGTGTCCCATATTAGGTATATGTGGCAGGATATCATTGCTCCTGAGCTTTGCCACTAAACTTTTTCAGAAATCTTTTTCAAACCAAATTTTTACTGTCAAAAATAAAATATTGAAAGGTTTGAAAGGATAAATATTTGTATTCCTTAAAGTCAAGAATCAAGAACCGAGAAGAACCAGGTAGTTTCTCAAAGCCGTAAAGAAACAATTGATGGCACTTTGCACTAACATGAGAATACAAATATATCGCACTGAAATTTGGTGAGAACATTTAGTGGACGGGTAACTTCTTTGATTTTTAATGTTTCTTCTATTTTACGCTTATTTGGCATTTCCATTTAGGTTAGGCACTTCCACTTAATTCATGAATCAAATGGTACTAAAATATCACTTCATCAAATTCCCCATATAAGTCGTATTTACATCTGAGTAAAAAAATGACCAACATGTAAATAATCCAATATTTATAATATATTTTCATTATTTCTCACTTTTGACTTGATTCGTAAGGTCAGATATTACCTTTTTTTTTTTTGATATTTCCACTCACCAATCATACATATATTCATTGTAACTTGGAAATGATTCATATCATATGTATGTATAATTTCAATAACCATTACCACTTGAATCAAAAGCAAACCCACCTTCTTACTTACCAATGCTACTTGACTTATGTGATGCTTAAATACAGACAAATGTGCCTCACAAACAACCATATGGATGTAATATGTATGTACTTGTATGCTTCTAGTTCCAAAACCAAAACAACATAGGTCATTTGTATTGCTTGAAAGTTCAATACCACCAGAACGGAACGCAAAGCGAAAAAACAACAATAAAACAAATAAAATAAAAATATGAAAAAATAAAACTCATCTTTTTCCATATCCTTTGCTTGTACAGCGCAACGACCAGAGTGCTGCTTGGAGAATGGACAGTGACAAAATGCTGATGGCAAATGGGCAAATGGCAGACTGACGCATTGTTATAATATTTCAGCTGTAAAAGAATATCTTAAAGATAAATAGAAGCACACACACACATGCATACTAATATTAAAAATCTCCATTATGAAAGCATCCGTAATAGCGAATCGTAAGTAATTCTGTATACCATCACATACCGGTGTGGTATGTTCGAATGACCTTTGACATGGTAACACCGGCGACAACGGTGATGATGGGAGAAAAGACCACACCGCCGCAATCGCCATTATCTCCACCCACCAACAAACATCATCCATTCGAAGATGAAGCAAACAAACGAAGCGCAACTGATGAAACCTATTTTGGCAGCAACGCTAACAGACACAAGTGGCTACTGCTACAACAACAAAAACAATGAGAATAGTGAAAGTAGTACTATTGCAAATGTAAATGTATGTGTTCATCTGTATCCACTCTACCGGACACTCTGTTGTTGGCGTTGATGACAAAAACTTGGGGTCGTCTGGGCAAACAACGTTGGCAGCACCACCGCAACGGCTATGTCAAACATAAGCGCCAGCGACTTACATACTTATACTCGTCGTATGTACAGAATAAAATAACAGATTGTGCACATACACGCACATAATAAGAGTGCAAACTGAGGGAAAATAAAAAAAATCATACCGGACATGACCAAATGAAAACGTTTTCAAGAAAATGCAAGGATTTTTACTTGTTTGTTTGCTTGGTTGCTTGCCTCTTTAAGAGAAAACATTCGTATATGATGATGAATGTGTGTGTGAGCGTGTGAGCATATTTGTGGTTTTTTATTTTCATTATAAGCTGAAGTGCAAACACAATGAGAACGAATGGTTTATTACAACTGCATACTTACATACCGACAAATGTGTGAGTTCGTGAATGAAAGTGTATAATGCTCTACCGTATATTCCCCTCTACTTTACTATGAACGAATATCAACAGCAATGGTCAGTAACATGGTTCACATACACACATACATACATATATATAAGCTAAGTGGGTGATGGTGGAGTTGGTTATAGATGCGACTACGTGAAGTGCTCTTCAAAAATTTTATACAAGGTAAATACACTTTATATTACTTTGCTTCACTAATGATGATGATGATGATGATGATGATGACGATGATGATGATGATGTTGTTATTGTTAATAGTGACTATGACTAATAATAATGATGGTCAAAATATTCTTATGTGAGCATCAGTTTGCTATAAATGCTTCAAAATGATACAGTAGCCATATTACATTCATTCTAAGCCGTGTATACCTACATATAGCAATGCGTATATATAGCAACAACATTGTAGTTTATGTGAACACTTGACTCTATAAGTATTCATTATTATCATTATAACATCATTATACTATCATGATTATTATGTAATAAATACCATCATAGATGTGCAAATACATTAGCACTTTTTCTTTACCACCGTCCGTGATTGAGTGCGGGTGCATAGTACGGCATTTATGAAAATGTTTTCTGCTCAATTTTTCATTGCTGATTCTATATCTTGCACGGTATTTAATTCCACTCTCATATATATAATATGTAGACGTATAAAAATTCATATCAGTTAGCTGAAAATGAAAAAATATGGGCACACTCTTGCAAATACTGTGAAATTAACAGCTCTTTATTAGAAATCAGTACTTGATCATAATATTGTGCACTTGTTGTAGATGCAAGATAAGCATATACGTATAGTATAAGTAATAGGTATTATTATTTTTTTAGAAGAATAAAAGTGAAAACTATCAATCTATGTTATACAGCTGTTTTTGGCAGCTCAGCTGTTTGTGTGTAATATGTAACTGTCAAACATGTTCAGTTTGATCTATAATTTAACCATGAATCGGTTTATAAACAAACAACTCTTGCAGATTATTGAATTATATTATCAAATTCATGCTCGATTCATTTATTCTTTCATTTTATGGTCAGTTTGGGCGACATTCTGAGGCGACTGGTCGGAATCTTGTGACTAAATTTCGCACCAAATTTACATTATTGGACATTAAACCACCAACACATATTCGTAGAGTGTGGACAGAGGAAAATATCGCAGCTGTATCCGCAGTGTTGTTGATGACCGTGAATTATCGATTCGGTGCCGTTCGCAGTAATTGCGCCTCTGTTACTCCACTACGTGGAAAATTTTGCGGAAGAATTTGGGTGCAAAACCTTTTAAAATGCAACTTTTGCATGAATTGAAGCCACACGACCTACCACAAAGGCTAACTTTTGGTGAATGGACTCTTTTTTATCGGAAAATTGTATTTAGCGGCGAAGCTCATTTCTGGTTGAATGGATACGTGAACAATAAAAGTTGCCGTATTTAGTGTGAAGAGCAGCCAGAAGTATTGCTAGAACTGCCAATGCATCTCGAAAAATACACTGTTTGATGTGGATTATGGCATCATTGGACCGCATTTTTTCAAAGACGACTAAAGCTGGAACGTTACTGTGAATGGCGAGCGCTACCGTACGATGATTACAAGCTGAACTTGGCTGATATGTGGTTTCAACAAGACGGTGCCACATGCTACACAGCGCGGGAAACAATGGCCCAATTGAGAGACGAATTCGGGGAACAGTTTATTTCAAGTTTGGAGCCGGTCAATTGGCCGCCTAAATCGTACGATTTAACGCCTTAAGACTCTTTTTTTCTATTTTTGGCTATGTTAAGGGTATAACGACAAACCTGCAACGGTTGACGTACTGGAAGCCATTATTGAAGAATTTATGTTGGAGAGAGTATGCCAAAATTGGACTCAGAGTATGAACCATTTGAGGCACGGCCGCGGTCAACATTTACATGAAATCATCTTTAAACATTGAATTATATAGATCGTTCTATCGACTCAAATAAAGATTTCGTACATTTTTTAATCAAATCCGAAGACTCTTAAAAAACAAAAAATGAAATTTCAAGCAAGGCTAGATAATAAGTATGAAAATGGTTCACAAACTCTTTTTATTCAATTATTTTTCGATCCATGTAGACCGAATAATTTTAATTAAAATCCAAATAACTAATTAATTAAAAAAAACAACGAAAATGCAAAATAATAACGTTATTCTGATGCAAGCAACTTTGAGTAAATATTTTTTGAGTACTAAGTACTTTTTGTAGTGGAGGCTTTATACTCAGGTGGGCATCAAGTATATTGTGCCAGTCATTACGAGTGAATAATTTATTTCGGAAAAATTAGAATTTGGAAATTTTATGTTTCAATTCTTACTCAAACCTGCACGAAACCATTTGAAACGACATAAAGCCGTCTTTTATAGACACATCTATTGAAAATTTTTTTTTGATTTTGTCGGACTTGATTAAATTGTTACTGATCACTCAAAATTGATTTTTATTTTTAGGAGCTAAGTCGCTTTGTACGAGTAGAAATAGCGTAAAGGCATTTTATTCCATCCACGGATTTGGGTCTAGCATTGGGCTGCGTATTTT
This sequence comes from Megamerina dolium, assembly GCA_963854835.1. Taxonomy (NCBI): domain Eukaryota; kingdom Metazoa; phylum Arthropoda; class Insecta; order Diptera; family Megamerinidae; genus Megamerina; species Megamerina dolium. The sequence goes on along the minus strand of OY978526.1, from coordinate 1,172,716 downwards.
CCAACGATTTTCATCGCAGTAAAATATAGTAGGACCATTTTCATACAAGCTTCTAACTCGAGTTTTAATTGGATTTCATTTTCTGTTTACCCTAAGTAGAAATGCTTGCACTTACAATTTTTTGCTTTGCTTTTTTCCAATGCTTTACTTGTACTTCCAGAACTGTTTCTTTTTTTAGACCTCCCAGTTTCAAAAGAGTATCTAATTCTGTAAGTGTGTGTGTGGCACCTACAGATCCAAAGGGGTACTTCGGTCGAGCAGTTGTGCGTGCTAAATTTTTTTGGTCAATATTAGAAGGGACCTACTTATATTAGCCGGTTCCGAACGGTAGAATCCTTGTGACATCGCATTTTATGAGCTTTGCCACAGAGCTCTTTTAGAAGCGTTTTCATGGAATATTGTTACTGCCGGAAGAATTGCCAATTGTTTGCCGACAGATAGGAACCGTTCGAAAGAAAGTATTGTCGATATGAAAGTTGTGCTTCATTAACCACGGAAAAAAAATTATTTCACAGCATATTCAAACTCAAATTATACATCCGAATATTTATTCGTATTTTTTATTTCTGCATTCTGAGCACAAAACAATAATTCGGGCATAATGCTTTGCTGCAGGATCAACAGGGTCTACCAGACAACACTCGAATTAAGGATAGAGGGATAACAGAGCGCAAAAATATATACAAACAATGTTTCTAGGGGTCTATTGACGCAGTTTATGCCTAATAAATCAGAATTTTCACTCTGATGAAATCATTATATTACTGAGAATTAAAAATATAGTCAAAACAGTGAAAAGGGGAGGAAAATTAGCTAAAATCTTGTTTCTTCGATTAAAAAAGCGATGACGCTGGACCATCATGGAGTTATATGGAGCGACTACTTTCAGAAATGAAAAACCATTACAGGAGCAATATATGCTTAATTACCAAACAAGCTAAAGGCAAAAATTGTGGAAAGTACAAGTGTGCACAACCAAAAATTATTGGTTTCACCAGAAATTCACGGGTTGAACAGCTTGACTACTCTTGTACCTACCCACCAGAGTTCGCCACAAGTCACTTTTATTGCTTCCTAAACTAAAATATTACAGATAATTGCGTTAAACCTCCGTACACAATTAAAAAAATCTGCCGAGCCGTGATAAGTAAGTTGGAACACCATTGGGAGTAGTGTATAGACTTACGAGGCGACTTTGTAGAAAAATAATAATGACTAAAGAAAAAATGCTTGTACCTCTGTTAAGTCGATATCTTTTTAGTCCCATTAATGTAAGATTTTTTTATTCAGTCTATATAAGTTATTTTTCTTTTTTACCGTAATGAAAAATTAATTATATTTTTCAGTTGATTTTAAATTAAATAATTTAAAAATACCAAAGCAAAGTGCTTCAAATTATAATACTTCACAATTATGCTACACTGTACTAGTGCTTTTTGCTGACCGTTTTCAGGTGCATGAAAATTTGTTTTTTTTTTCATAGCTCATCGTATACAAAGCCTAAGATATATTCAAACTTTTAATATTAATTTAATATATTTAAAATATTATCTTTGCCGGCAACTAGCGCTCAATCATTTTGAGCCAAAACAAAAAAGTAGCCTCCAATAATTTATTACTTCTTACTCCCTTGACTTGACTTTGAAACTCTTTACTTTTGAGCAAATTTGGAATTTATTCAAGTACTTGTTGACTTTGAAAGTAAATATTGTAAGGAAAAAAAACACTTCACAATATCAACAATTAGTATGTTGTTCCAAGTTACACATACATACCTGCTGCCTATATATTCAATATTTATAAAATTAACATATTTATTTTAAAAATAGTCCAACAATACGATAAAAAAGGTTATAAATACATAAACAACAAAGAATAAATTGTTGGCATAAATTTCATATGCTTGCAAACAAACAAAAACCATATACTTGCATATATGTACATAGTAGATCCATATACAATTATGCATATGTATTCAGATAACAAAACAAAAAAACACATGTACATATATAAATAATAACAACAATATCATAGTAATAATAAAAACAATAAAATATACATTAAGAACAACAACAAGAGAGCAAAAAGCATGCAAGCAAAATACGGAGCACAGAACACAGTTGTTGCTGAAGCAGAAGCAAAAGCAATAGCATAACTATGTATGTATATAGAAGTAGCAGAAGAAGAAGAAGAAGAAATAAGCCACGAAGGTCATATTAAATTGCCATAAAATTTTATCGATTTCTCTCGGTTTTGCAACAAAAGAAATTTTTCTACTTAAGAATTCAACAATATGAAGCAACAACACGAACAACAACAATAATAATAATATCGGCTGCGGCGGCGGCGACGGCGGCTACGAACACAACAACGATGACAACAATGACTACGAGGACACTGACACGATGCAATAATAAAGCAGGAAAAATAACAACAACAACAACAAAACAGTAGAAATAAGTAGAAGAAGAACAAGATAAAGCAATAGCTACATTTAATATATACATATTTCTATCTATGTATATGGAATAGAAAGAGCAAAAATAAAAAGAAATGTTGCAAATAGTGCCGCAAGTGTTAATACACACACACACACACACACTCACTCACAGAATATTAGCTAACAATATTACAAAGTGGAAATGAAGAAAAAAAAATCGAATTAAATTAAAAGAAAATTGAAAATATTGTTGTTAAGAAGTGAATAGTGAAAATGAAACTTGAAAAACAAAACAAAATGAAAATATACAAAAAATTAGTGAGAATACTCATACGCCACGTAAAGTAGATTCATTGAAAGCGACAGAAGGATAGAAAGGATGAAGACATATTATTTGCTAATATAATTTACATGCATGCATAAGTGGTTGTACATATATGGCCAGCTGTGATCGAACTAGTTGAATATTTTTTTTTTACTTATCTGCCTCAACTTTTCTACTGCGCTTCTCTAACCAAAAGCTAATTAGAAAACTTTTCCAACATCACTACATGCCTACATTACATACATATATATATACATATATGTATAGTATATAATATTATATATATCAACTCTGGTACAAACGTAAGTATCTACCTATCACTACCAGCTTAATGCTCATAGGTGCGTTTCACAAAATTCATTCTCATTTCATCTCATTATTTTTCCAAATTTCTCGGTGATGTTATACTCTGCCAAGGTAATAGGTATGTATATACATTCGTATTTACCTACACACAACTAGTACGCTATATATACTCTATAAAGAGGTATATAGCACACCTAACTAAGAAACGTTCTCACAAAATGTCACACCTCTCGAGCGAATGCAAGAGGCAACCATTGGCTGGAAGTATAAATCACACAAAAAAAAACCAGATCTACTCGCAATAATGATGATCATAATGATGTTGATGAGGTGTATGCGTGTGTATATACATTATGTGTATGTAAACGTGGTGGAAAGGTGGCACAAGCAATAGCATTTAGCTTGAAATTGTACTTTTTTTCGTTTTGTGTTTTGTTGCTTTGCTAAAGAAGAAGGGGCGCGCACCTGATGCCAACAACAACACACGGATTCTCATATACCGTAGTATGTATAGGTGTACCTCTATTCGTCTCATCGTATACATCGTATGTGTGTATGTATGCTATATCTCGCTCGTATAGGTGGAGTCTCGTGTTTCGTGTCTCATTTGTATTTACCTAAGAATATCTACTACCTACACACACAAACATACAGACACACAACAGATGAAGCAAAAGACGAGTGAAACGATGAATGAGTATATAAAAGAAGCAAAGTGAAAGAAATGAAAAAAGAATTCATTTATATATTTTGCAAGTACGTATACTGCAGATATATAATGGATAAGGTAGCAAACAGCAATGATTATATGTAGTAGCTTATAGCTTGCTTCTGCTTTCTAGCTATTATTATTTTGTGCTTATTTGCTTTTGTTGTTCTTTTTTTTTCAACTTTTATTTTAAACTCAATGTATGCACTACTGTATATGATAGAAGTCGACGTGTACGATGATGGTAGCGTCAGCGTCAACTACGACGACGTCGACGACGACGATGGCGATAACGTACACGACGACGACGACTATAATGTTGTTGATATTAAATCTTAGCTGTAGCACCTAACAATATATATGTGGAGTATATATACATAGTAGGGATTAGGGGAGGAGTACCGAAGAATTATGTGGAAGGATGAATGAAAAACATATGCGCATAACGAGTTGACACACACACACACACACACTCTCTGCACTCATACAAACATTAAGGTAGGGTCCCTATTTTTTTGGACATTTGTTACCAGTTGTGTTGCTTATATTTTTAGTTGTTGCATAGTTGTTGGTAACATCTGGTGAAATTTTTTTGGCATTTACTTCATAATGATCGAACAAAAGATATATATTTTTTAATATTAAGTAGTAAGCTTAAATTATTCTTTTTAAAGACGAAAATGAAACATTCTTTATAATACATATTTTGGAGCTTCAGCGAGTTTATGAATATAATCAAAATAGATTTTTAAAATGTATTATATGTCATAGTGAAGACATATACATCGAGGTATTTTTAAAAATCTTCTAAAGAATGAATCTACAATTTAGCAAATTAAGAAAAGAAATCGAACTTTGTTTAATTGCTACATGTGAAGTCAATCTGGAAGAAATCATATTCAATTACTCCGAAAGAAGCTAGATTGAATCTCCCATATATACGATGGCAAAATTTCAAACCTTCAGCCTGGTAGGATGGATTTAAATCATCTCACGTATGACTCCTACAGAAGCTGCGGCGACGAGAAAGAGCTCAAAACCGCAACGCATCCACTATTCAAATGCGCCGCTTTATTTAGAATACGAAAACTATTTCCAGGTTATAATTACTTTGAAGACCAAGTCCCATTTTCAGAAATTGTAATAGATAATCTACTGAAATTTATAAACGAGCCTATCATAACTAGTTTCACTCAAAATATACAAAATTTCATTTTTGAGTCAGTGGCGTGGTCTATAACCTTTCTGAAATTATGTGAAATTTTTATCCATAGCAAATGCAAGTACAATACTAAAGAAATTGCTTCTGTTAAGTTTGAGACATTTGACTCTATGAGTTATTACACCAAAGCTTTAGTTACATGGTCCGTTACCTATTGTCCCTGCAGAACTTTTTCAATAGAATTGAAATTTGTGATTGAAATCACTAGAATTTGCCATTCTCAACTTGTTTCGAGATTCTATGTTTTTGCCATAGAAAAATATGAAGTGTTTTTTTTTTTAATTGAGGATCAATTGCTTACAAAATTGCTCTATTATCCCAGAAATCTCAGTTTCAGAGTTATTGATGCTATTCTTTGTGCTTCCCGACACCAGTTAATAATAATAATCCCAACCGCTATAAAGTATTTCCTTGTTTGAGCAAATTCTAGATTATATTTTTCAATAAATTCTGTAAAATATCCTACAGCCTATATATTTTTTCAAGCATCCAGTGATTCGATCCAGTGTTTCGAAATTAGATCCTTCACACAGTAAAATTTCTAAAGAATTGGAAATACGAACTATTGTCCGAATATTGTCCCTCTTTCTTCCTTATACTTTCCCCGATGGATATTTTTTTTCAGTTTTTATTAAGTTTTGAATAAAAAATGTTCAATTAAATGAAGTTTTTACATTATATTTATATTTATATTGAAAATTTACAAAAATTTGTATGAATAATTTATTTTTAAGTTGCATGTACATAGAAATTTTTGATTTTGCCTTAAGGACACATTAGATATACAGTTTATGCTATAATTAAATTGAGATGCTTTTCTAAATGCTCTTTTATATACTTATGTATACATAAATGATTAAAAATTACGTATACCACCACGTGAGCCAAATTACCTAAGAGCATTTTTTTCCTGTTTATTTTTCTACTATAAATTAAATACCTTACGTATACGCCCAAAATATTTAAAAAAACGTACATAATTTACTCAAACACTATGATGCTACCGTGCAATATTTTCTTATTTCATCATATATAGATAGGAATTCTTTCTCTCTCTCTCTCTCTCTCTTTCTCTGTCTATCTTATTTATTCAAAAGGTATATATTATTACTACTACTACTACAACTACGACTTGAACTACATAATTCACTCATTCACTCATATAGTCATCGTCGTCGTCGTCGTTGTCGTCGTCGTCGTCGTCGTCATCGTTGTTGTCGTATAACAAATCAAATGAAAATTTCAAGGTACCGACGGTTAAAATGCAAAAAAGGCTCCTCTATATAATATACATGCACAAGTCTATGTATATACATTAGCGAGTAGTGTAACAGCCAGCCAGAGGTAGCTACCTATATACGATACATACCTTTTGTACGTGTGTATATAGCTATATATTATAGCATAGAAATTCTCGTTACTTTGGTTGGCTGCCAACTTTTGCTCACCTTAACGTTAGGTGTGCGAATGAGAGACAAAACGTAAACGCAAAACGTGTGAGTGAACGAGTGCACAAACGTAAAACAACTGCTACTTGCGGTTAGGTATACATGAGAAAATGATGACTCGACAACGATGAGAATAACAGCAACAACAGCAACAACAACAACAATATTAACAACGATGGCCATGTCGGCAATGGGAACGATGAGAACGAAGATGACGACAACACCGACAATAACGACGTCAATGAAAGGGCAATGTTAGTTAGCAGCAATTCTATGTATATGCTACATTGAAGGAGCAAAAAGGTAATGATAGAGTGTGAAGAAGTGAAGTAAATGGTGGTAGTGTTGGCACGGGCAGCAGCAGGTGCGCAAACTTGCCATAGCTTTTTTTTTCTATTCTTTATACACAATATTATACGTAAAGTGTCCAATGCAAATTCGTAAGCCAAGAAATATGTATTAGTGTATATGTACAAGTAGAAATTCAAAGCATCATCATCATTAGTATAGTAAACTAGCTATATGCAATCATAAATATTTAGGTTCCTTCAACCTACTCACACTCATGCATCACCAAGATGACTACTATAATATATGTATGTACTCGTATAGCCAAAGCAAGTGCAAGTGAACAACACTTTGGCGCCTTCAGCATCATCATCATAATCATCATTATCATCACCATCATTGTACATATGCGTCCATCCAACAGCAAAACACACCAGGTACATAGACTACATTCACATTTACACATACACATACACACACGCACTCATACACAATCATAGTGGGCAGGGGAAATATCAACTGGCTGGCTATTCAAGTGAAACTAAATAAAATCGAGAGTGAGAAGAGAAAGATGTCGTCAGCAACGACGACGACGACGTTGACGACGACGACGACGACAAGGACGTCGACGAAAGTTTTCTTTTTCGCAGGTAGATTGGTGGATGCGTAAGGTATATACGACTATTATGTGCACGTGGCCACTACGTTGAGATGTTATTCTACATACACGAATATATTCATTTGAATCAGTTTTAGTGTGTTGGGTGTTCTCTTGGTATGCTCATAATGACGCATGCGCTCATCATGTTGCTATTTTACTGCGTATTTACGTTGACGTCGGCTTCGTTTGATGCTACTGCTACAGCAAAGGTTGCATCGAAATTGTACTCAGAGAATTTATTTGCAAACATTTTCGCTCTACTCTGTAATGTGTGACACATTTCTGTAATAGACACTCTCTACTGTAAGGCACTGCAGTCTGTTGTCTACTCATAGAAATATATTAAACATACCAGAGCATCATTTTAATAAGATAATGTAAACGACATTTTACATTTACGATATTTCAATTATTTCAGAGTCATTTCAGAATGAAAGATGCTGTTATACACTCTATGTTAATATTTAATATTTTTGGTTTCTGTTTGTGTTATTGCTATTATTATTGTTTCGGTTTTCGAATGTTTTGCCTTAAAGTTTCAACGATTTCTTTCACATTGTATAATAATATGAATACGATGGTTTATATCGCTTTTGAGTCAAATTTCTTAAAATATATAGTTTTTTTCCGATTATTCAAATCCAATCCCATATTTCAGAAATGGTTGAAAATAGCTCAATATTTTCTTCAGGCATTATTAATCCCAAAATATATGCAAAAAGTCGTAGGAAGATTTCATTAATGAATAACTACCCTTTCAGGGACATAGTGATACCTTTCATCAATATCAATTTCATCAACCTGTCTTCAAACACCTCTCAAAGAAGTTTACCACTCTGAATGGACTGAAGCAAGGCGATGGACTGTCGTGTCTATTTTTCAATTTTCCCCTAGAAAAAGCCATTAGGGAAACTTGTGTCAACACGAAGGGGTTGTTTATTTAAATACGTCCAAATTCTGGAATATGCGGATGACATCGATATTATCGCGACCTCTCTTATAGAAAGCCTTCGAGAGTATAGAAGTTGCTGCTAGAAACATCGGGCTGCTAATAAATGAAACTAAAACTAATATACTCATCTCAACGTTGTAGGACTCTACCATGGAAAAGGTGGGTGCCAATCTCGCAATAGGCTCGTATAATTTCGATGTTGTCAGTGACTTTAAATTTCTTGGAGTTGTATCAACAACAACAACAATCTGAAATTACCCAAATAATACTGCCAGCAAATCGCTGCTATTTCTCCCCATGTAACCACCCCAAGAGCCGCCTGCTTAACCGGAGCACTAAGGTTTCCCTATACCGGACGATAATAATACGGAAGTGAACCATGGGTCATCAGTGAAGCAAATAAGCAGAGGTTGCTGGTTTTTGAGAGGAATCCTGCGGAGAATTTTCGAAGCAATGAATGACAACGGTGCTTCGAGAAAGAGATACAACGATGAGCTACAACAATTATATGTGCACCCTTCGATCGTCACAACCATAAAGAATAACAAACTCATATGGGCAGGTCACGTCTTGAGAGCTGACAATTCCTACCCACCACAAAAATTCTATTTGGAAAATTCCACGCGAGAAGAAGAAAAGGGCGTTCACGATTGAGATAGATAGATGGAGTCGATGACGGCACCCTGGGTATACGAGCTCAGAGATCGCAGGTGCGGAACCGTGAAAATTGGAGACTAATACTGCAGAAGGCGAAGATCCGACCTGGATTGTCCACCCGACAATGATGATGATCAAACACGGGTATTTTTTTATATTACCTGATTTATGTTAATATCAAAAAATCATATTTTTCCATTAAATTGTTGTCGTTGTTTCTACCTAGCCTCTGAAGAAAGTTTCCACTAGAGTGATTTGTTGTATCCATCCAAACTGCGTATAACTGCATATTACGAACTAGCGAAAAATGAAAGATGAAGAAAAAAAGAACAAAGCACGATTAGCAAAATTTAAAAAAGAAGGTAATTACATGAATCATGTATCAAACGGTGTAAAGAAAAAGTTGAAAGAAAAAATGTACAAAAATTACGTGTAAAAAAATTCAAAAGAAAAAATTTTATGAGTTTAATGTAGGTGATTATGGCTTAATTTTTCACCCACTAGCAAGCACTTATGATTGCGCCAGCATTCTTTCAATTTCGGCGAGTCGCAGAGAGTAAACACGGGAAAAGTGATTTAATTAAGAAGGTCCTGTTTTGTTTTGTACCGAACATTATATGCTCAGTACAATAAATAAAATACAATAACCGTAACCTTCTGTATACAATTCACGAACCGGATGGAAGTTAGTGCGCGACACTCTTGCTTTAACTTCAAGTATTATCCAAGGATTTCCGCAACAAATGATGACGCCATTACAATGACGAACTAAGCAATGCCAAGTTGCTGTGCATGCATACACACATACACACTTGGCCCTTGGGCGTTGGATGAAAACAGCGATATTGTTTCACTAAGGTGGACGCTAATCATCATCATCAGCAGCATCAGTAACAATATCGGAAGCCAAATGTTAAAATGAAAAACGGAAGTAATGCAAATTTTAGGAAAATCTTTTTGCTTTAGTTGCGAGCATGTACATGCTCATACAAAAATATAATAATAAATGTGTAAATGTGTCTATGTCCTTCGTCTCACTGTGATTACTAGTCTAATTATTTACAACCATCGAAGAATTCATCAAAATATTAAACTTTGAAGTCGATGTTTGTAAGTGTATGGCAATGGAATGACCCGCATATAATAATTTTATGTAAATTTTTGCCACTCAATATTTTCGACTGTACGTATCGCACCTCATGTTGCGCCAGCATCGTAAATGGAAAATGTTTTAGTATAGTTTAAAGTTTTCTTGTTGTTCTGTTGTTGTGTTGAGAAAAAACCAGGCAACACAATAAAGGTTAGTTAGCAGCTGCCCGGCATCATCAGCATCATCATCATCATCATCACGATCGTGTTGGTGTATGACGACTAGTGGCATTAGTGGAAGTAAAACTGTAATTAAAATTCAATTAAGTCATTTTATTTTAGTTTTATTTATGTGCGTAGGTAGGAGTATTAAGTAAATACAAAGGACGACAATAGCAAAGGTTAAAAGTTCAATTGTTTACGTATAGTTTTACATTTTTGCTATTGCCACCTCTCATCACCATCATCATCATCCTTCTTAGTATATTTTTGTGCTTTGATTGTTTTGTAGTTTTGTAGTTATAAATTTTAAGGATCCATGGATTATCCACATGCTCTTAAGGTATTTCGAAAAATATGAATTCCTTGCTGACAGAAAACCACAAACCCTCTTGAGTTTAGAAAAACGACAAAGTGTTAGGTTAGGTTAGGTGGTGCAGAGTGATTTCATAGAAACTACAATTATCACATTGAAACTTAATTTTCATTTGTGCACAATCAATATTTAACCTTTTATTTCAATAATCTAATTAAACGTTTGTATGTCAACCACGTTAATATTTTATCAATTTAGGTAATGTTTCTTTTGATGGCAGCGCCACAATGTTGAACCCCCACCTAGAATACAAGAAAGAAGAAGGTGTTAATATTACTTTATCTGTACATACTTACTTTCGTTGCACATCCATGTGTGATGCTGATAAGAAATGACATCGTCACATCGTAGAAAAGGTTAGAAACTTATGACAACAGGAGACCGACCGGAAGGAAGGTAATTTGGAGTTATTCTTAATATGTATTTCATTCAATGTTGTGTGTATTCATCAAAGTATATATGTACTAATGTGCGAATAAGGTAGTTTGTAAGACAGTGTGCTATGAATGGAAGAAAGAGTGTATATTTTTGTCTTCATATGCACCTAATGAGTTTGTAATTTAAACACTGTTCTTATATTTCATGAGAAAACTTTGTTGGTAATCATATTAATTGTATAAATTTAGTCTATTGAACAACATTCAGTCATTTGCTCAACGGTAGACTAAATAAATTACTTAAGTTATAAGTTTTCAAAATATGTAAATTGTGCAATGTCAAGTTTATCGACTGCAATAAAGAATTTAAGCAAAACTTTTTGCAAAATCTAGATCAAAAGAGGCGAAATCGATGCATCATGAATATGTAGGTACTATACCTTCATATGAGCAGTCAAAAGATTTGGTTACGTAAGAAATACATATATAGTAGTACTTATAATTTCAATTTTTTTTAAGATTATATATCATATTTGAAATATGCATCCACATAGGTTGATCTCCTTAAAATGCTCAACTATTTGACATATCATCCAGAGTATTGTGTGGAAATGAAAGTTATCAGTTTGTGGGCTAAACGCTACTCATCCGCTTTGCACTTCGTGTAAAGAACATTTCTGTGGCTGCAGATTATACATTATTTCATTGAAAAGGACACGGCTTTCCTAATTTGGGATCAGAATGATATCGCAAACTGGGTATAATCGTCTATTTTGTGGTTAGAAGTAGCTTTACTCACCAATTTGAATTTTGTAATTTTATAGTTTTTACTCTTAATTTGTTTGAAATGTAATTTGCACAATCAAACTTTCTATTGATACAAGAATGTGCTTTTGAACTTTTCAGTATATTACAAATTCGAATCCTTGACGTGCGTTATTCACAATGTTCTTTGATAGATAACTCAAGCTAAAATCAGTTCATGCTTTAGCTTTAATCAATAGAAATCTACTATTATTGCTATCCGACTGATACTGATATGAGAAAGTATACTATGAGGCTCTTTTACTACAAAACAACCAACTCCTTCTCCTCATACGCTCCATAATCAGTGGTACCAAATAAAGTAGCTTCATTTCGGTTAACTCGCACTTACACTTTTGCTTGCAACATTAAACAATTCTTTATGCTCTCACATGTAATATGCTTCATTACATTTCTCTCATTTCCCAAATATCTGTGCTCTGGTTTATATATTTATACATATAAATATGTTCATAAGTGTTCACGTTAAGAAGGTGTTGTTCATTTTCATACCCAATTTAGCAAACGTAAGTAAAAAGATTTGAAAAATTTGGCTTCGGTAATACCAAAGCATAGATCGCCTATTTTTATAACAGATAGAAAGACATACTGTCTAAAAAATATAGTATTCTGGTCGAATTAGGCACACATCCTCACTCGGTGATAAAATAATGTCATATGTCGAACTTAAATATGAGAGATAGGTGTGCTTTTTATCCGATTCCGCATATTTTCAAAGGCGTTTACTCATTGAATTGTAATTCTAATCGAATATTCTCGTGTAAAAACAAACATATGAAAATATACTTTTGTATGAAAGGTAGGTGGTCTTGTCATTCGCTTAAAATCATCAGCAAAATTGCTTCGTAATTTCTCAAGTTGTTTTCGAAACAGGCAGACAGATCAGACCTCTTCTTCGAGGTGTTACAAACGGAAGCACAAACTCAATATACCCTTGACTCTGAGATTGTAGGGTACACATACGTTAGCAAATGAAGTAAATAACAATAACAACAACAACAGCAAGCATCAATGATCTAAGAAATTGCTTATCGCAAACGAATTTTCCCATACACACATGTAGACGTACGTAGGAAAAAATAAGAAAACGAGCTTATTGAGTGGAAGTGAAACCTCAACGTGCGTTCATATGAGTTTGGCACAATCAAATACACACACATACTTACATCTATTAACTATACACACAGAAACAAGCAAAAGGTAGATGTATGTATGTATGATTACTCAGTATACTCTTGCACACAGATAGAACAGTCAAAGGCTACACACATGAGGCTATGGGGGGGTCAAATCCATTAACCTGATGTTTATTTTTCTACACAAAACCCTTCGAATAAGTGAAAGTGCATACACACAACACATGACTCTCACCCACTCTCTGTCTTTGATTGTTCTACGTATTAGTTTCTGGTTTTTTTTTTTTTTTTTGAGAATTTCGTTATATTGCTTCCTCATTGTTGTTGTTGTTGTGTTATGTGGAAATATGATACTACAACGTAAATGTGTTTAGCACATGCATACGTATTTATATGTGTGCCAAAAGAAAAGTAAAGAAATGTGGCAAAATTCATACACTCAATTTTACCTACATACGAGTATTTATGTCTGTACATATTCGTGCACAAATAAATAATTTAATATATGGGACGGTGGTGGTAGCAGTGATGGTAGCGATGATGGTGATACTCTGTTGGTATACTGTGACAGCATAGATTTTGTTAAATTGACGTAAATTACTTCCATTACATTAACACGCGCAATCATCTAGGCAGCAAAGAAGGTTGTGCTCCTTGATGGTGTCGTACATATTCCAAGACTATAGTATAACATTTTCTTATTCAAGGTGTTGTTTGTATTAACTACACACACACACATACGTATGTTGCAGCTGTTAATAGTTTTATAGATTCATTAGTTTTTGCTTTGCTTTGGTTGTTGTTGTTGATATTTAAGAATATTTACTTATGGAATCATTGTGAAGTGATTTATAGTGCCACACATACTTTACTGCTTTACAGCCATTATTTGTAATAAAATGAATTATACGGTATAAATAAATTGATAGAAAATTTACAAATTTTATGGAAATTTTTTTTGAAATTTTTGCAGTTTGAGCCACTAAACCAGCTATGGCCAGAAATTATAATTTTTTATTATGTTGACATCCAATTCAACGACGCTGTATGATGTTCAGGCCCCACTTGTATATTTATTGCGAGCCAAACCATTCAATGACTTCAGCTACATATTAATTAGAGATGCAAAGAAAAAACAATAAATATACTTACCACAATCAGCTCCTTCTACCCTAGAGAGAAATGCATCATTTACTGAAACGTTTAATTTTATGAAGAGTTAATTTGTATTTAATTGGGAAGAAGTTGAGTTATGTGAACTTATTAGATTAAAAGGGTCTGAGAAAGGTAGTACAGTACTCAAAATAAATAAAAGAGTTATGAAGAAAACTCGATTTTAGCTGTCTTTAGAACTCATGAAGGAGGAACATTTTTATGGCCATAAAATCTTCTCAAAGTTTTCAAACTAGGGAGGGTAATTGAAAAATTATTTTCGCGACCCAGTTGAAGCTGCATACATCTGTAATTTGGGCAACGAATATCAGCCGATCATATGATGATCCCTTTTTCAATGCTGTATTATAGAATTCTCTGAATTCTGAATTCATTCTCTGAGTGACTGCCGCTTCATTTTGATGAACACCTTAAAACGAACAATTAACCCTTAATGAACACTCTAATTCTCATATACACAAGCAGAATATTTTCATAAGGTCCATGTTATAAATTACAACATCAGCTAACAAATTAGATAAAAATCAAGTTATTGCAAAAAGAAAATAATAACAAACGAAAATACGCATTTGATTTATTGTCTTTTAATATACATACATACATATACACATACATACATCCAGCAAACCAACCACATAAGCAACAAGAGGCCTTTCAACAAGAGGTGTCATTTTTAATTACAAAAACAAAAACGCAATATTTTTGTAAAAAGAGCTGATAATTTTATTTTTATCCAAAATACAAGCACAAAATCTACCAAATGTCCACCGCGATTCTTCTTGCATTCTTTTTATGAAATTTTTCATCACATTTTCGCATAATTGCGGCTGTATCCCGCCAATAATAGCTCTGATATTGTCTTTGAGTGCTCCAATATTTGCTGGAGCATAGGCATTTACACTATCTTTAATATGGTCCTAAAGAAAAAAGTCGAATAGTGTTAAGTCGCACGATCTCGGCGCCACTCAAAGTCTCCATTTCGAGATGGGATATTTATCACACAATAAAGCCACTGTTTCACCAGCTATATGGTATGTGGCACCGTCCAGGTGAAAATATCCGTCGTCCACATCAATTTCAGACCAAAAAAAGTCAGTCAGCATCGTTCGGTAACGCCTCTAGACACCTCTTATTAAAATCCCCTGTACAATTTTGTATGATTTGTGACTTATGACTTGCCACGTAACTCAACAGTAAACCAAATGGCAACACAACAACAACAATTGACAACAATCAACAATCTTTTGCAGCAAAAACAATGATCATAATGAAATTTTTATCAAAAAATAAACTAAAATACTCATACTATTGTACTAACAAAAAGCAAAAAAACAAAAAATGTGAATCAAAACGTCACACATGTTTTTTTAGCATATGTATATGTCTATTCCCATACACACAATCAACACATAAGTTGGCATGTACGCACGCAAATCGTAAAACTTTTCACGTTTTTAACACTGTGCCCACATACACCACACATAGAAGTGCAACTTCATTCGGTAAGCATTGTACGTTATGCTCCTAGTCGACCAAAAATATACCGAAATAAGTAACACCTTCACAGATGATTTATTGCCAACAACAAGTAATTCACACACACACACGCAATCATGTGCTCGTATGTATGGATGTCTATACTTTGTATATGTAGCTGCCTGTAGGACATATGCACTGCGTTACGTTGTTATTTGATTGTAACAAAAAAAGTGCAAAAGAGTGAAAATTTGGCGCAAAATTGCTACAAAAAAAAATATCGCAAAAATCGTAGATTTGAAGGAAGTAGACTAACAACAACAACAACAACGATTGAAATACATACATCGAATCGATTGGGTACAAACCAATCGAACATATGAAAGTAAAGAAAATTGAAGAAAACGTGCATAGCAATTGAACATGTAACACGTAATGCATAACGTAACGACAATGACAACATGTTGTCTGTCCTTGTTGATTTTTCTTTCTTTATTTATTCTGTTATTATTGGAGTTTGATAGCCAGCTGCTTGGCTGGTTGGATGGCTACATAGCTGCTAAAGCATAGACATATACGATAGTGTTGTACATACGAATAGTAGATGTGTGAATCAGTATTATTGCATTTGCTATTGCTACTGTTACGATTACGTTTCACTATGTCTACTAGTGTAATTGTTTGTATAATGCTGCAAGTAACAACTTTGTATAAACACAATTAGGTACGGAGAGGTAAAATAGTATTTTAGTTCCTTTAAAATATATTTTTGTGTATGCATGTACATATACTGTTGCCCATCTTTGGCCCTATCTCCAAAAAAAAAAAAAATAATATAATAAATAAATAGAAAACACCATGACTTTTGTTGAAATGCTCAAGTATTCTGTCAGTTGGTCTCAGACGTGATATGCATGCGATAGTACTAGTTATCAAATTGCCTTAAAACATATGTCAGCTTTAAGATGTTATTTGCAAACCACCGACCCAGTAATATGTAGATCCAAACTACTCTATATGCAATGGAATATGATATTGAGAAAAACTGTAAAATATATAGGAATTGTATTTAAAAATAATTTCAGCCAACCACAAGCTTTCTTTAGATCATCATCGTAATTATTATTAACAATTGGAGGAAAGATTACAAAAGAATTTTGAAGAAAATATTGGCAGTCAAAGTACCCAAATTTATGCAATTTATTTCTTACATCCTCTGCAAATAAATAAGCTCAACAGTTTAATTTTAAAACCATTATTTTTATTATATCTTGCTTCCCGCCCATGCTCAGAGATCCGTAAATCTTGCGTAGAATTTTCATCAAGCAAACTTCGAGTATTTTGTTATTTGATACAAGGTCTAAAACCATACAAGATTATGTTCGACTTCTCAGTTTCCTGATACTTTTCTTCGTAAATTTTTATAATTGTTTAGAACTTTCTACACATTGAAAGAATTCTTATGTACACAGTTGGCGGAAAGTAATCGATCACAAATAAATCTTCTTTTTAGACGAATTTAGAATTTTAAGTTCCATATAAAGTGCAAAAGAATTTTTGTTGATTAATATTTGGCTATATTTTGTTAGAAAAAATTCAAAAGGATAACTTAATACCATCGGAGGTTCTTTTAAGCCTCAGGTTGAACATGATTTACCGCTGTTATTCTTTGGTATGTTAATTGAAAATTAAGATTCTTTGTCCTTCATCCTTAACGTAATAATTTTTGATGCTCTATAACGTAAATTATTGAATTGTTATCATGTTATCTCTACAATTTATTTGTGCAATAATAAGAAAAATTCCCATGCTTTTGAAAAAAAGAAACCACCCCGATTTATTACTTCCTCTTTCTGTGGAACAAAAATTTCTTGACATAATAACCAAAAGAAATTTGTTTAGCTTACCAATGTCGCATTAAAAATATTGCCCAATTTTATCAAAT
This sequence comes from Megamerina dolium, assembly GCA_963854835.1. Lineage (NCBI taxonomy): Eukaryota > Metazoa > Arthropoda > Insecta > Diptera > Megamerinidae > Megamerina > Megamerina dolium. Next base: position 1,155,092 of record OY978526.1, on the reverse strand, counting down.
TTTTCTAATGTTTCAGATTTTGTCATAGTACGTTAAGTACAATAATAGCATTCACCAAATTTTAGTAAGAAAATTCCTTAATTTGTCAACAACAAATCAAATTACAATATCTCGGACAAATGCAACATAAATGCTAGGGTATCAAATAAAGTAAATGATGATGACAGTGTGATACAAATTAAATGAAAGAAAAACTTCTTACGCGTCCCCAAAAAAAAAATGGTATCATAAAACAGCAAAAACAAAAAACGAACGAAAAAAAAAAGACCGTAAATTCAACCCTATTTTATGTTCTTTTACCTTTTTTTTGCTGTTGCTGCTGTTGTGAAAAATGACGAAAAACATGAGCAATAACTGGAGTAACAACAACAGCAAAAAACAGCGAATACAAAATAGCAATTAGAAGAGTTTTGACGGACACTCGTTCAATCATTGCGATATTTTCCACACCCAATACGTACTTGTACGTTCATCGGAATGCCTTTAGTGGAAGGGTGGAGCAGGTATGACTGTAATAAGTGTAGTAAGAGAAAAGGTTTACCTACATACAAATATAGCGTTCATTGAAAGAATGTCAAAAATAGCGATTTTCATTAGTTTTAACACTTTTTCATTACTTTCACGTAGACCTCAATGGAAAACCATGCAACTTCCGAAAGAAAGAGAGTTAGGGGAACAAAAAACCAACTAAAGCAACGTCGATGGCAAGAAAAAAGGTAAAAACATCAACAATGAACAATGAACATTCGCGTACTTAGCGCGCTTGTACATTAGGGTGGGTCGAATTTACTAATGAAAAAACATCTGCGAATGGATTCGAAACAAAAGAAATTTCGAACTGTCAAAAAGTCAAAATCGAATTTTCGTATAATTTAAGCAGGAAATGGCTGGAAATTATTGTCAGCCCTTAAATGTTAAAATCATTTCAAATCGATCAAAACAAGCTGATGATATACATACATACTTTTATATTATATATACATTTTCCGATAAAAAAAAATGTATATACCCGACTGCATGTATATTTCATTCATCTTCATTTTTTATTATTTGGGGGCATCCACTTACAAATGAATTTATGAAGGACGTACGAGACCTGTTGTTGCCAATGTATAGTATTGTTGTACTATCCATAATATACTTTTGGGTCATCAATAACGCGTTCACGTTAAAAGTACCATGATAACATGGTAAGAGTATATATACATTTTTTTTATTGCAAAATGAAATATTACCAGTCAAGTTATAAGTATAGTATTACTCACTTACTGATACTTGAAATCATGAAAATAGTATTTAGTTGGGGTTTTGTTTTTTAAAGCTATGAGACATGTAAATTTACTGTTAAATCGCATGCAAATATATGACAACTTGCTGTTCAATTGCAATAACATAAAATTCATAATAAATTTTAGATGGATGGATTTCAAACATATTGTGAAACCTATGACCCTATGCATGTATGTTCTCACGCTTGACACATCTCTAGTATTTAATTTTCCAGCGAAGAGTCCAACATCTATGTTCTTCATTTCGAGAAATGATAGTCGTTTTGGCAATTATGCAATCAAACTAATTTTGAAAAGCAATGAATGCGAATGACGAAAGGTGATTATATAAAGCCTACTCCTACATATTACTTGAAACCTAAACAAAATTAATTAAAGCTATTTTTGATAAACACTTCAATACCAAGGGCCTTAGCACTACTAACAACATTGTCACCACTAGTAGTCATGGTACTAGATGTACATATATACAATATGTATGTACGACAGTATGTAGTAGCTACTTCAAAAATTGTCTCTGGCTTTGTCCCTTAAGTGACAATGTCTGACCTTTAAAAATATTGTTGTATTTACGAATATAAACAGCATGCACACATACTCGTACATGTATTTTTTTTTTTTTTGCCAATGTAGTGTAAATGTGTTTATGTATTTATGCGTTTATAAAATGTGTGAATGGAAAAGTAAAAGCAAATTTACTTACTTATACAATATACAATAAATATGGAAAAAAGCAAACAACCTGCTGTTCTCTATGCAGCTGAAGTCTTGGCTGTAGCATGTCTGTTTCCGAACAACTTCACTGTTTCTTTTTCCCTTCTTTGGGCAAATCTTTTATGTTTTTTTGCTATATATCAAAGCACACAAAGCTCATTGTCATAAGTTTTCAACTTTAAACTATCACTGCTCACATACGAGTATAAATAAAATGTATAGTACACGGAGATGTAAATATGCAATATAAGGTGCATATGTACATGCAGCTGTTAGTTAATTCATATGAAGTCTTCTTTGACGAAGATATGTAGCAGTAAAAGATGAATGACTCCACTTTTGGTACTTACTTAAACTTTACACAATGCTTTAGACATTTGCCCAAACTCCAATACATATTACCTTGTTCTTATTGCATTAAGTACTGTATAGAATTTCACTACAATGCCATTACTAGCAATTCTTTAAGTATATTTAATCATCCATTACCAACACCAGTTAAAAATCCATGGTTTCAATAGGCACTCGTTCATGCTCATGCAATTCGTATGCGAGACAAATAATAAAGTCGGTCAATCAATGCAACAATATGCTCGTAAATTTTCTTATTAAATTTTTCAAATTGCCCATTTCCGGTACTAAATTGTTCATTTGTTCTGTAAACATTCGTTGACTCACACAACTTTGTGACATTTCAAGAACGGCAACGACAACCATATGATACGAACCAAAAGAGCAATAAGAATAATAGCAACAACAACAAAACAAACATAACACAATTACCACAAAAGATCAACGTGAGCATACGTGTACACATACATACACACTACATACTGGCACATGAATGTACCCAATGCCAATAATGTTGTTGGTGATGCTATTGCAGCAGGCACACGGGAGCACACAGTACATACATATATTTATGCACGCATTCATGTACGTAAAAACAAGCTATCAAAACAGAATATAATTGCACACTGTGACAGATGTCAACGTAAAAGAAACATTTTGTGCATATCATAGCATAACCAACAACAATCATGAACAAAAACAAAAAACAACACACAGCAGGACATTTGCTATGTATGCAAGTATGTATATATGCATTGAGGCAGTAAGCAATATCATTAGATGATAAAAATGCATACATATGCATGAATTTGTACACATACATATATTTATACTCTATAAATAAGCGTAAGCCATTTTACCGTAGTTCTTAAAGGGCTTGAGGGCAACTCCTTCGGTCTTTGATGCTATCCGAAATGCTATGTAACCCCAAAAGCCCCAAAAGAGAAAAAAGAGAACAAAAACAAAACGTAAATTGTGTTACAATACATTCAGTGGAGAGGTGATGCTGCCGGCTATTACTACATGCACATGCATTTGAGTATGCGTTTGCTTGTGTTTGTGCACACCAGTTGTTGCGTGTTTACGCAACGTAACCATAGTCAAACCTCGATTAGGATTCAATATTTACAATACATTTACAATTTACACATGAGATGAGAGCGAATGAGAATGAGTACTTACGAGTACACATGGACAATGGCATACTGGGCTATACTCTGCAACACATGTTGACACTGAAGTCGAATTTTTTTAATGGCACTCCTGATGGTTGCAACGTACGCCACAGTAAAAACGAAACTCTAAATGCTTTTGTCCAATAAACAACTGAACGATGGAATGCTATTCTTCAAGGGGCAATTAAGTATTGAAACGGTACGCCTGTAAGTATGCAATGAGTTTGCAACATGTTAGTAAATCTCTTCGTTATTTCTCCCTCTCTGTCTCACACTTACTCAGTAGCTAATGGCTGTGTACGATTTATCTGTGGCTAACCTTCATGGTATGTTGACTTAAAAAATATATTCTTTTTTTAGAAACTAAAAAGTTTTAAAGTCAAATTTAAAAAGTCTCTTTAGATTTTTAGTTTTTCCCCATCTGCGATGTTATTTATTGTCTGATCATTTTCGATTTGGGATGGAAAACAGTGTTTGATTTTTTAGTTTCTTGCAGTTACATTAAAACTTTCATTGTGTTTCATCGTACGTAAGATCTGATTACATTACATTTGAAACTTTATCCTGAATTACGATTTTTCGATTCGAATTTCGAGTTTATTATGTTCATGTTCTACCCACCTACAAATCGAATATGGCAACCCAGGTAATGTATATATAAAATGTTGATGCTCAAAACTATTAAAACTATTAATTGAAAAAAGTGTGAAAAAATTATAAAATAATAAAGAGAGGAACAAGTAAAAATTGTTGAACAAATACCCTTTGGGAAAACTTTTCAATTATACTTTCTTTCACACTTTCTTTTGCACTATGCCACATTACTTTACTTGCTCCTTTACGACCATACCTACATACTTGCAAGTACATACCACAATTTGGTTTCACCTCAGTACGTACTTTCGTTATAGGAAAATTAACAACAGAACAACAACTTCACTTGAAAAAAATCAAGAGTTCGTAATAATTTGCTACTTGAGAAACATCAACAGCACTCGGGCAATTATGTTAGGTGTAAAATCGTAAAAAATAAAAACAATAAGACAGAAAAATTGAAACCTAAAATAAATACAAGGCAACAGCACGCAAGCAGTAGAAGACGGATGCTAAGGTTTAGTGTGAATGATGAAAAACGAGAGACGTAAATGCTTCCTTGATACGTATTCATACATATACGAATACTTACTTACATACATCTGTATGTATATTTTGTCTGAAGTAAATTAATTTCAACATTTGCTGCTGCGATATTGTCCTTAAGCATTCGTGCAGCATCAGATCTGTAATAGTAATATGTTATTACATATAAAATAGCTTCATTTCATTTCTGACTCTTTTCCTCTGAACTTCTCTTGTTTATTTAATGCTTTTATCTCACACACATATACGTACATATGAGTAAGTGTAATTAAAATCACAATCAAAATTGCACATCGCACAAGTACAAGTATTTCAAGTACGTTCATGCAACTAAAGTCATATGTGGGATCTGTTTTTTTTTTTCTCTGCACAAACAAATATGTTGTAACTCCCCCGAGCATTATTATATTTTAATGGATTTCACTATTTTATACCTGATATTGTCATTGATGGAGTGTTCATGTGTGTATGCTGGCGTAGATATGATTGTGATATGAGTTTAAGAGTGGAGAGCGAAAAATTATTTAAAATGTAATAAAATTTTATGCAATCAAGGAATTTATATTATAATTTCATCATTTACGAATGTGGCTACTATTATTCTGATCTTTCACTGGACATGTTTTACGAAACCTCATCAAGTGATATAACGAAAAAGAGTGAATGATAGAAACATTCTCGGAGCGCATCAATAGCGCTTTAGACGCATTCTAAAATAGGAGTAAAGCGCATAACTGTCCCTTCAAGTAGTGCTGAATTTAGTATTACATTAGGCGCTTCGCTCGCGCTTTGGACGCCCTTTGATGTGCTTTACTGCAATCTCACCTGAAAAATAAGAGGTTCACAAGAAAATCGTCAGTTTCGACAGAAATTTAATACACGCACATATAACATAAGTGTACTTCAATAAACCAACAAGGAAATAGAAACAATAGCAACGTCAACGCCATCTACAAATCCACACCAATATCCATTTACAATTTGGCACAAGGTAATAACAAACAATTTATCAAAATTCCCATGAAACATTACAATTTAAATGTATTGTTGTACTTACTTATTTGTTGTTGTATGAGTTCATAAAAGACAAAGTGAAAAAAAAAAAACGCGCACACAATAATGCATTGTACAATAAAAGTATGAAAGTAAAATGAACATATTGTACATACAGAGAGGTGAATGTGCGTCATATACATATATGTGTAACAGTCGTAGCCCACGCTAGTATTTTATAATACACACTGAATCATTTGTCCGTGTGTTTGTGTGTGTGTGTTAGAATGAGTAAAATTAACCTTTTCCAATACCAAAAATTTCATTTCATATATATGCTGGCTACAGTGCTTGATGATGTACTCACATCAGCCATATATGGAGCCAAAAGTCATTTGAGCAAAATCCCTCAAGTCGTCTCGCATGTCAAACGCCAACAAAATTATATAGAAAAATCTTTCATTCTCTATATATCTCTCTCTATTCTACTATTACATTCATGTACATACATACATATGTGCGTTATGGTGTTCTGAAAGTAAATTGCATTGGGGAAAAGCCCACGTAAGGATGCTCAATACTCATATAAGAAATCATATGAAGTTGCTTGCCTGTTTTAACGTGACTCTTCTACATTGCATATATACGTACATATAATATCTTAAATCATTTTCGTGTATAAAAATGTATTACATTAGGTTGGGTCGAACTTTTTACCAGCAACGTGTATAGTAAAAATCAACTATGAATGATTCTAAACGAGATCTTCAAGAAGAGTGACTATTTCACGATTAATCAATCATTTCATTCGCAATTGTTATTTAAAAGCATCCGTAGATTTGAAATTTATTTTCCTCTGGAAGAATTTGATCCACCCCAATCTACGAATATATGTAGTATTATGCATTACAATTATATTTTTGCTCCTGGAGATATCTATTCTATTATATTTATATGTAGAAGAGAACAAAAACTCATAAAGGTACTTGAAGACGTGAATGGGGACAACTGATTCTGTTTAGCTGTGTGTGGGTGTGTTAGTACACAGAAGTAACAAAAATGCTACCTAGAGGGATTTTGATATTTGATTTTATTCAATATCTTAGAAAAAACATTATTTAAAATCAGATGTTTGCGAACCATTGTTTTTGTTTTTTGCTACCATTTTGTAAATTGGTAAATAAAATATAATAAATTTCGTCTTTTAATATATTCAACATGGTGGTAAACACATGTGTACATATACCCCAAACTCTAACACCCTTGCTTTTTCTGTTCATCATATTCTATAGTCATTTAAAATTTTTCTACATTTCTGTCGTGCATTGTTTTATGAAATGCCTGCTTATATTCATATATGCATCTGCATAGATGTCAGTATTTTTTTCTATCCTGACAGAAACACATTTACCATATGCAAGGAAAACTCGTTAGGCTGTCACACATGCATATCGTATGCGTTCCTTCGTTTTACCGTAAAAATCAAATGCATATTTATTACCTTCTGTGCATACATGCATGAGGGAAACTCTATGTCTATTGAAGTGACAATTTCAGTATTTATATCATTTGATTGAAATACTGAACTTGCTAAATACTCACGAAGATTTACTTTACAGTGAAAATTTCATTAAAATTTTTTAAAAATACAATTTTTTTTAAATACTATTAAATTATAATATGCATTTTCATTATATCGATTTTAATACCAACTTATTGCTTCAAGTGCATCATCATTATAATTATAATCATTGTCATCAGCCTGCTCACATTACTTGGCAACATTTTGCTGTGTATACAAACTTCTGCTTCGCAACATTGTGTAGAGTTGGTTGGCGGATATGCGACCACATCATTTTTCATTGTCGTAAACATTTCACTTAACACTTTAGCATACGTGCAAATACTTAATCATTCTGCATAACATGTTGATACGCATAAAATATTTACGCTGTTAGCATTAACTTAAGAAAGCTGAAAAATAGGGGGGAAAAATAAAAAATAATTTATACGAAAAAATAAATAATTTGAAAAGCAACACCTTCATGCAAAATATTTCAAGAAATTGCACAGTGGGCATGTTGCTGTTTAAATAGCGCAAAAATACTCAGCAAGTATAGTTGCGAGAAAATTTTTTATTTTTATATTTACAAGGTCACAAAGCTAAATTGTGCTCTCGCTTTGTTGTCACACATGTTATATTGTATTTTGGGAAAAGTTTTTCAGTTAATAGATTTTCGATATCAAATAATTCCTGCATAATTCCACTGTGCATTGACAAAACTTGACGTGTCACTTACCATTATTGCACACACACACACACACACACATACACACCTCTTGCCACACCCACACTGACAATCGCTGCTTACAGACTCAACGTAATACGTATATACGAATGATAAACGAGATGTAAATCAGCGGAAGACAATAATAGTAATGATGATGATGATGATGATGATGTTGGTTGAAGTTATCGTTTGGTAAATAAAATTAAAACGATGCCATTTTTAAAATTTTCCTATTTTTTATTTTTATTACGTTCACTTTCGTTGAGAAATTCAAGAAAGACAGAGTAATCATCATCAACACCACCCTCTTGCATTATACTACGGAAATACCGAATTACCTTGTGTCTCTGTTGAGATAGTCACGGCATCGTACGTAGTTTCATATTATTTGTCGCAGTTTGTAATTTTATACACTGCTAATGTGTTGTTATTTTTTATTTATTTATTTTTTCCTCGTAATATTTTTATCATCAACAACGTAAGCTCATACCATCCAGCTAGCTGGCTGCAACTCCCGCAACCCAGAATATTGTCGGTAGAAACACGCGTTACTTTTGTGGTTGACTAAACATGAGAATTAAATATGTTTACAATTTTAAGTATTTTGCTTACAGTTGTTGTTGTGTTGATTTGAAGGAACATAGCGCACATTCACCGTGACACAATAGACGAAAGCAACAGTTTCAGCTTCAGTAGCAGACACTACAATGTTCACTGTTTTCAAGTGCCTTTTTTTTCGTTCGTCTTTTCCGTTTTTTTTTTTTTTTTTTCTTCCACTTTCTTTATTTACTTATTAAAGTATGTAAATACAATACATTCTACGTACAGTGGCTATATATTTGAATTGTGGGTGTTGAATTACTGGCGCTGCCATGTGGGTGGCAATCTGTTGTCCTGTAGCATAAACGTTATAATTTATTGAGAAATCTGTTAATTTTTGTGGTGAAGTTAATTGTCAAAATTAATTAAAATAATACAAGAGCTGCAGTATTAGTACTTAATTGAAAGTGATTGTATTTTTTCACATTTCAGCACATTTGATGTAATTATTTGAGATAACTAAGTAATACATATTTTGAAGGAGACACTGTATACTAAGGAATGATATGCTTAAAGGAGCAAAGACTTTGATGCGAGAAGATGGCACTTTTCAAAGCCAATCCATAACAGTTTGGAAACTTTGAGAAAATGTTAAAAATGTAAGTTTTTAAAAATACAATTTGTGTATTGAAAAACAGGCGGAAATTTAAGGTTTCATGTTCCCTCCCTATAGAAAACTATATTCATTTCTATTAGAGCTTTGGCTTAATGTGTGTGATGCTCATCAGCTTTAAATTTGGATGGTCCAGATCAAGCAACATTTTGAATTAAGAATTCTTTGTGTCATGTACACATTTTTCTAATTCAGCTATTTGCTTTCTTAAAGAACAATTATATTTATGAGTATATTATAATTTTTTGTGACACCACTTTTTCTCAACTTTGTCACAGGACTCTTTAAGAAAATCTGTACTTATGCCATATTTGGCACTACATGAGAATTGCGAATTGAAAATGAGATAATTAAAAACAAATGCAAGAGTCTTCTCAATTTACACATCTATTCTATTGAGGGTTAACCTCAGAAATGTAAAATTAGCAATAAAAATTGAATCATCCTGTATATCCTGCGAGTATCTCATCACAGGGTTTAAGACACAAGAATTTCCATCGGAACAGCGTAAGTTTAATCTGAAGCATTATACAGAATCAAACAAATTTGATGAGCTTCCAAAGACAACAAGCCGAATTGTCACTAAGAAATGTATTGTAATCACTTTTCCTACTTCATTTGAAAGGGTTTAAGCCTAACTTAATTGAAGTTGAAATATCGATACACAATATTAATAGAAATATTGAACAAAGAAAAAACACAAAAATTAAAAACTAAATGCAAAAGAAACTATAGAAAGATATTTACAAGAAAATGAATATAAATTGCAGGAAATGTTCAACAAGCAATATTATTAGATAAAGTATTATAGAGATGGTTGCAGTAGCTGCAGCCAGCCGGAAAAATTTTTCACTTTCATACATACACGTTGGGCTAAACTAATACATATTGAGCTGATTGTGACGGTGCTCATGATGATTATGATGATGGTGTGATTGATTAAACGTAATGATGATGGGGGGATTCTAACAAAGGAAAAAGTTTGCACTGTACAGCAGTGGCTCCACACTTCTGCTATATGCTTCGTATATATGTAGAAGCAACCTTGCTGACTTCACGTTCAATAAAATATAACGATAAACGACGTGATATGATGTCATGTGTGGTAAAGGCAAATGCAATTATTGGTGGAGTAAGAATTAAATATCCGCAAGTATAATAGAAAACGAAGCCCACAGAGAGAAATCAATTGAAATATTCTTGATGCAGCAGCTGCTGCCATCTAACCTACCTATATGTACTTGCATTCCCACATCATTAGCTGTCGCTTTTGTTGTTGTCCTCTTCTAAATATGCTTCCATATATGCCACATGAAGCAGAAAAGCCAATTGAAACTTTTTAAAATGTTGCTTTGTTTTTTCCGTGTGACTTCAACTTTTCTACAAGCATGGAACCAAAAACAAAACAACAAAAAATCAGTTTATACTACGTATATAAAGATATTTTGTTTTCTTAAGAGCTCTGTTTACCCCAAAAATGTTCTCCGTTTCTCCATTAATCGCATGCACTATTTCAATGTATCAATACAAATGCATGCATGCGACAATTTCTTCAAGTGGAAATGGCAATGTGAACACACAAGACTCAAGTTTGTTTGTTTGTTCAATAATGGGCTAAGTTTTCCCATTGACGCAGCTATTATTAGTTGTTAAAACTTGTTACCGAAACACACACAAACACACATACACACACTATGTATGCGGCTGTACGTTCATATGAGAGACGATGTGTGGTAATTTATATGATGAGCGAGACCGAATCGCAATTGCACGAGGAGAATTGTGAAATAATAATATTTAATGGTTAGTTAAATTGATATTCAATAGTAAATGATAATTAATGTCATTAATATTTATTATTATTATTTGGTTTTTGTGTTTTGAGCCTCGAGAAGGGGGCTTCTTGCACGTACTTGTTGAATGTTCACTTAAATCGAGTTAAGAAAAGAATGAAGACTATTTATCAACACGAGTAATTTGTATTTATTGTAAATCCATCGTTAAACCGAAATATATTGTACGACATTCATAACTAAACAACACCTCTCAGACAAACAAGTAACGAAAGAATCATTGACATCGAAAATTTGGAAACAACTGAGCAAATAAATACTTTCCACCGGTTGTATACTGTACTCGTATTTATTTATATGTAAGATATTTATAAATACGAGTATAAAATGCATCTAAGCTAGTTGTGTAACATTTGAATCCACATTTTAGTTCTAATTTCAATTCGATTGTGAGTGTATCGAGGCTAAAGAGTTAATATGTTAATTTTAAAAATTTTCTCGTTTTTGTTACTACACTGGAATATTGTCAACTGTGATTATTATTCTTCGGTTGTTGGATTAGAGGACTTGCTAACTATCGAAGGAAATTTGGTGGCAAATTTAGAAAACTATATTGACAGCATGGAGGACACACATGATGAAATTCTGCAGTAAGAATTCGAGAAAGAGGTCTTTAATATACTTTTTTTTCGAAAATTATTTCGCTCTAGATTTCTTGATGAAGTGGATAGAATACATGCGGAAATTGAATCAGATCCAGCCGATTTTTATGAGAATCCATTAAGTGCAGTCAAGTTGATTAAACGAGTTGTTTTCGACTGGAAGGGCATGGAAGATTTAGTACTGAAAGCAAGTGAAGCTGAAGGTTAGTAATGGTTGATGTATAATTATCATGTAATTTACATTGGATTTCTGATAGCGTACGCAAATCAAATTACCCGTTTGAACGATCAAGAATGGAAAAAGCCTACAACAGATGATTTACAAGGTGCTGTTCAGGGCTTGCAACGTCTTCAAAAGACATATGCTCTACAAACAAAGGATCTAGCAAATGGAATAATAATGGATCGCAAATTTAATATATCTTTAAGTGCCAGTGATTGTTATCAAATCGGACTACATCTATATAATAGTCAGATATATTTACATGCACTCGAGTGGTTGACGCAGGCACGAATACGTTTGGAAAATGATTTGGTTCGAACAAAAAATGTCTATGAGTTTCCCTATTTGAATGATTTGCAAATTTTAACCTATCTAGCACCATGCTATTTCAATTTGGGTTTGTATTTCTCTGTGCCAGCGTATAAATTGTAAATAATTGATAGATTTATAAACAACACAAAAAGGTAATAGCAAAATGGCAATGTTGCTGAATGAACAAATATTGGAAAAAGAACCGGAAAATGCGTATTCTTTGCAAAATAAGCCACTCTACGTAAACAGAAACTATGAGGAACGTCGTACACTGCTGCCATTACCGCCTGTTGTACCTGCAACGGATGAGGTGAGTATCAATTCAGCAATGTCGGTTGACTAAACTACTAAATCCACATGCATTCGATTAGAATTCAAACTCTGATGAACTATATGCGAAGACTTGCCGTGAAGAACTGAAGCAAACGCCTAAAGAGCAGCGAAAACTGCGATGTCGTTATGTCAATAATAATGTGCCATTTTGTTCAATTGCACCCTTCAAAATGGAAGAGCTCAGCCTTGAACCTTTTGTTGCCTATTACCATGAAGCAATTTATGAAAATGAAATTGCATACATTATAAATGCAACTCAATACAAGATAGAACGATCGCAAGTGGGTGGCATAACATCTCATTTTTCTGATATTCGTATAAGTAAAAATACATGGTTATGGTATAATGAAAATCCACTCTTGGCTAATCTAGAGCAACGCTTGGAGGATATTACAGGATTAACAATAAAGACAGGCGAAGCACTGCAAGTGGCCAATTATGGCGTTGGTGGTCACTATGGACCACACTATGATTTCAACGAGGTAAGTGAGTTAGTAAAATTATTGATATATTTTTATTAATTTTTTTTTTTTTGTTCTCAGGAACCAGATTATGATTTCGACGGGAAGGGCAATCGTATATTGACTGCTTTATTTTATGTAAGTATGAATTACAAAAAAATAGTATTAGGGTGTCATAAGATGTTATATTGTCAAAGTGTTTGGTGTCCGTACAAAAGTGACTTAGCTTAAACCTAAAATAGATAAGTGTATGAGCTTTTGCGAATCACCTAAAGAAGACTTTTTCCTGATACAATCATTGATATAAAATGGCCGCGATGAAGCAAGCAAATGTGAAGATTTAATTTATTAAAAACATAAATTAAATAACGAAATCGTATTTTTCTACTAATAATTTTATTCCGCTTTCCATGCGCTCTTCGTAGATCAATGATGTTGAACTTGGTGGCTCAACAGCATTCCCCAAATTACATTTAGCCGCTCGTCCAATACGACGTAGTCTTGTATTATGGTATAATTTGCACAAATCTTTAGATGTGGACTATCGTATGCTACATGCTGCTTGTCCAGTTATAAAGGGTTCCAAATGGAGTAAGTTCAAATGCAAATAAATTAATAATAGTACCGCTAAAATATTTAATTTTCAGTTTGTAATGAATGGTTCCATGAGAAAGGGCAAGAATTTCATAGACCATGTGATTTAGTACGTGATAATTACAAGTCTTTCGGGCATAAAGTTCAAGCATGATAATTTTGAATGGAAACATGTAAATAGAGGAAATCAAATAAATTATATTTAACTCCTTCGTGTCCTTACTTTATACATACAATTATAAGTATATATCATTGGTGAGATAAATGGTATTTCAAAAATGATGCAATTCAATTTATCGCTGAGCTTGTCTCTGAAAAACAACTTAAATATAGCCCTGCTTGTGTCTGTTACATAAAATCCAGCAACTGAACAAATAAACTAATGTATGTATACGTATGCGAGTAGTTGAATTAATAGAAAAAAATATTTACATACTTTCTTATCTAGCCAAATATACAATTTGATATATCATACATATTTCCATGCAGTTGTACTTGTAATAGGGGACAAAATACGTATATATTTAGTCTAAAAATGGGCAGTTCAGTGATTTTGGCTCATAGCACGTACAATTATGGGAATTTCATAATTTGGTTATTAAAAATCTCTTGCAATTTTATTAAATTTGTCATTGATGACAAAGAGGTGATAGAAAACCGCTATATTGTTTTTTATGGGTGATGACTTAATCCCATCTATCAGTTCTAATTTTGATACTATTGAAATATAACAAATACGACAGATTACTACCTACTACATATTAAATTTATTGCTGCTTTCTGTTATACTCATTCCCATGTATTTAAATAAATCTTCATCATCCGTATGATATGGCTTCATACTCACATATGGACGTACAGTAATTGTGTCACACCATTTAACCTTCCCTCACAAGGTAAATTTATTGTCGATGATTGTCGGATATTACGTGCACACAAACACATGCCCATATGTCTATGAATTATAGAACAAAGTAAGTATATATATATATACTACATATGAACACTCCTACATCCATTGAACCTTCCAAGAGCAACAATAACAATCGATTAAATCGACTATGTTGAGCGCTGTGCTCTTATATACTAACAATGACTCCAACAAATACAGCAAGTAATGACAACATCATCATCATCATCATCTATATTATTGTATATGTATAATAGAGTGGTCCTTAGTTCTGCATAGCATAGAGTATGACTAAGCTTTCGAAAGTACACCCTCAAATGTTGCGTGAGCACATAAAATGCTACACTGGGAGGCTTGAATCAATAAAATTGCAAAATATATTAAAGAAACTTTGTTCTGTGTAATACTGGAAACAACAATATTGGAACCATCAATCGTCTTAATTAAGATTACGATTACAATTAGGTTTGTTCTTAGAGTGTTTTGTTATTAATGTTATAGTTTTACATTGACATTGTGAAATTTAAAAGTGGAATATGCAGATATCTGAATTTTTAGCTGACATTAATCTATTTTTATGTAATTTTTCCAATATGAATTTTTACCGGCCAAAGTGCGCAGTTTCTTTGTGAATAAGCAAAGTTATCTTAAATGGGCTGACATTAATTGCTCCTCGAACGATAATTGCTCCCCGAACGGTAATTGCTCCCCAAACGGTAATTGCTCCCCGAAAATGGAATTGTTTAGTGCCATACTTCTGCAAAACTTCTTTTGAAAGCATTTTTTCTATGTTGTGCCTTTAGCGGCACTCAAAATTTACGCATTTTAAAAAGTGAGTGCCAAATTTTACGCGTTTATACTTTTTTCATTTTTACAGTTCTTCATTTTTGTATTATTTTATTTTAGTGTCTCATTATAACTCAAAGACTTACTATTTTGATTACAGATTACATTTGACATGTAATACAATTTAATTTGATACCGAGAAAACAAGTATTAATATGGAACGTTTTAGTGGAACGCCTTATGATGAGGTGTATTAAAAAGGTGCACGAGTATATTTACATATGTAAGTGAATCTGAAATTCGCTAAGTAAGGAACACTCTAATGTTCGTTGTTATCATCATTAGTATCAGTGTTATTCTATTGGCAATATAGCATTGTGGCACCTTCGTTCCATGTACACGTAAATATAATGTGTATGTACATATAAGCTTAATGTATGAGCCATCTTGTAAAACACCGTTAGCATTATATACAAGTGTTGGTGGAGGTACTACAAAATGCGGCGCAAACTTTGAAAACTGCCAATAAAGCTATTTTGAACGATGTATATACAGATTACATATGATGATGATGACAATGACGATACGGAAAGCGAACAGATTGCGGGGTTGATTATAGATAATAAAAGGTAAGCGAGGCAATTTGAATGTGATATATACAATATATTCATAGCGATTTTTTAATACTCGTAGTAGTTGATATTTTTTTTTTCAATTGATATTTGTTCTGTCACTCGGAATCGGATAATAAGTACGTACATCATATGCAAATTCAAAATGAAATGAAATTCAAATTTCCATGAACATTTCATTCAGTTCGCTCAATATCATCTCTCAATGCTTCTAAAGTTGCTGGTTTGTTTGCATAAATCGGTGGCTTCTGGAGATAACACTCTCATCAAATTTGTCTTTCAATAAATTGAATGTGTCTCGAGATGTATTGCACGTGCCACCCGTCTTATAAACTCTTCCGTAAAGGACATTTTAATGATATTGTGATCCACAACTTAATGTACTTTCAGATAAAATAAAGATCGTCTTGTATTTCTAAACAAGTTCCTGTTTATTTTTTTTTTTTTAAGTTGGTGCGCTCTTATTGTGAAACCATATATAAAGGACAAAAATGTGAGAACACAATTGTTGACCGGTTCCATATGTGAATTGAAATTAAGGAAATATATGTGAGGGGGGCGAAAATCCCCTTTAAAATTGTTAGTAAAATTGATATTACCCACTATGTTTCTCCCATTAGCACTATTCGTTCTAATTTAGTACACTTTCTACATTTAGCATCGTATGCACACACCTCTCGTATTGCCAACTATAAATTTAAATTCGAAAAACAGGTATGTTATTTTTTACAGAAATTGCAAAAATGAAGCAAAAAAATCGCGAATAATTGAAGAAAAGCAAAATGAAGCGCTACGAGAAGAATTCGCAAGTCATTCGAAAACCGAGGTTTTTGGCTTCGTGATAATTTCACTATTTTACAATACTTTCATATTTCACCAATACCTAGGCAAAAAGTTTCATAAATTAATTGGTACCTTACATTACTTTACATAAGAAGCCATTTAAAGATGTTTTTTTAAATAGATTTAAAAATTTTAAGAATAGTTGATATTACTTTATTTGTACAACGTTCGAATTGTTTTCTTTATCTTGTGTCGATGTGATGTGAAGGAGTTATAGGCGCCGAATGTCGAAAAAATCGTATTATTCCACCTAACACCGGGTGACCAAAAATCACCAGATTAAAAAAAAAATCTAATTAATTATAACTACAAGCGTTGATATTGAAGGTTTGATAAACCATGAAAAAACTCATTTAACTCGCTGGATAAGTAAATTTTTCTTATAAAAGAGCCTATATATTATTTTTTATGTCGGTATAAAACCAATAAACATTTTTTTTTTAATTTGTATCCTTTAAGAATATAAATATTTTTCATAAGTTAGAGAAATTTGCATTTTGTAAAAGATAAGTTGAAACCTTCAAACCAATCTTTCAACATATGTTGTACTCGTCACAAAAATTGTTTAGACCTTCAACAAAAGATGTTCAACTGGCCCCGACATCCCGTACATATTTTTACAGCAGCTTTCAAATGCATTATTCAGAACTTCAAGCAAAATATTAACCATATATTTTTCTTCATTACAATGCAAACAAATATTACAAGAGTGAAAGATAATCAAATTATTTTATTTTATACCCTATTCGATCATATCTTTTTTTGTAAAGATCTGGTAGCACGTTATCGTGCAGGAAAATATGTTTGACGTTTTGAATGTCAGCTGTCAAATGGCGATTTCTTCGAATATCGCGTACTTCATTACTTGATTTTGATAATACACTCGTTGTGCTTTGAGATTTTTGCTGTGTCTTTCTCCGATTAATAGAAGTGATTCCAACAGATATTTTACAAAGATAAATAGTATCAATTAAAAGTGCATTAATTTCGAATCGAAAGTGTAAGAATTCAAGTGTTTCGAAAGAATAAGAAAACGTAATTAATTTATAAACAAATCTCATACTTATAATATACATACAAAAGCATTTGGGAGGGGAAGGCACGCATTAATTTGTGTCGGCACTAAAATCTATCGTATTCCACCCCCTTCCGCTCTATCTTTCTAAAATTTTCTATTTTTATTAATTTAAGTGATATTAGGTTGTTGCCATCTCTATACATGTGTTAATGGCGCGCTTAAGTGTATGGAATATATAGAAATTTGATATATGTAGATATGTAATAAATATTTACATGGAAATCTTATTTGCGCTTGCATATTTACATTTCTAGAAATTAACATAGAAAACTATGTTGTAGATATTAAATGAATTATGTGCTAAGGGATAGTTTCCTGTAAAATACAAATAAATATGAAATCAATATACAATAGCAATTAAATCACAGCAGAAAAGCTGATGGAAGTTAATATACATAATATCATAAAAAGTAAATAACCCTGGAGAAATGGATTAAACAATGTTGCATTTCATTAGATATTGCATGGGATAATTTTATTTTTGGATACATTTTTTAAAATTGAAAATTGATTCAGATTTTGAGTTATAACTTGTAGAAATATTGGCCCATAGTTATTTAATAAAATTAGAATCGGCTTGTTTGACATATTTCCCATAGAGAAAATATGTCAATAATTCAGATTCTAACTTTGACATAATTATGGGTCATTATCTTTTATTACCTAAAGTTTCTACATATTTAGTGAAGCTTTAACACTCCCTTTTTTACGTAGCATGAACGTAAAACGTTTTACATTGCGAAATGAACAGTTCTTGTTCGTGAACAAATTCGAATAGCCAAGCTCCGAATATATAAAAAAGTGTATTTAATTAGCGCCCACATAATATAGTTAAAGTATGTCTGTCTTCTGTCTGGTTCGCACACATTATAACTTATTTAATATATCATCGAGGTTTTGTGGTTAATAAGTAGCTCCATCACAAATTTCTGGTACGATCCGGTCAATAATGTCGCTTTATATCCTTTAAATGAAGTGATATATTTTGAAAATAAATTCACATCAACACCAGCGTTTAATTCAAGTAGCAATCTCAGCACCATCACCATCACATCAACTCAAATCCTTCAAAATTGAAGTTCAAGTTGGAGCTGAAGATTTGCGCTGTTATTGTTGTTGTTGTAGCAGCAAGAATTTCTGCTGAGTTGAATGGACCTTGGTTAACCACATCGACTTGAGTGCTTCAGGGATGTAGACTCGTCCATTCTTGGGAAGCGATTTGCGCAGTGTTGGCTGTTATATTTTGTTTTTGTGTTGATATACTGATTGTTTCTACTACTAAAATGTTTTGTTTGTTTAATATTGTTTTCATGGTCGACTGTTGAACAAACAATAAATAATTTTCTTGCCTTTCTCAACATAAATTAGAAACTCATGCGCCAACAGTTTCCTCGATATATGTATCAAAATATTTCTGGATTTTTCCCAAAAATACTCGTATAAATGCAACACTAGCAATAGCATTGAATTGAATTTCTCTCGTTTTTGCTGCTGCGCTTTCTCCCAAATCTCTCGATAATATTTTCTCTAAATGAACGTTATTCTCTTGACGGTTTCTCAATTTAGACACACATATGTGTTGTATATTTTTATTATTGCTTGGAATATTTAAACTTACATACATAGAATTGTACATATCTGCAATAAGAAAATATTGCCTTCCTACAAAGTATTTTTGTTGTGCCGCATTCAGTTTCTTATTGGATTTGTTCATGTTGCAGTGTGTTGGTAATAGTGGCGCAGTTAGCAAAATACAATTTTAATGAAAAAACAAAAAGAAAATAAAAATAAAGCGAGTGTAAAATATAATACTTTGATTTTAGAGAATTAATTATTTTATATCTATTAATCCAAATTATTAATTTTTTCTTCGATTATTTTCAATTCAATTCAGTTATTTGCAAAGAGTACTTACGCGCATTACCATAACGACAAATACGGCAAAATAGTATCGCTCCAACAACATTCGGTTATTTCTCAACAGTGAAGACAACTTAAGTAATACAAAGATAACGTATATTATACATACATAGATACTAGGACGGTTCGTTGTGAAAAATAAATCCGAAGATGCTACTAAATCGAAACAAGTAAAGAATTTAATTTGCAAACTTCTACGTTTTTACATTGATTTTCAATTTTATGTTACTTTTGCTTCAAGCTATTGTATTTATATTTGTAATTTAATTAATTTTCCTCCTTCTACCACACTTATCTATCCTCAACCCCCACCCACCCATTGCTTTGCTGAGAGTGAGTGGCTTTTTACAAATATTTATTTATAAGAAATGTGTACATGTATATGGATGGATGTAGGTGCATATGTGCGCTTCCAGAAATTCCAGTTTCACACATTACGCTAACATATGTTTTGGTGTCTCTTTTTTTTTTTTCTTTCTGTTTTTACCAATTTCCAACTGTAGTTTCTTGATCTTATTATATTGTTGATGATATTTACAAAATGAATATTTTGTGATTGGAATTTGTTTTTGTAATTATCATATATGCTCCAATGACTATTATTAGTTGTGTACGCAACAAAATCGCGAACATGAGACGTGTACTATAATTGAAATTTTTATTTATTTTATCGATTTATATTTTTAGGCCATATGTTTGATCGTTTAATTCAATTCATTTAACATTACCCTCATGACTAATTTAATTAATTATGGTTTTTTGTTATCGGAAGCCATTATTATCTCTATTTTTTTTTTCAAGATTGTTCTTTCAAGATTCCGGTCGATTTTACTTACGCGAGCTTTTTGAATAAATACATCTATATTTTCAAAATTATCTTCCATATAGCGGAAATATCAACAACAACTAGTTGTATTTCTCGAATTCAGTAATATATTGTACTTTTCCATATACACACATTCCCAATGCATCTACTACAGTTGTACACATGTGCAGTGTATGAAGGTTTTACCCCACTTTATTATTGTTTACTCTTTATCATTCATTCACATTTGTAATTGTTTATTTATATCTTATTTGGAATCTTCTTTTAAGAGAAAAAATAATAAAAATATGCCAAGTACTTGGAAATTTTTGTGTGCGAAGGCATATGTCCATTTTGCTTACTCAACGCAATGATGAGCTTCCTTAAAATTATGGTGGTCCAATGCGGCTTTCATGGTTATGCATTTGCATATTATGTTTATGGACTTTTGCCGGCTGTCTATATATTTTTTCTTTTTATTGACAAATTGTTCACAGATCCAATATCTTTGAATTTTGTTGTCGCCTCGTAAAGGCATAGCCGCTTTAAATATTCTCAAAAAAAAATCCAGATGGCGATAATTGAGTCTATGTAAATCGATATTATTGTATTTATATATCTGATTATGGAATCTGAGAAAAATCCCAATTACTTAGCTCCTCTCAGATAGAATAGTGTACATTTTAGCTATTTAGAGTGTTATCATCTCTGCTTGTATGTTTTAATCTTTAAAGCTAATTTAGCAAGTAACAATACAAAATATTAAACTACTTCTTTGACCTTAAACATTTCGTAATCATTTCTTATTCATTTTTTCTTTATTATCAAATAGCTCTGCTCACTCTTTCCCTCTCACTCTTAGAGTTCTTGAGCTTCAATATATTTTGTTAATTTTTGAGTGTATGCCCGAATGTTGAACCTATTATTTGTTCAGTGCCATAATATGACACATTACAATTTGTAATTTGAATCCCTCCTGTCTCTCTCTCTCTTTCTCTCGCGGCTTATTGTTTTCTCACTTAATTGTTTTATCTGTCATTACTCCCAACTCATCATTCTTTATAATCATAATAAAGGTTCGCTTCCACTTTAAATTAGTGCTGTTTATATCTTCTTCGCATGTATTCTCTCCATTTATGTTGAACTTGTTGCCGTTTTTTTTTTTTTTATTTCTATTTTTCGACTCTTTCGTCGCTAGCAATATTTATTTTTAAAGTCACATTTCGATGGAAATCGATTGGTGTTAATTGAAAGTATCAATTGGACTATTTGTTTGTTTCTCTTGTGCTATTTTGCTTTGGTCAAATTTCTAAAGTAGTTTGTTGCGTTGGCATCTTTTAGTTACTTCATATCAGTCATTGTGTTGAGCTTATCATTCGAGTGTGCTCATTCAAGCCGAATTAGAGGTTTCGAATGTGTTAATACGAAAATTACATCATAGCTTGACTCGTAGTAGCGGTTAGAATCGATAAAAAGGTTGTGTACATTGAAAAAATCTTTAAAAAGCATGAAGTTAAGTATTAGTTTAAACTATGCTGCTGATTGTGATTCTTTCTATATATATATTTTGATTTGAATATGGGCAATAAATTATTAATCATAAACGATATATATTATCACCGTGTAATTTGATAAGATAACAAGGGCAGTCTAAAAGCTAAAAGACTACATAGTGTTATTGTAGAAATCGTAAATAGACATATTTATATCCATATAATTAAAACGAGAACAAAAATTAATAAGTTGAGCGAAACGAATGTTGACTGAGTGAGAATTGAACGCTCCAAATTTGTTCAACGCCGACGCTTATGAAATGAATTTGATGCACGAATTTTTATCATCTGGCATAAGGCCAAAACAGCAATTTGGTAAATGTATA
The DNA here is from genome assembly GCA_963854835.1 of Megamerina dolium. NCBI lineage: Eukaryota > Metazoa > Arthropoda > Insecta > Diptera > Megamerinidae > Megamerina > Megamerina dolium. The sequence continues at coordinate 1,132,695 of OY978526.1, read as the reverse complement.
ACCAAAAGATGAACAAACCTGAGTATTGAGTATTGTTGTTGACATATCTGTAGTGTTACTTACATACGCATTTGTTACTTAATTCTTGCTTTCATTAGTTGGTAAAAATATGAATGAATATGAGTCTATATTTGTTTATATGTATGTGGAATATATATTTATTTCAATAACTCGTCATTTTTTTTTTTTTTATTTATTATTGGTTTATGAGGGTACCTGATGCTCTACATTTTATTAAACCAATGTGTACAACCGTATGTCGTTGCAGTTTTAAAACCAACTTTTATCGAAATGTGTTTTTTTAACCTTTCCCTTAGAATTTAGAGGACAGTAGAAGATATGTGACTCTGTTGATAACTTCCAGCAAAATAAAAATTAAAATTGTTGAAGAAAAGCCCCCGAAACATTCTGTTCTTTGATTTTATTGTGGTGTGGTTGAATTTATTTCTAAAGTAGTTGTGCTTCCGAGCCATGTAGAGAGAAACTATTCTTTCTTCCCAACCGAATACTACATCTAATTTTTGTACGCTGTATGAAAAATATTTAATAATATCGCAAGCGGACACATATGAATTTGTGAGTTATGAAATTTATGTGTTATTGCATTATTAATATGGTCTATTTAGTTTACAATGCACTCTAGAATATGTACACATACTGAATTCAACATCAAAATACCGAATATAATGCGTTAATTAATTAAATAGTGGTGCCATTTGCAGTTGTTGTTGTTATGAATTATGGGTATATAAAAATAGCGAGTACGTCGTATTTAAGCAATTTTTAGCCTGGCTCTCTTTCTTTCACATATTAATTCACTCGCATCAAAATAATAATTAATGTGGCTACAAATAGCAGCAACAACAAATGGATTAGCATCATAATTAAATGCGATCATTATGAGGAAAATAACAGCATGAAATTGCGTTAAATTGATTTTCTTTCATTTTATTAAAGCAGAGACGTTTATGTAGTACAAATATTTTTTATAAATTCTTTTAATTACATTTCGATTGAATGACAAATTGATTTGCTAACTAATTTCAACAATGTTGATCACGTTCAATACTATGATATTTCTTATTTAAACTGCCACGTGTCAATTGATTTAAATCGATTATTGACAAATACGGCTTTGGCGGTACATTCAGTGGTAGCTCAAATGTTACGCCGCCATTATTACGTACAATTTTTTCTGCAGCCGGTGCACTAGAATGCTTGTGTGATGTGGCATCTGATGCCGAGAAATTCAATGCATCAAATTTGGATGATTTAATCGACAGCAAAGAGAATTGATCATTTGCATGTGCGACCGCCGAATTGGCCAAGACACGACGATGATAGCCGTTGTGATAGCCGCCGCTAAAGTGACTGCTACCCGGAGCCGAGATGTATGGACGTAGTGGAGAAAAGCCAGTAACACCCTCATCAGAGGAACCGCCCGAGTCATAGCAAATGGACAGATTCGTATATGAGATGGGTGCTGAACAGCGTGTCGTCTTTGGGCGCGCTTTAACTTCGTAGCGTGATTTCGAGCGTGAGCGGTGTGTTCGCGGGCGATTACGTCTCTTTTGACGTATCTCCGAGGGTAATGGTGCTGTCAGAACATTAATGAAACGATAATAGTGGAGAAAGGTACGTGCTAAATTTCGACCACAACGAAAATCTGTAATAAATTGATATACTATTTTTAGACAAAATTATATACTTATGTGTGCATTTTTCATATTACAGCCATCCTCATTGTAGATGGCCATCGTTTTGCCATCTTTGAGATAAAAGCCCTCCATTGACACCTCCAGCGTATATGAATTGACCGTATCACTTAAGCGTTCACAGCAGAAACGACGCGCCGTACCCACTTTACGCTCATCGGCATTAAACATCATATTCTCGCTGAGATAGTCCGATGCATTGGCAGCAAAAAGTCGCGGAAATACCAAATGTCGTTCATGACGATACACGTCCTCATATGTATTGCCATAAATGAAACAGCCACGTTGGCTATTGTGTGCATGTAGATCAATGACAAAATCAACTTGATATGTCTACAAAAAAAAAAAAAAAATCAACGATTATGTACATATATTACGATGAACTCCTGAACTATAGCTTACATCTGAATTATCCAATTCTTTTAACATAGCCTTAATGGCAAATAGAGTGGGATGTGAAAATTCTGTTGCTACATGCCAGGTGCGATTCAGATCCTGTCCGATTAGATTGCAACGATTATTGCCAAGGAACACACCATCCGGATTGACCATTGGTACAATTTTAAAGACAAAATTCTCCCGCAACACATTCGCTATGGCATGGTTGCTCAGCAGAAATTCAATTAATCCTTGGCACACAAAAGAAGTTGGCGTCTCACCGGGATGTGAACGACACAATATGACTACAACGCGTATAAAGTTACGCTCCAGACGATGTCTATCCACTTTACCAGTTACGTGGTCGATTGTTATCAGATCTAAATTACGATTTTGCTGTAAATGCAATGCAAATGCAAATGATGAAATGCTCATAGAGTTTCTGCATAAGTTTCCTTCTGGCTTACCAAAGTTTTTGTCAAAACTGTACGCACAAAACGTCGATCATTCGCTTGTCGCGCCTCGATCACATTCAAATATGACTGCAAACGTGAGTAGCTGTATGGTGCAGCAACGGCGAATTGATAAACATCATCCTCCTTATCGAATACGAATGCAAAACTGAGCACATAATGATTCTGATGCACCGGCGAACGATAGTAGAACACAGTCTTCTTTGATAATCGCTGCCATTTCGGACGACTCGATGATTTTACCAGCGGTGTCAAGCAAGCATTATATAAATTATACGCTTTACTCATGTTGACCACGTTGAAGATGACACGCTGATCTTGTTTCACATTGTCCACCGTGAAATTAAACCAAAAACGATAACGTGGATTACATGTATCCGGACGCAAAAAGAGATCATATTCAAAATCACCAACAAGATCAGCTTTGCCCAAGTTGCCCGTCTCGAAGGCGGCATCAAAACACAGGTGACCACGTTTAGCTTTGCCACTTTGGCCGGGTGGTCGTATAATAACGCGTGATACATTACCGAGACCACCCTCCCCATCGCTGTCTTCGCTTTCTGCGTCAAAGAGAGAGTGGAGTTGAGAGAAAGACTTGAAAAATATGCGGTATTTTCATCAATCCTATATTTTTACCCTCATTCAGACGCTCATACATACTGGTATGTCTTAAGGGGTCACAAGCTATACCTATCATTTTGACTAAATAATCCGTTAAGAACTACTTGAATGTAGATTTAAAATGCTTCTAAAATAAATAGTTTCTTAGAATATGCTTTTAAGTGTTTTGTGTGTGAATTTTGAGGCAACACCTTTAAGAGTTCATTATAAATGTCATAGTGTGATGAAAACCACTTTGGTTGCATTTCATCCATACACGCACATATGCACTTGAACAATCCATATGTGCACCTTTTTATTTCATTTAACCTTTGTTTACTCGCAATTGTGCAAGAAAGAGCATATTATCTTATTCGTACATACAAGTAGCTATTGGCTGACATACAGGAAGTCACTTTGACGTTTGTACGACGTAAGGTGTTAGTACTTCTACATATTACATAGATTTATATAAGTATGCACTTTCAAAAGTACCTTCTTCCTTCGCATTAACAAAATTCCTCCTTTTTGGCATATGCGTGCCAGATTAGTATTATTATGCTTGTTGGAATGTTAATATGACTTTATCATTGAGATGTCTCACTACATTGTCTTTCTGTCCTTACATATGACTATTGAATAAAGTGTTGGGGAATAGGATTTTTAATAGAGCTTTCACCATTGCTACGGCTGAATACAGTGTGGCCCATTTTTTTGTTACTTGAAAGCAAAGTAGTCCTACATCATCTCACAATGACAAGTTGAAATCGCTCTTGTGCGCGGTTTTTGTTGTAGGGTTTAAAATGTTACTCTCAAATTTATTTTCATATTTTTAAATTTAATTTCCATAAGTATTTAACTTGAACGAAAATTTAATTTGTGGTTACAAAGGAATTACATTTTTTGTGACAGTGTACACTGTACACTTGGATGACGGAAGTCCCTTAACTCGAAATGCAATATAATTTTTCATTTCACAATTCTATTTAATTCAAACGTAAAAACATATAATTTGAGCTCATAAAAGAGTGCATAAGATTGTTATTTCCTTTGGACCCTTTTTATGAGTCCTAATTGTGAGTCAAAATAGACTTCTAAATATGAATCATAAATGAGTCTTAAATATGTATCATAGAAGACTCATGAGTTAGACGAATTATGTGTCCTTCCTGGATGAATTTTTTAACTTTTTTCATCCCTTTTATGAGTCTTTAATTAGCATCTTTTTAGCGTTTTATGAGTCATTAATTATGTGGTTAAGAAACATTTTTTTTTTTTTTTCAAATTGTTACCTTATTCATCTGAATGTACATGAAATTAGAAATTGCCGAGTAATTTATTATAAATGGAATGATATTATTGTCCATCAGATAATCATAATACATGATATTGAAAAATACGAACATTTTATACATTTGATAAAAAATTGATTATGAAAGAAAAATATATTAAAAAGGAAAACGTTCAGAAATAGAATCTAAATATGAACATTTACTGGAAAGCATCTAAAATGCACAAAATTATATTCATTTTAGAGTAATAATAAGAACGTTTGAACCATAACTTCAAGTGAAGCAAATTAGATTGAGAAAAGGATTCGATTTCTTCATTCAAAGTAGGCTTGAATATGTGAAAAAAAAACTATACAGCATAGATTTGAGATATAATGCATTTTGGTTATTATTATACCAACCTGAATCACCCATTATATATTCGCTATAGCATCAGCAACATGTTAAAACTGTGTAAGGCAATCAGCTTGTAATAATACGCTCAACATTCAGTTCTGGAAATGAAAAAAAAAAAAATTAAAATAAAAAATAGAAATGCATACTTTACACGCTCACAAACATGACATTGATGCACTGCAACCGCTAAAGTGTTTTGCCTATTCCTCGTTAGTTTTCTTTTAAAATATTCTGATTTTCTTTTTATTATTATTTTTTTTTTTTAATGATTGTCAGTCAATGAAGAGCAAATATTTCGCGTGCAAAATTCACCTTAGTTATTTCCTATTAGTTATTCACTTTCGTCTTATCGTAAATTAAAAAAATAAATGCATTGCATACTTTAGGTGTGTCAGAATAAAACGCGAATAAAATAGCTACTTGACGATTGAATATTAGAGAATGAATTTTCTAATGCACAACAATGTTGAATTACGCCCACTTTATTTGCGTTCCACGTGAAATAATTTTATTACTTTTTTTTTTCACCGTCAAAAATACTTCAGGACGACAACATGGAGCGCGAACTTCTTTACATGCTATGCGTATTGCAATTTCTTAGCAATTGTAATGACGAGGTCGTTTGTTGTAACCGCGAGACCTCGTTGAGCACTCATCTACTATTAGCTATTAGTAGCAATTTCAAGCAATGCCATGAATGAATCTGTTTTCTTATGCCCGAACCATACACAATATGATATGCATGGTAGTGTCGATGTTTTCCAGAAATTTGTTATTATTTTTCACTAAATATTATTCTATGTTTGATCAATAATATGTGCATGTTTTAAGCTTGAATTTTTCCGTAGCGTTTTCATTGCATTGTATTGTTCTAAAGAGTCAGCTCATTGTCATAGTTGCTACGAACCTTTCAGTAGGTCCTAGTTTAGCGTGTTAATAAGTTGCAAAAAAAAAAAATCAACAAAGGGTGAACGATAGCGCAAAAAGTTTTACTTTCTTCTTCTATATTTTTGTTTTTTGCATAATAAAACTTTATGAAAGATAGTTAATTGCTACTGCCTTACTCATAAGTGTAACTTGTGTATGTGCGATGTGTTGAAAGGACGAAATACAAGTAGTTCAATAGGTTATTTATTCATTTTTTTTCTATGAAACCTGAAATAAAATCAATAAATTTGCATATATAAATATTTTTCACATTTGTTGAGCATGTAAACACGTTTTTATGTGCGTGTATCGCGTAACTACACGTATTGCGTATGTGCTATTGATATTATGTTATCATGAGTGTCAAGAATTTTCATATTGCGTATGTCATAGTCTATAGCCATTAACATTTGAATATGTTAAAACGCAGGTACTTTCAAAAGAAAGAAAAAAAAAGAGAGAGAGAAACCATAATATCATTTGAATTGTATGTTTTGTTTTGTTGGCTTGTTTTTGCTTTAATGGTTTATTTTTATTGAGATTTCAACTAAATGTTTCATGTCGAATTTAGGCACCGCAATTAATATCGATAAAAACGAAATTTATTATTTTCTTGTTTTAATTATATTTTTCTGCTATCGTAAACATTATTTTTTTACCCAATTATTATTTTCGATCCCTGATTCATTTGCTGATGTATATACTATTTTAAGATAAAATCCATATGCTCAAATATATTGCAGGTTAGGTAGCATACGTCCCCCAAAACGTTGCAGGAACGACATGGATGCAGCTTCAGCATCAGATATTGTCATAATACATGGCAACTCGCATCCAGATTTGGCAAATTTGGTCGGAGAACGTCTGGGTATAAAGAGTGGTGGCTGTTCGGTGTTTCATAAGACCAATCGCGAAACAATGGTCGAAATAGGCGATTCGGTTCGTGGCAAGGACATTTATATAATACAAACTGGTACAAAGTGAGTTGAATGATATTCCATTCTATTTGAAGCAGCAAATTTACTAAATTTCTATTTCCTTTTCCTTAGAGATGCTAATAATAACATTATGGAATTGTTGATCATGGCATATGCTTGCAAAACATCATCAGCACGCTCAATCGTCGGAGTCATCCCATACTTGCCGTACTCGAAACAATGTAAAATGCGCAAACGTGGCTGCATTGTAACGAAATTATTGGCAAAGGTTTGCAATTTAGAATTGTGTGTTGTGCGTATGTATTAAATAATTCTATTGAAACACTTAGATGATGTGCACTTCCGGATTGACACATATTATCACGATGGATTTGCATCAGAAAGAAATTCAGGGCTTTTTTGATATACCCGTTGATAATTTAAGAGCTTCACCATTCTTATTGCAATATATTCAAGAAAGTGTAAGTGTTTTCGCACGAATAGAGAGATAGAAAGAGCATCCATATAAACAGCTATCATTTATACATAATTGTAGATACCCGATTATCGGAATTCAGTTATTGTTGCACGCGATCCTGGTTCGGCCAAAAAAGCTACATCATATGCAGAGCGTTTGCGTTTGGGTATCGCTGTGATACATGGGGAGCAAAAAGAAGACGAAAGTGATGAAGTTGATGGTCGTTACTCGCCACCACCAGTGAGGTAGGTTCTATGTACACATGATACAAAGAGAATATGTATGAGAAAGTGTAAATCATAGGCTTTCTCTGCTCATACATACATATTGCATACTAAAACACACAAAATACAGCTAATGCATCCGTCATGCTTGTACATCTAAATAAAAATACATTATTGCTTAATGTGGTTAAATACATATATTTTATTTTAATCGTTCGACATATATGTATAATTTTTGTTTTGTTTTCATTATTCTTTTTTATTTACTGTGTTAGTTAAATAGAGTAGGCGCTCGATCATGCAAACTAATCGCATTTCTCATATTGTGATTCGATTTTATATGCCCAAAGTATACAAAGTATACGCTTGAAAACATAATTTTCTACGGAAGATGGGCATATAAATCGGTTACTCTAGTTTGTGGTATATGAATGGTACCATGACCGCATTTATATCGTAAAATAGTACTTACTATCCCAGATATCTAAAGCATTGATGATACAAAAGATCGAGTACCTATTATATTCTGTTAAATGTAATCAGATATTAAATGTAATAAATTCATAATTATTGATAGTTGTAATAATCTTGATGTTTGTATGCTAACACATATTCTGTTTACGCTCACATTAAATATAACTTACATACCTCATCATCTCTAATGAACGGCACAATTTGCTCCATCACTAACACACATAATCATCGTGTGCATTTTACTACCTAACTCATTGGGTAGTAAGCGTAGCATAGCATATTAATTTGTTCATAATTTGTCTCTATCTCTGTGTGTGCCTCACTCTCTTCTCTAAATCACAATAATAATGTATCTTTATTTAATACTAATTCTTTTCTTATATTTTCTTCTTATCCAAAGTACATTTCAACTTGAACTTGATTCTTAAATGTAAATACAATGAAAACGGAGTAAACGTAACTAGAAACGAAAGAAAATATAACAATTTAAAGCATAAAAAAATTTTTTGTTTGTTCAACTTGTCTAGAAATTAATGGGAAAAAAAACATTAATTTAATTTTCCAAATATTGCCAAATAGATTCGTGGCCTATCCCCATCCGTAATTTGAACTTACTTTTCCGATTTTTTAATTTTACAAATTGCTGCCTTGTAAATAAATTCTTGCATTTGTTTTGCAACAAATTTGCATGCTTTAAAATAAAATTGTTAAATAGATAAAGTACCGTTTTTTTTGTTTGTTCGTTAAACAAGATGCACGATGCCCCTGTTTTGTGATTTAAAAATCATGATTACATATTCCTTTATTGGTTTTAGATGATTGTTTAAAAAAAAGGATAACAGCAACATTATGAATGCAATGCATTAATAAGCCATATTAATATTATATGATGATTTTTTTTTTCAATATTAATGACACTATGAGGAAGAAAATTCAATTTCTAAATTCTAAATTCTTAAAAACCAGCATTCATAAATCTGAAAATCTTATCGATCGACTTTTTAGCATATAATACTCACATTCTTGTCACAGAATTAATCATACCTCCACATACAAGGTGGACCATTTTCATATTTTTTTTAAAATTCAAAAAAATTAACAAAAATAAATTTTGTTCGGTATCGTATATTATTGATTTATTAGAAAGAACAAACAACCCAGTTTCTGACGGTTTCTGACTCTATCTCACGAGTAGTTGGGGTCGATATTTGCCTTAAGGGCCTGAATCGTTAGTGGATTGTTTGCGTAACATTTATCCTTCACGGCACCTCGCAATAAAAGAATAACGGAATCAAATCCGAGCTCCGAGGTGCCTTATTGACATCGCCGAGACGGCTGATAAGACGATTACCGAATTTGGTGCGCAAAAGATCGATTGTGGCATGGGCTGCGTGGCATGCTGCGCCATTCCGCTGAAACCAAAGGTCGTCCAAGTCCATGTCTAATTTCCGGCACCAAAAAATCGTTTAACAGATCTGTGTGTTGTCTTTTTTTTTTCTAAGGAATGTTTTTCTTCAAATTTGCCTAAAATATCATCTGGGTCTAAATGCCTTTAGGACAAAATATTGCTATTTAATTCATTTCGAAAAAGAACTTATTAATTTTCATATATTGACCAACTCGGTAGATACATAAAACCACATATTTAATATACATTTGAAGGCAGTCAATTTTGATTTCTTCTAGTTTAAATTGCTTTCCTGAAAATGTACAAAATCTAGGGATCTATGACTTGCTTCTTTGTGTATCGAGATATGAAAATAGTAAATATCCAATTATCTAATACTATCGAATATGGCGTTATATCATAAATTACTCCAAGCACTCATATTCACACAAACTCTGCTCATTAAGACTTCTTGATTGGCTAGACGAATGGATTTTACATACAATTCATCATATGAAAAATGGTTTATTGATTTCTAATTTTCGTTATTTGCTTTTCTATTTTTGGTTTTTGTAATCTACTGCTCAGCAATAACAAACACTGACAATTACAAATTGCACTCAGTTGTTCTCACTTGTGAATTACTATGCAGGCTTTGGAAGCTAATTAGTAGTTCGCCCTTTAATTCCATACACACTCGTATATTTAAAGATGTACTTATATGTATTTTTGCTCATTTCTCATTTTGCAATTCAAGTCCAGTTTTTAACATTAATTTGTTTGCAAAAATATAATATTTAATTATATTGTTGTAATTGTAATTAATGTAGATCAACACAAAGAAGAATAACTGTGTTGTGCACTTGTATTTTTTGACGCTAATCATTTGTATTTTTTTTTTTTTTTGTTAAAAGTATTATAATTATTATAGTTATTTTGCGTTGATTGTGTTACATGCCAATTATATATAGTTACTTGTTATTGTTTTCTGCTTTCTTTGCTATTAAGAAATTAGAAAATAAGCCAAGTAGACAAAAAAATACCAAACAAACGAAAACAAACAAAATTTTTCTTTATAAAATTGTTACTATTATTGTTATTACTGTTATGATTATGAATATTATTATTATTATTATTATTACTACTATTATTATTGTTATTGTTATACAGTACATATAGCAATTTAATAGGAAATACAGTTGAAATGTGCTTACCATCGTCTCCTAGGTTTGTATATTCATTTTTGTTTGTTTATTAATCTCAAATTCCAATAATATGAATATTTGTATTTTATATTCATTGTCTTTTGATTTAACACACACACACACACAAACACAAACACATATATTCCAATTGCCAAACATTAACACTACGTCCAATGATAAAAATAAATAAACCACAACAACAACAACAACTACGTCTCAATTAATGTTAAAATAAAAAAAAACAAAACTACCACAAAAACCAATTCTCTATACTACATACTCAAAAATACAATTCACAAACATCCATACATATCATATATATGTGCAGCAACAGCAGACAACGTACAATTAGCGTGTCAGTGGGAGTACCAGAACATCCACAAAAAGTGAAGCCACCCATTAATGTGGTAGGTGAGGTGAATGGAAAAATCGCTATTATGGTAGTAAGTATATATGTGCATTCTTATGATTATGGAGTGAACCCCGATTTTTTAAAATCGGCTTTTTTAACCCATCTACAGTATCATTCCATCTTAATATATAGAATGCCGTCAAGAAAATTATAAATAGGTATTGAAAATTTTAAATAATATAAATTTTCATATAATTAACAGATTAACAGAAACCTTAATAAAAAATTAAAATAAATTTAAAAAAAAAAAAGGAAATTTTTGTTGACGGCATTCTGTAAACATATACTTTTAGATTTAAATTAACGAGTTTCTTCAAATTCTGTTTTGTTTTAGGATGATCTTATAGACGATGTGCAGTCATTTGTTGCTGCTGCTGAAGTACTCAAGGAGAATGGTGCCAATAAAATCTATGTATTGGCTACACATGGTTTGCTCAGTTCCGATGCACCGCGTCTTATCGAAGAGTCACCAATTGATGAGGTTAGAATTTGTACTGATATCACTAAGATTGATTTAATAATATGCTAATAATGTGGTTTTGGATTTTTTAGGTTGTCGTTACCAACACCATTCCGCATGAAATTCAAAAATTACAATGCCACAAAATTAAAACAATTGATATTTCAATTCTAATTGCCGAGGCCATACGACGTATTCATAACAAAGAGAGCATGTCGTATCTGTTCCGCAATGTAACCTTGGAAGATTAAGATGAGATGCGAAGCAGAAAACAATTACAAACGTAATAAAATTAAAAATTTTTTGAAAAACTGTGAATTATTGTGAATTATTATTTTGTTAATTTCATATAAATTATTTTCTGTTTATATATGTTTTGCATTTGAAATACTGTAATTTAATCGCCATACAGACATTTCATTAGTATGGATATCATTTCTTAAATCAGTTACAAAAATTCAATATACAAATTTGATATGTAATTAAATAAAAAATATAAAAATTACGAATAAATACACAATTTTTAAAACTTCCAATGCCCCACCAACAACGCAAATACACGTACTTTAAAATACATCACTGCATCTGTAAAATAGAAAATACAAATATTATAGTGATTTGTTAAAAAAAAAAATTAAATAAAAAGTATTATGGAATATAATAAAATATTATAATTTCTTAACTAATAAATCAAAACGCGTACGTAAACAAATTGTCGTTAATTGCTATTTAATTTATAGCTTTAAGCGTTCGTGTTATTTATTTACCCACGGACACACAAATAGGCTCACAATTAAAATAATTTTATATAATTCAGCTTCTCAACCTGGAATGCAGATGTTCGCCAAGTAGTAATGATTTCTTTTTCTTGATTGGGCCTAATAGTTCCTTCGAAAAATGCATTAAAAGTTGCCGTTATCTTTGTGGACTGTATTTTTCGCTTGTTGAAGTTCAAATCGAATTTATACAAGCAATTTAATTCGTGCATTTACTGAGCGTGACGGAGTGAAATGTATATATTTAATTAATTTTAAATCGTAATAAAGATAATAACTAACAGGTGTCCTATTAAATTATTTGTAGGTATATGATAGAGTGAGCTTAGTATGGTTGGCATTCAAGGGGAAAAAAGCCTTAAAGATTTCTCTATGCTATTTTAGATAGGCAAGCACAGACATTCAACTATAGATGCATTTAAAAAATTTGGATAGAGGTTCGAAAAGCGCGTATGACGATCTCTTTGCTAACAAAAAAGGATGCGAATAGAAATGTCTGAATTAATATACGATCTTTGCGCAAATATAATAAATAAAATTCATTTGACTTTCTCAACCCCAATGGATATAGTAGGTAGCGTGTCAGGGCTACTTTCTTAACCTCACTGGATGCAGTAGATAACATGTCATACCTACTTTTATGACACCAATGTGTACAGTAGATGGCGTGTCGTGTCGCTCGCCTCAATGCCACAGTATATAGACAGTGAGCAAAGGTATCCAACTGCATTGACGAGCCTATGTTAAAGTCGCCACTTGATATTTGAAACTTGCTTAACACTTGATGATAAAAGTGGATCGGCTATGGTGCGATTTTGTCTTCCAGTGCTTAGCGAAATGATCAATCTGGGGTCAGCCACCAAGGATTGCAGGTAGGTAAAAACTGACAAGATGTAATTTATATACACATATTTTGTGGAAATTTGTCTTGATAAGACACTATGTACAATACATGATGTTGACGCCAGTGTTGACGTCCCGATTTCAACAAGTACTAGAATTCGGGCAAAAGTGATGTTGTATTCGGTATTTTTGATTTTGCCTCAGCATAATCATTTGCATGCTTCATGCTCGTCACCTGCGTTCTTGTTGCTGCTGCCTCTTTAATTTTAACCATGCAAAATGATATGCTAACGTCATCTGTCATCATTAAATAAACGAATTTCTTCGACATGGTCTCGGGTAATATTTACGCCATTCTGCATCTCTGCTAAGCACAAACTTGAACCATTCACTCTTAAATTGATCAAGACTACCTAAAGCAACGGCCAGCTGAAACGAATCATATCCAATATAAAAAATGAAAAAAATTAATATGTGGCACTTAAAGCCGCGAAGGGCCCATTGCCCGAGCATCTCTTCCATTACTGTTGTGCGTATTAAATTTTTGGACAGTATTAGAAGGGACCTACTTATTTTAGCCGGTTCCGAACGGCAGAACCCTTGTGACATCACTTTTTCTGAGCTTTGTCACAGAGTTCTTTTAGAAGCTTTTTCATGTCAAGTTGTTACTGTCGGAAGAATTGCCAATTGCTTGCCGACAGGTGGGTTCTGTTTGAAAGAAAATTCTTTTCGATATTACGTAAATTTGTTATGCATCAGCCGGGGATTGAACCACGACCTACAGATCAGAAAGCCAACACACTAACCACTGAGCTACGGCACCCAATATATACAATATAATGTGTTCCGAATTTTTTGATGGGGTTGTCTTCGTTGGAGCGCTGCAGTTTATAGAAAAAGCGGATGTACTGTCAATAGTCCTTTTTATTGTGAATCTTGTTTTATTGAACTATTGTGCACAAACAGATAATCTAGAGTGTTGTGAATACTGGCTGGTGTCGGACCTTCCACACATCGAAGGAACCTGCGAATTCTGTTATACGCTCGCATCCATATGTTTTTAATGGAGAATTGTGGCATACGTCTGTGCAACATCAACGTCTGCTTTTGTTGTACAGTCCGCATAAATGGATTTTGAGGAAGTTGTGATTTTTATTTTTCACATTGGAAACATATTTTTACATTTTAGTTATATTTAATCTATTGTATTTGAATACAATATACAATATATAAAATCATGTATACCATTTGCGTTTTACTATTTTAATACCTTTTGGACTGATGACATTGCTTCAATTGTATAATTGATTCAACTAAATTAACATAACTTTGTCTTATATATCAGAAAAAGGAAAACGCATATCAACAATCATTTGACATTCAACTTTTTCCTTATTTTAAGTCACGAAAAAAATGCGGTCAAATTTTAGTATGGATACACGCGCCCACGCAGTTAACCCACTGAGAGCCTTGTAGCCAACTATGTATGCCTTAAGATAAGACTAAAAAGCAGTGTCACATGATACCGCTAACTTGCTTACTGTGAAGCAGTAGTTGTTTTGTTGTAGTAGTACTAAAATTAATGATGATCAGGGTAAATTAGCATACATAAATTTGTTCGATATGTATTGCGTCATGACATAGTTTGAGCTTTTGATTTGATGGTAAATTTTCTCATAAGCATAAGCTTAAACCCCCTTCAAATGGATGAAGGGGGTCAAGTGACCACAGTACATCGCTTAGTGGCACTTGGTTGTTTCTTCTTCTTTTTCTTCACAGGGGGCTCATCGTCCTGAAAAGAGAAATGAAGAGAAATGAAAGAGTGATTGATTAGATGATGTTTGATTCTAAATAGTGCTTCAGATTCAACTTACGTTGTTTCGGTGGAAATTCCTGTGGGTTTCAATTCCCCGGATGAGGCACTCGCCAATGTACAGGATGTTCACGCCAGCGTTGACGTCCCGATTCCAGCAAGTACGGCAATTTGGGCAAAATTGGTACCTGTGTGGAGATCGGGACGTGATGTTCTCGGCGTGGCATTTCCCACACAATTTGGTGGTCCTGAACTCGTTTACAAACATTATATCAGCACCGCGGCTCTTCAGCGCAGAGATCAGTTTCGGCTTTGGAGTTCGAATGTAGCCCCGCATCGGCGAATTCGTAGCGATGCTCGTTGATCCAATGCAAACCAACGCATTGGAGGCTATCTTCTTCAAATCTATATGCCCAATATTTACTTTGTTTTCATTCATTCAATAAGGTATGTACAATAAGGCCATAAAAGGGCTCAGTAGATAGCACAGTCCCTTGCAAATATCAAGTATTTAATTCAACTTCTGGTTTAGTTCGTTGGTATTCTAGGCTACGCAAAAATTTTACCCAACTTCTCTTTCTTTCTCTCGAACATCGCAAGATCTTTATGTCATCATATCTATGTCCTGCCATGTTCATTACGACGTTTTATACAAACAATAAGAAAAATACAAAATTTAAATATTTAGAGGAAAACAAAAAAAGAAAAACGAATTTCAAAAGGGTATTGCTCAAATTTGTTGATAATTGGAACTATCGCCAAAATATTGGCGAGATTTGAAAGATGCAAAAAATATAGAAAAATTTCTGTTATTTTATCGCAATATATATCGAGCACGCAAAATAAAATGATCCGAAAATGAAAATGTCATTTTATTGTTTTGATTTATTGACATTTCAATAACAATCAAAATCGATTAATAATTTACTTGTACTGGAAATACAAATAAGTTTCCGCCGTTTTTTGCTTTAATCAAAAATTGGGCGCACATCATGTGGACGGGCATTATCATGGGGAGAGCGCTCGGCTTAAGCCCACAATTTCCTACCAGTGGTAAAACTGATACAAAATCGACAATATTTCAATCTTGTGTTGCCCAATGTCCATACGATATGACATTTGAACCATAATTTAGTGATGGCGCCAACTTCCGTCAAACGGCGAAGACTTATTTCGACTCCATACATAAACTAGATAATTTTCATTGATACACCTTTAAATAGATTTATTCCATAATAACTTGTCTAAAACGCGTCTCAATCTAATATTTTATACTGAAAAATTGATCAATAAAAACACATTTTGCATATATAGTATGCATGAATATATTTGCTTGTGTATTTATTGCTTCCAAAATATTTTCATCATCATCATCATCATCATCATCAGCAACGGCATTGTCGTCACCATTATTGGATATTTAAATCGAATGAATTTGTATTTTCGTAATCGATAATATAAAGGTAGTATGTAGTTCGTAAATTTAGCATTCATTATTAAAATAATATTATGTAAAAATTAATTTTTAAAATTATTACGAAGAAAAAAAAATGTAAATAAGACGCAAATTTGTTATTATTACCATGAGAAACAAAAAAAAAAAATATACCCGCAGTCGAAATCCGCAATATTTCAGATAGCGACAATATTAAGCTTAGCTTAGCTTAAAAGGGTATATGTAAATGTACAACGAATTCGTGTATTTTGTTGTTTTTGTTTTTAATGACTTTTAATTGTTAATTATTCAAATATTTCAGACGCTTTAAGGGCTTTAAATATTATTATTGTTATAATTACATATTTTGATTTTCACCTTTCCAAATCACATTGCTACATACACATTATTATTCTTGTTTATGGGCTTGTTTTGTTATTCTGTCTTTCTATCGGGATAGCAACAATCGAGCAATGTATATTTTAATTAAGTAAGCTGTTGTCCGAATAAAAGATAAGATCATTACCATATTTATGTTACTATTGTTATTACTGATTTCAAGCATAGTAGTAAGAAGAAGAGAAAATACTTCAAAAGTGTGCACTAAATATTGTAGTAGACGGCAAACTGATTTAAAAAAATGTTTCAAACTTTTTCTGTTGTTCTAATATTATTGCTATAAATATTGTAGTATAGATATGAATTTGTTTGCCAATTGAAACTGCATAATAATCAATTTACCATAAAATTTATTGTGTCATTTTTGTTATCATATATCATAAAAAAAAAAACAAAAAAAATTATATATAAAAAAATTCCAACAAACTGTATAAATATTTACTATACCATATGACATGATTCAAACCATCACTCGAGACAAAACAAAAATTCTCCTGTACTTAATTTACATACATATGGCAAATATTTGCATATTGTAATTCTTACGAGTATGAGTAACGATTACGACATACATATATGTATACACATACTGATATAAACAATCGTACGTCATCCATCCCATGAACTAATCAATAATCGTAATTAAGCTTAATTTTGATTTTTTTTTTAAATATAACAACAATTTAACAATAAATCACAATATACTTACCACCTTTAATACTTTTATGATTTTAAAAATATATCTATAAAAGATTGACTTATTTATTTGTACAATATTTTGCTATCGTAGTCAACAAATAATGACTAACTTAAATTTCGTTGATTTTTTTTAGTACTTGAATGTAGGTACATACATATATACAGTAATGCCGTATTTATCGGAGAGTTTCATAAACTGGTTTGGGATCTCTATTCATTGATATATTATTTATATGAAATGACTGTACGATTTATTATCAGTAAAAAATGTTGCAGGACAATCTCAAAGGGACTTGTAGCAAAAATGACAGATTTAATCAAAACGTCACTAAGGTAGGCGTCAATTCATTGGCACGATCGTGATCAGCGTCACCTCTTTTTGATCGTTTTGAAGATATACTACGTCTGTCCATTCGTCTGAAATATATTGACAAAATTTGACCAGAGGTACTTGTGGTCCGAGAGTACCAGACATAGAAAATTTTTACCTACCCGACACGACTATATTTGTTTGTATTCATTTATATAATAATTTCATAAAATAGTCATAAAAACATCTATAAAAAACCCAAACTAAATCATAGTATATCTAACAAGCACAATAGAAAACCCAAAATAATATAGATTAATAATTGAAACGTACTTATATGATAGCCGTGTTTTTAATTGGACAACTCGCTATCTTTGTGCCAATAAATCAACATGGAAGCCAAGTTTCAGGAACAGAGATAATTTGATTTTTATTTTATATAGAAATTTTAAATGGAACAAATTCTAATTATTTAATTGATGACAAATGTATCAAAAATAGCGAAATAATTTTATTGCAACATTCTTGCTTTTCATTTAATTTTTAATTATAACACGACGTTTAATTAAATCGACATCATTAAGCAACATCTCTGTATGGAAGAAAAAATTTAAGCAATTGGCAGCACTGAACTTAGCGAGTATGCTAAGATGTTTAATATTTATCGATGCCAGCTAAGTACCATTATCGAATAAAATACACCTAATACAGGAGTATATTACTCACTCCACTTTATTAATTTCGATTTTTCCAATTGATTGGACTATTATCTACATAAAACGTAACATGCATACAGTTTTTTAACGCACTTTTATTTGTATGTGCAGAATATTAATACGAATCAATTATATGTGAAGCGTCAGATTGACTGCGATTTTTTTATTTTTTGTCAACTAACTTTTATATTCATAATATTTAAATACACGTTATTTGCTAAAGAATTTGGAATATGGACTGTACTGTACTACTTTTTAGTTTATTTGCATTAGTATAAAAGACAAAAAGATACGTGAATACAAGTAGTATTATTATATGTCTACATAAATTTATATTCCCAACGCGTGTGCGAAACTTCTGCACACATCCATTTTTGTGTTCCTTAATCTATGTGTTTAAGGAATTCAAAATAAATATATATACAATGTTATACGTTGGTAACGAAATGTGTTTCTATACAAGAACAATTGTTTACAGAACATACCAAATATTTGTATACGCAATGTTAATACACAATTAATTCAAAACAGATGAAAATAATTATGATATTATAATAATTATGAATCTTTTCTCCTCTTATACATAATTAAATTTTATTGCAACAATAAACCAATAACTTCCTACCTTAATTTATTTCAGTCAAATGAATCAAACTCATACATCATAAACGTGATTTCATCATCAGTTTATTTGTTTATTTTCATTTGTTTGTAATACAAACAAAAAAAAAACATTTTGCTTACTGCTACTAACCAAGTATGTAGACGTATGTCAAAGACAAGAGCGACATGCGACAAAAATTCCTAACGTTTCACTGAATAATAAGCGCTATAAATTAGAGATTATTAAGATTTAAACTTTTGGCAAAAGTCAAATATGATAATTAGGGTTGTTCAAATTCACATTAGTTTTAGCCAAAAATAAATTTCTGCGAATTTCAAAAATTCGATAGATTATCATTACACGTATTTCGACATGAAGATGAGTAAAGGATGAAAAAGCAAAAATCAAATCAATAAAATTAATTTGCAATTCAGTAATAATGCTCATCAACGAAGGGTTATTCGTGAGAATTTATTGAATATCAAATTTTGTTTTGACTGGTATTGAGTTTGTTTTTTTTTTTACTGTTTTTTATTAGCATTTATTTATATTTTCTCTATTCTACCTCTTATTTAGTTGACTCAGTTTTGTTTTCACTGCTTCTATAAGTTTTTAGAAGCAACTTGTTGATAATGAAAAACAGTAAAAACACCGGTTCCATCAAAATTACGATTGTTTATTGTATGTACTACTAAAATAAATATAAAAAAAAAAAAATAAAGCACATCATTTAGATATATGTACGTACGTACCCTACTTGGAATTATAGTGAAATTTATTAAATTGAAATTACTGAAATATTGAAGCTATTTTGAATATTAACAAAAAAAAATGTTAAACAAAAAACAGCTGAGAAAACAAAAAAAAAAAAAACTGTTTCCATACGTGTATTCTCTAATAAATTTGTTTCTTCTTCTTCTTCTTCTTCGGACAAGTAGTGAGTATATATTTATTATCTATGTAAATAAAACATTGTTATCAAATTGACTTATCTCCAAGGCGTACATACTTAATGCGTAGTGAAGGAAATACGTATACCTCATAGTAGTACATATGTACATATTTGGAATTTATAAAGAGCTTGAGTTCCGTTGCACTTCAGTTTTCAATTTATCACAAGCACGTGAAGTTAGCAAAACATTAGTGGCCGTGCGATTTGTGTTAGTGTCACTGAGTGTGTGTGTGTGTGCGTTAAGGTATTCTTTTTTTTATTTTTATAAAGCATCCATTTGAAAGTGATAAATTTCTATGTATTTATGTAATCAATCAATTCATATACAAGCTATGTATATAAAGGGTGTTTTTTAGAGGCGCTGAACTTAAATTGAAATGAAGTAATGAGATGATATAATTTTAAACTGAAAATTGCCTTTATTAGAAAGCAAATTTTAAGCCACAATATTTCGGGTATGTGGCTACTAAGGCTGGCGCATCAATGACATAATCTGCAGAACCAATTTTCGATCACATGTCGAATGTCGTGCAATGTATCGGGTTTGTTTGTTTTAACCAAGCACTTCACGTAACTCCAGAGAAAATAATATGGACGGTAACGTTCTCGGCGTTCTTACTTTTAAAGGAGTAACAGTGCTATTTTGTGGATATAATGGTGCCTCGTCAATCTATTGTTGAGCCAAAAATGAGCCACATCTTATCTTATGTGGCCATTACAACCGAAAAGCGATTTAGGCAAATGAGTCACATTCTTGAACAGAATATTGCGATATAGCAGTCGCTCTTTTTGCTCTGGATACTATAAGGTCGTGGGCCGAGATAGTTGGATAGAATTTTCTAAAAAATAAATGCGCACAGCAGCTTCAATAGCTACGGCTAATTTGGCTGATTTGGGTCGTCCTCAATACTACGCATTGTATCAGTGATTTTATCATCGGTGTCCACTGTATGTCACCTCTGCGGGTGTGTATTATCAAAATATGTCGTTAGTTAGAATTAGTCGCTCGTATGGACGATTATGTCGACTGTAAAATGACGACGTAGCACGATAACATTCTCGAACTGAATCATGATTTTCGAAATAAATTTGCACAATTTGCAAACGTTGTTCTGGCGTTAGTATATTCATGATGAAACGACAAACAAGCAAACTAAACACATTTGATAATAGCGTTGCAATATCTCACCAATTTCGGAATTAGCGGAAAATGAAACCACTAAAAAACACCCTTTATTTTAATTTTACTACATATGTATCATCAACTTCTCACACTATTCATTAATCACCAGCATCACATATTATAATCCATCCTTTGCCATTCATTGTGATATTAACATAATTATTGATTGTATTATGCTTATTATCTGTACATATCTATATACTCATAACTTTAAATAACAAACAAATTCGTAGAAAAGAAGAGAAGCAAAACAAACAGAAACTAGATTTTATATAAAAACAAATAGCCTCTTGGGGGCATAAACAAAACAAAACAATAAAAAAAAAACCGATTCGAAGCTAAAAATTCACAAAAATTATGTTAAGTATTTATTCAGACTCGCATTTCTATTTAAACTGCTTTTTAATTCAAATTGACTTTCTTCACTTTACTCACATACGCGACGTCAATGACGCGACGGTTACGTTATTGTTTATAAATAATAACACGTCTTTATGGTCGAAAACAACTTTATAGTATATAGGAACCTACATATTTCTATTATATGTATGTAGTTCTGTAAAGAAGAGTTATTGACATGTGAGATTAAAAAGAAAACAATTAGAATAGAGTGCTTTGTTTTTAAAGTAATCAAATAGTTGAAATAGTTTTTAAATGAAATGAATAGTATGATAATGATAACAGCTTCGATGGAGTCGATTAAAATAAAATGAAACCGAAACGAAACCGATTGTGAACCCTATACCTTAACTTCTTTTGAACTTTGTCACAAAGTCCTTTCTGATGCTGAATAATTGCTTGTCGGCAGGCAAGAAAGCGCCAACTTTTTTCTCTATTTATTTCTATTTCTGTATTGTTCGCGACCGTGATTAGAACTCGCGAAATCATTCAACCATGCGATTATCAATGTTTTATTCTTTATAAACTTGCACCTTAGCAACAATAACTAATATGGTCATTGTAAATAATAACAAGAACTTGAATGGTAAATAATAATAAAAATCAAAACATGAGTAGTATCATAAATTATGGTTATCATATACGTAGAGTCCACGCATTGATTATGAGTTAAATTATTAAACTCTATTTATTGAATGTATTCATTACATTGTAAGTTAATGCTATTTTAAAACTTGAACTCATTTTTGGAAAAATTGACATCTCTTAACTGTTATTATTATATTTTGCCAATGTTGTTATCGATAAATTTCTTAGATTACTTAGATTTAGATATTATTGCAATAATTATTCGACATCAAATCAAAGCCCACAGAGAAATAATATTAACTAACACAAAAAACTCCACATATCTTTTCTTTTTGCCTGATTGTCACATACCAAAAGGTGATTGACTGCAAAAAATAAGTTTTTGCTACTACTCTCTGATTGCAAAACCATAAAATTGAGAATATATCGTTCATTTGCTGCAAGACCGGCATAAGTCAAAAAAATCGATTTTCCATAAAACGCGTTAGAAGTTTTCAACTGACTCCAACCGTACACGGAAAACACGGAAAAAATTCTCTTCTCAAGCGGAGCATATAAGAGGTATTCATATGAATTTTTCACTCAACATGAAGTATGATATAACGAACAATTCTGCAGCATTAACTCAAAAATCACGTTTTTTGATTTATGCCGGTCTTGCAGCAAATGAGCGATATATTAATCGAATTATTGTATTAGTCCTCACATATGCATAAGAAATAGTATAACAACAACTAAATATATGTATAGAAAAGACTATGAATAATACGTGCTTCAAATACTTACTTTACTTGTTTTTATTTGTTATTTTTTTTTTTTTTTTTTCTATATTAACTTATTCAATAACAACAAATTTAACACAATTCAACCATGCAATATACAATATAGAATATT
Source organism: Megamerina dolium (assembly GCA_963854835.1). Taxonomy (NCBI): domain Eukaryota; kingdom Metazoa; phylum Arthropoda; class Insecta; order Diptera; family Megamerinidae; genus Megamerina; species Megamerina dolium. The sequence continues at coordinate 1,109,746 of OY978526.1, read as the reverse complement.
TACTATACGTGTACATATATTCTCATCGTTTAGAAAAACTAAAAAAGAGTAAAAAAAAAAAACAGTGTAAAAAATTAAACAAAATATGATCAAGTAATAACTATATGAGCAATAATATAATAGTAGTATAAATTTACAATTTAATTATAATTTAGATATTACACAAAAAAAAAAAAATTAAAAAATTAAAACACAAACTCAATTAAGTTAATTGGATATTTATTTACATTTAACCCAGACACCCCTCTGCTTCCACCCCTTTTATTAGGCTTAAAAGTAATAAATTATGAACAAAATCACATAATTACTCAGGAAATATTTAGCACTTTTTTATTACTTATATTTACTAATTACATTTTAATCAAGTAAATTCTATATTGCTAATTCAAATTTACTTCATAATTTAAAATTTTATATTATTGAAATGATGGATGAGCTAAAAGTGGACAGAGAATATAAAGCTTCGAACGTACATCTGCTTCATGTGTAACTTGTTGTGAAGTCTATATACAAAAACACTTTACAAAAACATATTGCAATTTAAATTATTCCATCAGTGGAAGATTAGAATCGTTGCAATATTAGACAATAACCACTATCATAGATAGACGACTCATGGAATTACTCATAAATTACATATAAATACATTCTAGAAACCCTTTTGAGATAACTTCGTGTATCATCAGAAATACTATTTATTTTGTTTAACTAGGAAAAATGTTTTATTGGTTTGTTTACAAGCTTAATTTTGGCACATACGTACGTATATGTCACGGTTGCATACTAAGTGGTAGATGTGGTATTACAAAAAGTTCCACTTTGGAGTTTTTCCACGCAATTTATTGAATTATTCACTGTAAAATGATTTGTAATGGTCGAAGCCGTATACTCTAGATTAAGTATTGGGGTACCTACTAATATATTCCTTAATATTATTTATCCTCCAATTGTCTTCAAGTAATCCTCACCAATTCGAAAGGATATATACTATAGGTATGCTGCCACAAGAGCGTAGTGCTTCTATCGAATATACATTTTATTTCATAATTAATTAGAAGTAATTTAATCTGTATATATGTAGTAGGTACAAATAAGCTTTATTCTATTCTATACTCAATGCCTTTCTAACAAAATGTGCAATTAGGTTTTTGACTCACAAATGAAGTATAAAAATTTTATGCTTAATGACTGATGAATATAATACAACAAAGCTACAATTAAATATTAATGTAAAAAATAAGTTCAATGACATAATCATTCAAAAATATAATAAATTAAAATGTTGTAATATGTAATTGAAAATGTGTGAGTGGGTTCCAATTAAAAAGTGAAAATATCACTACGATCTCTATCATCATTATTATAATCTTTATCGTTGTCACTAGACTACACATTTGCACATATGACCAGTTGAGTACAATCGAGTAAACGATTAATAACAATGAACAAATTACAATTAATTTATTAAAAAACAAAAGGGGAATACACATGGTTATTGCAAATTAAACAATTTCTTCGTAACAATCACGTGAAAATAGTAATACGTGTAAATAGTGTGTCAAGCATTTAAATGGTATATCATTAAATGCACTTGTGCTTGTAGTAATAAAGGAAAATTGACAGTCTAATCGGTTGCAAAGAGCAATCTAAGCATAAGAAGGAGAAATCGGAAAGCGTATATTTATGCAATATTAGAAAAACTATTGAAATTTGCAGCTAATAGGAGGATGATCACCATAGCTTTGTCAGGAACATTTTATAGAAATCAAATAAATTAAACATATCCACGATTAGGTTGTCTCCCCATCAAATATGAGATAGTACATCGAAACATTTGACACGTGACAAGCAAGTGTAGATGACTATTATCTTATCTAAAAAATTGTTTTTGTTTTTCATTGTTAGAACTTTTTAATAACAATAACATCTTAAAATTAAATTTATCTTACATCACATTTTATGAGGATTCTCTACCGTTAAATATACAAATAATTACATATTTAACTGCTCTTAGTCGGTACTAATTATAATTGAATTAATTTCAATCACGTTATATTGCAACAACAGTTTTTTTGAGCTTGCAGTAACGTAATTACAATTTGTTTTCCAATTGTAGTTTAGTGGTTATAGATTTGGCCCTTTGTATATAATACGGTGTTCGACTCAATTACTAAATTTAAAAATACAGTAGAAGCTGGGCAAGATCGTTCAAAAAAGAACAAAATAATCGAAAATATAGACAAATAAAAATTGTGCATAGAATGCCAGTTAATAATTTATTTTCGAGAATGACGAATAAGGCGCTGTTATTTTCCATCCTCAACAATTCTGTATGATAACTGTAACTAAATGAGCCAAATATAAATCGAATATTATCACAAAATGATCGAATACCGCTAATTTCATTATTGGAGAATATAACGGTTGTGATGTGCAACGTGGTGATATTGCTCACGGTGCCATACTCAATGCAATGCATCGTACACCGTTCTCCAACCTATTCAATGGCATCTCTTGAATCATATTCAGTGTGTAATGTCAATCTTTCATAAGAAGAAATGTACATGCGATGAGTCCAGTGTCAGCCATCTTTCGATTACGAGCTAACTACCTCTGGGTAGGCGCAGAGATGTTGAGGGACGGTGATTGTTCTATATTCGCTTGGCTGTTAATGAACATGTAGATATTGTACATTAATATTGTCTTACATTCAATCTCATTTTCCGGATTTTCTCTCCTCAAATATATTAAATTTTAAGATTGATAGCAATTTTTTCAATAATGTGGAAATAATAAACTTTTCTGTTTATGAATTAACATTCGAAATGATTACTGTTCGATGAAAATTATTGCTTTAATATCGAAAAAGGTATTTTGATATTAAGTCCCCATAGAAGTGCATAGGTATTTAACTCCACTTTAATGCGACATTTTATTGCCTTTTAAAATGCAAACAGCAATGTCACAGAAAGAAAAAAATGACAAATACAAAATTTAAGAGACAAAAAAAAAAAATGAGTTTCACGTGATGCTTTTTGCTTAAAAGTTATACTTCGACGGAATTGGGTTGTCATATGATTAAATTTATCTCCATTATATCTTGTGGTCGTTATTTTGTTTACAATTTTATTATTTTTGGTATTGTCATTATAATTTTTATTTTTATTATAATTTCTGTTTTTTTTATTGTGCTTTAATAAGTGTTAAACTTTTTTTTTATTTTATATAAAAAGGTGTGTATTTGTTTGTTGACGTTGTTGTTTAGTTAGTTGAATATGAACTTAAGCATTATTATTAAAACAAGTGTTTTATATTTTTTGTTTTTAAATTGGACGAAAATTTCAATAAATGCAACTCTTATAAAACTGATAATTTCGAGTTTGTTGAAAATTTTATTTTAAAAATTCAATTTGTCTTAAATTAAACAAAGCGAACACTTAATGACGATACTGATGACAATACTGATGAATATGAACAAATTTGGGATTAATTTGGTTTATTTATTTACCATTTGTGGTTTTATATTGCAATATTGATGTACATTTCCATTAAGTGAAAGGTTTCCATAAGTTTGAGTTTCAAACCCTTGCAAATGATGTAGCTGGCTACTGCTGTTATTGCTATTGTGGTTATTGTTTAACATGAGTAATGTACGAGGGAGGATTAATAAGTTCCTGAAAATTGCCATAAAGAATAGAACGTTCTACAGCGAAAAAAACGTATTATTTTAAACATGGTCTCCTTTACACTTTGTCCAAAGTTTCTTCGATTTGTTGATGCCTTCCATGGGCCCTTAAAACTCTTACCGACTAGTAATTTCTTCATATTTGGAAACAGGAAAGAATACGATCGTTTTTGCTTCAACCTGTATAGAATATGTCTTCTCCGTAGGGTCTTCAAATTCGCACACGTTCACTTAACGATCATCTTACATCATACCGTTAATTTTATCGACCATTTCTTATGCGGCACCCTTCTTCAGCGACTAAGAATAATGTCAATACGATCACACCGAAATTGAATAATTCCATGGTGTATGCTCCTGATACTTTTCTAGATTTTCTTTGGTTTGTGCAATGGGTTATCATTCAAAAAATTGTGTTTGATGAGCACACAAAACTCATTTTAATTTTCAATTTTTACGAAAATTTTCGAGCAAACTATTTCAAATGGCTGTCACAACAATTGACAGAATGCATTCTTCTGAAAGACGCTTCTTGACAAGCCAAATGACCTACCCTTTGTTTACATAATTTGTTTGTTGTGATCACGTAACACAACTGTCATACATAATATTGCACATTTAATTCAATTTTATTTCAATTACATTAAACACAAACACAAAACCCCATATTATACAATATGTGTACAATAGAATTTCTAAGCAAGTAAGGTAATGAAAAATACAATTCTTTAATAAATTAATAATAACTACCTACTTAGATAATAATTAATATTTAATATTTGTTTGTAATTTTATGCTACCACAAGCTCGTTGAAGATGATTCAATTGCATTGCATTAAAAAAAAAATACAATTCTATAATATTTGCATTTGCATTTTGATGTGAACACGTTTTATTGCATATATTAGTTTGTCGGTAAAGTATTGACGTCTTTTGAATATCATTTCAAAATGCGTCATAACTTTTCCGACCATCCAATACATGTTTTCAATAGTCCTTTTTAATTGTTGTTTTCTTTTTTCAAAGTCTTGTAAAAATCTTCCTTTTACATATCGTTACCTTAATGTAGAAATAATGTTTTTTGATTGCAGTGATAGCCAAAAAATAACATATTTCATACAAAGTATTCTGGTTTGTAATTTTTATTTTTTTTTTTTTCAACAACATTTATACAATTTTGTATATACATAAGCATTCATATCAGTATTGATGCAGCATCGCACGAATCATTCATTATTTACGTAAGTTTAGTTTACATGTTATTAATTTGGATTTGAAATAAAATGAAAAAAGCCCCTTTATTTTATTTAAATAAAACCCAAAGAAATCAGATCAGTAATCAGTTAATTATAATATGTTATAATAATTATGATGAAACGATATTATCAAGTTTCATAAAGAAATGTGACTCATTATTTTTGTGAGTAAAAGCAGAAAACCTGATGTAGTTAGCTTTAAATTTGTTAAGAGAATTAATTAATCAGATATTAAGTACATTGTAGACTCGGATGCTAAAGAGGAAAATGTGTCAGGGTAATATGTCAAAAATCGAAATATATGAACTCTATATGAATAATTGTAATCTAGTGAATTCAATGCGCTTTCATATTTCTCCATATTCTTAACATTTTATAATTGAAAAGTTGATACAATGGTCTCTTCCATCCCGCATAACATAATAAGTAAATACTTTGTTAATTTTAATTAAGCCCCTATTCTTCTTCCTTTTCTTCTTTTTCACTATTTGTACTTTTGGTTTTGACTGAATTGAGAATTTATTCAGTTGAAGAGAAACGGCAACCTCACAACCATTTCTAAAGCGACAAAATCAATTCAGTATCCATTTACGCGTGAAGAGAATTAATGCTGCTGGTGAAATCACTCAATATTAAACACGTGAATAAATGATTGGCAGTAAAATATTCAATACACCTACATGGATGTACGTAATAATTATAAATTCACATGTAATCGACATTTGTATCAATCGATAAAGGCAACGAAATTACAAACAAACATTGTAATGATTCTTTATTTGTTGTTGCTTTTTTTATGATGAGTCCATAAATATGACTACTTGGGTATTTTCGAGAAAATACCACAAGAAGACGACCTTAAACAATTAACCTTTCAATCAAAAAGAATTATTTATATTGTTTTTTTTTTTGTTCCTACTACGTACATATATGTTTATCATATATAAAAGGAAAACAAGAAATCGAAAAAATCCCCCATTAATATAAATGCTTACAAATAAACTAATTTAAATCAATAAATTTCTTCAGTTATATTATTCGTTTTATAATATGTATATTGTTTTATTATACCTACTCGTATATATTTACATTTGCACCTTCATGCATGGCAGAGAAAATAAATTGTCATTACAGAAACAAATTGATTGAAAAAGCACAAGCCTATCAAGCACATACACAGCAGCATGAATACTGCGAATAAGTCGCGTTATAAATCATTTGCCGGTTACCGAATACATAATACAACATCACATATACATATAAGCATTGCGCTTGTACATACATATTTACAAAAGTCCAAAGTCTTAATGAGCACGTGCTTTAGCTTGTAATGCACTTATCTTTACTACTGGAGTATCAGCTGCAACATACGCATGTATTATATATCTTACGTATGTTGGTATATGTATGTAGTATGTATGTACGCATAGTTAATCGGATTGGTTTCATTTCCGAGATATAATCATCATGATCATTACGATGTCATTATAATCATAATCTCGCTCTATGGTGCTCACATGCTCACAGAGTAACACAATTCTGTCCGTAATTCTGAATGTGGTCAAGTGGTGTGCTGTTCGTGGATAGAATTATTCAGAATTAATCACGTAATTCCCTTAGGAGAGGGAATCACTTCAATATTATTTGGAAATGGGGGGAAAGCCCTTATAACAGTGGTAATCGAAACAGTCAATTTAGATTCTTTATTTCAACTTTTGTTTTCTATCTAAAATGTCAACATTCAGAACATTCTTGCGTAAAAACGTCAGCAATTTACGAGTCCAACTTGACTTGACTAACAGCAATCGTATAAAAAGACTTTGGTGCGACAGTCCAAATAAAGCCAAAGAAATTTGTATGTAACATATTTGAAAATAGTCCCTTGAGCCAATTATGCAGAATGCTTTAAAATGTCTTCAATGAAATGTTTTAATCTCTCTGAACTATCGGATATACCATATAGGAGAGGTCAACAATAGAATACAAATATTGTAGAAACAAACCGATACGGAATCGAGCTTTCTCTCTCTATCCCTCTATTTAAGAAAATAAATTCATAATACGTCTCTATTTCCAATGATCATCAATTGTGGTTTATTTGTTTACTAACAATGGAATAACTTAAAGAGATAAAGCAACAGAAAAAAGGAATATAAAATCATAATACATAAATATTGTAATAAAAACCTAATAAAAATCTGTAAACTGCCACTCGGCCAAATAATTACAAATAAGCAAGCCATCCGATCACTGCCAGCGATCGATCTACATTGATACGTACTTATGTATAAATAAGTCCAAATGGTCGTCTACGACGACGACGACGACGACGATGATGACGACAATGCTTGCCGTAATCACGTATATTCTGGTAGTTAACTAGCGTTAGCAGATGGCGACTGCGATGAGGGAGCAGCACCGTTGCTGAGCAATGTAAAGTTGAGATCAGTCAGAGCAGCAACAAAAAACGTTGTCGTGCGAGCACAGTTCGTGGGTTAGCTTGCCGCATAGCAAATCATTCCAGTTATTGACTCTTTCAAGTCAAGTGTATAAATAAAACAGCGCGGATTAAAATTGCTTAGTGGTATTTCTTTCGATAAAATTTGTTAAACATTTTTTTTTTTTGTATTGCTTTATTGAATTTTGACGCCACTCATTGTGTTTGTAAATATTTTGATCGTGCTTTCGTAAAGTTTTTTTTGTCTTGTGTTTTGCATACTTAAATGACAATTTAATTATAATTAGATGAAAAATAAAATAAAGACAAATCCCAAATAGGTGCTGTCTTCTATCGCAGTAACTAAAGTTTCCCTCACAAATAGTGAAAATAATTACGCAAACATGTGCACCGCTGATCGACCTTCAAATCGCACCAGCAGTACCGGCTCGGATGTTTCGCTGGATATACCACCGAATGGTCTCTATACAAATTCCAGTGATTGTATCATACAGGATGATGATAGGAGCGGACCTGATTGTTGTAGCCCAATATGCGATTGTTTGCGACAAACAGCCGCAAATGTATTTCGCAAAAAGACACTCTACAAACGTTTGCCCATACTCACGTGGTTGCCGAAATACAATCGTAATGATTTCATAGGTGATCTAGTTGCTGGCATTACGGTCGGGCTAACAGTGATACCACAGGGTTTGGCATATGCAGGCATTGCTGGCCTAGAACTGCAGGTGTGTGTGTGTGTGTGTGTGTGTGTGTGTGGAGAAGGACTCGAAATATTCTACAGAATAAGTGTTAATCAATTAATATTTCTTCGTTACAGTATGGCCTATATGGTTGTTTCCTTGGTTGTTTTGTCTATATTTTTCTCGGATCCAGCAAGGATGTGCCGGTTGGTCCGACAGCCATTTCGGCTTTGCTAACATTTCAAATGACGCAGGGTAATTGGCAACTTGCTGTATTACTTACATTTTTGACGGGACTCATCGAAATTTGCATGGGCCTGTTTCGACTTGGCTTTCTCATTGATTTTGTTTCGGGACCAGTTAGTGCCGGTTTCACAAGTGCCGTCTCTTTAATTATATTCACGTCACAGCTCAAGGATATACTCGGTGTGAATACGAAGGGTGAGACCTTTCTCGATATGTGGATTTCATTGGTGCGTGATATTGAAAATATCAGCTGGTATGATGCTGGTTTGGGTCTTTGCTGTATTACCGTACTGCTTTCGATGCGCGCCATGGCCAGCACTACGTTCGGTCCGAAGGATGGCCCAAAACGAGGATGGCAATCATTTCTGACAAACCTCTTCTGGCTCATTGGAACTTCACGCAATGCTGTGCTTGTCTGTGCCACTGCCGGACTGGGCTACTACTTAATCAACGAAGACATCAATATATTCCGTATGGTCGGTTTTGTACCCAAAGGATTGCCCTCATTTCAATTGCCACCGTTTTCGACTGTAACCAATAAAACCATCAACGGTGAAGTTGTCGAGATACATCAGAATTTTGCTCAAATGGTCAGCACTTTGGGCTCTGGGCTCATAGTAATACCGTTAATTTCACTATTAGAGAATATGGCTGTTGTTCAAGCATTCGGTAAGTAAACGAAAGCATAAGATTTTTCAAAAATGAATGAATTTTGTGTGTGTGCAAAATCATGATTAATTAATTTTATCCCATAGCCAATGGTAAACCATGTGATGCGACTCAAGAACTTATTGCTGTCGGCATGTGCAACGTGGCCAACTCATTTGCACAGGGTTTCCGTAGTAATGGTGGCATTGCTCGTGGTGCTGTACTCAATGCAAGTGGCTGTCGTACACCGCTCTCCAATCTATACACTGGCATCATTGTCATAGTGGCTCTTCTCTATTTGACACCAACATTTTACTATATACCCAAAGCGGCACTGGCCGCGATCATTGTGGCAGCCGTTATCTTTATGATACAGTATCGTGTGGTGAAACCGATGTGGCGTAGCAAAAGTATGTACATGCTCATTACTATGTAAATCTTGTCTGACTAACATTTTTCTTGTCCATTTTTTTTTTCTTTCGTTTTTTGCATTTCTGCTGTGGTCTCGTGACTTGCTTGCCGCTGTGCCGATTATGTTTATGGTCATGTGACTTGTGACTCAAAGAAACTGATTTAATACCCGGTCTTGCTGCTTTCATTGCTTGTTTAGTGCTGCCACTTCAAATCGGAATACTGGTTGGCATCGGCATTAATGTGCTGTTCATATTGTATCATGCAGCACGTCCGAAATTGCGCGTGGAAACTCTTTGTGTAAGTGCACATTTGCTTCATTTCTTTGTTCTTCCTGTTCATATTCTCATTCTTGTGCTTCCATTTTATTCTAGACTTCGAATGGCATTAACTATTTGATGCTCACACCGGATCGTTGCCTGATTTTCCCATCGGTTGAGTTTGTACGAAATGTTGTCAATAAACAAGGTCGCAAATCAACACAACCCGTTGTTATCGATTGCACCTACATTTATGGTGCTGATTATACGGCGGCAAAAGTCGTCTCAACGATGATTGGCGATTTTCAGGCTCGCAACCAAAAGCTCTATTTTTACAATTTACAACCGCGTGTCGCACAAGTATTTGAAGGTCTCAACAAGAACTTGGTTGTACTCTATGAGATGTCAGCGCTGGAAGCTGAGCTATCAGAAGCCAAAGATATTAGACTTTGATAGCCTATTTTTAAATATGTAGTTAAATGGTTGTGTGTTGTGAAATTCGAGTGTTTGTTCCGATGTGTGATTGCGTGAGTGCATGTGAAATGGATGAGTGGTGGGTAAAATAAGTTGGCAATTATTTTTTTTGCATCACACTAAAATAGAATAGTAAATAAAAACATATACACATAGTGGCCAATTTTCACCTACCAATCATAGTTAGCACATATATTATAAGCTAATTTTATTTTTTATTTATTATGAATTTATTAGCGTATATAGTTGTAATTGTACATTTGATTTTGCTTGAAAATTAAATCTCCAATTTGTAAATCATTAAACCATTAACAATGAATGTATATATCATACACCAATTTCTTGCTATTACCTTTTCACTCAGTCGTATATATTACAAAACTATTACTTCATTAACAATATGTACCTACTTACCTTTAAGTCATAATAAAAGATTATAAATATAAAACGATTTTTTTTTAGAGAGAAATGTGACAAATATAAGAATGAGGTCAACGTTTGTGGGCACAAATAGCAAGCATCAACACATGAAAGAGTACTACGCGATGAAAATGACGATCGACTCAGATCAAGAGTGAAGACAATATATAAAAAGTAACAATTTTAAATGAATTTCGCAAATACACCTCTCAGCAGCTGCGTATATTTGCCGCGAAACAAGGGATATTTCTTCAGAAAAGAGTGATGCGAATGAAGTTCAAACAAAATTTATGTGGGACATGGGAGTAGGTGCCGTAGATCTCTGGTTAGTACATTGGTCTTCTGATCTGGCTTCAATTTCCGACTAAAGCACAACTTCAATATCAAGAAGATATTTATTTTGACCGATACCCACTTGTCGGCAATTCTTCCGGCAGTAACAATTTGCCATGAAAACCTTCTAAAAGAGCTCTGTGACAAAGCTCAGAAAAGTGATGTCACAAGGATTCTGCTGTTCGAAACCGGCTATTATAAGTAGGTCGCTTATAATACTGTCCAAAATTTAATACGCACAACAGTACTGCAAGAGAAGCATGACCAAAGGGACCTTCAAGGCATGTAAGTGCCAAATATTTATTTATTTATTTCATATCTGAGCTTTTCTATTTCTAGAGTTGGTTTAGCTTTGAAATTAAAAAAAGAATTAATTCGTTTTTTTAAGAAAATCGAATTTTACGGCGAAATAATTGAACACCCACAAAAATATATTACCATTCTCTTTATAACAAACACGCTCTTTTTGAAAAGAGTTTTATTCGTAAATAACAAAATACATACATACATGTATGTGCACGAAATAATGTAAAAAAAAGATAGCATGCTTTTAAGCGTATTATTTATACTGGGACTGCATTCAATCTTTGCAGCGTTTTATGCAACACGTGAAATTTTTCGGTGTAACGATTTTGTCGTCATATCTAACGAGCGGATAAAAAGGTTGTCGCAAAATTAAACGAGCGTTGGTCAACTTCCAAAACGTCAGTTGCAAAACAAATATACATTCAACTGCCTGTATCGTAAGATCGTAAATGAAACGACCAAAATGTTAAATATTGGATTTTTTAAAGAAAAAAACTACTGAAGACAAAGAGACGCTGAACAAGTTGATTGAGCCGGATATTTGGAATTTGCGATTAATTTTAATTGGTATAACTACGCCCTATGTGATGAATTGGTTATTTGTTTGAGACCATGACTAGTAAACTGGGAAACGATTTTTATCCCTTGCATGAGTGCATGTTATATTCATTTCGATAAGATGTTATTAACCACTTGAAGGAAGTTTCATAGATCAAGAAAAGTATATATAATATACGTCCTGATCAACGTTACCTAAATAGTCGATTTAACGATGTTCGTTTGTCTATCACCTAATTGGTTCGCATGATAACTTGAACAAATATTGAACTATTTTGACGAAATTTGACATAAGTAACTTATGTCATAAGTGACTACCTTCGAAATTTTTAAAATCGTAAACTTACTATTAATCACTTAACACACCATATAGAACAACAGTATTTGTTCAGAAATGGGAAATCTACGCCTTCTATTTATGGTATGGAATTTTTGTCCAACGCGGGTTACGATTTCTGTGATCTACAATAACAGCAATTTTTCATTTCTCTTTAAAATGCTATTCATAAATTTTTGTTAATATGAAATTTTGTGGAATTTAACATAACTCTGTCCACCATAGAAAATTCACAAAATACGAGCGCTTTATATGTTTCCTTCTGTAGCACTAGTTTGATTTTGTTTTAGCTCTCTTATAGTACACAATTCACAAATAACACTTTAAGTATGGACTTAAAGAAATAACTAAAAAAATAGCAATTAAATAATTAATAAAAATATTTATTATTCATAATGAATGTAGATTACAATTTGGTTAATGTGATCGTGCTAGCATTTGATACGCTCTCATCGGTGGCAGTTCCATTGCCGAATACATTCACATCTTCAACTTTCAATTCTTGCATTAGTGCATCGACATTATAGCACAAAACCAATTTTGTATTTAAGCCTTCGAATATCTGCACAACGCTTGGCTTCAAATTGAAAAATATAATTTTTTGATTACGTCTTTGAAAATCCTCAATCATCGATGATATCACTTTGGCTGCCGTATAATCGGCACCATAAATGTATGTACAATCGATTACAACCGGTAATGCAGTCTTATTGCCCGATTTCAAAACAAGGTTGCGTACAAATTCGACCGAAGGAAATATCAAACAACGATCCGGTGTGAGTTTAAGGAATTTTTGTCCATTACGTGTCTGTGAATTGTATTGATTTGATCACATTGAACTCATTCTATTATTCACTCATTCATTTCTCTCACCTCTAATGTTTCCAATGTTACTTTTGGTCGCGCCGCATGAAATAGTATAAATAGCAAATTAACACTAATCGCTATTAGAATTCCAATTTCCAATGGCATCACCAGGCAAGCAATGAATGCCACAAATCCGGGTATTAAATCCGAACCTAAAAAATATGATTTTACTGATTTAGAAATGTTAATTTAATAATTATATTCATAAACGAATAAGTTTTTTCGTTAGCAGCATTTTACAAATGTATTCAATTTGAATACAGGGACAAGCACAAGTGATGGTTTTGAAAATAATATTTTAGCCAGTTTTTGCATGTAATCGTTAGAATGAGTCATTAATTTAGAAGACTTTTAGTACTACATGGTAGTAGAAACATCCAGATGCATATCTGCACATAATATACTCACGTTTACTACGCCACATTGGCATTATGACATGGTATTGCAACTGAAAGATCACAGCCGATATAATGATGGCACCCAACACCGCCTTCGGGATATAGTAAAAGTATTCGGTGAGATAGAGCAAAGCAAACACAACAACAAGTCCAATGTACAGATTGCTAAGCGGCGTACGTACACCACTGGCATTGTTAACAGCCGATCTGGAGAGACCACCGTTGGCGCGATATCCTTTACATAATGAATTGGCAACATTTGCCACACCCATAGCAATTAGTTCTTGTGTTGCATCAATGGGCTTACCTTTAGCTGCACAAAATATGAACGATTATGTAATATTTCTAGATCTCATCTCATGTGCACATCACTCACCGAACGCCTTGCACACAGCAATATTCTCCAGCAATGCAACCAAAGGCACAATGATCAGACCATAACCCAAATTGTTCACCATATCGAAAAAGGTCTCGCCCTGAATTTCCGCTATACCAGCAGTAGCATTACCGGGCGTCGCTTCAATTTGAAAAGGTGGCAAACCGATTTCAGGCAATCCTGGCGGTATATAGCCAGTAATACGAAAATAATGTTTACCCTGGTTCTCCAAATAGATACTAACTGCGGTACAAATGATCACCAAACTTGCGTTACGTGTTACCCCCAAAAACCATAGAATTTTATTCATCCACTCATACCACCATCGACAGCCGGTGTCGCTGCCACTGCGCTCTACTTTAATACGCCCAATATAGCGCAACAAAATCAATATTGCCACACAGCTACAGCCCAATATAGTATCGTACAGCCGAATATTCGCAATGTCATCGATCATACTGATCCAACGCTGTAGAAATGAAGAGCCCTCGCTCTTAACGCCCAGTATATTTTTCACTTGTGATGTTGATACGATTAAAGCGACAGCGCTTGTAAAACCTGCACTAACTGGACCAGAAACAAATTCCACAAGAAAACCAAGCTGAAATATTGCCATTAAGATTTCGATGATTCCTGTTAGAAAGGTTAACAATATTGCACGTTGCCATACACCCTTCGCCACTTGATAGACTAGCAATGATGCTATTGCTGTGGATCCGACAGTGCTGTCCTTGCAGGTGCCCAGCAGAACATAAACGAAGCAACCCATAAATGAGCCATACAAACCAAACTGTAAAAATAGATGGCAAGAGAAATAAACGAATAGAGATGGGTCCAATTTAAGTAAATCATCAGTGGTCAGCCTATTTCAAAATATTAACGTTCATTGCCTAAATTAACCTTATGTAGTGAGTTTCAGTTTTTATATGCCAATTTTATATGGTTCGATTCCCGAATTCAAACGTCTGCCGAAAAAATATTGTATAGCTTTTTTCATATAAATTAGTTAATAATTATCATTCGAACAAGCACAAATAAAGTTTTTTGTCAAGCTTTGTCTTTGTCTTGTCTTCCGCAACATAAATATAAAATTCAACACGTGCTGTGGATTAACAATTTACAATGTTTCAGCAGAGTATCAGGCAAGGTTGAGGTATTGTGGCACACGAACGCACCCATACCCACTTGCATTCATTCTTAAAACATTTCTTATGTAATACATAATAACATGAGCGATAAGGATGCTTTTTTAATTATTTTGTCGCGATAATGAAATAGGTAGGTGGAGATGATAAAAATATACGAACACATCTGATATCAGCAAGATCAAATTGATTTTTTACACTAGCAACAAACCTGCGTTGGTAGTCCAGCAACACCAGAATATGCTAATCCTTGTGGTATCACTGTTAGACCAACTGTGAAACCAGCAATTAAATCACCAATTGCGTCAGTGCGTGAATAATGCGGTAACCATTGCACGATCGGGAATCGTTTATACAGTGTCTTCTTACGAAAAACATTCCGTACATATTGTATACAACAATCACTTTCCGGTGAGTTTTCCAATTGTTCCAAACTTTTGTTGTGTTTCGATGTTTTATGATCGGTGATCAGTATAAATTCAGTTGAACCGTTAAATTGCGCATCGATCGGAGCATGAAGTTCCGATTTTTTACGAAATGAGGTCTGTGTCTCTAAAGTGGACATTACAACCGAGTTGAAGTTCTCTCCAATTTGTAGCTTAAGCTTATGGCTCTTTAACACTTCCGAAGTCTACGTACGAATGTTGTCCTCAATACGTCTGGTAAGTTGAGAGTATATGAAACGAATACTTAAAATATAAATACATACATATGTATGTAATTGATAAAAAATTATTTTTTCTGATGAAATTAAATTTCACAAAAAAAAAAAAAAAATTATAATAATTTTTTTTCCCTATTAGTTTGCATTTGTTATGAATTTGTTTATTTGATATTATTATTACATTTTTTTTTTTGTATAGAGATAAATTATTTAGATAACTACAGTAAGCAACATTTAAGTACATATCTAAATAGAATATACCTATATTTACATATATTTGATATCAATGTGCATAGTGGTGGTGTGGTGGTACGAACGAGTATGAGTTGGTGACATTTGTGTACACAATCATTTTGATCGTTTTAGCTTAAAATAGCTTGTTGCGTGTAAATTGTCATCACACATTTCACAGAGTCTGTTGTCGCCCTACTTTTATTCGACAATAGATTCTTTTACGTTTTATCGTTTTTTTCTTTTTAATAATAGTTACGATAGCTAAGATGTTAGGTTTGCAATTATCCCATTATCGAGTGAAAATTACAGCATTTCCTGCTCTGCAATGTCTCCAAGAAAAGAAAATCCCATCGAGTTGTTTACTCAAGAAATATTGTGATTAATGATCAGGATAGTGACCATTTCAGTATGGATTCGGTGGCTCAATTGCCTTTTCTGTCTATCATTCACCACAACGGAGATCCCGATGTGAAAAAATGTCCAGAATTAATTTGTTCAATCTTTTTCCTTGTTTGAGATTCATTGTATACATAATTAAAATATTAAGAGCATTCTTTTAAGATCATAATTAAAAAACTACCTCATATAGCTTTTGTTTCTGTTCATATCAAAGTAAATTCCTAAAGGAATAGGGTGATTTTTTAACAACAATGTTCTTGACAGCTTGACTGTTTTCGTGTAACATGTTACTGTCAAACATGTTCAGTTTTGTCTATAATTTAACCATGAATCGACTTATAAACGAACAACGCTTGCAGATTATTGAATTTTATTATCAAAATTCATGCTCGGTTCATTCATTCATTCATTTTATGGCCAGTTGGGGCAACCTTCTAAAGCGGCTGTTCGGAATCTTGTGATTAAATTTCGCCCCAAATTAACATTACTGGACATTAAACCACCAACACGCATGCGTAGAGTGCGGACAAAGGAAAATATAGCAGCTGTATCCACAAGTGTTGTTGATGACCGTGAACTATCGATTTATTCGTGAGATAACGGTCGATATATTGTAGAGAGTATGCCAAAATTGGACTCAGCGTATGAATTATATAGATCGTTCTATCGACTCAAATAAAAATTTCATACCTTTCTCTAAATTTTATGTGCTTTTTTTTAAACCAAATCGAAGGCATTTCCTATTTGTTGTCTTTGTAATTTATTTTGAAAAACTAAATACATATTTTAAATGTGTTTCAACAAAACCTATTAGCTTTTTATAAAACTTAAAAATTTTCCGTACGGCAATTTGCTTCGTAAAATTCCTTGTGGTTAAATTATTCAGAAATCCTAGTCAAATTTAATGGATGAAAAATTGATATCATTGAAGTAGTGGTTTGGTTCTGTTATAACAAAAAAAATCTTTTTTTATATGAAATGAAAAAAATCGTAACAAAAACTTTCTCTGTATCTTTCGAAAATGGCTGCCTAAAAATATTTCGTATATATTTTTTTAAGAAAATTGTAACCTACGCTCTTTAAACACCTAAAAATCTTTTAGGTGTGTGTCATCTTTCGATTGCAATCTAACCTAGACAGAGGCGCGGAAATATTGAGTCGGCGATTTTTCTATATTCTTCAGACTTTAAGAAGATAGGTCTGATGATAGCCATATCACATTCCTTTTAGGATTTTACAGCATCTAGTTTAATGAACTATATCCAGAAAATTACATGACGATGATAGAATTAAATTTGTTTGTTTCAAAACATAAAATAGGTTGATAACAATGTTCAGTGCATTTTGTTGCTTAAGATCAAAATTAAAAGAGTAAAAATGTTTAACTTGTACACCTCGTTAGCGATTGCGAATACCGCAATATTATTATTATTATTATTAGAGGGTTGTATTGACACTGCGACCTTAGAATCCTGCACCCCATCATGGACTAAAGTATTTCTCTAAGTCAAACATTTTTAAGGAAGTTTAGTATAGGTCGTACCCTAATGGACTTTAGAAGATTTTACGGTATTATAAATTCCCCGAAGTTTTTCTTTCTTGTGTGCATAAGTGCTGGGCACGTTCACAACACATGTTTTGCCGTTTCATTCTCCCAATATAGTCTCACTATTAAATGAATATACATACATAATGAATATATTTTAAAGATTTTTATTACATTTTTTTTTTCTCATTTTTCTTCTTTATGTTTACATATTTTATTAATTAAATAAGCATTTTTATTAAATATTTAAAGTATATATATACGATATACATATAGAAATGTATTATTAAATTATACAAATTTGATTTAAATTGTAAAATTATATCTTTAAATCCGTTTACCCTTCTTTCTGTTTCATAATTCAATAATTGTAATATGTTAATTGTTGTTGTGGCTATTACTGTTCAAAAAATTTTTAAATATTGCCGAAATGTTTGATCTATTTTATGTATTTTTTGTTTTAATAAACATTTATAATATTAAAGATGTAGTATTTGAATATTACGAATCATTTTATATAATAATATGTTCATGCATTATTATAATATTTTTTTTTTTTCGTTTATGGTTCTTATATAAACTTACAAAAAAAAAAGAACAAAAGAGTACTAATAGAATGAAACTAAAGAAAATAAAAAAAAACGAGTAAATTTAAAATTAAATTACAAAATATATAGATTAGCCGCTATTATTGATTACATTTCCGTGGTGAAAATACTATTTCGAATAAAAGTTTTAGAACATTTCGAGTAACAGAAATGCACTGAATAATAGAAGCTATTGTACAATACATAAAAACATAAGAAACAAACAAATGAAATCAAGTACGTGTGAAACAACGTGCACTGAGAAACAGAGCCTAATCGTAATCGTATGTATTTTAAATGTATACTTTTAAAGCAATCGAACACAAAGAAATTGTATAAAAGAATAATATTCTTTAAGGAAAATTACCAAATAAATGAAAAATATGATTTAATCAACTTGCGTGTGTGTGTGTGTTTTGCAATTTTACAATTATTACATTCAAATAATGTCTTTTGCAATTATTAATTTATTCTATTCAATCCATTTATTACAAGCTTAATGCACAATTATATACGATTATACATTGCCGTTTCATTTAAAGCATTACTAAGCAGCGATCAAGAATTTTGTATTAAGGCATTTAGCAGCTTGTTCTTCTTACTAATTTTCATCGCAAAAAAATAAATCTTCTACATATAACATCCAGATATATATTATGAAATATAATGTGTTTGTTTGATCACCGTGTGGCAGCTTTGCTTGTTCTTTTTTTTTTTTTTTTGTATGATTATTAATAATGTGTATATTTTCTTAATTTGTTTAATGACATGATATTTAAACGAGCAAAATTAGTTATTAAAAAAAAAGCGACGTCTCCATTTCACTACCCGCGCCCTTGTGCCCTTTTGCAATTTATTGGGCAAATACTTAATTAATCATACGCAAATTATGAAATTATAAAATGTCAACATGATTACAATAACATATAATTATTTCGAATAATTATTTCAAACATGATCAATTGTGATTGCAAAATATTATAAACAGCAGAATAAATAAAACATATATTGAACAAATAAACACATTATTTTGACAAACAAACGCAACACTAATTTATACTTCAAATAATTTTACAATTTATTGCTTGCTGCAGCAACAAGAAAAAATGTTGAAATATATATGTAGTATCTGCATGCTGTTGCGGCGGTTGCCTCTACTGCCACAGACCAATTGTATAATTGCGTCCAAAATGACCCACACGTCGTTGACGTCCACCTATAAAAATTAGAGGAATGTATTAGTACGAAATGTATTTTCATATTCGATTCATGTGCCATGTGGAATAACGTATACATAGTTATACATAATACTAACAACAATTATAAATGCAAAGGTACTATTGACAAACAAAATACCATCAACCTCAAAATAGACGTAAGAACAAGAGAAACGATACTTATACTTACGTAACTAATCTAAGATATGACATGCACAATGAAACTATATTTTATAACTAGAATAAATAACTGAAATAAATAAAAATTGACTACCTTAAAAGGTATGTATATTAAATGTAGTTTTGTAACTGGGTTTGTCAATACATGAAGTTTAGTTCTTTTCGAAACGAATTAAATAGCATTTGTTCGTCAATTTGTAATTTGTAAAAATAAAGAAGGAAAAAGGACCATGAAATGAAAAGGGTTTAAGCCTCACAAAAGTGATGACATTTTTGGAATAATGGCCAAGATTTATTGAAGAGACTGAGGCTCTAGAAAAATGACATTCAATTTGTTATAAGATATAAATTATAGAAAACCTGCAACTAAGGTGAATCATAATGATAACTCAAAAAGGTCATCAAAATATTTAGGCCTCTTTTCATTGTGTGCCTAGATGTGTACATACTAAAATTCAGTGCTATTAATTAAAAATATACTCATGTAAGTATCGCCGAGTAGGAACACTACGATAGGCACACAGAAATATGGTAGGTTCGAAAAAACATATTGAATGGAAAACATTCAATATGTTCAGCCTCATATTTATGAGCATCAAGTACGAAAGCATTCACGAACTTACCCGTCGAGTTGACGAACACAGCTCTTGAATATTCAGAAATGGTAACTTTTAATTCGATCGTATAGAGCATTTGAGGTGCGAAATCGTTTCAAACGGCCTCACACAAGGATATATTGTACTTTTATGACGATAAGTAAATTACATTCTTAAATAATCATAACTTAATTATTATTATACAACAAAAATTATACCTAATAACTATTAAATATTTCAAAATTTACGTACTGATTTTCTCCTAATTATTTAACGCAGTGGAACTTTTCGCTCGCTTTTCGATAAATGTGAATATATGTGTGTATTATATATTGTATACTATACATCATATCTGTATGTATATATGATTATGTCATGTAAATCTTTCATTCGCGAAATTGTGGGTAGTAATAGTAGTAGTGGTGTTGGTAATGGTTGGTTTGTCACAAATAACATACATAGATACACATGTAGGTATAAACAAGTAGTTGGATGATGTTTGCAAGTATTATGTTTTTAATTGTAAAGATGGACAAAATAACAAGTTGATTATGGTTCACACAGAATTTATTTACGCTGAGTCAGGCGGTTCACACGTACTGTAAATAGAAGAACAGACATTTGGAAAGAAAAAACGAGAAAGGAAGAAATGTACAATTAGTTAAAAACATACATAAAACATAACGAGTATATGTAACAATAAATAAATATTAGAGGCAAAACAGTTGACAACATTTTTTTTGTTTAACAATTGTTAGATGTATAAACTATAACATTCATTGGATTCTCATTTTTGTTTTTTTTTTTTACTTGAGTTGAGTGTACTTGAGTACTTGTGTACTTTCAAAATACAGTTTAGTTATTAGATTATTGGGCATTAACGATTATATCTGTAGTTCAAGACAAACAAATTAAGGCGTTAATAATTAGTAATTAATCAATGCCTTACATTATAGCTTACAAAAAAAAAATTAGCATATTTAGATTGATAAATAAAAATAAAAAAACAAAACAATATAAAATAAATACATATTACGAACTTGTTGATTTTTCGCTTGTACTAAACATACTCGTATGCACATCCGTTGGTCTCTATACACTCACTAAGCGAGATTGCCAGAGAGTACTAAGTATTATTATTAAATTATAATAAAAAATAAACAAATAATAATAATAATAAAATAAAATAAAAGTCTGCAAATCAAGGCTTTTGCTATTTTGTTTGATTTTGTGTTTGCTTAATAATTTACATCGCAATTTATTTCCTAAACGAGAAAAAGAACGAAATGAAAATAAAACAAACAAACAATAGTTTGTAGTATTAGCTAATTTATTACAATTTCAGATGTAAAGACAAACTGAATCATCTGACAAATGTTAGAGTGTACTATGTGAAAAGTGTGTTCTATGTTGCATGGCATTTTCAGTGTATATTGTACTTGTAATATTATGTCCAATTAGCATGCAAAATAGCGCATTTATTATTATCTTCATGTATTACGTTAGAACACATTCATGAAATTTGAAATAGCCAACTACTTCAATTCACTTTGTGATGCAATTTTATTATTTGTTCGATTGTTGTTTGGCCATCAATTATTGAATCATTTTATTAATACAAACATATGAGGCATGAGGAAATAATCCTCCAGAGTTCTGGTATCAGTCATCGGATTGATATTTTTTTTCACTTCTTTTCATATTTTCATATTATGCAAAGAAATGTTATCTAAATTTTCAATATGTTTTATAGTATTTATACTTTCCGAGTGAGTTCGAGAACACGTTAAGAAATTCAGTCGATTTCTAAACTCATTTACGAAAATATTCCGATGTCACTTGGTAATATTTTACAAGCATTGTTAGTGATATTCAAAGCATGCAAATAATTAGACGTTTTCATTCTCTAATAATGGAAATTTGATTAAAATATAAAATAAAATGAACACTAAATTTTGGATTCAGGTTAGAAATATGTATATTGCCATATTATCTTGAATTATACTACGTCTCGATGAGAGCAATTAAAATTAGATAGCTTTAAAAAGAGAGAGTAGATTTGATATTTTATAAAATTTAGAAATTTCATTCATACATTCATTTGAATAGCAATTCATCATTCAATTTGCATATCTTGCAGTTAAAAAGAAGCTAGCTGTTTTTATTTTTTTTTTATTTGAGCAAAAATGTGCAAATTTGATAGATACCTTTTTTTATTTTATATAAATTTATACAAAAATATTACTCCTAAGAAAATTTCACGAGCTCCTTTCATCATCTCGATCACTTTACGTTTAAATTTTCTTTTAGCATTTCATTTAATATCAGTATATAGTAGTAAGAGAGTCGTATTAGCCTAGTTCATTTTTTTTTTTTTTGCTTCTATTTTCGCTTTACATCATAGTACTATTAGGATGTATGCGATTCATTGCGAAAATATTTTCAGAGTCGTTGATTTATTTTATTATATTATATTATCATTGTTTTTATTTTTATTATGACTAACAACAAGATTAGTTTTTAAATTGATCATACATTGGTTTATGTCCTTTTTTTGATGGTGTTGTTTATATTAAAATAATGTTACGAGTTAAGCGTGTTCCTTTTTCAGTTAATAGTATGCTTTACTCAACTATGAGCGCATATAATTTCCGCTACTATGTATTTTCGTCTTCTTCTATTTGACGTAAATAAATGAGGTGCAATATACATAGAGACATTCGATTATTTGATCAATCTTTTGTATATTTTTTACGTTCTGGATTCATTATTCATAATTCATTGCTTCACTCTATTCATATTATTCATATTTTTGTTTAACTTAATTAAAGTTTTTTTTTTTGTTTTAGTAAATATTTATATAGGTAGTATATATATATGTATATATATATATATTATTTTTGAAATTTATTTTCTTTTGTATTTATTATTATTTAATATATTTTTTTGTTTATATTTTATTTGATTGTAGTAGTATGATTTTTTTTTTCATTCATTTAATATGTTTTAATTCATTCTTTTATGGGTTTTTTTTTATTCTTTGATTAATTTGATTTTATTACTGAATTCTTGTAGATTTTTTTCTATGTAGATTATTAGTGAAAAATCTGAACTGCAGACGTAACTCAAGATCTTTTCTTACTGCAAACGAAAACAAAACAAACAAAAATTGGAGAGAGAAAAATAACACATAAGAATAAGCTACATACAATATAATAGGATACACAAAAAAAAAAAACAATATAAGTAAATAGGTACATAGTTATATGGGGTGTATATAATTTCTTCATGAATGTATTTTATACGAGTTTATACTGTACTGTAATGCACAAGAGAATAGATCTTGTGTGAAAAGTGAAAAACATTTAGTATGTATGCATTTTTTGAATTTCATTTAATGATAGAGATCGACTTTAGCAACTGGTCAAAATATCCAACCTATATTCCAATGGGTTTCATGTAATCGTATAAAAGCCGCGTCAACCTCGTAAACCTCATTAAATTACTCTATGCTCGTAAATCAGCTGACATATATTTGTATGAAAATGATTTTAGACAAAATTAAATTTTAATTTACTTCAATTTTTTTCAAAATTTTCCAACATGAACCAATCATTAATTTCTTCCTGCTAATTTTCGGCATTTTTATTTTGTTCCTAAAACAAAAATTATGCGGTTTATATGTTTATATCCCATCCCCCAATCCCACTATTATGTTTCAAATATTGAAACAAATGTAAAACAATCTTGTCAAATCTAATTCGATCAGAAGTGAAATTCAGAATATGCACATATAAAAGGTAAAAAGTGATCAAACAAATGACGTAACGTTTTGTTTGTAGCTATAACAATGAGTACCTATAGAGAGAGGGCAAGAGAGAGAAAGAAGAGGACGAATATAGTGAGCATGGAGGAGAGAGTGTGTAAGAGACGGGTCGAACAAAATACAAAAGAGAAGGACATTTTTAAATAACAACATGATTTTGAATGTTAAAAAACCCAACACCACAAAAAAATGGATTGAAAATGCATCCAATAAACATGGGGATGATGAATATGAGTTTAGTTAAAATATGAAAAGCATTTAATGATTTTTATGTTTATAAAATTAGCATCAACTAGATGGGGTAACATATATGATTAAGAGCTTATATTTTGCTTAAGAATAAAAACAAATGAGTAAAGCTATTCACACATGAGTTTAAATAGAATGCAGTGATATGAGTGATTTTAAAAATCCTCTTCAAATTCGAATTAAAAATGGTACAATATGAATTAGAGCCTACAAATTTAAAATATACAGATATTAAAAAATCATTCAATATGTAGGCAAAGGTAAATAGATATATCGTTAAAAATCATGAGACGAAGTAATCATTTAATCAAATCTTTGATGGTGGTCAAACATCGACATCGACTTTGCTTATTTTGTTTGGTAAGATAGTTCCAACCATGATAGAGGTGATTTATTTCGCTATTGCATCGATAGATTGAGTCTGTAGATAAATCCAGAATATACACATTTACAGTCAATACTATAAAATGTGAAATTTGCTCTCTTCGATGCAATACAACTAAAATTCATTAGCATTGGAATAGCAAAAATAATGAAATGAATAACAATATTTTTGAAATAGGCCAAAAATGACAAAAAAGCTCTTCAAAATTCAATAACTGAATAACAAAATGATTGGTTATTCACATAGCGGAGTAGGATAAATGAAATAAATGGTATAAAAAACATGGTAACACGATGAAAATAGGTGTATATGTTGTATAAGCTCCTGTATGTGTTCTGTTGTTTTGTTGTTGGAGGTATATCGTTTTCTTGAAATGATATTCGTTTTAACACACATACACACGTACGTACATATGCGATTTATAGGTGGTTGTATCTTCATTGAACGCTGGTGATTGCCTCGAATTGTCATCATCGTGAGAATCATCATTATTCTCATTATCGATGGGTGTTACAGCACGACTGCCTGGTGTCACCATATTATCAGGATCAATTTCAATATCAAAATTATTACCACCATGACCACCACCTGGTATAATCATATTATCAGGATCCTCAACCACATCGTATTTGACACGTGGTTGCGGCGATGGTGATGGTGATGGTGACAAATTGCTATAATATTCCATAGCATCGACACCATAATTAGCTGGTGGCAGTATCAATTTGGGTAGATTTGGTCTCATTTTTTCAACACGTACAACTAAGGTTTGTGGTTGTGGTGGTTCATTGGATGACAATATGCGAGATGTAGTAGTAGTTGTTGATGTCGATAATTGTGAATAATTTACAACGAGTTTGATTTACATTTAAATAATTTTAGTTGATTATTATAATTTTTTTCACACAATATTACAAAAAAAAAATTATGAAAAAAGAAACAAATATAAACATTAATTTCTCTACAAGAATTACGTTGGTTACAGGGCAAGACAGAGAACAAAAGAAAATACATAAAAACAAAACTATCAGGCATATTCTGAAATTCAATTTCATAGAAATACATCCAAAAAAGCGAAACTATAAATTTCTAGGCTTTCGAATTCTTGTCCAGCTTCGAAATCGATTTTGATCCGAAATGAAATTCACAATATGCCCGTATATAAGTATGGATATACGACTAACTAGTACTGCGGTCTTTGGAATATCTACACGTTGGGTATAAGCAACATTTATATACACGAACGAGGAAAATATGGAAAAACTTTACACAATATGAAGAAATGTTTGAGGTGGTGATGAATGGTGATGTAAAAGTATTGAATGTAGTGAGGCGATAAGAATTGAATGTGTTGCGAATTGAATGAAAAGTCCCGCTTTATTGCGTTTTGTCCACCTTTAGGTAATATTTTTACATATAGCTTATTCTTAGTTTTTCTTAACATTTGAACATATTGAACATTTGAACAAAACCTTCTATAACTTTGAATTGAACATTGAACAGAGAATATCATCAACGAGTTGAACAAAACAACGCAATAACATTATGTATATGTATCCAAATTTGTAGACGAAACGAACGCAGTGAAAATTGTAACGTAACGAATGAACAAACGAACGCAGTAGGGGCAATTAATGTTACCTGATGAATGCAAAATGTCATAGCTTTTGATTGAATGAAAGAAATTTAAAGTGTACAACAAAAATATTGTAAAATGAGGATAGAAAGATAGAGAATGAGTATGCGAATGGGAAGGAGTAAATGTAGTGACTTTAAATTTCCTTCTCATCATCATTATTATCAGTTGTATTTTGTATAATGCTCAATGGTGTGTTGATAGCACCACCAACAGCAACAGCAGTAGCAGCAGCAGACACTCTTGCTTCAGTTGTTGTATCATTCGTCATCATCAGTGAATGATTTGCCATATTTGTAGCATTCGATTTGAATGATGAATGCGTTGTTGTATTGCGATTTTTAGTCATTTCCAAATTTGTATCAACTTCATGTGATGATGTCATTTGTACACAATGTTCTGAAGCAGATGATGATGACAATGATGCTTTGATGTCAATGGTGTCAACGACCGTTGACGATGTTTCGTAAGACGACGGCAGCAATGGCAATGATGGTGGCGCTTGTAATGATAATGATGACGTTGATGATGATAAAATATTTAGCATTTCACCTAAATTTTTGAAAATGTCCAATACAATATTGTAAATTTAAACTTTTCAGTATACAAAATACACAAATTGGGGGTGAGGAACCTGACAAGGGGTAAGGCCAACGTTGTTTTCATTACTCATTCCTTTACGCGTTATCATGGAATTCAAAAAAAAAATTGGATATCCAACATTGTAAACAGCATCAAAATGTACTTACTTCTATCAATGTTACGCTGCAAATGTGCAGCAACTCTATGACGTGCATCATTGAACTCCAAATGTAGACCTAGTCTGAGTAATGATGTGTTCTTTTCCACTAGATCAGTAATTTCCATTTCAATCTTATTGCCCAGCACAGATGATCGCTATTGAATTTTTGGGGAAATGTAATGTAATGTAATGTATTCTGCAAACATCTCCACACAATTAATAATTACCTGATTTGTTGCCCTAAACTCTTCAATGGTGCGACACTTAAGCAGGGCCTTCACTAATGTCACAATTACATGCGGACTAAGGAAGTTGGTTTCAACATTTAATACTCTCAGGGTTTTGCTTTTTTCAATTGCTTCAGCCAATAAGAGAGCTGTTTTATCGGTAAGACCGACATTTGTTAATGAAAGAACTTCCAAATGTTCATTCTGAGGCAGTGCTGCGAATAATTGTTCAAATTTCTCATCGGAAATGTTCTAAGTAAAAGTAAAAAAGAGCAACAATTATCCAACGTACACATCATATAAATAAAAACATGCACCAGTTACCTTAATATTATTGAAATTCACTTCAATCAATTTAACATCATCATCTTTAACGCGTTTGATTGCGTCTTCAACATCTGTATTATTTGGTGGATCTGCAGGAAACACTTTTTGTTGTGTTGATTTTGTAATGCCATCCCAGCCTAAGCCGACCGGTTGACCCTTATTCAACAATGATGCATGATATTGATCTTGATTCATCATTGAATGAAAACCGAGAATAGCTAAGAATGCGAAAAAGAATAGGGGGGAAATTAATGGAGTCACTTCTATCGTTTCGTTTCGTTTCGCTTCTTCAACATACCGGCTAAATCAATAATTTCCTCTTGTGTGGCATCACTCAAAGCTTGTTCATATTCATCACCCATATCAATGGCAATCTGTTCTTCGGCCTGTAGCTCACGTGCATCCTTTGGTGGTGGCACCCATTTTTTACCACGTACGGTACCCTTAACAAATGGTTCAAATTCTGGTTGATCCGGTTCTTCAATCGCTTGCTTATTGATGTGTTCAATCAATTTTTTACGATTCAAGGGACCAGTTGAATCCTTGGTACATTCATAACTGCAACGTTGATCGGGTGGCAGGAAGTTATCCTATAATAAGAACAATAATAATATTCTCAGTTAATCTTAATGTTTTCATTTTTTGTTTATTCGACTTACATCGGGATCAACTTCTTTGGCCAATATGTTGATTTCCTCAGGTGACAATTGTGACAATAATGCATCAACATCAATTTCATCATATTCACTTAAATCCTTGCCATATAATTTAGCAGGTGTGGTCAAAGTAGTTGTCTTTGTAGTGGATGAAGTCTGCGAAAAGAGAAATACAATGTTATTAATTAAAATTGTGTTTTTCTGGAATTATTACAATTTTTGGTGGTGCTGGTGCTGGTCTTGCAATTTGTGGCACTGGTCTTAATTTGACCTTTTGAAATTCAGGCACCGCGGGTGCAATGCGATGTGGCACTCTACGTGTAGGTTCCATCTTATACTACTGATATATTGAAATATTCTTTTTGCGCCGCAAAAACTAACTATCCACTCAAGCTGAACCAAGAAAATTGAACTAAACTACTTAAAAGTATTCATAAATATGATATGTACATTTACAAGATTTCAAAAAAAAAAAAAAAAAATAAAGAAAAATGCATAAAAATCAATACTGTGCATATAGAAGAAAACTAACGAAGAATCTAAATCCAATTATACAACAAAGTCAATTAATAACAAACAAAAACGGACCAATAAATATATGAACATAAGTGCAAGTGGTCGAAGAACACAACAAATAATATGAGACGTTGTTCTGGAAAGTGGTACACACGCCAAGTTATGCAAGCAATTACTTATTTATTAGTATTTTCAATAGTTTTAGTTTAAAAATGCTCATACCATATTGTGAACGGCACAACGAGAAGTAAAATTAAGAAGAAATTTATGCTATTGCCCTTGTTTAAGGTTCACCTAAGACTAAATTGAATGCTCAGATTAAAAAGATGCTTAAGCTTCGGCCCAAGAAAATATAATGAAACCTTCAGTACACACGCTCCACTTACCTCACTTAAACTTTACATTTAAAACTAGGTCTTAGGCTGCTTGCATTTGACACCATAGATCAGTCAGCTAGTTGATGGCAATGGAAATTAATGACAAGCAAAATGTACCAGCACTTCAATTCCCACCACAAAATCGTCAACCAGACAACCCACTAGTGATCGACCAACCATTAAAACAACTGGTCATATGTATGTATGTAGGTACCAAAGCTAAGCAAAAACATACCCATATTTTAAGAAGAAACAGTCAACAAACTGACAAAACAAAAGAGAATAAGTGAATGAAGAAATAAAGTACAAAAAAAAAAAACATATAAAAATGTTAAAATCAAACCCTAAATCACATAAAGAGTTATTGTATTCGACTGTGAGTATGTTTGTGGCTGTGAACAACGTTTTCGCATTTATACTATGTACAACGAAGGGTTTCACTACGAAGCAACCAACAATTTAACCTATGTATGTTTGTAGATAGATACCACTTCTTTGCTTTTTGGTCCGGAAACTGATTGTTGCGCCACGACATCCATAAACATTCGTGACTCATAAAATTAATTGCGTTGAAAACATGCAGCTACATGCAGATAGGTACAACCACTAAATGTAATTCAAAGGAAACTTTAAAACAACAACAACAACAAAGCAGCAGCAGCAGCAGCAGCAATCCAAGGGGATTGTCCTCGAAACATCGGGAACAATACAACACGTCAAATTATGAGTGCATACCCATTAAATGTGGTTATATGAAATATAGCCACTAGATTGTTTTACAATAAATATAAATTCATTATTTAATTATTAAGTTGAGCTTTTACGCTTATACCTAGTCAAGTCAAAAATATTGATACACAACTAAACGCATTCATTACGAATGCAATATTGGGCGCATTCATTTCGTCTTGACTGCGATTTGACAGTTGACATTTACGCTTCATTGCCAGGTAAAACGTTTTTGGCATCAATTGGGCGACATCAAAAATCGTATTGTTGTAGTTTGCCTAGTCAAATGGAACATGGCAAATGGCGATATCTTTCTGGATACTGGTGGTGTACGAGACCATCAAAGATCCGGCCGTCCGCGCATTGTGAGAACTCCGAAAGCGATCAAAGCTGTGAAGAAACGAATCGAGCAAAATCCGCTGCGAAAACAGAAAATCTTGTCGAGGGAAATGCAAATTTCCCTCGATTTGGGGCTAAGCGCGTGCAAGCGACACACTGGACACCTGCTCACGGCAGCATTCGAGGGTAAACGCAAGCGAAATCGAAAGCGTTACGCAACCGGTACGCTCACAGACAAATTCTGTTTACTGACGAGAAAATCTTCACCGTTGAAGAATCGTTCAGGATAAACAGAACGATCGTGTGTATGCTCTGTCATGCAGAGAAGCATCCCAACTCATCCCGAGGATCCAAAGAGGCCTCTGCTCCAACCCACAAGGCAAAAACGACTCCACTGTGGCTAAAAAACAACATTCCGGACTTCATTTCAACGGATGATTGGCCAGCTGGTAGTCCAGACCTCAACCCGTTACCCGATTACTAGTTGTGGTCCGTGTTAGAAGGCATGGTTTTCTCTACTCGACACCCCATTGAGTCGTTGAAGCGAGCCCTTGTCTGTGCAGTGGACAATTTCCCCATGCATGAAGTGCGTCTCGTGATCGATGGAATGGAATGGAAGTCATTTTGAATAAGTTGTTCTAAGATTTGTAGCCATTGAATAACCCAATAAAAAGAAACAAAAAATTGTTTTGAAAAATATTAATTCGTTTTCATTTGGCGTCGATTTTTCTGTGTATCAATATTTATGACTTGACTAGGTATATTAAACGATAAATACCCATTATTAACAAAAAATACAGTACTCTCATTAGATATCATTAGAGTTGCATTGAGGTTAAACAGAAGCATAGAGCAATTAATAAGTGCTAAAATTAGGTAAAAACTAAAGGTGCTCTGATTTCATATTGAAATCTTAATTGAAATCTGATTAAGTGGTGCTCACCTTCATAGATGAATTAATTAAATATTGTTATGGATGTGGTTTGTGTTGTATCAAATGATATATTGTATCGTATTAATGGTTACATATACAGGGTCGAAAATAATATGAAATTATAATAAATAGAGTTCATAAAGTGGATCGTGGAATCGACTTTCACAATATCTTTGAGAATGTCGACATTGTTTTGTTTAAACAATTTCTTCAACATCTCGATCTGAGTTTTTGCATTAAGAGGTCCACTGAAAGCAGATGATTACGACGGTTCTTCCGAATTGAACTTATTCAGGTTCGACAACATATACGATTTGGATTTGAATAAAGTCCCAATGAAAAAGAAATCATTTGTTGCATAATTAAATAGTAGAAATTCCCTATTGGAAACTCCATATAACTGTTTCAGTATTGAATCACTCTGTTAACTTTTAGAGGGTAATGCTCGCTTGAAGACATGAAAGCTTCTACATTATGTTGGTCACGTAAAACTGTTTTTTTTTTTTAAGAGCATATTGAAATAAACACGATTTTGTGGAATAAAATACGATTTTGAAATCCGTGATATTGAATATTATTTATATATATATACCATCTTCAATTTATGTTCTTATGTATAGGAATTATATAATTGCAGAAATTGAAATTGCTAGTCGTCGTATGTGAGCAAGGCGTACATAAAAAGAAGCATACATTACCAAGTAGCATTTGTTGTAATCTCATAGGTACCTTCATGTAGGTTATGCTAACTTTTTTATTGGTAAAAAAAAGCTTCCACATTATCATCATGTTTAACTTTACCTTACCCCTTACCACTTATCGTCAGCCAAAAAGTTCTTACACGTTTTTCCGGAAAGTTTCAACAAATAATTGTAAATTCACTAAGCATGACTGAAAACCAAACAATTGCAAGTATACACGTTTATTTCCTTCAGTTAAGTTAAGTTCGTTACCCTAATTGTAATTGAGTGTAAGTAAAGTTTTTTTCCCTCTTCATTATCTTAGTTGTTGTTTTGTTTTTGTTTATTTTGATTTCTTTAATGAAAAACTTCTGATGCCGTTCCACGATATTTGCTGGCAGCATAAGAACTTCTTTAACAATATGTACGACATGTAGCAATAACAATTCTATTTTTTAAACCGGTTTGAGGTACAAAAAAAACATAAAAGATACAAGTAAAAAGTAAAAACCAAAAGTAGATTGGTTTATGCTACTTGTATCACTACCACACTACCACTAATACACTAACTATTAATGCGGCTTGAAACAAAAACAACAAATATTAATAAAAATTAATAGTCATGAGCTTTTTAGTTGGATTGAGTGATGATGATGGTGGTGGCAATGATACTGGCTGTACTGTTGTGGGATACTGTATTGAAGTGACCTAAATCACATGATTTATGTGTAATCTTGTTTGATAGAGTATCTTCAAATGTATCTACATACTATATGTAAGGCGTCGCAAGAGAATTTTTTTGCTTTCAATAAATTTGAGAAATAGCGGTCTGTACGACCATAAAGGTAGTTACGTTACACTATAAAATTGCACAAACGAGCAGTGACTGAATTTGAATAAAAATTTAGAATCAAATATATACGCACACATTGCAATAATAATAATTTACAATATCATCAACTATGTTCATTCAAGTTATACTCGTATTTGGTATTTGTGTAAGAACAAAAATTTAAATGATTTTAAATTGATACAAACTTTTGATGATGTGGTTTTGCAAACGCAGTCAACTTTATGAAGGTAAACAAAAAACAAATAATACTAGACAACCATTATTGTGATTTGCGTCATATTTATTTCAAAATTACTTTAAATTCATATTTATTTGTTGTGTGATCACTAAAGGTTAGCAATATGAAGAAGTATTTTTTTGTATAGCAAAAATAATACTCATAACTTATAATTAATGCCAGCATGTATGATGTGTAATTGAACTTCAATTAAGAGAACATTTTCTTACACCACAATGTCCTTGGATTTCATCATTTCATACTCTTGGTATACAATTAAAAATTCAACAATCACACGCTAGAAGTATGATGGTAAGAAATAATAAATATTATTAATGATTGAATTTGATCTATAACATTTAATCAATGTGAAATTAGCACACAGCTAATGAAATCTTCAAATTAAAATTGTATTAAAAATAAAAATAATAGAAGGAATTGCAATAAAAATACTTTATGGTGTTACAGAGACCTATAGAGCATACAGGGTAAATGGCAGCAATATTACAACCCCTGGTGCCCTCTTTTAAAATAGCTTCTAACTGCAACATTCCTTGAACTTTTTGACGAAATTATAAAGGAATGATTCACAAGTTTCCAAAACCATAAACAGTAGCAGGTTATATTTTTTGGAAATAACCCATTATAGTCGAAGGTTAGTTTTTGTAAGAATTATATTTCTAGAACAACAACGAAATCCTAATTATTTCTTGCATTAATTTTAATTTGAACCAAAGTTATAGTGTTTAGGTGATATTTTCAATTTAAAGTATTAGTTATTTGAAATTTTTATAGTCTTCTCAAAACTGGATGTAGTTTTTGTGAAATTTTTTCCTACAAATACTTTCAGCAGCCTTGAAAAGCTTCCGGTTTCTTTGTAATGTCAAACAATGTGATTAATAATTAAAATAAAATAATTTTTTCATAGATTTGTGTTCGAGTTAATCAAAATTCTCAAAATATGCATAATTTGTATGCATTTTAATCAGCTTCTTTTATTAAACGCTTAATCACACAGTCCTAATCGAAACATCTTAAAAATGTACTTTTATTTGTAATAGTCACCCTGTATGTATATATTACGTGTATGCTAAAACAGTCTACATTATTCATACACAAATAAATAAAATCAATTTGACCTCATCATTGAAAAAAAAAACACACACACACACACACACAAAACAAAATGATGAGAAATATACTAGCGGAATTGAGGCGAATTTCATGAACGTATGCAAACTATCCAGTTATAAAATGGAAACCAACAGAGTATCATCATCATCATCATCATCATCATCATCAACATCATCATTATTATTTCATTTACTCTGTGGCAATCAATGGAAATGCCTATACTAAAAATACATATATTCGTACCATATTTAGATTCATATATGTATATGAATTAATTGTGTAAAAAATACAAGTACATACAAAAATATGAATATACATTATAAAAATAAATCATGCTAAATGTCTAGCTAGACTTATAGTATACATATATCTATCAGAGAGAATAACATATAAACAGTATGAAAAATAATCTGATTACATTAAGGCGTTATGATGACACACAAAAAATAAGACATATAAAATATAACAAATGAATATGCAATTCAAAAAGAAGATGGTGAATAGAAAAATCTCATGTATAAATTATAATTAGAAGTTCACAAGGTAAGTAAGACATATGAAACGTGATTTTCACAAGTCTATCTATGTATATGAAAAGTAAACAGCATATGGCATACATGAATATAAATGAAATCACATAGAGATGTTGCATATTAATCAGGTTTACTCCGTGTATACATATGCTTCATAATTTATGATTAATGCAATTATTTTTGCTTATTGTAAATATATATTTTGCGCAATTCATATGACTACATATGACTTTATGCATTTTAACTTGTTGCAAAGAAGAAAAAGAAAACTACAGAAACTATATAGTGATTATAACGATTTCGAAATAATTATGATAAAATAATAAATAAAAATACTTTAAAATATCAAGTAAATAATACTATAAAAATTAAGCATTAGCATTTAAAAAAAAAAAAAATTTGATTGATATTAAATCTAAATTGAGGTCAAGGAGTTTTTAACGTAACAAACAAGTGATTTCTGTCTTCAGATTTTCAGAAACTAACTACAAATTCTGGTTTGATATTTTCCATGCGTTACGATGCATAGCATATAAAATATTATTTAGTATATATGTACTACATAACTAGCATCTTATATGTATTTGTGCAACATACTTTCAATTATATTATATATGATATTTTGCTATAACGCAAAATGGACACCTGCTGTCGCTGTTGTTGTGGTCGCCTATATCTGTGGTCTCTATATGTTTTAATTGTCTGCCACTTGTCAACACACCAACAACAAAAAGTGTAAATATAAAAAAGTGGTTCCTTAAAAAGGGGGTTAGCAACTTTTTGTTTTTGTTGTCGTCCAATAAACAAAAACAACCAACAAAAACCAAAACAAGAAATCGATTGTCGTTTCTCATTTTTATTTTTCTCACAAAATATTTAACCAATAATAACTGTGTGTGTGTGGATCAATTGCATGTACGAGTATATTCAGGTGAGTCAAATTGTATGGATCAAATCTGCTTCAGCGAAAATCATAAAATCTATACATTTTCTATACAGATATAGTCCGGTCTACTTTTCAGTTTTTACAGCCATTATAAAAGAAAAAATTTTTGCAAAAGATGGATATCGGAATTAAATTTATTCAGTGGTTTTTTTCAGTTATTTTTCACATGTAGTTTTTAGGAGAGAGTAGGTTTGGAGGAAATATTACAGCTCTAGGGGCGACTTTTGAGCTGCTATTACTTTTGCTTTATAAAGAAAAACAAATTAAAAAATAAATTTTTGGCACTTATAAGCCCCGAAGGGCTCTTTGACCGAGCTTCTCTTCCATTACTGTTGTGCGTGTTAAATTTTAGACAGTATTAGAGAAGGGATCTATACTGATCAGAATGCCATCACACTAACCACTGAGCTCTGGCACCCATTTATAATGACAAAGCCAAAAATAATAAGCTCTATTGCGTGCTATCATGTACTACTTCCAAACAACTTACATATTACATAAAAAAAACATATGGGTCAAAATTTGGAATTTACATTTCGTTGGTTGCTTCGGGAAAAATGCCTTAAATTATTCTAATTTTATGTTTTTCGCTGAGCTCGGATATTCAAAAATTTGATTCGCCTTAATGTACATACAAAACATTTGATGCGATGCTATCAAAACGTCTTGAGAATAATAGTAATATTCAATTTCATAATTTTTTTCAACTCTAACTCAACAATTTTTCATTTAAAATTCATTAAATCTAAAAAGATATTATAAACGTCGTTTTAAAAGTTTAAAGATTTTTTAGCAATTCCAAATTTACCAGTAGCACGCAAAGATTTGTGGTAAAAAGAGCTTTGAAGCTGTAAATAATTGTCTTGAACTTGAAACAAATAAAGTTGAAAAGCATTAAAACAGCAGTTATTAAATGTTTTGAATATACATACAGTTAATAGCTTAAGTTCAAAATTCAAAATATATAAAATATAAATTAATTCCAAAAAGTGTTCAGCGTCCTTTATTTGTGACATCCATTCCGGGGTCGACGAATACCCTAGCGCAAATCTCTAAAATATGTACATAACCAATTTGAACACTCAATAAATTATTCGATTAGTCAGATTTTTTATTAATAAGACTAGTGCACAACAAATTTTAGAAATTTACTTTGGAAATACAAACTTAAACGGTTTATTGTATTCGCCACATTGAAGAGCTTCCTTCTTCTTTGTAAATAATCGAGAATATTGTGCGATAGTTCATAATTAATTTTTATTTTTAATTTTTTTATTTTAATCAATCCAGAGTCAAATTTTTCGAAAAATGTGCATTTTGATTAACCAAAATAATGATTAATCGTAATTTGAATTAGTCCGACGGCTACTTGATTAAACGATTAATAGCGCAGTCCTACATAGAACTGAGAAATTTTATAATTTTTCTTTGCAATAAGAGCAAATGACGACAGATCTAATACATATAAATAAAAAATATGGATTAAATATTGATCACAATGAAATTACATGATTTCACTTAAATAAGGCAATTGAGGAAGCAAATGTGATCTTAATGCGGAATACTATTGTAGCATATCTTAGCCAAGTTTGTGCTAATTTACAATTAGCACATAATACAAAATAATTACAATGTATATTGCATAAAAAACGCCAAGACGGAAATTAATCAAATAATAATTCGTTTTTGGCCTCTACATTGTATCATACATTTGCACATGACTTATACATGAAATGATATTAATGTTCAAGGAAATTTCAAAAAAAAAAAACTCCATTAAGTTTGACTTTTGTGCCTTTTACATATACAAGTTTATACATATGGCTTTTGTAAATATTTAAAATAACATTTTTATTTACAATGAAACAAAGAAATTTTTAAAGAATAATATGCATAGTGGAAAGAAAAACACAAATCTAAAAATATAAAATAGCAATTTTTTTTCTTTATTTCGGTTTGTTGCGACAAATGAAGACAAAAAAAAAAATTCAACAAAAAACCAAATCAAACAAACAAACAAATTTATGAGAAATTTCAATGTCAACGTGTGTGTATATTAGAAAAATAATGAAAACACGAAATTTTTTCGCAAAATTCAAAAAGTGAAAAATAAACTGAAAGTAAAATTAGCAAAAGCAACAAAATTGTAAGTATTTCAAAGAATTTTAGTTTTTCGTTTTGCCTTTGTTGTAATGGAGCGTGACCTCAGAACCGTGAAATAATAATATTTGCATTTAACATACACAAAACAACGACGACGACGACATGACGATGATACATCACAACACAATTCATATAAACAAACAAATTAAACGAAATTATTATTTTTAATATTTTCTAGTCACTGTAGTCATATTTTTCAAAATAAAATTTTCAAAATTTCAACAACGAATTGCATATGGAAATCAATTTTGTAGCCAAACATT
Organism: Megamerina dolium; assembly: GCA_963854835.1. Classification (NCBI taxonomy): domain Eukaryota; kingdom Metazoa; phylum Arthropoda; class Insecta; order Diptera; family Megamerinidae; genus Megamerina; species Megamerina dolium. Next base: position 1,071,730 of record OY978526.1, on the reverse strand, counting down.
TCAGTGATTTAGTTCGTAACCAGTCATTATTTTCCCTTATTACTAATTATTTAGGTACTAATAACACGAAAGAGGCAATCACTTTATTTGGGACTTTTGCAAATAATTATTGATAGAGCTGAAATCACAAGCAACCCTGTAAGATTTTGGATTTACATCTCAACAACAATCAATTTTTTGAAACATATGGGGAAATCGTAAATAATAAAAGTAAAAATAGTACAGAACTACGATTTCGAATACTATATATTGCAAGATTTGGATTACACTTTCACTAAAAAACTTGAAATGGCACTATACAATGCATAAGGTACGAGGGTGGGACCCAGAACTACCATATAGACATATAGATGGCGGCAGTAGTTTGAAAAAAATTACTTTGGTGAAAAGTGGCAACCTTATAAAGCATATGTTTTAAGTTTCAAGGCACGTTGTTTAGTATTTTTTTTTTTTTTTTGGAACCATCGAAAGTTAACGTGAACCTCGGTGAATTTGTAGACATGGAAAAAATTGGTCACCGTTATGTAATTCATTACTTTCATTTGAAAGGTCTCAATCCAAGGAATATTAAAACCGAGTTAGATGTTACCCTGGGGGAGTCTGCTCCTTCGTTTACGACCATAAAATATTGGGTGGCAGAGTTTAAACGAGGTCGTACGAGCTGCCAAGACGAACACCGTAGTGGTCAACTAATTGAGGTGACCACGCCATAAACGATTAAGAAAATCCACAAAATGGTATTGGATGATCGCCGGCTGAACGTTCGTGAGCTAGGTGAAATTACAGGCATTTCAAAAAGTGCTACACATCGTATATTGACCGAAAATTTGGAGATGAAAAAGCTGTGTTCAAGATGGGTACCGCGTTTGCTCACGATAGAACAAAACCACCAGTTCACGTATCCGCTATTGCGTTGGCCGAAATCAATGAGTTAAAGCTCGAATTGCTGCAGCATGCATCTTATTCGCCAGTTTTAGCTCCTTCGGATTATTTTCTATTTCCAAATTTAAAAAAATGGCTTGGTGGTAGAAGATTTGCAAACAATGAAGAGGTGGAGTCTGCGGTAGATGGCTATTTTAATGAGCTAAACAGTTCATACTATAAACAGGGTATCGAAGCTGGATGTTGAAAAATAAAGAAAAATGTTCCCAAATTTGTTTTTTTTTTTTTTGTTAGGTCGGGTAGTCCTGGGACCGCCCTCGTATATCAAATAGGTTACTAATTTTTACTATAGAAAATCGTTTCAGTATAAAATTTAAGCTAGTCTATTTGGAGTATTTTACCGACTCACATCTGTAGAAGTAAATTTTTAAACGACTGGACTATTTGTAATATTGCAAAATTCGTTAACAAAATACGGCATTCATATTGGGTAAACAAATATAAATGTGTTAAATAAATTAAATTTAAGCAAATAAATTTAAAAGAATATAATTGAAAAATGAAAAATATGCATGAAAGATTAATGACTATTTAAATATATGAAATATTATAAACATTTCATTAAAGTGTTGAATGAAAGGAGGTTGCACTTGAAAAATGGAAAAATTAACATTATATAAAAAAAATCTACAATGACATTAAGCAAAGCAAAAGAAAAAATGATTGCATATAAATTAACTTTTTAATGCATCATCTAGAGTAGTTAGTATGTTTTATATATAGCAAATGAAAAAAAAAAGGCACAATCTTAAAAATATTCTCATACATTATTCTAACGTCAGATGGGGAGAAACAAAAAAAAAAAAAAATAATACGTAAATATATGTTTACATAATAAAAGCGACATTTGAGAAGCTACATAATTCAGCCATAAAAAAGTGTTCCAAACATTGTTAAAAAGATATTTAAGATGCATGATGACAAAAACAAACAACAACAACAAAAAGAAGAGTTTATGTACGTGGCCATAATATCAGATGAGATGAGATGAGATGAATATCCGCATACATCAAATTATTCCACAACAGGTGCTCTTTGACTTGAAAGTCAAACCGAAAAGGAATAATAAGTAATAATAATGAAAAATGTAATAAAATCATGCTTGAGAGCTTAAAATGAAATGATGATGAAAATAATATTCATTCAAGCAAAACATTAAACTGAACAAAGATCACAAAATATATATATACACATTTATGTACTTGTACATATTTACGTAAACAGCAAATACATAAGTAGTTAGATCGTTTAATTATTATGGTAATACTTTTTGCATCATTGGTTAATATTGATCAAACGAGCAACTGTAGCATAAAATATCCATAAACAATTGTGATTGTGATAATCAGCGCAATGGTGTTTGATCGAAATTGATTGATAATGCATACGACCGACTAAGTTGTACGTTAGTCATTGTTATGCAAACAAGTACACCCGTACGCATGCAATAATCGTGTTCACACATGATCGAAGCAAACACAAAAATAATATGTAGGTAAAATAATTAAAATTCAATCAATGTAATAACGATAAGACGGTTTGATGCTGAAAAATACATAGTACTTTGTTTTTTAAATATCTATAATTTTATACAAACACCTACAATTATTATTAGTACAAAGTACATAAATCGATTCAATTTACATTTTCATTTCACTCTCTTGGTTACACTTTCTTTACCGCAAATTTACAAATTTTAATATAATTGCCAATACGAAGGGAAAAATCCATTATTAACTACTTGTAGCAATGAAGACTTGAAGGGGAAACGTAAAGAAGAAAGACCAAAAAGGACAGCCACAAAGCTAAAGGCCCTCAATAACGATTTCTTGTTATTTTTTATTACTTTTAATGAAAGACGTGCTTTGAATTATTTTTACATCATTTTTCTTCATTCGCAATTTGAACTCGAGTGTCCCACCATTGTATTACATATTTGTAACATGATGCTATTTGTTAGTTCATTGATGTGTGTTCATCATTCATTCATTCATTCATTGTTGAGCGACATGACGACACTTTCCTTCACCGTCATCACCTTCATGATCATCATCAATATGTGGCCAATGTAGTTGGAAACAAATAAAAATAAAAAAAAAAAAGTGAAAGAAATGGAAAAATTTAAATTAAATAAAATGAATTGTAGAAAAAAAAGCAAACTTTTAACAAACGACAAGTAACCGTTTTCTAGTATTTTTACATGACAAACTGTTGTCACGTACTAGAAAGTAGTGTAGTTATACCGACTTACATACGAGAAAATAGTATACTAATAATGAAATGAAGATTTCAACACTTTTTGTAGAAGGATAAAGCAGAAATCAATCGAAAAAATGTCACAGAAAAAAGCGAAAATAAATGAAGAAATTATTTATTATAAAATTGTAAATCATACTTTCTACAAAAACTCTGAAGAAGACTTAAATGGCAGTAATCACACCCTCGATGCGTGCCAGCAAAATGTACCATCATAATGGATAATTACAATTACAATTACAATTATGTGTCCCATGAAATCGCACCTCGCTCCTATTTAGATACGGGCATAGACAAGAATATGGCTAAAGGTCATCCTTCAAAAAGGACAATGCCTTTGTATTTGTATGATAAAACCGAACAAACTTTCTTACTATCTCAATAATTGCAATTGTAGCTTTAATATATATACCATTTCTTTACAAGAGATGGTCAGTAATATACCGTAATTAAATAATTTTAAATTCCATTACAGGAAATTAAAAATGTAATTGCGTTAACATTTTGGGTTAAAATTGCAGAATATGTTTTGAAATACAATAACAATACATATTGAAAAGGTATGATATTTAAAAACGTCAACAATTCCCTTAATCTCCACCTCAAATAACAATGTATTGCAATTAAATCTACCTAGTTATGTTCACAGTTAAACATTACATTTATAAAATAGTAGGCATAATTGTTTTTTCTTTGCTCCTCTTTAAATACAATATACATATTTTGAGAGAAGTTGACTTAATTTAGAGAATGTAACATGATTTTGGTTTCCAAACTGAACCATCTACTACATAAATGCAATAGATTTGTATATATATGTGTCCTTTATAAAAATCATTACTTTTTGTGCCACTATTATCAATTATACCGAAGTGGTATTGGCATGCAAGTTATGTTCCCTTTTGTCTTTTATAAACAAAAACAAAATTCATAGGGCTTTGTTTTTAATTTTAATAATGGAATGGCATTATATACCTACTATATACATATATGTATATATAATTATACAAATAATAATATGCAAACAAAGTGAGAATACGCACCTAATATACACCAATAACAGAGTGCAATAAACTTACAAATGTACTAAAAAAAATAAAAATAAAATGACCTTACAGTCGGCAGGGGCAGACCCCGAATTATATCCTACATATGTTTTCATAGGCGAAAGACAATGTAAGTAATGGTGTTTTGCTGGTTTCTCGCAAGTTTATTACAATCGACAATATTAAACTTCGTTCTGGTTGAAAACTGCTGAAGTTACCCCCATAATTAAACGTAAAACAAATTCCGAGGCCTTATATGGGTGCTTTAGGTTTGCTTATTTTTTGTAAATCTAATTATCTGTGCAATACTAACGAACTTAAATATGATTGCTCTATGCTAAAAACTTGGTAAGTTATGATGGTTGACATTTCTTTAAAATTTCCAAGCTTTTGTATGGGAGTCACATTAGGAAGTGCTTGCTTATTTCTTGAAAACCTAGTTATCCTTACATTACTAATTGCCGCCTTCAATATGGTTGTCCTAAGCTAAATAGTGCGCAAGTTATAGCAGTTAAAATTTTTTTTAGTTTCCCCGACTTTGAACGTGGGCGTAAGTTCCCGATTTCATGCCAGCTTATTCATGACTACAATATTATTCTTATTGTTGTAGGCAGAAAAAAGCCGCAGTTACAGCGGTTTAAATTTAAACGGAGTTCAGGCATTTCGTATTGGAGCTACTATAAACATTAGGCATGGTTCGCCCATTTCTTGCAGAATTATGTAGCCGTATAACATAATTCCACGTGCCAAATATTGTTGTCCTGTAATAGATAGGATATTTAGTGAGTTATAGCAAGTTAAACATGACTAAAATTCCGAGGCAAGTCAATTTGATTGCTCCGTGTGGGCGTGGCAGTTGACCGATCATGCCCACTATTAATACCGTCCGTCCATTCGTGGACCATAGGTCACCCATGCCCAATTTGATCTAAATATCTGAATATTTGTTCAAGTTATTGTGCAAAGCTAGGTGACAGGTAGACGGACAGACAATTAGGTTACGCTCAATTTTTCTATATCTCCGCAGCTTTCTTGAAGTGGTTACAAACAATTGACCGAAATAAATATACCGTGCACTGATGCAGGGTATAAAAATATCACACTGGTCACCCTAACTAATATATAACACAAACACTTTACCCATGTATTTGCTACAATAATCAAACAGTCCTAAAACCAAATATCAACATTATTAATAAAGTTATTAAGTAAATTAATATAACAATAATATTAATTTTCTACTATCTACCTGTTATTATTAATTATTTATGCAAATTATGGCATACAAAAATAGGAGTAATTTGAAAAGAAAATGTTGCAGTCATAACTATTACCTATATGATGCTACTAAACATAATACGTTCAATACGTTCAATTGTTCAAACGTTCAAACGCACCACAAAAAAAAAATTATTAGTTTTAATTATTAGTTACATTGCAACGGAAGAAAATGATTAAGTCGAAAGGTATATGGATTAGTAATTTGCAAAAAAAAAAAAAATATATATATATATATATATATATATATATATATATATATATATATATATATATATATATATATTGTTTATATGCACATATATAATGGGCGTTGTTCAACATGATTGCATAAATAAAAGAAAAAATCAATCACGTAATACTGGAACGCTACATAATGCAATTTACATAGTTTTTGATTACTATTTCGAGATTAGCAATGTATTGACTGTTATATTAAAATCTTATTATACTTATTTTATAGTAGCGTCGAGAGTATCAGCACCGGCACCACATTTCGACCATCAATATTATTCGCTTGAATATATGTAAAGTGTTGACAGCTTACTTACCTGAAATGAGTGAAAGAAGAAGAAGAAAAAGTGATTTAATAAAGAAATCAAATAGGTTTATGAGAATATTATTAATTAAATTTTATTGACCTCAGGCCATAAGAATAAAACCAAGTAGGTAGTATGCGCGCAACAAAGCTGATAAGAACGTGTCGAACATTCATGATCACATCAGAAATAAAAAACAACAACAACGACAACAAACAGACCTGGTTCTTTTCATTTTGACCAAAAATTAAAAGGAAAGTTTAAAGTTTTAGGCCAAATAATATATGTCGCCATTTGTTCCCAACTTACAAGTACCGACATATGGCTGATATGTATGTGACTAACCTACCAACTTTTTATCGCGTAATTGTACGAAAGGAAAAATGGTCATTAAAACACTTAATACCTATTTTAGTACAACAAAACCAAAAAATACACAAGAAATACACAAGTCTACAAGTTGTGTTTGAACAAATACTCAAACTAATTATGGTTAGCCATACATTCATACGCACATATAAACGTTACAACGACATAAATGTTAGTATTAAAAATGAAGAAAGATGTAAAGGAAAAACATAAAAAATAAAAATTAACACAATATATTTATTATAAAGATTTAATTTAAAAGATAAATTAGAGTATATCATCATATGAAGCTCTGACGACATCTTTACTATGGTGCAATAAAAATACAAGGAGGTGTTATTTCGACCAAAGTTGTAGTTTCTATTGTCTCTATATTTTGTAATTAACATTGATATCTTTTAATTGTTGCTGTTGAGGTGCTACTATCTGTAATAATTACGCCTTACGTCTTAGCTATATATTAAGTACATATTATTGTTGTTGAGATTACATGTAGTAGTAGTAAGTTGGACAAATGACAAGATTTAAGGTAAAAGATAAATTCAATTATTCAACACAAATGAAGAGTCTCTTTTAATTTCCGAGAAAATGACAATGTATAATACATATATAAATATAACAAGAACTAAAAAAATAATAATAATGAAAAGCTTCGTAAATTGCTCAACAGAGTATGACGGATATAAAATATTTAAGCTACTAACTCCCAACGAAATTTCCACGCTGTATGAAGATGCATGCATGTAATTATATGCAAATAGTAACGTGTATATAATCAACTAAAAATATGATAAGACACAGAAATTGTTTGGTGATCTTATTAACATTTTATGGGAATGGGAAAATTAGACAGAGATTGCTCAATGAAAAAAATACATCATAAAATATCGCGGGCACATACTATTGTATTATTAAAGGTATGGTTTTAATTATTATCGAATTTATTTTATACCTACAAGACGCACATTAATACAAAGGGTAAGCAACAACCAACATAATCTGTAAAAAATATAAAATTTTCTATCGATTTGAATTCACTCCAGTCTGGTAATGATGGATAGAGGTAGAGTAATGGTTATTTAAACTCAACGTTAACATCCTATAGGATATATCCATACAGGATATTTCAATCGATAGTCTACAAGTGTTTCAAATATCAAAAACAGAAAAGTAATTTTAGGAACAAACACGATTAACATTTATTTGAATTAAACAGGTCGATCTATTATTAGAATTTTGTTCCGAAATTGAAAGGAAAACTATAAAAAAAAATCCTAGCTAATCGGGAAAAATTGTTCTCTTCTATTCAGTTCCAAGAGCAGTATAAAGGATACTAAAAAAAAAACTTTATTTCAAACACATGTTTCGTTCACAAATTGATGATTCTTTAGGAGATATTTCTATTCTGTTTGTTTATCCAACACGATACAAGCATGATACAAAAAAAAACGTACTTTATTATAATTCTTATTTTATAACTGCTGAAGAGGAAAATCCGTATATTTATAATATGGTATATATACTGAATACTGAATTTGATTTTATATAGAAATAACATAATAACATAATTAAGCTGATTAAATTTAATGAAAAACAAATTAAATTTTCTTGCTATTATTGTTTTTACTTGTGACTTCCTATCTCACCTCATTTAAAATGGGTTAAATTGTTGTTATCCTACGTTTGTGTTTAATTGTGATTTAATTCCATTCATTTGTATGGACACGAATTTTAAGTAAAATGTTGACGTGTTCTAATTTAGGTCATATCGTTCGATGGTTTAGGGTAGGCGTGTGAACGATTTTCACACAGTTTAAAAATACAATCATATAATTAAGCACAGCAATAGGATTATTTTAGAGTAGGGTAAATGTACCCTTAGTCGGCAGTGAAACTTGTTTACGTTTAAAAGTATGTGCTATGTATGGGGGTCATTTCCAAACCATATGCTATTTTGTAGTCCACCGCCGTGAAGCATGAAAAATGTTAACAACGCGAGCTCGCTTGCTATTAAAATATTGTCCCTCCGCCATTTCCTATACTGTCACATTTTTCTAATTTTGTCACGATATTAGCATTAATTGTTATTGATCGAATAACATAAGAAATACATTAATAAAAACAATTATTTTGTATTTTTAAGTGAATTTATCATTGGACCATTGTAATATTTTCATACTGTCAGACAGTGTTTTACGAAAAAATCATTAAAAATAAAGCAATTAAGAATGTCTATTATCGTAGAGAAAAAGAGAAAGAGTGCGGAGTATATGTATTTTCAATTCAAAATTGATTTCGTCTAAATTTCAATCTTCATAATTATTTGTATGCAAACCATGTCGATATTAGATTCCCTTACCCTAGGTATATGTATGCGCCATTTATAGCTTTGGGGATTTACATTGTTTATTGCAATTTTCAATCTTACCATCTACTACACAATGTCTTCGAAATCATGCAATTAAACATATACATGAACTAAGTACTTGGGCTTTTGCCATAATAAGAATTAACTGTTTAGGATTAGGGGAAATATATGGTATGCTACATACACAAAGAGGTATCTATTTTTGCATGAACACAGTTGATTAAATGGTATATTCAAAAGAACAATTTAGTTCATTTAGATTTATTTGTATCAACATGTACTATTAACCAAAACACAAAAGTCGTTTGTGCACCGCATGGAAAGAGCGACATGAAATTCATCAAATGATTTGGCGGCCGCAAACACGAGACTGCAATCCAAAACCTTTGGGCCATCATCAGTCAGGCTCCGAGGAAAAACGTTCAGAAATTTGAAGCAGCAATGGCGCATTGGAGGGCAAAGTATGCCCAGCCGTTGTGTCCGAGTTATAAAAAACCAAGCAGAGTGGATATAATATTGATGTACAACAACATCATTAGCTAAAGGAACAATAAAGGGTGAAAACAGATCAATCAGAGTATAATTTTTCCATTACTTCCGATCGTATTTTTTACCGTGAATCACACGGTCTCTTGCTATGCCGGCCACAAATAAATATTTGTATATATAATCATTTACCGCTCAATGTTAAGCAAATGAAAATGAAAATGTGTCTTTAAATACATAGTAACACGTACAAGAGTACTAAAGATTACAGAAGAATTGAATATAAAAGGAGAACTTAAAGTAATATACATACATACATCTATATACATATGTATATATAAACATATGCTAATCAAATGTTTATTATGTGATTTTCTTCTTCTATTAAATAAAAACCTTTAACAAAATATTTTAAATATGTTTCATAAGATTGCAAATGATGAAGCAAGTGCTTATGAATTATTAATATTGTGCATATAAAGCGAATATCGATAGAAGCAAACAAGCGTTTTATTATAATGTAAAAACTGTAAAGACGATATTGCATAATAAACATAAAAATGGCATATATGTACGTTTAGCTCAAGCAATATCCAATCAAACAGATATAAAATTCTGAAGTATAAAAATTATTGTAGGAAAATCATAAAAAAAAGATGATCAAAGGATACAGCAAAATTATAAACATAGTAAACTACATATTACGATTGATTGAAATCGAAAATTCCAAACTATTTTTAGTTAGAATAGAACTAACAATAACTTGCTTTCATTAGGTTTCTATTTTGAGAAGTACAATACGTCATAATGTGTCATTATCATCATAATCCGGTGAATGATTTCTGAACCCAAATTTGTAGCGATAAGCTCAACGACAATGACTAATCATAACAATTAGAAGCTGACAAAAATGCCTGCCTCAATACTCTCCAGTTGGTGAGAAATCAAATCGATATTCGAACAAACTTCATCATCACAAACCACTTCACTTCATAACACCAACATCCACCACCAATATCTGACATAGTACAGCGCAACTCCAACGAAATTATTACCAAACAGTAACGATAACAACAGACAACATTAAGGGCATCAATATACGAATGCGAGTGAAAAGGATAGCAATAGTTCAACAAAAGCAGACTAAAACTGACGTAATCTCTCATTGATAGTAAATTGTATTTTCTTCATGTCATTTCGGACATTGTGTCGCCAAGTAAAAATATTTGAGTCATTTTCCCTTTCTTACAGTTGCGGGGGAAAGTTTTTGTTAAAATGCTCTGAATTTCTATGGGAATTTATATTGTAATATTTTGCCGTTTATCTTTATAACAAAAAGTAATACATCTAATTTAAAATAGAATAAAAAAATGTTTGTAATTCACGAGTCATCTATGCTTTTTCCTTCATTGGGTTACTAACCTCCATTTCGATTCTGTTGTCCTCGGCTGAAATCAAGGTTCTTACTTGAATTTTTCTTTGTATTATTTCTTAAAATGAATTAAAACTTTTTTTTATCATATAGCAAAATTATACGCAATAATTTTGTGATCTTTTTATTTATTAAATATGTATATCGGCAAATTCTTTTTGGGCGTGAACGTTAGACATAAACTCACAGCTGTAAAAAACACTCGTCACTTTAATCTTACTCGTCTCTATGTAGAATAGCTTACGACGATTTTCAATAGAGTACAAAATGTATGTTGTGCGTTTAACTTTATTGATAATACTTAATTGGTTAATTAAAATAACTTCAAAATACTACACGCCATGCGAAATAAATAAATGCACTCCGTTGTGGATAAAAGAAAATATTCAACGAGAATCAACCACCTCAAACCGAGCTCAATCAACAACTGTCAAAATGTTGTGTGAAGCAACGAGTTTACTCATTTTTCACAATAATAATGATGCTACCAGACTTTTTTAATTTAACATAATGTGAGCAAATTGCAGCAATAATAAAATTGATATAATTTAGTGATAAAAATTGATTTGTGACAAAAATTGATCAGTTTACATTGTAATGGAAGAAAACAAATCCGTTTCGTATTTATATAAAAAATTTTATTACTTCATCGTACTGCAAATTAATAACACACAACACTTAACAGTTCTATGCGTAATACAACGATAAAGCAGGGCATCTCAACAGGCAAAGGTTTTAATTTTGATAATGTTATCAGGCAATATATTGCCAATGCCAATTTTTCATTTCTACTAAATGTCGAAGAATTAAAAAATCATGTAAATAACAAATGAAAATAAAGAGATTGTTTTTTTTTTCGATTTTCTTCATAAACTTTTTGCAGTCTTTTGGAGTTTTTAGTGCTTCAATGCAGTTAATATATTTGTTTAACTCTATCTTTTTATACCCTTATAAAGATAAAAATGGCCACACAGATAAGATAGGAAGTTTATTTCATAGCCCTCTGGCAACACCTTACCTTGTTTAAATATCGCCAGAGTTCTAAATACTTAAATGACAAATCGTAGTTTAGTACGGCAAGTAGATTGCATTTATAAAAATATACATGTTTTATTTGATAATCGTACTTCGCTAGCACCGACAAATGCCAAACTAGTGATGTATGTTATTATTTAGTTTTGGTTACTTGTATTTTGACATTTTCAACTATACCCACCACTATCGTATTTACTATTTGTACATTGTTTATGTTAAGTTGAACGAGTCAACATAGAATAAATCTGTAATGTTGCCATTTACTGTAAGAACGAATTCACTGTATGTATGTATGTAAGTGCGTATGTTACTGTTATTGAACATTATTAATTCAATTTTGCTTTCTATGTTATTTCGTTTGAAATGAATTATGGACTAATTAAATAAATATATTGAAACCTGAAACCAAAATTTTAGTGTGCTTTTCCCAGCAACATAAATTACTGCTTGATTTGTTTTGATCTCAGAAGGAATATTGCAATTCTTCTGATTTGATTATTTTTTTAAACAAACATAACCGAAAATAAGAACTTTTAAAAATTATGTTCATTTCTAGAGGTAAAATGCAATTGAAATTATTATTTCTGAGCAATAAAATAATAAAAAAAAAAAATAAATATGTAGCACTTAAAGCCCCAAAGGGCTCATTGGCCCTTATTTTACCTACTTATTTTAGCCGGTTCCGAACGGCAGAACACTTGTGACATCACTTTTTCTGAGCTTTGTCACAGAGTTCTTTTAGAAGCTTTTTCATGGCACCCACACATATTTATAATAATAATAGTAATAATATCAACCGCAAAAATTGTAAATAACAAAATACAACAATTTGAAGTTTTTTGGTTTGAACAGAGTATGGTGTGCAATCCTGAAAAATTTAATTGTATTCTACCACGTGAAGATATGTAGATTAAATGTCATATAGCAATATAAAAAATTTAATTATAGATGAGCCCTCCCCCAACCTCTAGATCAAATTTTTGGTGATTTTATGTACTTTTTTATATATATTTTTTAAAAATCGGGGAATATCTCATTGGAATATCACAAAACCATATTTCGACCATAACATAGGAAACATTTTAAAAACCAAATATGAAAAAGTGGAAATTTCAAATCTCCTGGTTGGAATAAATTAATGAAAATAATAAACGAACAACATAACTGGTTGATAAGAAACGCTAGAATAAATTTCATAAAGTATAACTTTGTCTCAGGCATCAAACCTCGATTTCTTCAAGTTCATGTTTCGGGTGAATAAACATTTTTTACGAGTATTTCTTTTCTGACATTCAAGTTTGAAAAAAAAAATTAGCACAATCTCTTTCAAGATTATACCAATTTTTTTTTTAACATTATTGTATATTACAAAATTGTGCTTATCAAAATTAATTAAAATCCATTAGAAGAATTCGAATGAAAATACAAACCCACTCTATATACCTACTATACCCAGCAAACCATAAGAGTCAGATATTAAAATCTTTCTCTACTAAATTGGTTCATCAGAAAAACTGAATAATTTTCAGGAGAAAGTCTTTTCTGGTCAATTTTTTTTTGTGATTTAAAACAGCTCTAAAAAGTTCGGAAATATACTTTATTGAGTCATAAAATTCAAAGCTCGAAAGATTTACTTAATCTTGAGCGTTTTAGGAGTTATCTTCCTAAGCAGTCATTTTTAAGGCTCTAATTAGAGTAATTAAAAAATCATTTTTAGGAATGCTCTGAAAACGCTCTCTAGTTTCACATTTTTATGAGTCCTTTTTCCGAGCGCTCATATTTTGGTTTGCTGAATAGCAATAGCAAGGCATACGCCTTTGTGTGTATGTCATGGCCATCAGTTTCGCTATCTCTACGGCTACCAATACCATCAGTAATGTAAAAATGCCACTCCACTATTGCTTCTTTTTCAAGATGGCAAGTGATGAAATAAATGAAAGAAAACATATAAGTATACAGTTAAAAATGTTTCATATCTACGTATAAACACGTACACTCACACACACACACACACTTGAATGCTAATATTGTACAATATATTTTTATAATAATACCATGAAATAATATTACATCTATACCTATGAATACCTACATATGTACGTACACCGAGAAAAAGAACATAAATGCAAAGGGGGGAAATAGGTGTTTACAAAAAATAAAAATAATACATAAATAAGTAAACGCGAATAAAAGAAATATATTGTTGTTGTTGCACCGCTTGTCGAAAAGATAAATGCGACTCGCTTAAAAAAGCAATTACCCCATAAATTCAATGAAACTTTAACTGAGCTGAAATCATGCAATACAAAAGCTTGTAAACACATGTACACATATAAGCAACAATTTATATACCATCCCAACATATACACACATATATATATATATATACCTATTGTATAGTGCCGGCATACACGCATACTTGCATACCAAAATTCGCTGAAAACACGCACATACCTAAATTGGCGCCAACAAAAGCCGATGATAACGACTAGTACGAAGACGACGACGATGACGATGACGACGAAGACGTCATTATCATTCTCCAACCCGCTCTACTGCCAATATTTCTGCACACAAAATAAAAAACACAATAACTGTTGCCATAACATCTTTACGCGTTTCTTGATTTCAACATTAAACAGAAGGTGCTGCTTCTACTGTTTTTCGGCTCTACTAAGACACTAATTGAAAAATCAATAGTATCCTTTCGGCAATGTGCAAACTGAATGTGTTTGAAATTAAGGTGGAAGCCGCCTAACTACAGTAGCAACAAATGGTAATAAATAAAAATAATTGCATGTAATATAAATATGGAAAAAAAAAGAACAGAAGCGGAAGATGAACCAATTATGGAGATTCTATCCCTCATTTAAATCAACACCAAAACAACAGCATCTTTAAAAACATAAATAACACACCTGTAGTACACACACATTAGGAGCAGCGGCAACATCAACAGAAATCTAATTACGAGTACATGAATGGTGACAGCCAGCAAGTCGTCAAGTAGTGAATTATTGATGAAAAGAAATCAGCAGAGTTGATGCGACTGTTGTAGAAATTTGTACCTGTGTATTTGAATTGAATTTTGAGCAAATTATATACAACACAGTAAATCAATTTCTCATTAGAACTGCAAGTGGGTGATTTTGGAAAAAAAAAGATGGATAAATAAAAAAAAATATCGGAAAATGTTGGAGCAATAAACGAGAAAAATACCATCAATTCAAGTAAATCATAGAAGTAAAATTAAAATTAAGTTTAAATTAAATATTGAACTGATGAGTTGAACCAAATAACATACGAATCAGTGACGCTTCTTCTAAGGTGCGCAGTCTGTATTTTTCAACACTAATTCACTATGCTCCGACGAATGCTTCGCGGATAAAGTACATGAATATTTATAAAACTCTTTATAACCGCTGATTAGGTTTTTATCTCGGTTTGTTTTTGAGAAATGTCATAAGTTATTGGACTGCAAATCTGCTCTTTATCATTTCATAACTATTTGCATATATTGTATCGAGTAAATAGTGATGCAATAATTACCCCAATATTGATGTAAAAAAGCGTGGAGTAAGAAATGACTGTACTCGAAGATGCTTGTATCGGACCATCAATAAATATATTCATCTTTGTGCACTAGGACGATGTTGGGCAACATTTTATCAACTAAATTTGAAAATTCTTTAGCCCACAAATTTTTATAAAATTCGTGGCCAGGGTAACATTTCTTTTAAGATTTTTCAGGCAGGGTAAAAACTTTTCGTGGACCGCAGGTTGCCCGCGACTCGGAGGTTACCCACCATTATACTCGAGCACGATACTTCAAGTAATAGTGAATACTTTCATTGTCTACCTGATTTACTTTAAACCAAGAGAATTTAGGCGAAATCTAAACTAAAATATAACTTACAAAATTAAAAATATAATCATAATAATAATAAAATACGACACATTAAAGTTAAGAAACACAGGAGTACACCTTCCTGAAAATTCTACGCCACTTCTCTGATACGAACGGACGTTCCACAAGTAAATCAATCGTACATATAAGTTTATACTTCACTTGAATCGTGCACCAACCGGAAGTATGTCAACGTCATTTCCAGTATATATGTATATAACCACTTATATGTATGTATATGTACATCACAAGTAACAGAAGTATGAAGCCCATAAATAGCACTAAAGTTACCTATAACAAATTGTTGTTAAAATATTTGCTGCATTGGCGATGATGACGATGTCGCCTACCGATGATGATGACGATGAGATGAGTAAATGTATAAGTTGAAACATCCACTCAGTCAAGCAATGAAACGATAAAAATTTTGTCAAAACGGAAATTCCTTCCACTTCCTGATTTAAATCATAACATGTTCACAGTGTTGTTGTTGTTAGTTCAAAAGATGATTTTTATGTTGTTATTTTTAACAATCGGCTCATTGGCATCATCATTATCATCATCATCATCATCATCATTGTATATTTTTGATTACACATTGAACTCAATGAGAGAAACGAATAAATTCCAAGTAAGTTGTATATCCGCCTACCACCAGGTAACCCACACTACAATTGTGTATAAAACTTGCTGTTGTTATTATTATTAGCTTATAGAGTATAATTAGTACTATGTTGCAGGAGTCTTATTTATTTTTATTGAGCCATTTGTTTACTGTTGCATTTCTTTCTACTTTTCCTTTCTCTTGTTTCTCTAGTTTTAATTTATATGTAACAGACTCTCTTGCGGTCATATTTAGTGAAGACCAAACACTCTCTCACCAAACACTCTCACAAAGAAATATATATTTATATATATCTCCAAAGGTGTCCAATTGGCACCATATTTCGTTAACTTTAACATAGAACTTAAAAAAAGTAGCAACACCAACAATAAAGAAAATTGAAAGTAAATACATATAAAAATATATTGCAGATACAGGTATAAAAAATATTTTTATAAAATTGATTCGTCTTCAACAAAATGCTATGAAGTAATAACAATTGGTGACCCACAAATGAACCCTTTGTTGTTATTATATTACGTTACTTGTCAGCGATTCACCCATATCAAATGTATTATTTTTCAATTTACACTGAAACCAGTCAGGAACCAGAACAATGAGCGTCGAGTTAATAAAGTTTTTTGTAAGTCGGTTAAAAATTCAAATTAAATGTTTCTATTACGTGAAAATACCAAACGAACGTTAGCGTCATAGTTACCGTAACGGTTACAGTCATCGTCGTTGCTAGGCGCATGCCGTATATATGTAAATGGTTCGTTATTCGTTTACAATGAGACATCTGGATGTATATATGTATGCACATGTAAGAATATAATTATGTGTGATGGCGGACGTTAGAGGAACGGAAGGTTTGTCTGCGTGAATGTGTGTATTTATTTGATTGAATTTTTAACAGCGGCACTCAAATGATTATGAAAATCAATTTTCTAAACAAATTTTCACATCTAATTTCGAAAGGATAATATTGTACGATGTCACATGTGTTCTATCAGATTTTTTTTTTCGTAATCACTAGTGATTTCTATCATCAAAAATAGTTGAGTACTTTTCTAAAAAACCGATAATTTAAATTTCCTACATATTATAAGGGCTTTAGCAAATTTTCTAAATGGAGTCGTCTTAAATGAAAACAAAATATATGGAGATTTGAATTTTCAGTGTTTCTAATCTAATAATCCGAAATAATTTCAATACACAATTTCGGAAAGACTATTTGTGGCCGTTGTGGCAAATTGCTGAATATAAGACAAAAATATTTAATATATTATTTAATATGTATACGTAAAATAAAAAACGAAATCGAGCTCGAAAATGTTTCGGTATCGCTGCTTCCTTTCCATTGTATTCTGTTAACAAGCAAATAAAATCCTTTGGCATAAAATGACAATACTCTACTGCTACTGCTACCAGGCCAGGCAGTCAGTTAGTCGTCCATTACATATCCATACCTATATAAATACATATACACAAGTGCATAGGTATGTAACAACGACATCAAGAAAAATAACATCACACAGCCACACACACAGAAGCAAGATGTGAGTGTGTATGCAACAGCAGCCAACGGCAACAATCCATATAGTAGCAGCGAGTAAGTGTAGGAATAATAAAATAATAACAACAATAGCAAAAACAACAATAACCTGCTACAATTACAATAGCAAGATGTACAGCAAGTGGAAAAAAAACCTCAAAATATTGAAAAAATCACAACAAACACATTTCTGAGGGACACAACAAAAGTTGTCCTTAAAAAATGAAAATTTTACAGCAGCAACTATAGCATAGAGCAATTTCAAAAGGAAGCACCAAAATAATGGAAAAAGAAAAAAAAAAAAGAAAATGGCAAGCGGGGAGAGACAGAACAACAACAACAACAAAAAAACGAATAAAGAAAGCAAAAGGAACAAGAAAATGTAGAGGAACCAACAGCAGCAGAAAACTTAAAAGCAGTAAACAGAATCAACAGTAAGCAGGCAGGCAACCATGTAAACAGGCAACCAAACCAATAGAAGAGCAAAGGGATTCATTCAAATGTACATACATATATGTGTATACATGTACATACCCCTATATATATTTATATACATTCACTCCCACAATCATATCAAAAAGGATGTACATCCAACGAAACAGCCACCCACTCAACTATTACGATCAGCAAACGAAAACTCACTATAAGACGCAACGAAGTCAAACGAATAAGCAGAGTCGCGTAAAGAATTTTGAAATGAAAGGACCTCTTTGCTCTGTGTATATACTATATAAGAGTGGCGCGTACGTAACGTAATACTAATATTTATTTAAAAGTGATTTTTTGGTTGTTTCGGTCTTCTCTTTTTTTTTTTTGTGAATAAATATATGAATATTGAAAAACAATTTAAAGCAATTATAAAAATAAAAACATTAAAAGAATGATTAACAATGCAGCAATATCCTTCAGATATTTCGTATGATATGATTTTTTTTATGGGTGGTGGCAAAATAAAAAAGTATTGCAATAAAATAACAATATCAACAATAATAACATTAACAACCACTGTAAGATAGAAAAGGAGACAAACAGATAGCGAGTGAGTTCGAAATCACAAATCGAAATAGCTGCTTATACATCTGCAGTACATACTGTTGTTGTTCGAAAGGATAATTCCATCGTACAGGATAATAAACATTAAACTTTTTCTTTGTATGCTTTGCATTTGTTGCTGTTTATTTTATGCCGGTTTCATAAATGTTCATGTTATCGAAAAACGAATTGAATAATCCTTCCGGCCACATACGACTGTGTATTAGACTTGCCGAAAAAATTATTCTGGAGTTCACAAAAAAAAAAAAAAAATGAGGTTTGCAACAAAGGAAAAAATCTAAAAAAAAAATTCACACAATTTATCTGGTTTTTCCTTTGAATTACTGAATACATCAGGAATTTTAGTGGAGTGCCAAAAAATGATCCACCTTATTTTTCGCACATAACTAGGTTTTTAATTTTTCAAATACGGAAAACTACTTGGAATTTTTCTACCAAGAAATTACTAAAAAAATACAAATAGATGATGCTAAAACTTATTCTAGTCGAAAATTTTGCATCAATCGCTTTGAGTACTCTGAACATTTTTGTATTGGAAGTAAGCGTAAATGAAATATAATACCGGAATCGCTTATGAAAGAAAACTATATTGTGTTAAAAAGAATTTACTCTTTATAGCAGCTCAATATTGCAGCATTTTCGTGTTTAGAAAGGAACTGTATGCCAAAATCAAGCATCTTAAAAATGTTTATATCGACAAAAAATATATCGAACAAACTTGGTTTGGGAAAGTTTTCCATATGTGTGTCATTTTACAAATCTATTTGGATTCTCTCAAAAAAAATTATTCAAAAAAAAAATCATATTCTGAACAGATGTAATGCACATATATTCGTAGCTTGTTGCTATTGTTGTTGTTGTTATTCTTGTTGCCGATTAACGATGACGATGATAGTTAAGTTTGTCAACATTGCCATCAGTAATATAAACACAGTGATATGTACACGAGTTATCCGTACTCGTAGTAGCAGCAACATTTATGTTGACAGCGACTGCGATGCCAGCTGCGATTATCAAATGGGCATGAAAAAGGCATGAATGTTGTTTGCCTATTTAATGTATTGTATTTTTTTCTATTTATTTGACATTTTGTGGATTTTAGTATGTAACCAAGAGAGTTGTATGACAATTATGAGTATATACATGATCATCATATTAAATTAATGCTGTTGGACAACAGATATGCTAGTGATATCAATCTAATAAACATCAGCAACAATGTTACAGAGGTTACAAAAGGAGCAACCAACCAGTGTCAAAGTATACAAACGACCAGTCCAGTGGTGCGTGCTTGTGGTAACATTAATTATGCCTGTATGTACGTACGTGCATGAGAGCACATACATACGAGTGTGTTCAAACAATAAAAACATACATACATGTTTGCATGTACTTACTTCATACTATACATTCTAGGTGTTTGCTCATGTTTTCCTCAATAAACAATAAATGATGTGTGCTTACATAAACATACTCATACACACAAATGCACACACATATTATCCCAGAAACATTCAAAAGAAGACACAAAGAAAAAAAAAAGGAGCAAGCTGATAATTTGACCATTGCCTCAAAAATTAGTCAATGCCAAAGGATATTTAACACTTCATCGACTTTTTGTTTGATTAATTTGTAGTCTCTCATATTACTCATACGTATTGGTGTGCGTGGGTGAATGTTTAACGTATTGAACCTTCATTACTTTTCTTGCTCGTAATTTTTTTGCTATCCTTAAGCTGTTTATTTTTTGTACTTAAACATCTATAGCTACATAGTTTTTCACTTTTACTCTTGGTTAGAAAAAAGTATGGATATTAATAATATTCATGTATATATGTTATGTGTAGTGAGAGAGCGATGGTGGGATGCCTTTAATTTATGCATGTTGTCAACATTTTCGTCCGTTCTATAGTCTTTGTCATCATTTTTAACTGGTTCACTTGTTTTAGTACTCGGTTAACATTCCATTGGTTGGCTTGTCTCATGTGTGCGTATTAAGCGTCAAGTTTGTGTTGTTGCAAGTAGTCTTGCAAGGGGTTCAATTCCGTTTGACTTGGATACAAACATATACATATTTATTTTACATAGGCATTAATGCTTGTGTTGCTGGTATGTGCATGATTGTGTGTGTGTGTGTGTGCATGAAACTTAACGTATGTAATTTATTTTAATATACTATTTTGAAGCATTAACTCACTCAGCCATTCATTCATTACGCTGACATTTTGCTCATTCATTATTTTTGCATACTTTCAAACATACAATCTCATATTGAAGTTTTCCTTTGCTTCCTCGCATTCTAAAGCGTACTTCCCCAACTATTAAATACAATAGCTATTGCATTTGTTGACGCTTGAGAATTGTTGCAAACATTTTTGTTTACAACAGCAACAAACTAGACTAGCAATGGCAGTTATTAGTCAGTCAAGATGTAAGAAATATTTCCGTTGATGGCTGTGTTGGTGTGTGTGTGTGTGTTTGCAAATTTACGGAGTGAAACTTTTTTAATGAATTTCAAAAGATATTTACGCATATACGTGATTGATAAGAACCCGTGTCTTAGTCGCACATACTTGGCCCAATGATAATTCCATTTTGTTTTATCATTGATGGAATACGTTTGAAACTAGCCATTTATATTGTCCATGTTTCAAATTGGGAGAAACTCTTTTTTCGCCGAACAATTTCGGAAAGAACCCACGATTCCAAACGACGGAACCCTTGTATCATGTCTGCTGAGCTATCCGCTTGAAGAACTAAAACTTTTCAAAAAAGTAATATCCGAATGTTGTCACGTATTATAATCCCTCTAATATCAAGGATTGCGTCAAAGAAAAAATCAATAATAACATATGAGAAT